>CM064336.1:10075000-10695000 GCA_032595735.1 Pelochelys cantorii | reverse complement strand
GCAGATAACTATTTTGAGTAATTTTGCAGTAAGTCCAATGGTGACTGAAGAGTTACAAAGGGATCTCTCAAAACCAGGTGACTGGACAACACAAAGGCAGATAGAATTCAGTGTTGATAAATGTGAAGTAATCCACATGGAAAAATATAATCCCAACTATACATACAAAAAGGACAGGGTCTAAATTAGCTGTTACCTCTCAAGAAAGAGATCTTGGACTCATTGTGGATAGTCCCCTGAACACATCTGTTCAATATGCAGCAGCAGTCTAAAAACTAAAAAGCTAACAGAATATTGGAAATCATTAGAAAAGGAATAGATAATAAGACAGAAAATTCCTGTCAACTGTATTTCCTAATATTACAATTGCATTATGTATTTTTGTCAGTCTCTCTAAATCAGTGACTTCACATTCCGTGTGTTAAAACAAGTAAAGAACTATAATCTTTCTACAATGGGACAAGAGCATTTGAATGGGCTCAGAATGCTTAACATTAACAGTGATGTTGCACATAAATTAGATTTTTCTTCAATTATAAATGAGTTTGCACACAACAAAGCCAGAAAAGCATTCCTAAAATGAAGAGTTTTGCTTGCAGTGGAAACTCACAATTAAAGTTAGATTTTTAATATACATATTCATTCCCTATATATAAAGTCATTGTATACCCACACCTTGATTACTGCATGCACATCTGGTCACCCAATCTAAAAAAAGATCTATTGGATTTGGAAAAGGTACAGAAAGGGCAATAAGTGATTAGGTGTAAGGAACAGCTTCCATGAGAGGAGAGATTAACAAGACTGGGACTTTTCAACTTGGGAAAGAAATGACTAAAGGATGGGGAGATATGTTAGATGTCTACAAAATCATGAATGGTGTGGAAAAATAGAATAAGGAAATGTTATTTATTCCGTCACTAATATAGCACAAGAAGCTCACCCAACTAAATTTACAGGCAGCAGATTTAAAACAAATTATTTCTACACAGTCAGCCTGTGGAACTCTTGTCAGGAGATGGTGGAAAGGCCCAAACTATAACAGGGTTCAAATAGTGTAATTAAGCAGCCACGTAACCACAGAGCAGAACTATTTAACAGCCTTAATGGGAGAGAGTTACCAGTTCTGGTTAACCCGTATGGGCAAGAACAGCTCCTCACCCACCACGGGCAGGGGAGTTGCCCCAGCCCTGTGGGGCCCACTGCAGGAAGGGGCTGCTCCAGCCAGCCGGAGCAACCTTTGTCTATGGCAAGGGGACCTCTACAGCCGCCTCCCCTTTAATTGATTAACTGGTTAAACATAATGTTTAACCAATCAACAATTCAACAGGATTTTACATCCCTAGTTATCAGCAGGGATGGAAAGGGGTAAGTGGTTAGCTGGTTACCTGATAAGCACTGCCTTACCAGCATGCTTACCAGGAGAACCGGTTAATCGGCAAGTGGCCGAGCAGGGCCCCTTCTATCCAGAGCTCTCCTCTCACCTTTAAGCTTCTCGGAAGCACGTTCTGACACACTAGTAGAGCACAAAGGGGAAGCCTTCACTGCCTGAGCAATACTCAATCCACAGACATTTAGTCTCCAGCACTTTTAGGTGAGGGCTTAAAAGTCAGTGACTGAAGAAAGAACTGAAGTCTAAAACCATCGCCTCACCCCACCCCCAAGCTGTACTGGAAAATCCTGCCTACTGGACTCAGAGCTTTGTAAAGACATTTTGATTATTCTGGAAATCATTTTCACATGAAAAAAAAATAACATTCACCTTTTAAAAAGTGTTTCAATGAGAATACTACACTTAGAGCAATAATGATACCCAGTAGTATGGATCATAAACTTTTAAAATATAAAATAATGTAAACCAATGGTTTACAGGAGTTATGTTCTAATTCCTTATTTTGCATACTGAATGTTTAATCAATACCATACATATGTGGATTGTTTAAAAAACACAAAACTGAAAGTATTCCTACAACTATAACCTGGGCATTGAATGTGAAGTCTGGAAAGGCTGAAATACTGAAAGCAAAATTTTCCCTCAAACAAAGAAAAGAGCAAAAGCTCTAGGTAAAACAGCGGCAGCAGCAGCTCTATGTAAATGGATATTGCAACATCAGCAGCAGCCAGAAAAATACAGTTCACGTGCCAAAGCATTTTTTATGGGCCAAAGACTATGGTGAGGCAATGGCCTTGAAAAGAATTACATGTGAAGCGTTAGCAAGTGCTAGCAACAGAGACGCAGAAAACTATGATAGCAGCTGGGCTACTACTAATTGCACGGCAGCTCTTTTAAAATGTTTGGTATTCGAAGTAAAGATTACATCTCATTAATCTTATCTTAATTCATTAGGAATTTTATATGCTTCTCCATCTAGACTGTAAGTGAAACAGAAGAATACGTCAGTAGAACAGAAGTGATGAAAGGTCATCCTACAATAAGGAACATGTAATCTTTTAGGGCCAGAAAGCACTTTGGCACACATTTTTATCCATGTGAGCTGACTCGCTGAGTTCATAGATACTACCCATTTTGCCTGATTCAGTTACTACTGCAGTCAATGGGCGTCTTTCTACCAAGTTCAAAGAGAGTAAAATCAGGTCCCATTTCCTAAAAGCTAAGAATACATTTCCGTCTTTGCAGAGTCAGAGCTTGAACGAATAATGCTCACAGAAAAAAGGCAAAAAACTGTTCTGGGAATGCTTTTAAAACACATGGACACAAATAATTAGCAACATTTTTTTACTCCTGTGGTATCTGGCGTTTACTTAAATCATTAGTTCCTGGAGACAAGTGATATGAAGAACTCTCAGTTTTCACTAAAAAAATTTCAAGCTTTTTCTCCAAAACCAAGAGCATTCCCTAAACTTTAGGGCCTAAAGCCTAAAAGCCCAGAAAGTAATTTTTTAAAAACCCTTAAAACCTCCCTTTTTAACAGCCTTCACAGGAGAGGGTTACCTGTTCCGGTTCAGCCCTAGGGGCTAGAACAGCTTCTCACCTATTATTTACTTATCTTTATTTTTTCTCAAGTGTCTTCTCAGTTCTCCATTAGTACAGTAATTATGAATCCACTGATCAATAACATTCCAATCAAAACACTCCCCTCTGAAAAAGAAGCTATGGCTTGAAGAGCTTTCTGTAATAATGCTTTTTTCCCACCTAGCAGCAGCAGAGTGGAAATTAGTATTGGCAGCAAATTTTTGCACATCAGAAGCATTTTGGAATGAAGGATTAAAATGCAAAGAAACTAAGTTACACTGAAAAGTCAGAAAAAAGTCCTAAAGACCATTTTGTTCATTGAGACTAATGAATCCAAAATACAACAGCAAGATAGAAAATAAGGGCTCAGATCTGCAAATCTGAGCCCTTTATTTTTATGCAAGTAGTGAACAAAGAAACAATATACTAGAAAGAGCACCTGAATTCTTCAAACTAGGTCCTACATTATATACAGTATTAGGCAAATTTTCTCAATCCAATCCACTAAAAAGTTGAATTTTAACTATTTACAACCACAATGAGAAGAATACGTCTAGGGAAAAAAAACAGGTGAACACTGTTGTGTTGAAAGTTAACATAATGCCCAGGAAAATGGACTTGACAGTATATTACTTGGGAATAGCCCCCCTTTCTCATTTGACATCCTGCTTGCACAAGCTATACTACCGAGTTAACATTAAAGAAATTAAATGTTTGCCACAGAGAAAAACAAGCAAATTAAAATTTTCTACTGTAGACTCCTGTTTCCAAAGGGTGGGGATTTGTTTGTTCATTCTGGTGCCAGGTCATTTTGAACTTTTTACTCTGACCTGGACTTATTAAAATTTTTATATGCCATAAAGTCAGTGCTGTGAATACAGAAAAAAATGTTATTTTTGTTGTTAAATACATTAAAATGTAGATAAGTCACAGTGTGATACATCTGTACCATTCAATCATTTTCCTTACAGCTTAGCAAGCAGGAAGACAGCAAGACATTATCTGACTCTGAAATAACTAAGAGTTTGGAAGAGAGTGTGTCCATTGAGTTTTAAAAAAAATACACATCTAAAACTTGAGTAAACAAATTTAAGACTGAGAAAATGTCAGAAAGCAGAAATCAAGTGAAATGTAACTAGTTAGTGTTTTAACCAGCATCATTAAAAAGTCAATATTAGTTTTGTTACTGATTTCAGTAGGAGCAGGAAGAGGCTTTTGTACAATAAAAATGGGGCAAATCTTGCCCTTCTAATTTGTGTGAGTAGTCCCACTGATTTACATGTGGATTTGGTTTCCTCCATCTTATCCTTCATCAGAAAAAGTAGTGTACTTTTCACATCCAACATAGTAACTGCAACCTGTGAAGCGGTTACAATTGTTTCCAGAGTTTCTTCTATTAGAGTTACCTTCAGTTTGTTTTTCGAGTTTAAACATTTCTCTGCTCATACCCCTGTCCCACTACAAACATTTAACAGACATTTTGAACATAAAGAATTAATTCACACAATTCATGTTGCCCAGGCAAGGTGAGTAAATTTGTCACTAGGAGAAGCATACTAACCCTATGGGTTACGCTAATTTGAAAGATCAATGTTAATCCTATTGGTAAAGAAAAAAGTGCTGTTTCTTGATTTTATTTAGCTTACACATGTTGTATTGGAAACTCCATGGAAAGTTTACAACTAACTTTTATCCAGCAAATAACCTAATAACTCAAGATCCATGCCCAAGTTCACTGAAATCAATGGAAGTATTTCACCTTTTCCTTAATATGGACCAGCGCCTATCAGTGTGCATGCACGCACATGCACACTGACTAGCACAGCATGCAAATGTTCAGTTAATACAATGGACAAGTTTACACGGAAATGGTGAATCCACAGCAGCATCACTCCAACTATGCATCATTACACAGCCAAGGAAACAATAATGGATGGTTTAGTCAAACATGGAACTCAAACAGCTGACCATTAAAGATCATATAAAGGTCTTGTGCGAACTTGCTGAGCTCTTCAATTTTAGAAAAAGGGCAAGGGGATTTACAGTTTAATAAAACTGCTTACGAACCACCAGCAACTCAATGATAAGTGCCTCCAAGAGTTTTATCACCCTTATCTTTCCATTCAGAAACTGCTTTTGAGTAAGTTCATATACCAGACTTCCTTATCTGAATTCCATACACAGTACAAGCCAGATTCCACTTCAAGCAAACCAACTGCAAAGAATGAGGAATATGTAATTACACCCCCATGCAGGAATGGCTTCCCCTAAAACCAAATAAACTGTTGATACAAAAGCATTAGATTTTAAACTAATAAAACAAAAAAGAACTTAAAAAAAAAAAACTTACCCTGTGGATTCATTTTTTACTTTTTGACCCAGCGAAGCAAGAGTTCCCAATTAACTGTGTTTCTGATGGCCACAAAACCAAAGCTACGCAGAAAGGTCTTACTAAGCACCAGCTTTCAAAAACTGATAGCACTTTTCCCCTCCTACTATCCACCTCCTAGCCCCTGCTATTACATTTGTGCCTGCTTTTGTTAGAAAACTTCTGCAAATGAAAACAGATGAGTAATGATTGCTGCTTTATGAAAGTCCCACACTCAACATCACTAATAATAGCTCTGTTCCTTCTGCTACTAAGAATGTTTAGAAGCTGAAATGCTTGCATGAAACACATTTGTTTGCACAGATTCAGTAACGTTTTTCTGTACCATACTAGGCCCTAACCCATCAAACAGTCATGTGTATGCTTAACTTCACACATATTCATTGGATCATTGACTAGGAGTTGCTCCTCACATAAAAGGGATGACATGAGAGAAAAACAAGGCAGTGCTTAAACTCTTTTTTCATCCTATTAGTGATTCCTGAATTTCGTCGGGAGAAAGTCTCAATCTAACCCCAGATCTGAACTCTCCAGCTCAGGCACCTCTGGTATTTGGCATCTCAGAAAAATTACACAGCACTACCAAAATACGGTTCTGCTGGGACTCGTAGGCACTATGATAATACAAACAAATGGTAATAATGAATTTTAAAAGGAAAGTAAAGGCATGATTTTAAGTGACTCAGCCAGCCTCCTCATGATAGGCATGCTTAACTCTCCAACTAAACAACACACGTAGTGTTTTTCTTACTGTGTTGGTCCTAAGATATCACACAGACAGGGTGGGCAGGCTAATATCATCCTACTAAGGCTAGTTAAGATCAGTGCATGTAGGTGCCATCATAGACAGGCTCCTGGATCCAAAAAGAGTTGGAACAGGGCTGCCCAATACACAAAGTGTATGCTTGTTACGTACTGTGATCACCCCAAGCAGAGAGCTACATAGCAAAGCTTTAAGGCTCTTAGAACCATTAAGGTAAGAGGTGACAACTGTTCACCATTCTGGATTGCACCCCAAAACACAACAGTTGGCCCACACACCTTGTCCAGCTACACAATCATAGGGACTGAAGTGACTAAGCCCACCTGCCAAGCATCATCATACTGAGTGAGCGAGCAAGCCAAAAGTGGGTGGACTGGGAGTGGCAGGGGAGAAGAGAAGCTGTGAAATGACACTGGGGAAACCACAGCAAAAGCTTTGCTTGCTCACACATTGGGTGTGATTCATCAATTGTAACAAACATTTCATTAAATCCACACGGATTAGCCCCAAATCAGTTACAGGAACTCCTGGGCACGACAGAGGGAGGTGCCTTACAAGCGATCCTTTTTCCCGACAAGTCTGCATCCTTACTGCTGCTATATTGACAAGTTCCTACTAACGGCGAACCACGGCCAATGGGAGCTGCGAGTGGCCATACCTGTGGATGCAAGATAATAACTTGTAAGCTGCTGGCAGGCTGACAGACCCTGACAAGCTGCATGCAGTCCACAGGTGTTCCACCACTGTTTTAAGGTCCAGTTCTAAGCTGCCTGAAGTCAGTAGGGAAACTCCCATTGACACCAATGGCTTTGGCCTCAGGCCCCTTGGACAAGATGAAATTAAGAGCAACTACTCATTTTTGGTACCCAAACTGACACTTTATAAAAGAGGCTGAAAAAAAAAATCAGGCTACATTAAGTGTTTATACTGGACACCTGAAAATGGAGGCACCCAAAATCATGTGTCATTTTCCTCCTTGGCCTTATTGTTTATCTTGGCCTTTATCTTTCATTAAAAGTTAATTATGTTCCCACTATTTGTCATAGATGCTCGCAAGCAACCTCTCCTGGCCTCCTTCTAGGACTGCTGTGAGGAGAATCCAAGCCTCTATTTTCTGGATCCCCTAGGTTCCTTCCTTAGCCTCTCGGTACAGATTGGACACTGACTCTCAGTGTCTTCTGAAATAAAGTCCGCATCTACATACAAGCAGTTATTTCAACATAATGTCAAAATAATCTTGAGCTGGAGGACTGCTTACTCTGACTCCTGTAACTCCCATAACTCTCATTGTATGAGGAGTAAGGGAAGTTGGGAGAAGAGTGAGCTCTCTCCAAATAACTGCTGTGTAGACAGCGCCACAAGTTGAAATAAGCTATTTTGACTTAAGCTACAAAATTAGCATAGCTCAAGTTGCGCAGCGTATTTCAAATTTAGCCCTGCTGTGTAGATGTGCCATTAGAGACTAACAGAAAATGTAGATGGTACCATGAGGTTTCGTGGGCACAACCCACTTCTTTAAATGAATAGAGATAATTCATCTGAATGAACTCTCTGAAACTTGGTGACAATAGAGAGAAGATGCAGGGGCACCAGCGAAGTAGCCAGTGTATATATATATTAATATATGTACCAGACATAACTCTCTCTGCTATGAAAATCTGATTCAGGTGTTATTTTTAATAATACTGAACAAAATGGGATCAACAAAAACAGAGCTATGGTAGTGCAAGAATCTAAAAGTGAATCACTAACAAGAGAGACACTTCCATTATTCACTCTGGAAACAGAACTAGTGTGGGAAAGATCTGTGCCTAAAAAAGAAAAAAAGGGAACAGCCAACAATATGAATAACAACACAATCATCACAACTCAACATAAAATGTAAAAAGGAAAGAGGAACGTAATGACATTGACCCGTCAGATTTAATCTACAAACTTGATAAATGAACAAAGTAATAGAGATGTAAAATGTGTGTAATTAAGAAGCCATGTAACCACTGAAATTTCAGTGGTTACAGTTACAGAGGGAGGGGGGCTATTGGACTCCCACCTGCCACTCCATGTGGGGCAGCAGGCCATTCCCCAGAAGCTGGTGAATGCAGGGAGCTGGCTTTTAAGCTGGCTCCTCGCGCATACCAGGAGCCTACATCTAATTGTGAACATTAACCGATAAATCCTGGTGTGATGGAGCGCAAACACCCCGCCACTGGGTGGGCACCGCGGCCGCCCAGCCCCGCCCCCATGTCCCTGCGGTGCATGCTCGTGACGGATGCCAGGTGCTTTAAATGCCGCCAGTGCGGCAAGCGAGGGGGGGGAGGGGGAGGGAAGAAAGTCCTCCGAATTGGAGGGCGAAGGGGAGCCGGGTGCTGGGGAGAACCTGTCCCCTCTGCCGGGCGGGAAACTGAAGGGGCCACTCCCGGAGGGGAGAAGACAGGCCCCTTGGCCAAGGGAAGACCAGCCTGCGGCAGCGCAACAACCCGGCGAGTCATCGCCCGGGGAAACAGTCGGCGTCCTGGAAGGAGACGATCGGGACTCAGGCACACAGTGGTGAGTGGGGGTAATAGGAAGCAGCCCAGGGCAGGCAGGAGCCCGCGCGGTTAAAGGGTTGTGGAACAGAACCCCTCTCCAGCCTTAAAGGGTCGACGTTGCCGACCCATAGGGCCCTGGGCTGGGACCTGGAGGTGAGGGCGGGCCCAGGTCCTCCTACCCTATCCCCCGCGGGGTTGGGCGGAATCCACCCGGAACGGGCCAAAGCTGCACCGGGTGTAGCAGCTACACATTGATTTAATACCCAGACGCCCTGAAGGGCAGCACTGGACTGGAACTAGGAACACCCAAAGGGTAATCGGGGTAGACTATGACCCCGGAGTGGGGAGAGGTGAAGGAAGCCATGAGGGGTGAGTGGGTCCGAAGGACCAGATCGGGAGCAGGTACGCCCAAGGGGGGAGGGCCAGCAGGGCGGAAGCATTGGTTTCCTGCGTCCCCCCCCGGACGTCCCTCCCGTGGGCCAGAGCTAAAGGGTGATGTAACCCTGAGGGGAGACCCCTCCTTCCCCCGTGAGGGAGTGGATAAAAGGGGCAGCCGCGGTGCACCTCCCAACACCTGGCTTATCACTTAACAGTTTACACTGTTAAACTTTCACATCCCTACAAGGTAATGGAGAGAAATCATCATAGTATTTGGAATAAAATTACACACATTCCTCTTACCAAGAATAGTCTTCTCAGAGATACAACCAGCCTGTTTGCTCAATAGGTACAGAAATCATTCTACAAAGGCTCGACCCCTGTCTGATAGTAACTCCTGTGAACATCTTGATCCATAGATGAGGCTTTCCACATCCATCCTCATTCTCCTACCATAACTAGTGCCTTTCAGTCTATTATCTCAATGTTTTATGTTAGGCTTTAGAAAAACAAGACATCAGGAAATCTGAACTGACATTCAGAGCCTTTTGGTTATATGCTTCCCAATTGAAAATTGAGGAAAAAATTAAATGTACTTCTGAAAAAAAAATGCTTCAAAAAAGCTGCAGCCTTCCATACATTTCTCATGAAAGTTAGGTCAGGAACTGAAATTTACATTCCACGGGAAATTTCAGCATTTCCAATTTTGTTTTTGCATATCAGAACGAAAACCTGAAATGTAGAAATCTCCTGCAAAGTGAAAACTCCAAAAAGCTTTTATTCAGGACCAACTACGTTTTGTTTAACAAACTTTTATATTGAATAGTTTGCAAATATTTTAAGTAAAATCTAAACCAAAAAAATATTGGTGTCTTTTCCGTTCAAAAGCTGCTCCCAGGAAATACTGTGGATGTTGATGAACCTGCATTTTGACAGAAGGCCATTCTGTTATTTTGGTTTTTTGGACCAGCTTTCTTGAAAACATTTTGCGAAGGGACAATGTAAAGCATTGATGGAATCTTTACTGAGCTGACTAAAGAGACTCCCAGAGGCAGAAAGGGAAAAAAGACAATAGAGGAAGATCAAGTAAATTAAAAAGAGAAAGCTGAAACATACTCCGAATCAAAAGGCTGGTAAATATGCTCAGAGACTAGCTACAATGAAGGGGCTGGGGTGCTAGATTCGACTGTAGGCGGGTGACAGAGCAAGATTTTTAAAGAAATGGAGTGACTCAGAGGTAAATTGCATAAGTACAGGAGCTGCCCACACTGAGTAAATGGACAAGAGACAGACTAGGAGGAAGTGTGTATAAGGGTGAGAGTAGGTGGTAGAAGGTCAGAGAGGAGCTCAAGAGTAGCAACTCCATGGAGCTTTTTCACAATCAGTGTGAAATTTTAGCCCTGATGAAATCAATGGAAGTTTTATCACTGACCTCAGTGGAACCAGAATTTCATCCAGTGAGGGCAATACTAAACACACAGGTTTTATTGCAATAGTCACAAACCATGCTCCTCCATTCAACAGTCAGCCACAAACTGATTATCTGGATGAAATAACGGAGACCCATGCATTGGGGGATAATTTATACTCACTGGAAAAACTTTTGCAGTTTGAAAAAAAAGGAAAGATTTTTGTCAACTGTTGCCTATGACAACTGTCTCAGCTACAGTTTGGCATATTTAATTTTGAAAGTAATTAACTTCAACCAACGCAGAAAATGTCACAGCAAACAGCCCAACGAAGAGAGATTACCAAATGAGTTAGTTGTAGAGCTTGTAACCTGCTTTGCAAAGTCTCAGACTGTCATCTGCAATCTGTTAGAACACAGAATCCACCAATTAGATTTTAAGGTTAAGAAAAAATTCTTGTTTCCAAGATCTAAAGAAAATTCCATCACTGTCAGCATTATTTATAGCTCATTTGTTCCGATGCATCCAAAATCCAACAGCACAGAGTTAGCACAGGCACTGTATTAAACAATCAAATGTATAAGTGGGGTTTATTAGACCTTTAAAGTGCTATCTTTGGGGCTGAAAAACTAATCTTCAGTTTTCATAGTTTGTGGAAATCTGTTTCCTTTTTGGAGGATAAACTCCTATTTTTGACTCAGCTTCAATAAAAAACAACCTGTTTTTTTTTTTTAACCGAAAGTTTTACTGGAAAAAATTGGTCCTGGAAAATATTCAGTGACAAAACTCCAGAAGAAGAACATGGAAAATTACACAGCAGATAAGTTGTTCAAAAGGGCACAGACTATACTGAACCTTATTGCACACATACATAGCAGAGTATGGTCTCAGTTGTACATGCCCTGTATTTTGCAGGCTACACAGCTGTGGCTCCATTTTTCACTTCATCCTGCCCAATAATACTGTAGAGCTTGGAAGTGAAGCACATACTTTGCAGTGATTGATTACTAAGGATTCTCAAGCATAACCACATTACCTAAACTCAGCTCCTGGGAACGAGCCAAAATAATTTTTCTTCTCCACCAAGATTTATCAAATGTGCTGAGATTGCAAGCAAGTTTTCCCTCGTTATAAGATCATCCACACCCTGGGGAACTAGAAAAATGCTCAGACAAAATCAAAAGCTAATGGTCCTCTGCTTCGGAAACTGATTCTCCACTTGGCCGGTCAGATCCCAAAAACTGTTGACCTTCAGGCCATACTGCAAGGGCCACTGCTCAGTCCCCTCATATTTTTTCAAAAGACATGAGAATAGGTTAAGAGGGGAAGAGAATGGGTTAAGAGGGGAACAGACTTCCAAAACCAAATTTTCTCCACTAGCCCAATGGATTGGGCTAGTGGAGAAAATTTGGTTTTGGAAGCCTGTTCAGTCTAAATGTACAGGATTCTGTAATGAGATATTTAAAAATTCTCTTAAAGCCCAGAAGATGAAGGTTTCACACATTCAAATGTAAAAGGCTTCAGCTACTCATAAATGAGATGAGCAATGAGTTTTTAGTTGTACAGAGATTGTCGTCTAGTAGCAAGTCAACAACGTATGTTTACTTAGCGCCACACAGATACCAACTATTATGTGCATATGACAGTCACTCACTCACATGGCCAAACCTTCAGGCATCGTGCTAAATATTCTTATTTATGCTTGATAGTTAAGTATCTCTCTAGAAGTATGAATCATTTTCAGACTTATAGATCTGGCCTTCTTTACCACCACTCAAAACCTATTAGTGGAATTCAGCCAATTACATTAAAACCCTGTAGCAAATCTCTAGGTAAACAAAAACAACCAAAACAATCAAAATCTTTATGGCAATTGGCTTATGAATATGGATAACTTGAAGTTTTATGTAAAATGCATCATGTGATATTTCATTTTAAAGATTACAATTTGCTGAATCTGCTGTCTATCCTATTTTTGTGCACGTGTCATTCCTGTATGTCAAGTTAGAAATATGAAGCGTGACAGGTTTTTATTCTAAATGTGCTAATGAGAGTCATTAGGAACTTAATGACTCAATACTCAAACCAACAACCTGTCAACAGTCTTGTTTGTCCTGTAAGCCTGAACTGTGGTTGATCTTTGAAAGATACATGGCCAGGATTTGGATCCTGTACTTTTCCACTTGAGGTGAGAAAAATCTGAACTGAGTGCAAAGAATTCCCACCTTGAACAAAAGGGATATAAGGGAGGAAATCCAAACAACAGGAGCAGTTGCCAGACACTAGGAGACCTCTCTCTTACTGCCTCAGATGCTTGCTGGAAACATTTAGACTGAACAGAGGGAAGGATTGTGTTCAAACTAGGAGGCTGCTTAGCTTGTGAAAGATGTTTAGAACAACTCTTTAGGGTAAGAATTTGCATGGAACAAGTTTCATAGTGGATTAGGATTAGCGGTCTTGTTTTGTTTATTTTAATTTAGTAACTTTGATCTCCCTGTTTTCACTTACAACTACTTAAATCCTACTTTTTATACTTAACAAAAACATTTTTGTTTATTATCAAACCCAATGTAAATACAGGTTGAACCGCATTAGTTTGGCACAAACTGGTCTGGCAACAACTGGGATCCGGCATGATTTTAGTTAGCCGGATGTCCACTTATCATGGATGTGGCCAAGTTTCCCACGGTACCAAAAAAGTAGAAAAATTTGTTTACAGCCACCAGTCCTGGCTGCCAGTGTTTTGTGCCATTATTTAGCTCTAATTTACCCCTAAATGTCTTCTAAGAGCCCAGTAAACAGTGGAAGGGTTGATAATGCTGTTAGACAATACTGACCTTCTGTTGCCTGGCAAATTCTCTTGTTTGGCACTGGTGCCACACTAGAGAAGTTCAATCAGTAGTTCTGTAGCAAGCTACTTAAAAGAGAGAATTGTTCCCGCCTGTTATGTTGGAAGAGTGGTCAACCACAAAATTGTTTACCAGTCTCAAGGAGATGCAAAAAGCAGAGTGGGACACTTCTTTTGCCAAGAAGATTCCACTGGTGACAAGTAAATCCAATTTAAAAAAAATCCTGCATTGCAAGGCATAATTGTGATTATTCATCTTTGCTATAAAATATATTGGTTTTGAACTTTGTTCCTGTCTCCATCCCTAACAAAGAGAGAAATTACCTCCTTTCATACAAAAAACAAACAACTCCCTCCACACACAAACACCACAATGCACAATCACAGATAACCTGCCTCTCAGAAACTAACTATATATCCAGAGTTCCATAAAGTTGCTTCTCTCTGCCAGGTGTGTCAGATTCCCTTCAAAATCTCTTTCTACTCAGCTTCCAAAGAACTCAGTTCAACTCCAGACTAGGAATGTGAAAGCGTAACCGTATAAATGGTTAACTGATGAGCCTGTTCTTCGGTTAATGATCATGGTTACAGGCAGGGAGCTGGCTTAAAAGCCAGCTCCCACCATGCACTGGCTCCTGAAGAGCCAACTGCCACCCCGCACTGCTGCCTCTGTCTCAAAGGCAGCAGTGCGGGGTGGCAGGCAAGAGCCGGTACGTGCGAGGAGCCAGTCTAAAAGCTGAAATTTTTTCAGCAATTACTTAATTACATGTATTTTAACATCCCTACTCCAGACTGTTGCTCAGGTATCTTTATTTGCCATACAGCAATGCTACGCGGAGTTTATCAGATTCAAAAGCTCTGGGATGGATGCAGCATATATCACAGAACCAACTTTGAACACAGATCCCCTTCCTTTAGAAACATCTACACACCATCATGTTCTCTTTATTAAATATTGGATTACATAGTTTAGGGTTGGTTTGATTACACTTCAAGAAGCAGGCCCTGTACAGCATACACTGTCCATGTCTGACTTTACTCTTCATATCATGCTTATGCTCCCGACTTCTCTTATCCACTTTTATTTTGTTCTCAGTAAATGTTTTCCTGGGCATCTTCCCTCTTATTTTAGCTAGCTCAGACATTCTGCCTGTTAGTTTTCAGAGCTTTTCTTGTAGCATAAATACTCTATTTCAGCCCACTGATGCAGTTACCTTCCTAATCCCACCTTACAAGAAATGAGGCCTCTCCCATGCTGAATTGCTCATGTAGGCTTTGCTTGACAAGATTTCTTCAAGAGTGTATTTCATGACTTGGAAAACCTATAGAAGACTTAAGAAAACAGACTTTTCACCAGGATGAGATGTAGGGTTATCAGGTATCTGGTTTTGAACCAGACAGTCTAGTATTTGAGCTTTCTGTTCAGGAAACAAATTGAGAAAATATAAATGAGAAAATA
Organism: Pelochelys cantorii; assembly: GCA_032595735.1. Classification (NCBI taxonomy): domain Eukaryota; kingdom Metazoa; phylum Chordata; order Testudines; family Trionychidae; genus Pelochelys; species Pelochelys cantorii. The sequence continues at coordinate 10,680,252 of CM064336.1, read as the reverse complement.
TAAATGTCCGGTATTTTCTAAATAAGATGTAATGTAGCTTGTGATGTAATGTCAAATGTGTCCAGTATTTTTGTTGAAACCATCTGGCAACCCTAATGAGATGTCTTACAATATAGGAAGGTAAACCCACAACTAGAGTGACTATCACCAAAAAAATCCCCCATTCACAAACTCTGCAAGTTCCCAACGTTCTTACTGGAAGCTTTTTCCATAGCACAGGATCTCTGAAAGACCATTCAGCCCTCAAACGTCACTTGCTGCAGGAATTTTTTTTCCTGAAGGGCCTCAGCCAAACTACGTCATCCATCTTGCTTCTACAATACTATAATTGTAACCAACAACACAGGCCCACTTCCTAAAACAGCACCCAAGGCTCAACAGTTCAGTTAGGACTGTTTGTTTTCTCACCACAGCTCCACCAACTAGTAAGGAGATTCAGAATGTTCAGATGAGGTGACAGCACTTCCTCATGAAGGAGGACGACATCGCTAGGTATCACGCAGCAGTATCAGGAAAGAAGATGAGCCCTCTCCTTTTACTATGAATTACCTATATTCAAGTGCACAGAAGTCAATTGAGAAACAAAGGAAGGCTTGGGCCAACATGTGAGAACAACACTAATGACCTTTCCATCTGCCTTGTCACAAATTTTCCCTGGAAATAGCATCCCATCAGCACATTACTGCTGTCCATTCTGTACATATTCTAGGGTCAAGAAGAGGGTTAATGATCTTCTCAATTATCAATCTTCTACCTTCCATGACTTTAAATTCACTTTAAAACCCTATTGCAGAAGATCAATGATTATCCACAGAATGTGTTGCTTGCTGTTGTGTGTGCAGAAAGGAGCAAGGAAACAAGAACATGACACCTGATGCGTATTTTCAGTAGGCCAAGAATGTGTTCCAGGGGCTTTTCTAGAACACCTCTAGTCACATGGACAGATATGCTCAATCAGTGATCTCCAACCTTTTTAAGCATGAGATCACTTTTTGAATTTAAGTGCAATCCAAGATCTACCTCAAACCCAAACACCCTTGCCCCATCTCCTTCCCACCCCTTCTTCAAGGCCCTGCCCCTGCTCACCCCATCCTCCCTCCCCCATCCTCACTCACTTTTATCAGGCGAGGGGCAGGGGTTTGGGGTGCAGGAGGGATTCAGGACTGGGGCGGGAGGATCCAGTTGGGCACCATTTACCACAGATGGCTTCTGGGTGGTGGTGCAGTGAGGCTAAGACAGACTCACCCCTGCCTTGGCCTTGCACCACTCCCAAAAGCAGCCAGCAAACTCTCTCCATCCCTTCCCCCTCTTGCTCTATGGAGCTGTGGCACAGGGTGGAAAGAGGGGCACCCCCCCTTCCTCTTCTTCCCAGGCCCTGCACAGCAAGCAGGAGACTCCCAGGAGTGAGTGGCACCTCCAAGGCAGAGGGCAGGAGCAGCACGGCAATGCTGAGAGTGGCAGTTGAAGTGCTGGCACTGGACAGCCTCCTGGACAAACCTGTCAGGATCATCTGTCAAAGACTCCAAGATCTACTGGTTGGTGACCACTGTGCTAGATGTTGCTTTGTATAATCAGGAGTAAACATGGAAGAGAGAACAATAGGCAACAGCCATCTCTTAAAAAAAAAAGTGCCAGAAGCAATTCAGGAGAAAATTGCATGGAATTACTGTTCTTAGGAAGAAACACAGGACTAGAGAGAATGAAATCAATTCTTTGTATTTCTGCACTCAAGTATCTTCTCAAACATTTTGCCTAGAAATGATCCCACACTAGAAACCGAGATGCAAATCTGCACATATGGCTCCATGTTTCAGTATATCTAGAGAGATGAACTCAATACATAGTCAAATGCAGAAGTTAAAATAAAATAGCATGTATGACTACCAAGTCATTTCCAGCCTCTCATAATTTGTGAAGATATTTGTTTCGCAACAGAAATATGTGCAGCAAAATACAAATCCGGACTAGAGCCTATTCTCTAAAAGGCAGAAAAAGGAAGAATGGCTTTAGAAGCAAAGGTCATGCTGACCAGTAAATCCGAACAGTTAATTTCAATAAAATAAAAATTAGTTGAGTCCAGAAACAAGTGGGTCCAGAAACAAGTCTCAGGTCCAAGTCAGAGTCTGTACATACCAGTGTTCCTTGTAAGTTGGGCATTTGTGTGGCCACTCAGGAGAGATTCAAATGCCACCCAACTGATTAGCAGAGTGCCCACAGTTGGTTTTGTTTCTAATGGCAGTGCACATTTGCACATGCTTCAGTGCACATCAAAATTATTTCACATGTAGATGGAAAAAAGTCCGCCCATGCATGGAAAAGATTAGAGGGAACAATGATGTACACACACTTCTTTTAAAAGGTTGTGTAAAATGTTTTTCCTTATACACAAAAATCTATTAAAAGTATGTTATTTAGTTTGCAAAGTCAAGAACTCCAGTGAGGAAAAACGAGATACATAGGTTTCTATTGAACCTTAATTCTGACCGCTTGTGTAGCCATACTATGCACTGAATGAAGCAAGGACACCAAGGAGAAAAGGTCATTCTGTAATTATTAGAGCCTGTATTATAAAGTACAAGAGATCAGAATTAAGGTTTCATGGATAAACTTAAATCAGGCATTTCCTATTTTTTCCAGGTATTAGGCTGGAAAGCCAAAGTGTTCTTTCAATGTACTTTATGTCCATATACGGAAAACATGTATAAGTGACTGATGTACATCATAAAACTTGGGTTTTTTCATTTTTTTGAGGGGGTTGGGAGAGAGAAGAGGCTCCAACTCCAGCCCACCTTTACCTGCCCCTCACCTCATTCGCCAACATCTAACAGAGTTGCTCCAGTAAAAACCAGGTTTTACTAGGACAGCATGCGGTCCATGTGAGCATGCTCAGTACCTGCCAAGTAGAGTAGCAGGGCGGGGGGGAGGGGGGAGCACATGACACCATGTGCCCTTCCCCCACAGTATGTTGTCTCTGGTCAGTTAATATTTTGGCATGTTGCCAACATTTTTCCCGAGGAACGCAAGCAGGAGAAGAGAAATGGCAATTTTCAACAGTTTATAAATCAGTAAAACTTGAATAGAATTTCCTGAGACAAATTAAAGGCCTCTCGTACCCCAGGGATTTGACCCTGGTGAATTTCAAAGGCCAACTGCAGACAATGGAGATGTTAGGGACTTCTCAAAAAATCTTTTACAGTGGAAACTGTGAGGTGTCACCTACCTGCTCCCGCTGCAATCCTGATATGCCTACTTGAGGTGCTAATTGAGTGTACTTGTGCTAACCGATTATGCATGTATTTAGTTTTCCATACGTGAACATAAGAATAGGAGTGTCTTCGCTTTAGGGGTGGAAAAGAAAAGATGAAAAGATAAATATAAGCTCCCCAGCAAAGACTCTGAATGGCCTACGACTATACTTAACCAGTGAAGCAGCATAACGCTGAGTTCCTAAACGTCTGTAGTAACACTAAAATAATCTACAGATACTCTTAGCGAGTCTATGTTTTAATCATTTGGCTTATACAATCTGAGTCACAACTGCAAGCACGTCTCACATAATAACGTCACATATATTTCTGATGATGACTCGAGCTTGGATATTCCTGCCTTGTGTATCCTTTGGCATTTTGAAACAAACAAATGAACCATTTTCCTCTCCAGCACACTCTTTTAATGTGCGTATTAAATTACATACTTAGGTTCAAGATTAGGCTTGGCTAGTATGTGTGAGCAGAAGAACGAACAAGCTGTCTGAGGACAACACAGGGGGATCACTTCTCAAAGCACACTTTTGTCTGACAATTGTCACTGACCTGTTTTATGACGCTAAAAGAACAAGCAATATTTTAATAGTAGTTCAGGGGGCCTGGTCTGGAAACTAAAAGGAAGAAAAATGAACTCCCAAACACACACTTAATCCCAAAGGTGACTCAGTCTTTAGTTATGTGATTACCCAGCCAGGAGTCAGAGCCACTTGAGCATACAGTCCATGTGGCAACGTCACTCAAAATATCAACTACTGCAATATAGCCATCCTGACAGCAAGTCTCTGCAACACTTCTGCACAGAACCCAGCTCACCACACTCTCAGATAAAGTGTAAGCCAGATAAAAGACAACTACTGATCTCTCACTGTTTTAGTAGTATTGCTGCTGGCTGGACAACATGCATACAACAGCAACCTAGAGACCCATCGACAAAGTTAATAGACTAGACATTGCAGAGTTAAGCATTCCAATGGAAACAAGTAATCCTGTGGCACATTAGAGACTAACAAAATTATATACCGTATCATGAGCTTTTGTGGGCAAAACCCACTTCTTCAGATGAGCTTGAGTGGAGAAAAAAGGGAAACTCTCAGAATTATAACAGAAAAAGAAGGGTGGAAGGGGGAAGTATCTGTCAACTGTAGTGCTGGTGCTAATGAGGCTAATTGAGTGGGCTGGAAGAGTCCCCATACTTAGCTTTTTATGTCAATGAAGTGTTAATTGTAAGGGAAGCTGGTTTTTTAATGGGCCCTCCAGTTCATGTCTTTGTTCAGAACAAGGGAAACGTGTCAAATCTGCATATTACAGTCAATTCCGTACTCTCTCTGCAATTCCTTGGTAGAAGAATGGCTACTTTTAAATCCATGATTGAGTGCCCAGGCAAGTTAAAATGTTCCCCTACAAGTTTCATGTGTGTTACCATTTCTAATGTCTGATTTGTGTTTGGAAATATATGTTTAAATACTGTAACATTCACTTTGACTGTCATATGCTAGAGTCTTTAGTGATCCTTTAGGTAACTGGGCATGTTATTAAGGCTGCCCAGTACTTTCCATTATAAGCCCCTGCTTTCATTTGCTTATACTTTTTCCAAATATTAACCGTTTCAGCTGACTTGTTCCATGCCACAAGTCTACCTCTGGCTATTTTGTTGGAAAAATTCAGTCAAAACATTTCGGCCATTTCTCAAAATAAGATTGGTGAAAAATGACATATCTTTCCATTCTCTCTCCACCTTTACACTGGAAACCTTTAGTGCCCCTATGTTGTAGGCAGAGGCGGCCTGTGTCAGGGATGAGCCTTTTTGGCATCCCAGTGAAAATCCACTCAAGTTATTAGCCTATGAAAGTATGCAGTTTGCATATGCTCAGTAGAGACTTGCTAGATCTTAATAGCTAAACTCTCCCAAGAGTCCATCCTCACAAACCATGACTGAGTCTCTAATAGCTCCTGAGCTGAACAAACTGTTCATGTGCCAGCCCCACAGAGCAAACTGAGTGTGTTCCCTGTAGCCCAGAGATCCAGGGTGAAGCTGGACTTGCTCTAATGGCTGCTGCAGGCCAGATACTGGAACTGATAGCAGGGAGCCCATCTCTGCTGGGCTCTCAATGTTCCTCTTGCCCAGCCAACAGGCAGCCTGGGAGGAGGAAGCCATCTGATTCAAATGCAGAAAGGACAAGACCCTGACCTACAGCTCTGCAGAAGAGAATTAGGGGATTAGAATGGAACAAGGTGTAGGGGAAAGGAGGCATTCGGGGACAGAGACTGAGGCAGCTTGGCAGGGAGGTGGATAGGGGGACTGTGAACCAGAGGAGCAGGGGAAGAGAGGAAACATCTGACAAGGAGCTCAAGTGTGAAACAGAACTGAAGCTGTCTTGGGAAAGGCTAAAGACAAGGAGCTGGTGGAAACAAGTACTCTGAGAAGTCCAGGGAAGGAGACTGGGACTGAGCCAGTGGTAACAAGAAACATTGCGGGGGGGGAGCATCAAGGAATGGGGACTGAAGATAAGGAGCCACAGGTCAGAATGGAGTGGAAAAGACTGGGAACCTGGTGGGGTGAGATTAGGACTCATTGGACAGGGAGACTGAGGGGTAGTGACTAATTAGGTGAAGATTTTGGGACTGAGATGAAGAGACAATGGTGCAATAGAGCACAGAACTGTGACAGAAGAGATCAAGCTAAAAGGGAAATGGACAAAAGGATGTGTGCTTATCAGAGCACATCATCCTACAGAGTGTGGAATGGAAGCCAGGGTCCTTGTCTCATCATTCCTGTGCTGTCAGCCAACATCTGCGAAACGCATCAGCAAAGCATCTCATTCCCCTCGAGAGCTAGTGCACACAGAGGAGACAACCTACTACTGCTCTCAGTTCATTTGTTCAAGTGGCAGACGTCTCTGTTTTGGATATAAAGGTTCCAGTTCTACTAAAGAGCCATGTGGGTGTCATCGGATGCCAGATAATAGTATCCTTTTTCCTCCAGGAGAGGCGAGGATAAAACTAGGAAATTACACACAAAAAACAAACACATTAAAAGAGCATTACAGTTGCAAACATAGGCTCTCAAAAGTTATGAACTGCAAGAACAACAGTTGCCTGGGCAATATTAATTTATCCCCATTACACATATGCAGTGTGATACAATCTTTAATTACATGATCATATATATTTCCCACAGGGTGCCTGTCTCACGTGCACAAAATGGACAACACTCACTGAGTTAACATCTATTCAGTATTTGCTCTTTTCATTGTGCAATGTGTGGCCCCAGGCCTGACTTACTGCACCCTATTCAAACCATGCTCTGAAGACAGAACTAATTTCCTTATTGGATTTTCGACAGTGCTCATCGCGATGGTGTCTGAGCGCTTCACAAATATTGTGAGTCTAGTCTCACAATGCTCCTGTGAGATGAGTGAGCACAGGGAATTTAAGCAAAGACTGATTAAGGTCAAAGTAGTCAATTTTGGATGCCAACTTTCAGCCACGTACAATCTGATCTTTCAGAGTATGTCGTTCATAGCGCTTTATATGTTCAAAGCGCAGCTCCCACCAACTTCAGTCTGCAATACTGGACACTCAGTATTGCTGTAAATCAGAGCCCAGAGAACCAAATTGAGTCCCTCACTTTCTGGGGGCCTACTAGTAACTACCTTTGAAAACGAGTAGTCTTGTGGCACTTTGTAGACTAACCAAAAAATATACAAATCAGGAGCTTTAGTGGGCAAAACCCACTTCATCAGATGAATTGGAGTGGAAATAACAGAAAGCAAGAGAGAGAGATAATGTTAATTAGCCTCATTAACAAGAGTCCTACAATTGACAGGTATTACTTCTGCTGATACATATCTCTTGGTTTCTGTTATTTTTCCTCCAATTCATCTGATGAAGTGGGTTTTGCCCACAAAAGCTCATGATTCTATACGGATTCTACATATTTTGGTTAGTCTCTAAGGGTATGTCTAGACTACATGCCTCTGCCGGCAGAGGCATGTAAACTAGACTTCCTGACATAGTCAATGAAGCGGGGATTTAAATATCCCCCACTTCATTAAAATAAAAATGGCCACCGCGCTGTGCCAACTCAGCTGATCATCGGCACAACATGGCAGTCAAGACGCGGATCAGTCAGCAAGGAAAGCCTTTGATGACCGATCCTGTAAACCTCGTTTCAGGAGGCATAAGGGATCGGTCGGAAAAGGCTTTCCTCATTGACCGATCCCGCGTCTTGACTGCCACGTTGTGCCAACGATCAGCTGAGCCGGCACAGCGCCACGGCCATTTTTATTTTAATGAAGCAGGGGATATTTAAATCCCCACTTCATTGACTATGTCAGGTAGTCTAATTTACATGCCTCTTCCAGCAGAGGCACATAGTCTAGACATACCCTGAGGTGCCACAGAACTACTTGTTTTTAAAGTTACAGACTAACCTGGCTACCCCTCAGATTTTTTACCTGTGAAAAGTCTGCCTTAAGTGGCTTGGCTATCATGACAAAGAACGCTGGCAGATGCAGAGAGAAAATCCATTACATTCAGCTGACACAGCCATGAAACCCTCCTCTTTCCCTGCAATCATTGCTTTGCCCCCTTTTCAATTTCTGCAACAAATGAGGCAGGGAGACTCCCAGACAAAAGTTTCCTTCACCACACAACCCTAATTCAATCCAAGACAAGACCATCCTGAGCCCAGAATGAAGAAGAGAGCTGGTGGAAAACACAATATGGCATCAAGTCACTGAACACTGCACAGGCCATCATCGTTCTGCCATTGCTTCACTTCTGAGCGCTTGACAGTACGACATTATTAAGGTTGTTACCATCTGCAAGCCATAAAGACTCTTCTCCCAGCAGCAGGACTCTTCTTGGCTGTACCTCATGACCAGTCCCACATGAAAAGCAAGCATGCTCACTGCAACAACTTCAGAGGTTCAGATCTCAGGTCAAACCAAGCAAAATTCCCTACAGAAGGAAAGGCTTGTTCCTCAGTGGTGGCTATTTCCATGCCAAAAGACACCTTTCAAGAAGAAGCAGTTTGCCTATAAGACTGTTCAAAGCATAGTCCTTTCCTTCAAGTGGCTTGGCCATTCCAAAGAACTCATCTTCAGGCAGAGACCAAGTACTGAAAAAAAATTTCTGTTCCTAAATTTACAAGATGCATAAAAGTTCCGAGCGACTGGAGCAGGGTTTCATTTTTTTAACGTCACTTTGACGCAGCAGAACCTGGTTAGCAGATGATCGCAATTATTCCACTATTATTGTGTTCAATTATTCTGACGAATTTTTAAGTCTTACCAGAAAATACAAGCCCATCACCAGAAAGATCATAATACCAAGCCAGTGCAGCCTGCCTGGTTGCATGGTCCTTTGCATCAATGGGAAATATTAAAAGGGAGGCGCCGCCACCTTTCAGAGTGTAAATAATCAAATTCTGAATGACATTTCAAAGCACTCTGAAAATGAGCCTAGCTAATGGCTTAGGAAATTGTGTCTTTGAAGAATTAGTTTCACTCCTGCTGGAAAAAAACGACATTCAGGAATTTGAGAAAAGTTCCATTCATGATATGAGCCACATAGAATTGCTACTGGATATTTCTTGCTGCACTTGTTAATGAAAACATCAGCGAGCAAAAAAAATTAGAAAGGGCAGCCATAAAGTCTTGCTATGCCCCCACTCCACCCATTCCATACCCGCTCCATTTTCTTACTGATCCCATAAATTTAGATGTGAGAGAGAGAGAGAGAGGGGGGCAGAGAGAGACGGACTTCAGGTATCAATTACCTTCTTTAGATATCACTTAATGGTGGACTTTCAATATGTCCTTCATTAGAGAGCCCACAACTGAATCCATATGTGTATGCATTAGACAGACTCAAATTACTTAGTGGTCTTTGTCACAACTAGGCCCAGTTCCTACTTGGAGGGTCAGAAGTGGCTTCCAAGTCAAGAAGATCGGGGCAGAGACTGGGCACTATTCTCAGTGCTGGTATGTAAAGCACAATCCCAGATTCCAAACTTCTCTCTGAGTCCTTTTTTAGGAAGTGGGACTCTCCCTGATCTGGGGTGGTGAGATTGCAATCACAGTCTCAGACCTCCCAATACCCTCCACTCCTCCAGAATTATACCTATGACTTTTAATCTAATCCCTTCAGGGACAACATGGCAGGAAAGTTAAACACACAGGCTTAGCCAAAGAATTTCTTAACTGGTCTCTTTACTTGTAAGCAGCACTGGAGGGTTACTTGATCTTATTAAGAGACTGCATATGTAAATAAGGGAAAGGAGTTTTGAAACATATCCTTCCCTTGTGCTGTAAATCCAGTTTTCATCAGCAGCTTCTGGCATAGCCCTCTTTAGGGGTGCCCCCTCTCCACCCACAAAATGCATCACCCTCTGAAACAAGGAGAAAGGAGAGGCTGCAAGAAGACATGTTCATCAACATCATGCCAGCCAGTGCTGCACTGGACTGTGAACAAATAGCTTTGAGGGCCAAAATGACTGACAGCGTGGAAGAAGAGAGAACAGGAAAAGAGGCCCAGGACTCCAGGCGGTACAAGGAGGGGGAAATGCAAGCAGCTCATCCCTTAACATTCCATCTGGCTTTCTGGGCCTCATCGTTATCCCTTCCGCTCTATACTGGGGGCAGCCACAGCTTCACACACAGCAATTGTGGTTGTTATTGGTCAGCATACGTAGTCACAGGCCACATCTGTTTATCCAAATGCACATAAATATTTATTTCCCTTTCTCATCTTCAATTTCCACCCCATTAAGTTATACAAATCATGGACATACCATTGTGTGTGTTCTTCCCCCTCCACACACTGAGTTTGAAATGGTTCTGTCCACTCAAACTTCTACTGGGGGAGTGGGGGGGGATAAAATGATCTTTAACTCAAAACAAGTATTTCGGAATAGGGATGTTCAATATTGGTTAATTGAACAGTCGATTAATCTCACGAATTGACTGGTTAGTTGACTATTCTATAGTCCCCGGGGCTGGGGCCGGCAGGCAGTGCATTCTGGCCTCACTCCTGGACAGCCCCCTGCCACTCTGATACAGAGGCAGCAGTGCAAAGGCAGCAGTGTGGAGTGCCAGGCAGGAGCTGGTCCGTGAGGGGAGCCAGTTTACAACTGAGCTCCCGTCGTGGACCAGCTGTTTGTCACCCTGTGCTGCTGCCTCTGATAAAGAGGCAGCAGCGTAGGGTGGCAGCAACCCCTGTCTAGGGTGGATATGAGCCCCTGGACCTGGCAAAAGCCAGAACTAAGCCGGGCTGCCTTCCCACCTGGCTCCTAATACACTTTCAATGCAGAGCCACAGCAGGGGTAGGTCCCTAAGGACTAAGCCGGGCAGCTGGTCAGCTTGCTAAAAAAATGTACTGGCAAGGGAGGGAGGAGGGAAATGTGTTAATCAGTTAATTGACTACACTATTACATTCCTATTTCAGAATGCATAGTGGTAATCAAAACAAGCAGTACTTGTAAATGCAGACAAAGAACCACAGAGTTCATAACTTCAGGTAAACACACAGCTATATGATATGTGTATTGCAAGCACCACACGACTCCTAGCAGCAGCCAAATCTCCAGGCCCAGAGAATGCTCCAGATGGCAGCACTACTGTGGCTGACCTTTAAAGTGCTTTTTCAAAGCCTTCCTCCCCATGTTGGGCTCCTGTAACAGCCTCTGTGTCTGGGTGTTTGGAGTCCATCTCTGCCTCTACCCTAGTGGCACCATTTCCCCGCCCATGCCTCTCAGATATTATGCAGGACACGCAGCTATAGCCATTGGATCTCAGTGAGAAAAAAATCTTCCAATTTACTCAGTAAACAAATTTCAGCAACCCTTCAATCAGCCAAAAGTACATTCCCATAGTCAGTCATTCTGCATCTGCTGAGCTGTAGCTGAATCTTTCTTTGGTGCTGCTGAGGTGGCCAGCATATAGCTCCATGAGCCAGGGACAGACTGGATCCCCCAGAATCTCTACTGGTATTTCACTATCACCAATGGTAATCTGTCAGTTAGGAAAGAAATGTCTCTGCTTGCAGCTGTCTGAGCAGTCCAGTATCCTTAAGGGTGTAAATGTTAGACAGTTTTCCTAATCAGTCCCTGTTGATATTGGTGAAACATACCTAACGATTCACCAATGCTTGCATAACCATAGTAATAGTAAATCTATTGATCTACTCCGGTAAGGTGGATAGGTTGGTGCCTAAATTGGGATGTATCTACCATAAGAATGACCATATGGGGTCAGACCAGTGGTCCAGTTAATACCAGAACCTTGTTTTCCAACAGTAGCTGATGCCAAATGCTTCAGAAGAAACTTACAGAACAGGGCAATTTCGAGAGCTCCATCCATCACCAAGTCCCAGCATCTGGCAGTCAGAGATTAGGGTCTTGCAGATAATGGAGAACATTTATCATCCCACCATTGTTTGGGAGCTTCATTGCTGCTAATCTATCCACTGTTTCCTACATATCGCCAAGAGTCACAGTCCTATGTAGCATAAGACAATTCGCGGCCCTGCGCATTTGAATGACAATGACCTCCACCGTGATTTTTCCAAAATGAGTTCCAACTGATCAATAGATAGATATCTGGCACCGCACACTTCCTTAAGTGTTATCACCTCTCATTCTGGTGCCCTGCACTAGAGGGATGCAATCAGGACACAGGTTCAGGAATGTGGCCTTTTGCATCCAAAGGTTCTGCAGACACTGCTCAACGCTCAAAACCTGTATTAGTGGCATCTCACCAGTTGCCTTTCATTTATTGAAACCACAAGTGGTGCTCCACCAATCCACAGCTGCTCTGTGAATGCCGCCAACAACCCTGATTTGTTTTGCATTACGTCCCTCAGCAAACTATACTCAAAGAAATTCTCAGTCCTTTTCATTGTTGTGGTACTTCCTAAGTATCTGAAATTATCAGAGAACCATGTATCCTGTATTTGCAACATTCATGAGTCCAGTATAGAGCTCTGCAGGCTCCAGATAGATGGTCAATGCATGGGATGTCTCCCCAGGGGCAAAATGCTTTACATTGACACAAGCAGTGTGTCCCAGCGCAGGGCTACTCCCCCCCGGTCAATGCTCACTCAGGCACCTGTGTACCTCATCATCGTGAGCGGATATATGCCATTTTTGGCCACCTCCCTCCCTCCTTTTCCGTTGCCAATGACCCTATGTGCTCCCCACAAGTCCTGCACCTCACACAATTAAGTCTCAAGTCTCTTGGACAAAGTCAATAGTCCTAAATGTTTACTTGGCCCACTCATAGAGGGTAGGGGGGACTGGTCCCACCACCACTCCAGTCCACAACCCAGGACCCTAAGAGCAGGGATTCTGGTCCACTGCTCGGTTGGTGGGGACTCGTCCCGCAACGCACCAACCCCGGGCATCAACGAGGCCTTACCTGTGGCCCGACATCCATTTTCCGCCCATCCTAGGTTGCTTCCTACCCCCTTCATCACGATGGTCCATCTTTATACCACTGGCTGCGTCTCGCCCATTGTGAGGGAGTCGCTGGTCCGCTGCCCGTCTCTCCACCCCGTACAGCCCGCATCCTGCCGAGGCCGACGGTCCGCAGTCCTCGCCTCCTGTCCGCCCCTTGCTGCAGGGGCCAACCCCTTTTCAAAGCTGGTGCCATCCCTTTGGGATGCCGGCGCAGGTGCTGTCCCACTGGCCAGCAAGCCAGCCCCAAGTGCTTCTATGCATGCACCGGCCACAGAACAGCCCTGGCACCACTGCGTGGGAGCGGCTCCATGAGCCCAGAGTGCCTCCGCTCCCCGCTTGCTAGTGCAGGGTTCAGGGAGCTCCACCATGCAGGGTTCCGACACCCCGTCACACAGTACCAATGCAAGCAGCCAGGAATGCACCCTCCTGAGCAATATATCAACTTTGGCAGCCATGTACCCAACACCACCACTTCCGTTGACCACCGTTTGTAACAGACATGGCCAAAAGAAACGCCAGTCACATGGAGCAAAGCAGCACACTCCAGCAACTGCTAAATAAGGGATAGCAACAGCTGTTAGCTGTGACATTCACAAGCATTAAAATAAAAATTTGTTGAAGTACAGAATGTTTACAGTACAACATGAACAACAGCTCACTGCTTTGCTAATGACACACAAATTAGGCCACTGGGAGTTTTCTTCTAATTGCACCATGTAAATACATTAAGAACTTTGGAGAGCCCATCTGCCACAATCCATGGTGTCAAATTAATACATCAATGAATATGGGTTACAGCAAAGACTCTAATATGCCTGCCTGCCACAAGATGAGTAAAACCTTAGCCAACCTCAAAGCATCAACCCACTGTGGACAAGCAGGTTGTAGATCTAGCCTACTAACTGATGCCTGCTTCTCACCAGGAAGGTGATACCAGAACAAAAGATTGCAGGATGCAGCCACAAAGCACCATACAAGGGTGTATGGTACAAACCCCGAGAACCCTGGAACAAAACCATTTGACTGAAGTCAGAATGGTTACTCTTACACTACGGCATTATTGCAGCTCTTCTTCAGTATATCAGGCTCTACCAACCTGCGTGTAAGTTACAACTTAATGCTACCTTATTGAGTTTCCTATTTCTACTGTCATGTTAGCTGATTTCCTGATCATTGTAAGGCCACATACAATACCCTTCAGTTTTAACAGGCATTTTTGAGGCATTTTTTCCATACATTGGTCCATTTCCTCTAAAAGCCCCATCAATCACTTATTTATCCTTTGAAAGCTCTAAACTGTAATCTTTTTTCCTTTCTGACACCAGTCTTTCCATTTCCACACATACACTGGTTTGTTGCTTTACTGCTTGGCTTGGAAAGACAGCGCACAATTATGAGCATTACAAAGATATAAAAAGAAGTCCAGTCACATTCTAAGCCTTCCAATCTTGACAGTTTCTTCACATTAAATTAAAAAGTCAGTACCATAAAGAGATCCCATGTTGCACTGGCGTAGTTTTGCAGTAGGCCACATCTAGAGAAGCATTCCCATGCATGTTCTAGTAGCACATCAAGATACAGTGTCAGCAGTGCAAGAGATAAAGATTTTTACAGCGGCTCTATAATCAAGAAAATCCTTGCTGTTACAGAGCAATTAGGCTTTCATCTAAACAGTTATTTTAACCATGGAAACATTAATAGGCTGTTTTTCACTACATATTACAAAGGTCCAGCTCTTAAAAGCCGCACAGACTCCGCTTAGTTATGCTTATTGCTTCAGAGGGAAAATAATGAAGCCTTTATTAACAAGAAAGAAAAATTCCATGTAGTTAAGCTCCCGCTTCTAATTCGGTTGGCAAATTTTCCTTTATTGTATCATGGCAACGCAGTAAAGCGAGTCACTCTGGCTGGAGTCCTTCCCCTCCCCGATGGAGGCACACAGCGGGTGGCACCAAAAGCAAAGGTGCATAGTGGGGTCGGCCCCCCATTTGGGGCAAGTCATCCTGCTCCCAAGCACAGGCCTGAATGATTCTTTGGGGGCTCAAGGTAAATACAGTGAAGTGGGGTGCGCCTTTGCTTACTGCATGCTGCTAAGTGCAGCTGGCTTCAGGCCCACAGACAGCAACTCCAGGCCCCAAGGCAGAACAGTAAATGGGTCCTCGCTGGTGCCCAGCATGCTGCAGCTGTGCTGCTGGGCTTACTCTTCCAGCACAGCTAGGTCTTCCACATGCCCACCCGGCTGCCTTTGACACTGCGGGTACCACCCTGTGCGTGCCTACGAGCATAGGCGCCAACTTCCAGATTTCCCTGAGGGTGCTCTATGCCCCTCAATATCCTAGGACTCCTCCTCCATTTCCCATCCCAACCTCTTCCCACCCCTGTTCTGCCCCCTCCCACCAAGGGCACCCCAAGTACAACTAGTACTGCCTCCTGGTGGGGGGGCACGGTCAAAGGGAGTAGCAGGTGCAGCAGGAGGACAAAGCGCCCCCTTCTCCCCACAGGTAACATGGAGCGGAGAGAATGTTTTGGTACGGGGCTGGGCATGTCTCTCCCACTTCATGTTACCTGTGGTGGGGGGCACTTCGTCCTCCTGCTGCACCTGCTCCCCCACCCGGCACGTTCTGCTGCTCTCCCTAGTGGGCAGGAACAGAGGCAGGGAGCACAAGGGAGATACTTAACGCCAGCTCCTCCCAATCGCGGCTCTGCAGCCCTGACCGACGGCTGCCTGAGAGAGTCCGGCAGGGGAGAGGGCAACCCCAGCACCCACGACCAGGCAGGGAGCTGAAGTCACCTCCCCCGCCAGGCTCTCTCGGACAGCCTCCATACAGCGCTGCAGAGCAGCATCTCCGCACCTGGAAGGGGCTGGTCCCGCCCGTTCCACCTCTGGCATCTGGCCCATGCATCATCCATCCCCTTCCCCCAGCACCTCCAGCACGCCACCAAACAGATGACAGTGGCCGGCAGGGGAGATGGGGGAGGGCGGACGAACCGGCCTGCAGGGCCCGCTGCTGGCAGGACAAGAGGCCCACTGCTAGGTGCTCAGCACTCACTCAGCACCTACACCTACGCGCATTGCAGTCCAGGAACCCTGGGTCTTTCTACATCACCCAGGTCAAGAGTCCCCTTTTCCTCCCCACTCCGCCGCCCCTCATGTCAGCAGGCCTGGCTGGCTTAGGGCTCAGTCATGCCTTCTAGCCAACACATCACACCCCTATTCGGGGCTGAAGAACAGGAACCAGAAGCCAGGCCCACGCCGATGCTCTCCTGTGTGCAAAGGAAGTGCTGTGCGTTGTTGCTTGCGTAGGTGTTGTATTTAAAACAGTTCTTACAACCTGGCCCAGTAAAGCACTAGCATGGGAGGAGAGAGGCCCTTTCCAGCCTCCACCGATGGCAGGGTCCAGATCTCAGCACTAAGCAAAAGGAAAATCCTTCTCTTCTCTAGCTCCAATACTGTGTGTGGCAGGAGGAGAAAGCAATGCGGAGGCACACCCACATGAAGAGGGGACGGGTGTAGAGGAGGAGATGAGCCTGCCACATCCTGGCAGTGCGAGGGGCAGAGGGTGAAAGAGGGGAAGAGTTTGAAGGAGAATAAGATGGAGAGATGACTTGCTGGAGGGAGGTTGTTTGGGGGAGTTTGCAGGGACTGTATGAGAGAAAAGGCTCTGCAGCATGAAGGTGATGGAAGTGAGGTATCAAGGTGCAACTGGAAGTTCTCATATTCAATCATTCAGCATCACAGGGGGGCAAAATGGATATTCAGATGAATGGAGGAGAAAGGGAAGGGAAGCCAGGGGGTGGTATGTAAGAATGGCCATACTGGGTCAGACCAAAGGTCCATCTAGCCCAGTATCCTGTCTGCCGACAGGGGCCAATGCCAGGTGCCCCAGAGGGAATAACAAAACAGAAAATCATCAAGTGAGCCTTCTTTTGTTGCCCATTCCCAGCTTCTGGAAAACAGGCTAGGGACTCCATCCTGCCTACCCTGGCTAACAGCCACTGACGGACCTATCCTCCATGAATTTATCTAGTTCTTTTTTGAACCCTGTTATAGACTTGGCCTTCACAACATCTTCTGGCAAAGAGTTCCACAGGTTGACTGCATGTTGTGTGAAGAAATACTTCCTTTTGTTTGTTTTAAACCTGCTGCCTACTCATTTCTTTTGGTGACACCCTGAATTCTTGTGTTATGAGAAGGCATAATTAGCACTTCCTTATTTACTTTCTCCACATGGAGAGTGGGGAAGGGGGGGAGAGGGCAATGAGACCATTTCCAGAAGGAAGTGAAAGCATGAGTTCTTGTTCTCAGCCTCAGTAAATGGGACTGTGGGCAGAGGAGATGAGGTTTCTTGGGAAACCTGTGTATCAGTTGGACACAGGAGACCCCGTTCCCTATGGCTTTGCAGTGTATTTACTAGTATTAGTATAGCAACTTAATTTGCCCACTCGCCAAATATTCTCAGTATCCTGTACAATTCACATTGGGGATAGCATTTTTTTTTGATGGGTTTAAAATCTCAGTTCTACCTGACATGTCAAAGGTTTTGCGCTACCATCATTATGTGTTTGGTATGGCTGTAGTATCTAGGAGACCTTATGCTTGTTCACTGCCCCCATCTTGTTTGATCCTCTACAGGCAACAAAGGTAATCCCTATGAGGAAGAGCTTTTGGTCTAAACTAAGAGGTCAATTTCTCATATGGTATAAGCTGGCATAGGTTGATTTACCACAATAGAATTATATCAGTAGAGAATTTCACTCAACATCTGAAGTGGGCTGGAGAAAATACTACTCTACTCCCCAATGGCATTAACAGATTAGAAAATATGAGGCTGAGAGTTTGGGTTTTTTTCTTTGTTTTGTCTTGGCGCTTTGTGCTGTTTGGAGCACAAAAACTGCCATGCACTGAATAGCTTGTGGAGAGAAGGGTTAATCATTATTAGATGAGGTTTACAATTCAGACCATTACACTAGACCATTATAAAAGCTCTGTCTAAGATGCTGAGACATTTGCTTTCTTATTTATAGTGCAAGGACAAATATAACTTGCAATGTTTCCTCTAGTGCTGGTCCAGACATGAAATGAAACTAGTTAAGTAAAAACAGATCACCCTTCATGATACAGAGTTTCTAATGAGGTACTTCCCAAGGAAATAACACTCACCCTCTCTGAGTAACAATTACTCACTTATGATAAAAATAAACATGGATTGGAGTATCTTCAATACCCTCATCAATCACTATGTAGCGCAGAGGTGGGGAACATTTTTGGGGCCGGGGCCGCTGACCCACAGAAAAATCAGTCGAGGGCCACATACAAGTGAGAAGCAAAAAACCCCCACCCTCACTGATGGGGCCGCCGACTGAGAAGGAGAAAAACACTCCCCACATTTCCCTCACACACCAGAGTCTCGGGGGGCCCCAGTTAGTAGATTTAGTATGCTCCAGCCCCTCAGAGGAATGGTGGGGAAGCTGGAGCACCAGCATGGGCTCCCCAATGCTGGGGGGGGATCTCTAAGCCTCAGGGGCCAGATCCAGGCAAGCTGGGGACTGCATCCAGCCCCTAGGCCGTAGGTTCCCCACCCTGAAGCAGCATTAGTCAGAAATGTACTGAGGCAGCTGTGATGTTATTAGAAAACCCCCACCAAGGAAACTTTATATGTTCTCCTGACACAGCTGCTCCTATTTATGGTGTAAAATTATACATTTTTCCCCCCACAGAAATGCAACAGCTAAGTAAAGAGGCAGAAGCCATAACTTGTGTCTTATTGCTGGACTATATCTTACTTAATTTTGCTTTTAGGCCTGGTCAACAAAAAGCATTAAAAACTCATTTATTACAGGTATGAGAGAGAAATGCATGTGACAGTGCTTAACTGTGTGATGACAGCCATCTTGTGTTAAACATGAGAAAAGTTTTAGAAATAAGTGATTGCTAGTTACTTTTGGGTTTTATAATAGATGCCAGCAAACTAAGACTGATCAAGAACATTCAGGTATCCATTAATATTTTGCTACTTTCTCATTGACAGAATCCTTATTATAATGTTCTGACCCAAAAATAAGGTAAATCTCACTGAACTGAAAATAGAGTATTTATCATACAATAGCTAACTTGTATGCAGCTCAGGTCTTTTATGTGCCATTTCGTATGTAAATACTAATAAAACAATGCTGAAACATTTCAAGTTCAATACAAGTAAGATTCTGCTCTCAGTTATATGAGAGAGAACTTGGAGTTGTTCCACTGAAAATGAATTTACAGTAATTCCTCATTTAACACGTGCCCGCTTAACACGTTTTTGCAATAGCACGATTTTTTTTTAGGGAACGTTTTTTGAATTACACGACTGTCCCTGGAATAACACGATTTCCCCAGCCGGCCCATTGCCGGCGGCTGCGTGGGGCTTCCCCCGCCTCCCTGCAAAGCGTCAGAGGGTTCATCTCTCGCCGCGCCATTCCCCGCTGACTCCCCCTCGCCAGACGTGTTGCCCCCTCTCCTCCGCCCCCACTTGCAAGCCGGCGGCTGGGTTTTCCCAGCCGGCCCGTCGCCGGCAGCTGTGCGGGGCTTCCCCCGCTTCCCTGCAAAGCGGCGGAGGGTTCGCCACTCACGGCACCGTTCCCCGGCGACCCCCCCTCACCAGACACAGTGTGGGTCCCAGCAGACCCGTCACGGGGCATACTCCCAACCCAATCCCCCTCCCCTCTCCTCCCCTACCCTTCCCCAGAGCCAAACATCTCCCCTCCCTGCTGTAACCCAGTCCCCTTTCTCCCCCAACGTTAGGTCCCAGTCCCAACAGACACCACCGCTTGAAACGCAACCCCCACCTTTTCCATTATTTTCAATGGGAAAATTGACTCCGCATAACACGTTTTCACTTAACACGATCGTTTTCTGAAACATAACTATAGCGTTAAATGAGGAATTACTGTATTCCAAATCTCCTCTAACCTGACTGCATATTTTGCCTAGTGCATACAGATTGGTTTCTCTTTCAGCTCCAATAGCATTTATTCCTGGTATATGCTAGGACACTTGGTTGTAGTCGATGGCTCTGGTCATATATATATATCCCATGTTATGCTTGTACAAATGCAGAATCAAGCACACACTTATGTAAACAGAGCTGCACAACAACATTATATAAGCTGCTGGCAGCTTTGGCACAAATCAGTATTTATACATATGTATATACAGAGGCAGTGAGAAGGGACACTGAAGTCTGCTCTACAGCCTTAGTTGAGAGCCAGTTGGCTTTTAGCTCATGAAGTAGACACACCTGGCTTTAGCCCCTAAGGTTCCAGGTTCAATGCTACATGCTGGACCAGAGTCTACCAGCCTTACACCTGTCTTATTTCTTGCTCCACAAGATAAAGCCTCCCCAAAAGGAGACATGATCTAGTAGTCAGATCTTGGGACTGAAAAACTCTCTACTTCCTTTCTTTGCACTGACACTTGCTCCCACAGTGCCCTCGGCAAGTCATTTAACATCCCCTTATCTTGTTTCTCCCCAACTATCCGTATCATATGAGTTTACAATACATACTTACCCCAGATGGGAACTGAGAAGTTTAGTGTTGGCAAAGCACTTAGAAAAGAAAAATCACTTGAAAAAAATTTGTATTGTCACAGACCAAAAACTTCATCTTGATTGCCAGGGCATGTCAATGGCTACAATATTTTGTCATCTTTCAGGAGAGATCAGATAACAATTACTTAAAATGCTGTAAGTGGAGCTGCTCTTTATGTAGTGTACATGCAGAAATTAAGTTTTCTGCTTAATTTGCTAGTCTGTGCCCAGTAGGAAGAATATTAGTAATATTGTATTGCTATTTTTTTGTACAAACTAAGGCTATCTCTACACTATTTACCTTACAGTGGCACAGCTGTACCGCTGTAAGGTCTCATGTAGCTGCACTGGCTATGTTGGCAGGGGGACATTTTTTCATACCCCTGCCCAACAAACGTGGTAATGTATGCAAAAGTCTGAACAGTCTGCTACTGCTATACATCTGTCTCCTTCAACCCATTTCAACCCACCCAAGGATAGAAAATGTTAGAGGGAACATTGGCTGCAACAACAATCCCCTCCCCCTGCCCAAGACAGTTCCACCAAGATGCTAGCCCCAACCAGCTCCTACATGAGGAAGACAGCTAAGCCAGCACTATGCCAACTGAGCACTAACAGGAATTCCCCTGCACAAGGAGAACCTCCAGTATTCCTGCTCCTCTGTGACACTGGAATAGCACAATGAAGCCAGACCGGGGGCCAAGGATGTGATCCAGATTCGCAATCAATTCCCCGACTTCTCAGGCAGAGCATGAATATTATGCTTCTATGAAGGGAAATCTTGTCTCCCAAAATGGTTCTTTGTTTGATAAGAACAAGATGCACACAGACTGTCATGGCTTGGGGGGGGGGAGGGGAGAGAAGGTATCTGTCATAATCACAGAGATCTGAGTCAGTGTCCTAGGAGTGGCCAAGAAAAGAAAGAAAGAAAAGAGGGAAGTCATGGTAGTGAGAAGCACTTTACTGAAGGAAGGAATCAAGGAAGGCACTGCTAAAGGACAGAGGGATAGGGCTGCTGAAGAAATGACAGACAGTGAGGTGGAAAGGATGGCGAAGTGAGGAGATCGGTGGGTTCTTAAGAGAAAAAAGCAAAACTGAGGACAATGAGGAGATAGATAGGGCCGGGCAGGTGCTGAAGACTGAAAGTAACAAGGCTTGTTTTGAGACAGAAAAACAGGTATAGGTTAAAGCAGGTTGGGACACAAGGGGGAGCTCATGCCATGCCTTTTGGCTTTCAGCCCAAAAGAGAGGAATGCTGGCTCTCAACATTTATTTAACCCAGGAATACAGGGACCAAAGGGGTGATCCCAGAAAAAGAAGGAGGGTATGCGGCAGAGAGAGAAATGGTGGGGGGGGGGGTTGCTGATGGAAGGAAGCAAAAAGAAGAAGGGACAGAACAACTCTCCTTTATGTTGCTTCTCAATCACCTCCTCTTCTGCCCTAGACAATGTTGCCTAGCCTTCATTTCTGCAAAGCCAACCTCTTGTCTGCCCCGCCTCCCCCTTCCAGCACACCAGATGCTCACCTGTGCCAACAAACCTCCCACAGGACACCTCACCTCTCTGTGTCATTCAGCCACCTGGTCCTCTTTCTATCCAGACAACAGAACTGCTATTCATGGCTCTTTTGGCCACATGTAACTAATGCATGTTGTACACAAAGAGATTTATAATTTTCAAAGCATCTTTCAGCCAGAAATTATGGCAGAACAGACTTTTCTCCCTGCTCATCCCACGCCTTAGGCTTTTGATAAGAGCATAACAGCAGGCGTTCCATGAAGCTGCCTTTTTGTTTCCACTTCATAAATTGCTTCCCTATGTAACATATCCATGAAATCAAACTATATGGTATGACTGAGCTTCCTAAATATTTATGACATGTTAAAAAGAGAGAGAGAGAAAGAGCTACTAGAGGAATTTGTGACTCACCAAGAAATCGCTAATCTAGGACCGCTCTTCATAAATTATTACATTTGTGTCATGTTTCAGAAATAATGTGCAGATTTTAAACAATTATCTTGGACCTACAGCATGCAGGCCAAATGATCAATATCACTATGTGTCACCACAGTTACTGACAGAACAAAACAGATAAACAGCCTTCTGTTGGAGATTGAAAATATCTAAGTTACCTAGAGAGATGGATATTAGCCAGCTACTGCTGTTCTAAAAAGAAAAGCTAGACTTTACCAATAATGCAGTTTTTGATAAAATGTTGCTTCTGTTTGCTCCGTATTTGTAATCCATATAGTGTACAGTTAAAGGCCTTCAGTTAACCTTGCAAGCTGTCCTAAGGACTAAAGGAGTTTATAAAACACACAAGATTTTTTGTATTATCCCCTCGCCTCATTTACTTCTAAATAGTTGGCACAAGAAAAGAAAATGCCTATATTGTAACTGAACTGTAAGAGATATTACCTCACCCACTTTGTGTCTCAAAACTTCTGATCTAGCCTGCCTAAACTTGTGATGTAAATTAGGCACAAGAACATAGAAACATCTTGGGCTTTCCAATATTCTTCCACCCTTTCAAATGGGGGAAAATCCCACAACATTTTAGGGATAATTTTTGCTTCCAGTAACACATATGCAACTCTATTTAAATCTATTAAGTCTATGCGGGAGCCTTGGTTTAGAGGTTATCCGTTTAGCCAATAGTACTTTCGTAAACACCACTTTGCGACATTTATGAAGAGCAGATCTATCTATGTGATACTCAGTACCTGGGAAAACAGTCAGAGCTGGACTGGATTTGGGTCCCAATCTCTGGTCTCCTTCACGCCTCAACAAGTTATGATTTGTTATAACCTGAATGAAGACTTTTGAAAATTTGGGATAACATACAATGTTTAACTGTACAGCAAATGATTTCATGGGATGGTACAACAGTTGGAGGCACAAAGGGCCTTTCTTTTGAATATGAAGAACTGTGAGGAATGCAGGATAAAGGGCAAAATTCTGGCTTCAGTGAAGTCAGAGATAAATTTTGGTACTAAGTCCATTAGGCCGGTAAAGCAACTAGAGTGCTATTTAAGGTCTTTGCAATTATACCTCTATTTATACACTAGATGTACCTGGTATAGCTCAGGTCTAACTCAAATAAGTTTTGTTTTTCTTCATTTAAATCATTGTACAGGGTTGGAAATTAAGGGTTCAGTATGCAGGCGGCCCCGGGGAAAGAGGACAACCTCAGCCCTCTCTCACCGCAGCACCCTGGGGTGAGGTGAGAAGCACCTGTCCATGGCCACTGCAGCAGGCACAGCCAGGGGAGGGGCCCATGTCCCTCAGCTGGGGGACAGACCGACACAAACAGACATACAAACTCTCTGAAATATACAGTAGATAGCTGTCCCTTTCTCCACCCCTGCCAGCCCAATGGGGTTATAGTTGTCCCAGTCCCCATCTCTGGCCTGTTGGTGCCCCCAGTGGTCAGTCTGCAATATAACTGTCCCTCTTACCAGACCTCTCCCTTTCCATTTCATGAGAAACAATCAAATTCAAGGCGCAACCCATTGTCTTAGCACAACCCTTACCTTGTTTTAAGGGAGGATGAAAGGAAGCTGCATACCAAATTTGGTGGTCCTACCTCTTACCATTTAGGAGGAGGTCTTGAACAAACGGACTGACAGACAAACACACATTTCTAAAATATACAGTAAGATATACACATCACATATAGATTATATATTAATAAAAAAACTTGGTAAAGGGTCATGATGTGAAATAGGATTAGGAATTAGAACATCTAGATTAAGAACATAGGAACTGCTACAGCAACACATAGTCTAGTATTCTCCCTCTGAGCATGGCCAGTGCCAAATGCTTCAAACAAAACAAAAATAAACAAGCTCCAGAAATGCCATAGTACTGTAAACTATTATAGAGTGACTCATCTAGAGAGGAAGCTTCTTCCCAACACTACCCTCCACCCCAATTGCATATTGATTGGACTTGGAACTCAAGTGCGAATTTGCACTTTATAGAAAAAATATTCTGTCTCCGCTCCTGTAGCTGTGGCATTACACCTTTAAATAGTGACAATTCTATTAGTCTATTGGTCTCAATATCTAGTAGCAGTGAATTCCACACATGAAAAAAATGCTTTCACATATGGCAAGATTGATCCATTTTAAATTTCCCTTTAATATCATGCAGTGTCCTATCTTATGTTTTCTTTTAATACAAAGGATAAGAGAAGCAACATCCACTATTTTATGTACATCTTATGTTCCCACTTTTTAAATCATGATCTGTTTAGTTTAGAGAAGAATATACGTAAGTATTTTTGCACTCAAACAACTTACTCAGACTTCAAGTTTGTGATATTTAGAAGTTTGGGTAGCATTCTGACTACTGCCTAATAACAGATGTTCTCTTCAAGAAATGCATACACTTTATTTCATTTGTGCTCTTAAAAACAAAACAAAAAAGCTTTGTCAGATTCCAGAATTGCAAGAATACATTTATTACAAAGTATTTGCAGAGCGAGGATCAGGGCCCCATTGTGTTAGGCACCGTAAACGCATATGTAACAGATAATCCCTGCTGCAGAGATCTTACAGATAACATTCTGTAGTACTGCAATATTTTGAACATCTTTGTAGCAGCTCATCTGAACAATTAAACTGAACTTTGATGTACATCAGAGTAATCAAAAACTATACATACATACCCGGAATGATCCTTTTTAACATAGAAGCCAATAGGAAAATTACTAGAAGCGGAAGTCATAAAAAACAGCTCTCAAGGCTGGGAAATGCAGCCCTCAAAAGCTAGCTCATATTTCTGTACTCAGACATTTACACACTTCAACTAATTGGGTTTATGGATCTACAACATTCTCTTGTATAAAAGAGCACAGAAGAAAGAAAACTGCCAACGGACAAAAATGCAATAAAGAAACCCACAGCACAGAGACATATGCCATGACATCTATTGATAATTCACATGATTGAAAACCACAGCAGAGAGGGCCAAAAAAGCAATGATCAAACCCCCAGATGCTCAGACATTCTGTGGTATCTGTACATTCCGCTGTCATTCAGCATGTGCGATAGCTACCAGCCAGGCTGAAGTGAACAGAGTTCTAGCATTCAGCTGTCCTTGGAGCCACAACACACCAATTTGTTGATCCACGTGTTTCTCAAAACTATGGAAGCATACATTACACTTCTGTAAAGAACACCACATGGAGCTAATCACTGCTGTTTAAGGTAGCATTTGCAATGTGAAGAATGAGCGCATTTTTCAAGTATAACACACACTTTGCACATTCCCAATTGATCCCATATATCCATTGATCACATCCCCCTTTCTGACTTCTGGGGCTCTCCCACAGACAGGATGCAAAAGACACTGCAATAGGATAGCCTTTAGCAGGCAATTTCCCTGTTCCCCCACCATAGCAATAGAATTTTTCCAGCCCTTCGTAATTAAAGGGTACTTTGGGCTGACAGTTATAGAGGCTCTCCTGAGTACCTTATGGCTTATTTAAGACTTTGCTACTTCAAAATAAGTAGCCAAAGATCTTTCTATCCATATAGATGTAAACAACATGTAAGCAACATGTCTTGGCATATACTTAGTAGGAGCAGAACTCGGTCTGAAGAAATTCCCAAGGTCTAACTGAAAGTAGGTGATTCAGGTCATGCTCTAATCTCTACTGCTCTACTTACCGAAGTGTGGTGAGAGCCCTCTTCCCCATATTTTTTTATTGAAATTGACAGAGCAATAAAGTATAACAGCCACATCTACATTCTAGTCTCTGTTTGCATTTGACATCTACAGAATGCTAGGAAACCAGAATCTACTCAGGGATGAGTCAAAACAAACCCGAGCCTAGATCCACCAATGCTCTGAAGATGCCTATAAAAAAGTATATTTTTGTAGCAGTTTCTTACCCTTATTTCCCCTTCTCAAGCGAGACTCTTCTTCTCAGCTGAAGAGGATAAATAGTTTTGGTTTGCTATACAGATAACCCCCTCCCTTGTGAATTGCCTTGGCTTGTTCAGCTTACAACTGTTTCAGCACAGTCAATATAGGTTTTTTTAAGTTTATATTTTCTAGTTTGACCAATAATACTCAAAGCTCTCTTCATCATTTCTTACTCAGGCAAAACTCCCACCATAACAGTCAATGGGCGTTCTGCCCAAATAAGAGGTAATAAACAGAGCAACAAGAATGTAGGGTAATAAAAAAATGGGGCAATCATTATTAAGTGTAATATAGTGTTTAATGGATTATAGAATTCATCATCATCAACAACCATGGGCTCAACGCCTGTTGGTATCCGATGCCTCCCTCACTATTTCCTTCCATCTTTCCCTGTCCACTGTGGAGTGGCTTAGTTTCTGTAGACTAGCTCTGCACCAATCTACTATATCCCATTCTCTGTGGGGTCTGCCTCTCCTATTCCAAACAGAATTACTGCTCCTCAACATGTATGGAACTGGCAGGGACTTTCAAATGCTCCACTCAGTCAATTTGTTGTTTTTAAAAAGCTCTGTAAGAATATAAACGTTAACTGATGCCCAAATCTTGCTTGTTTCACTTGTGTTAACGCTGTATACATGGGTTTCAATGGAACAACTCAACTGAACACAACTCAGTTAAAGCAAACAAGCTCTGGACCTATATTTTTCTACAGCTCAATGGTCACCAAGTAAGCTTATTCCTGAGCAGTTCTCTTAAGCTTGGCTACCAGGTTCCAGTTGAAAATATTAACTCTTTCCCTCCGAAACAATACAATGTTGGGAAGCAGTTAACCATAAAAGGAAAGGATTATTTAAAAAAAAAAAAAAAGGGGGGATCATTAGAGTTCAGCAAAAGCTAATACAGAGAAAAAATGAATATTCTGTTATTCTCATTCTTACCAGCAAGGGTTGCTGTTTACCAGTAGAAAAGCTAAAAATGACGAAGCAAGAATACTGTTCAGTTTCACTGTTCTGTTCCATATCATCCGGCCCCGCCTCCTGAAAGAGTTTGGCTCATTTGTTTAAACTCACTGTGCAGCATAAGTGTTTTTTGATAAATGTCTTAAAAAAAGAAGGGTTATATATTGTTTCCTCTAAGAATTGAAGAGACATACGATCTTTTGCAGGGTAGATAAACATACACCAAGTGATTGTGGAGAAAATTTGTGCAGAGAGATAACAGCACAAAACTATCCTTAGCAGTAGTTTCTGGTTGTTTTATTTCCCTGGCACTGCACTTAAAATGTACCTTAACTTATACATGCTCTAAAGTTGCAAAATAATATTATTTTGACTCCAGTTTTAACATAACCAAAGTAGTTCTCTCAAGATGTATGTAGCTATCCTTTTGGTACTCTTATATTAAAACAACATTTCAGTTAAAAGGAGGAAAACTCTCAACCAGCCCAAGGAAATTCTGAAATTTACACAGCTTACCATGCATAGAAGAGAAGAAATAGGGTCTGAAAAAGTTAGGCACAGAAACAGATCAGGGGTCAACAGTTTCTTTGCTGGTTGTGTTACTAAACCACCGAGACCTTGATTCAAGTGTATATCCTTAGTCAGCAAAGCACTTAAGCATATGTTTAAAATTCAGGGATTGGGTTTCACTAGAATTTAAGATTTGGTTGAAGTTAATACTGCTCTTAAATGCTGTACCAGAATGGAACCTACATGCCTGTGGATGAAACACATAACCTCACTGTGCCTCCATTTTTCCATGTGCAAATGTGGATAATACTGCTATTTCAACACAGGTAACTCATTACAAGACAGTAAAGTACTTAGCAGCGGTGAGCTGGAAAGTATAAAACACCGCATAGCTATCTGTAAGTATGTTTTGGTGAACGAGATAAGAAGTTTCCTTGGTCAAAATGGAGTGAAACAGCTAACAGTTGCCTGAGCTAAGGCGTTCTAAATGTAAAATAATTTTAATGCATGCTCTTATAGAATCGTAGAATACTAGAACTGGAAGTAGGGTTGCCAGATGGTTGAAACAAAAATACCGAACATCGCTGCCCCCCCCCCGGCAAAAAAAAACACCAGGAAAAAATTCTGTTGGGGGGAGGGGGGAGAGGAGAGACCAAAGTTGTTGAGCAAAACAAAAAAGACTCCAAAGGTCTTAAGAACAAAGACCAAAACAAACAGCATTAAAATAGCATGTCCCCTTTAAGTTCAGGGATAGGAACAGGGGAGAGGTTGAGCACTAAGACCCAGGGGAAGCATTGCTTCCCCTAGGTCTTTTGACCAGCAGCCATTTTGTGCCCGCAGCCTTGCGAACAAGGTAAGCATGGGGACTGGGGTCGGGGGGCTGGAGGTGTTGGGGGCCAGAGGGGGTTTGGGAGGGGGAGGCCAGGCGCTGAATGTTTGTAGAGTTGCCAGGTGCCCAGCATTTTCACCTCCTGGCCAGGGAAAAATTCAGAGAATACCGGACATCTCAGGTGTCCGGTATTCTCTGAATTTTTTTAACGGGCAGGACCCGAAAATACCGGACTGTCCGGGTGAATACCGGACACCTGGCAACCCTAACTGGAAGGGATCTTGAGAAGTCATCGAGTCCAGTCCCCTGCCCTCACAGCAGGACCAAACACTGTCTAGATCATCCCTCATAGATGTCTATCCAACCTGCTCTTAAGTATCTCCAGAGATGGAGATTCCAGAACCTCCCTAGGCAATTTATTCCAGTATTTAACCACCCTGACAGTTAGGAAGTTCTTCCTCGTGTCCAATCTAAACCTCCCTTCCTGCAATTTAAGCCCATTGCTTCTTGTCCTATCATCAGAGGCCAAGAACAACAATTTTTCTCCCTCCTCCTTGTAACACCCTTTTAGATACTTGAAAACCGCAATCATGTCCCCTCTCAGTCTTCTCTTTTCTAAACTAAACAAGCCCAGTTCTTCCAGTCTTCCCTCATAGGTCTTATTTTCTAGACCTTGAATATTTTTTTGCTCTTCTCTGGACCTTCTCCAATTTCTCCACATCTTTCTTGAAATGTGGTACCCAAAACTGGACACAATACTCCAATTGAGGCCTAATCAGTGCAGAGTAGAGCAGAAGAATGACTTCTCATGTCTTGCTCACAACACTCCTGTTAATGCCAGGGCCGGATTAAGGCATGGGCTATCCGGGCAGCTGCTGCCCGGGGCGCCAACCTATGGGGGGCACCTGATGGCAGCTGTAAGGGGCGCCCCTTATAGCTGTCATCAGGCGCCACGCGCCCGGCTCCCAGATCGTGGGCTGCAGCAGCTCCCAGCGGCCACTCTGCAGTGGCTGCCTGTGGTGGGGGGCCATGTTAGTCCCCGCAGCACGAGCCAGCAGCGCCCTTCCCCCCTGCACGGCCAGGCTCGGCCCGCCCCATGCTGTGCCCCAGCGGCGGTAGCCGGGCTGGACCGGGCTGGGCACATGCGTCCTGACACCGCCAGCTCCGCGCGCCCTCCCGCATGCACCAGGCAGGGACGGGGCCGCGCATGCGCTCTCTCCCACACGCTGGCACGGGAGCGGGCCTGCATATGCGCCCTCCCTCAACCCAGGGCGCAATTAACCTGTCTGCCCGTGGTGCCGGAATGGCTCGGTCCAGCCCTGGTTAATGCATCCCAGAATCATGTTTGCTTTTTTTTCCAACAATGTGTCACACTGTTCACTCAAGTTTAACTTGAAGTCCACTACAACCCCTAAATTCCCTTCTGCAGTACTCCTTCCTAGACAGTCACTTCCCATTCTTTGTGTGTGAAACGGATTGTTCCTTCCTAAGAGGAGTACTTTGCATTTGACTTTATTAAACACCATCCTGTTTACCTCAGACCATTTCTCTAGTTTGTACAAATCATTTTGAATTTTGACCCTATCCTACAAAGCACTTGCAACCCCTCCCAGCTTCGTATCATCTGCAAACTTAATAATCATTTTCTCTATGCCATCATCTAAATTGTTAATAAAGATATTGAACAGAACCTGTGTGGAACCCCAAAACAGACCGCTGTGGAACCCCACTTGTTATGCCTTTCCAGCATAGTCATGAACCATTAATAACTACTCTCTGAGAATGGTTGTCCATCCGGTTATTTACCCACCTTATAGTAGCCCCATCTAGGTTATATTTCCCTACTTTATTGATAAGAAGGTCATGCAAGACCATGTCAAATGCCTTACTGAAGTCTAGGTGCATCCACTGCTTCTCCCTTATCCACAAGGCTTGATATCCTATCAAAGAAAGCTATCAGATTGGTTTGACATGATTTGTTCCTTACATATCCAAAGCTGGCTGTTACCTCTCACTATTATCTGCCAGATGTTTGCAGATGAATTCCTCAATTACTTGCTCCATTATCTTCCCTGGCACAGAAGTTAAACTGATGGTCTGTAGTTTCCTGGGTTGTTCTTATTTCCCTTTTTATAGATGGGCACTATATTTGCCCTTTTCCAGTCTTTTGGAATCTCTCCTGACTTCCATGATTTTTCAAAGATGACAGAGGAGGTATCTGAGCCTTTAGCTATCAGCTCCTCGAGTATTCTAGGATGCATTTCATCAGGCCCTGGTGACTTGCAGGCATCTAACTTTTCTACATAATTTTTAACTTGTTCTTTTTGTATTTTATCTTCTAAACCTACCCATTCCCCCTAGTATTCACTGTATTAGGCATTCCTTCATTATCAGATTTCTTGGTGAAGACCAAAACAAGCACCTCTGCTATTTCCAAGTTTTCTGTCACTGTTTCTCCCTCCTCACTGAGAAATGGGCCTACCCTGTCCTCGGTCTTCCTTTTGCTTCTATTATATTTATAGAAAGTCTTGTTCCTCTTTATGTCTGTAGCTAGTTTGAGCTCGTTTTGTGCCTTTGCCTTTCTAATCTTGCCTCTGCATTCCTGTATTGTTTGCTTAGACTCATCCTTTGTAATTTGACCTAGTTTCCACTTTTTATACAACTCCTTTTTTATTTTTAGCTCATGTAAGATCTCCTGGTTGATCCAAGAAGGTCTCCTGCCATACTTTCTATGTTTCTTATGTTATTGTTTCCTTGCTACAGTTACTTTCAACTGTTGTGTAAAATATTTTGAGGAAGGCAGATTTTGAAAGGAAAAATTTCATAAATGTTATTGGTGTAAAAAGTTTGTGGTGCCTTTTAAACATAAAGGAGATTATACTATGTGCTAATTATTGCCCAATAAAATGCACATTGCATGTTAGGAAAGTATGACAGATCACTAAAGAGCATCTGTAGGGGGCTGCCGGAATTTGGAAAGGTCAGGGTGGATTTCTGCTGGGAAGGAGTACAACTGATGTGATAGTTACTCTACAGATCCTCAGAAAGAAGATCAGAGAACAAAAGAGGTGGCAACAGGTATGGTATTTGTGGACCTGGAGAAAGCTGAGACTCCGAGTTCCACCTAACTAAAGGTATGCCAGAAGTACATATTCATCTTAACCCAGATATGTATAATGGAATGCCCACCTTCATCAAAATGATATGGGGCTCCAGCAGAGAATTTCCACTAAATTTTTACCTGAATCATGGATCAGCAGTGAACCCTTTTATGATTGTCATCAACATGGGCGTGATAAGGGAGCACTTATGAGTAAGCTGCCTTAGACTGATGTTAACTGATGATTTAGTGATACGCTGGAAGATTGTGAGACCCCTCCCAACCAACTTTGAACAGTGGCAACTGAATTTTGAGCAGGCAGGATTTAGTATGAACATTGGTAAGACTGAGGCCTTGAGGGAGAAAGACCCACCATCAAGGATATTATCGGTAGAGAGCTTAGAAGAGTGAAAGACTTTAAATACCTGGAATCAGTGGTTGCTAACAATGGTGCCCAAACAAACCAAAGCTGTGATAAAAAGATGCCCATCAAATTAAAAGGTAGAATACATAAAATTGTAATTTGACCCATCCTAACATATTGAACACAGATTAGGTCAGTCACAAAAACATAAATCAGTATGCTTTCCACTATGGAAATAAAGATGTTGTAATGGCCAAATGGCTGGCTGCTCAATGACAAGAAGTAATACGAAGTTGTAAGGGGCCTACTATGTATTACGTCAACTAAAGACAAGACAAGGGAAGATAAGGTCACACCGGTACGGACATGCCCAGAGGAGACCAAAGAGCTACATCGATACGAGGGCCCTTGCAAGGATTATGGATGTAAAGAGGGATGTAAAATCCCATTTAATCAGTTTACTGGCTACACTTTACGTTTAATCGGTTAGCCGCTTAAGTGGGGTGGATGGAGTGCTGCTTCAGCCCAGCTGCCGCATGGCAGGCCCAGCTGGGCTGGAGCAGCCCCCTGCCCATGTTGAGAGGGGTGTTGCTGAGGCATTAACCATTAAACAGTAAGCATCACCAGAAAGGGTGATGCTTACTGGTTAACCACTGATAACCCTAGATGAAATATGACCACAGCGGAAGCCAAAGACTTGGTACATAGATCAGATAT
This sequence comes from Pelochelys cantorii, assembly GCA_032595735.1. Taxonomy (NCBI): domain Eukaryota; kingdom Metazoa; phylum Chordata; order Testudines; family Trionychidae; genus Pelochelys; species Pelochelys cantorii. The sequence goes on along the minus strand of CM064336.1, from coordinate 10,647,546 downwards.
TAGCAGACCTTAGAGAGACCAATTTACTTGATAGCCAAGTGTAGAAGCAAGAGTTTTAAAAGAAGATTATAAAAAAAGACACTCATCCCAAAGAGAAAATGCTACTATGTGACCCTGGGGTTCCTCAGAGCACTCTGGAGGCACCGTCAGTAACCTAAGGCACTAGCTAGGCTAGAGACTCAGCCATCATAGGAAAAGCACATTCTCTGGATAGTAAACTTATCACGGCTAGATATGTACAGCACCAAGCACACTGGGCCCCAGTCTCGACTGAGACCTTTGGGTACTACCGTAACAGAACTATTTTAGTACAAACAGTCATGCCAGACAGAGTAAGGATGCTGCCTACAGCACACAACAATATGCAATGCTTGATAAGAGTCTAATAAAAAACAGCTCACAGTAGTAAAGGAGACTTTCACACTTAGATCAATGGTTCAGACCTAACTTGCAGTGACTCAACATTTATTTACCGTTATTTACAATATCAGTGAATCTCAGTCTAATCCCTAGCAGACAGGCATCCACCTCAGAAAACCACTAGCACGCCTGGCACAGCATCAGAGAAGCCAAGAAGAGGCTGGACATGGACGGTGAACTACTCTCATCCCTACAGATGATCAAGCCTGAGACAGCACTGCTGTGTCCAAGCTACACAAGTTCTAGGCACAGAGACAGAACTTACTGTTCTGGCAACCCAGCTTTCACCATCACTAATTAATGTTTTAATAGTTGCCCTAAAACTGTAACTAATGTCCAGGGCCATCCGGGGGGGGGGGTGCACGGGGCCTGGGGCAACCCTCCCCCCGCCCCTCCCCCCCAGTGCCCCAGGTGCAGGATCCAGGGCAACACCTCTGCCGCAGGCTCTGCCCCCGCCTTGTCTCAGCATTGCCATCTGGCCCCCTCCCCAGAGTAATGCAGCCCACGGAATTACAACGACCTGGCGTGTTGGCAGCAGGGGTTACCCCCTACACTTGCTGTGGCGGCAGGAGCCAGTCGGCCTGGCAGCCTGCCCTGCCCTGCCCTGCCCTGCCCTTTCCTGGCTCGCTGCACTCCTCTTCTCACCCACTGCTATGGTGAAGCGAAGCACAGCCGGCCACGAGAGGGTGGTGCAGCACATTGGGGCAGGCTGCCTGGCTGCCCCAAGCCCTTCCACTGCGGTGAGTGCAGGCCCGCACCAGGCCCCCGTAATCCTCCAGTCCCTCGCATCCATAGGACGGTTCAGGCAGCTGCTGCAGGCCCCCCCATCACAAGGCCTGGGGGGGGGGGGCCTGCAGCACCCCGAGTCGTCCTACGGACAGGACAGCTCTGCTAATGTCTTAAAAATTGAGTGGTCTGGAGAAGAACCAGTGTGATGAGGAGGCTGGTTCCTGGCTTGAAAGGATTAATTCTAATGGACTTCATGACTGGCCAGCTCCTACTCATTTGAATGCAGGCGTTCTCCTCCACTTTACTAGCTTGCAGCAGCCTGCATGTCACAGGGAACTAAGGAAACACACTTTTCTAGTCAATTCAACAGTCCACTGTCATATAGAACAGAGAACGTTCAGGTCCTTCTCTGTATCCTGTAAGCCGTATCACAGCACCCACTTCTGAGCACAAAACCCACCACAGTCAGCGTTGAGTTCTGTTTAAAAGCTCATGGCACCAATATCATCCTGTATCAGGGAAACAGAAAATATTTCCTCCTGCTAATCCATCCTCATGACAACAGTCAAAAATACCCTTCAATAACCCGCATGTGTCAGCAAGCTTCATTTCAGCCCAGAATGTTTGGTGTAACAGTTATTTCACAAGCCTCTGGCAGGATAGCACATTCTGGCAAATACATTTTCTTTGATTACAAAACCAACATTAGAGCCCTCAGAAATCTTTCACATTGGAAACTTAACACTTCTAAATTTAGAGCATTACTTGGGTTACAGATTTACCTTTTTCTTCCTGACACTGCACAAATTAAAAAAAGCTGTATTACCATAGACCATCAGGCAGCCTGTCAAAAATGAAACAATGGAAAAGGTTATGTTCTTGGAAGATGGGAGAGTATCCTCGTACTGAAAGGAAGGGCTTGATTTAGGATTCTATGCTAAAAATCACTCTGCTTTGCGCTTCCCCGCCCTCTTAAGCGTAAATGCTGTAACATACCAAGATCACATGCTTGTGAGCTTTAACTTGGTTATGTCAATAAAGAACTGAGGATCTCGGACAAACGGAATGCTATGTTTCATGGAATGTTTGTACATTATTGTGGACATGAAGGAACATTTCCAGAGCGTCTTAAGAGGGGTTCTGTTTACTCTCTAACTTTCCTTTGTTTTCACCCAGTCATTAGATTAAGAAAACATTAATGAAGGGTAAGGAGAAAGACATGTTCAAGTCATCTGAGCCAAGACTAGGAGCCAGGAGCTACCGTTATCACAGCTCAGACTGACTTCCCTTTATGGAATCAACCAAGTTAGGTATCTTCTGCCTCAGTTTCCCCCATAAAACAATTCAAATATTACCCACCATCTGCCACAGAGGAGCACTGAAAAGATCAGACAGTGCTTGTAAATACAGGTTGGACTTCTCTAGTCCGGCATCATCAGGACCTGACCAGTCCCAAACAAGAGAATTTGCCGGACCAGGAGAGGTTTCCTGCCAAAGGCCCCCAAGCCCATAACCCACTGCTGGCAGGTAGCCCCAGAAGGCAACCCTGCTCCCCCCCCCCGCCACACCTGGCTGGGCTGCTTGCCCAGCTACTGCTGGCTCCCTGGGCGGCCCAGGCTCTGGCTCCTGCTGCAGGGCTCCATTCATGTGCAGATGGGAGCAGCTGCAAAGCCAGAAGAAGCCACAGGGCTCCGGCCCCGTTTCCATGCAACCAAGGGAAGCTGCAGGGCTCCAGTCCTGGGCCCACGCAGCTCCAGCCCCACACAGCTGGAGAAGCCGCGGGGCTCTGGCCCCATTCCTGCGCAGCCAGGGAAAGTCGTGGGTCTCCAGCCCCGTGCTCCTGGGGGCTGCTGGAGGGCTCCGGCCCTGGTCCCATGCTGCCCCCAGCTGGCCACCAACTCTAATGTCCCACCCGGCTGGCCCTCCTGCCCTTTGGCTCCCGAGCTCTCTGCTCCAGGAGTATCCATGGTCCGGACCAGAAAGTCCCAGATTTTGGAGGTACTTCCTGTAACGCTGTTCCCTCCTCCTGCTCAAAAAGGAAGAAAAGCACTTTAACAAAAGTTCTATGTTAATATGCGGGTAAGAAAAAGAAAATCACTTAATCCAAAACAAAACACCTTCCTGAGCCAAAAAAAGATCATAAATGTTGGATGAAGGTACAAATTACTTAACAAATACTTAATACTTATGTATGTTGAGTTGTATGCACTAAAAATCCTCCTATTGCATGTAAAGACAAATTAATGATGATTTTGGCATGTGACATACCTAGACAAACACCAGATCAAAGCAAGCAGTTATGACAGGGTAACTAATGCCAGATCTGAAGTAAGCGATCATATAATTCTTTCACATTGCTTCAAAACTGAGTTACATTTCTTAGAACAACACTTCCCACTAATGTCAATTTTTCCATCATCTTTGCATTAGATGGCTCATTTACCCCAACAGCACAAGTGCATGTAGCTTTAGATTTCTTAATGAAAACCTGCTTTGCAACTACAGTGCATATCAAAGGACCATCCAAATAACCCAATACATGTAAACAGAGGGACGGACAGTTATATATCAGTTCCCAAGAATCTTGGAAAGATTTTGCAGGCACCGTCCCAATAGTTTCTTAAATGTATGGCAGGAGAACAGAATGTGAAACAGGTTGTCATGTTGCTGCCAACACATTGAGCATTTGTTGTGATTAATTACCCTAGCCCCAAGGAGCTGTTCAAAGGTCTAATAAAACCTATTCAAGATCTGGCTTTAAAACCAGAATAATGAGAAGGATCTAGATGTGTCAAATCCGCCCTAACTTCCTTGTTATTTGTATTAAGCTACCATCCAAATGTCCCTTTCAGCAAGATGCTCCTTTGTGCTAGCACTAGGTACTATACAAAGAGATGGAGTAAGACAGTCCATTGCTCCAAAGAGCTTCCAATCTTCACACACACTTTATCTAAAGAAATGATATCGGGTGGGGGGGTTGGGGAGAACAGAATACAACACACAGGTAGTACCGCTCTAGTCCAGCACCCTCAGGACCTAACTAGTGCAGAACCAGAGTATTTGCCAAACCATAGGAGATCAACATTGCTTAGCAGCATTATCAACACTTCCACTGTTTACTGAGCTCTTAAAAGATATTTAGAGGTAAATTCGAGCTAAACAGCAGCACAGAACACAGAGCCAGGACTGGTGGCTGAAAACAAACTTTATGGGACCATGGGAAACTTGGCCACACTCATGACAAGTGGTCATCCGGCTAACTAAAATCATGCCGGACTATGGATGCTGCTGCACCAGAGAGTGCCAGACTAGAGAGGTTCAACCTGTTCCAGCTGAATCAAGGAAATAAGAATGATGATAATAATATCTATATATTATATCATGATTGTCATCTATAGGTCTTAAAGCAGATATCTAGTCTGTTCTAGTTTTCTGCATGTTTTAACATCTATATTCAATCCTATCCTAATTTTAATTACTAAAACCTTACCATCATTTCACTTTTTTTTTTTTTTTTTTTGTATTTAACAAATCCAAGATGTTTTCTATTTCCTTTAAAATGAATACGGTTTTCTGTTGGGGGTCGCCCTCCCTGCCTCCACCCTCCAAGTGGGTGGGTTTTGAGGAGAGGGGGTTGTGGGGTGTGTGTCTGGGGGGGGGGGAGGTTTTTTTTTGGCAACTTGCATTTAATATCAATGGACTACTGTATAGTCTGACTTAGGTATTTCCTAAAAGCTATCCTACATTTAATAGTTCTCCAGTAAGATATATAACCGCTGCTTGCCATGAATTTCCCAGCTGGGAAAGAACAAATGGGTGGGGAAAAGTTCATAAAACTTGCTGTGCTATTGTCATAAGATATCTGATGTGCGGGTACAAGCACTGACATATTCTGTATAGTTTCTCCCTCCCGATTACACTTTTGGGACTGTATCCCGAGGGCTGCTGATCACTTGCAGCGCTCATTGATTTCATACAGCATTGTGTCCATCCCAGATGGATTGCAGGTGGAAAATGGGATTCTGTTGTGGGCAAGCATTTGGGCTATAGACACACCCTTAACATACTGAATGTTTTTAACAAATGATTCTTTTTTCATTGCTTTTTGTTTTATAATTTTTCCTCCATCACACTGCATCTGGGCAGAACAAAACTTATAAAACAGTATATTTGACAATGGAATAAACCTTAGTCTTCCCATCATAGTAACACTGCCTTATTTTTTTCCCCCAACTACAAAATCCTCAGTCATGTACATGAGTAACACGTTGTTTGTGCTTGATCATATTTCTGTAGCCTTGTGCTCTCTTTAGATTCAGGGAGACCCATGAGGCAACACTAGACAGTTGTTATGTTCAGATAGTTTGGGAGCTTGAAAGTCAGAGGAAGCTCAAAGGCCCTGTCTATGTCCAGCAGTTTCCATAAAGATTCTTCTTTATCTTCATTACAATGGACTCTTGTCTCTTCTCTACCAGAGGACACTACTCTCTTGTCATGTTGCATCTTAATGTAGGCCCCAGTCCTGCATTAGGATCTGCTAGCATGGCTCTCTACACCTACATGCATTGCAATTGACTTGTAATGATGCAGGATCAGGAAATTTTAAGCTCTTAGGATATGGAGTGAAATCCTGGTCATTTGAAGTTACTATCAACAGCACAATTCCCTTCAGTGGAACCAGGATTTCATCCATGATCTTTTATTGGTCTGTAAAGCACTAGTCAAAATTGCAGGTCTCTAGCTAGGGAATTACTATACACTCAAGGAAAAGAAACTGAAAAGCTTACAGCGCGCTACAGGCAAACATCACACAAATGTGCAAGCACAAGTTGCTCTGTGTTGCAGATCGAGGGCAAATGGCACTTCAGAATCCTCTTAGTTCCTCTCAGGCCCCTGGCTTGGCTCCCTGTACCTCCTCTAGGTGGAACCGCATGGTCCAACCCTCCGAGTAGACCTCTGGGCTCTACCCGGTTAACACAACAGCCCCAACTGTGGTAGGCACTTGCCAACCCTTTCGCTCTGCGGGCCAGTGACCAGCAATCTGCTTACAGCACCTGAAAACCAAGCAATATTTAATCACTCCCCTAGGGAATGAAGAAGGAACAGTAAAGAGTAAAAACAAAAACAGGTCTTTACATGCATATACCCCTTGTTATGGGCTGAATCACAAAAGTCCCCTTAAGGTTGTCCCTTGGTCTGCTCTCTGGGGTTTCCCACCATCCTGTCCTGCTGGGCCTGTTTCTCTTGTTTCTCCCAGACAAAGTACAGAGGTGGGATTACTACCTCCCTTCAGAGCAACACAGACACTGAACCAGCTCAGTTATAAGGGCTCAGCACCCAGGGAACCAACCCCCAAAAGGGACCAGACCCCAAACAAATCCATCTTACTCTGTGTAAAACTTTTACATGGGAAAGCTCATAAGGGCAGCCCCCTTTATCAATAAAAGAGAGATGCACAGTGGTTGCTCCCCCAGGTAGCAATTATTTACACTGGACTTGATAATAAACAAAAATGTTTTATTAAATATAAATGTATGATTTAAGTGGTTGCAAGTGAGACCAGATCAAAGTAAGTTTCTAAATTAAAATGAACAAAAAAACGCGTAGCTAGTTTTAATCCACTAAGAAACTTGTTACATGCAAATTTTTACACTAAGCAGCTGTTCTTATCTCAGGTAAAGAGCTTCAAGTCAGAGTTGCTCTTTACTCCGGTTTGGGTCTACAGCTTTTCAGAGTTCTTGTCAAGCATCCTCTTAGGGTGGGCCAGCTGAAAACAAAAAATTGATGGCTTCCCACTCCTCAAATAGACTTTCTCCCTGGGAGAAAACCCTTTGTTTGGCACCCTCTCTCCCCCTATAAAAAAATACCAGGTTCAAGATGAATTCCAGTACCAAGTGACATGGTCACATATCTTTCTAGGACCAACCACAGTTTGGGCTTATAGGGCAAACACGACCATCCACAGGTCATTGGCTTGAGTACTGTTCCTAACGTATCAGTAATGGCTCTTCTCAGCACATTTAGAACTATAAACAGATTCACACTTCATATTCCTAACTTCCCACACAAGAACAATTCATGCGCCAAAATAGGATATACAGATCCAGCAGATTGTAACTGTAATATCGATATGTTTTGCATACAGCATCTTTGAGTTCTGCATATTCATATGCCAATTCTCATAAGGCATGGGGCAGCCCCGTGACACTCCTAGCCTTCTACTTTCCTTGCAAGCTTAGGTACATTTTAGCTAGTGAAACTAAGCCCCATCTGAGACTCGGAGTAGCAGACTACCTTGCTCCCAGCATGCTCCCTTTGTCTCTTGCGTTGCCCCTGACAGCCTGTCCTGGGCAGCCTCTTGCCACTCACTGAAATGCCACCGTTTTCTAAAGCCAGGGTCTTCTAATGTTTGACATCCTCCTTTTGCTTCTAAACTTAGCTCTGGGAAGAGTAAATGGTTCCCAGCCTGCATGGCACCAGGTAGAGAGTACTCACCAAGAAATAATTGCCCCATTATTTCCTTCAGGACTTTCATTAGTGTCACCGTATTACCTGTCCTGCTTGACTCCTTTAACAGCCCCTTTTGGTTCAACTCTATAGCAAGCACACAGAGGCATATACATTACTCATTTCCCAGTTAGTCATACCATGCCAAACTGGAAGAGCTCCTGAAAGGAAGAATTTGAAGGAGAGGGAGGGCAAGTAACTCAAATGGATCGGGAGACTATCTACGCAAAACAGGCAACATGGTATGAGCAAGAGGACATGAAGCAGAGAGTGAGAAAGAGATAAAGGGAGATGCTAGCAAAATAGGCTTAAAAGGAATCCAGGGCACAAGTTGGACAGTCAGAAGAGACGGAAGGTAGGTGCAGTCAAACAGAGGCTCCAATGGGAAAATGAGGGTAGTGGCTTCTTTACAGAAAACCAAAGGAAGGCACGGAAAGGATTAGAACCTGGGGATGTACCCAGGGCAGCAGTAGCTGAAGAACTGAACAAACTGTACCGTATAAGAGACACTTCGGTCGTTCCACTTAAAACATATGGGAGATGATAGCAAGCCCTTCTGAGCAACACTTGAGCATACAGAATGAAAACAGTTTGTGAGGGACTGTTTGATAAATGCCAACACACCGATGGGGGATGAAAAACTCTTGTTTCACAAGAATTCCCCTGCACATCTGCCAAGCAGGAGGGAGTCTTCCTGAACCAGCATAACTTCCAACAACTGAATACCAAGATCCGTGGCCCAAATACAAAGCCACTGGGAAGAAACAAGTTTCAGATTCTGATTAACGGTTCTGGATGAAACGATGGGCTCTGAGATAATATACCAGCTATGTTGGCAAACCATCAATGTGCAACTTCTCCTAATGGATGTGGAGATCCTGGAATGGGTAAAGTAACTTCACAACATTTGTAAAAAGCATGTATGAAACTATCAACACAAAAACGAATTCTGACAACAGCTGGACATTATCAGCCATGGCTACGTACTCAAGGAATTTAATCCTGTGAAACCTATCTTCTACATTTTATATCTTGTTTGGAGAATGGGCTAAAGGCTCCCCATGTAGTAGCTACTAGAGCCCAACATGCTGTCATTCATACTTAGAACTATTAGATTATTAGATCACAGAACCATTGGTTTTAAAAAGTTTGGGAAGTGGTCAAAATAGATAAACTAGCTAGCAAAAGGGATTCCTATTTGACTGTTTAGCTACAGCGTCTTACCTATAAAAAAAGTCCAGTATTTTTTTTTTAATTACTTGATTTGGCTAATTTTCCTTTACATTAAACCCATCAAATCTAACTCCCTGACAAAGACATCTTTGAATGTAAGTGTGATAGATGTGAAGGCTGTTAATACCAATTTTAACTGTTCACTAATGTGTTCTTGGTTTCTATATTGTAGGTGAAATTTACCCCCTTACTGAGGACCAATACAAAGCTCAAAGCACAATTTAATCCCAGCTGTCCCAGTTAAGCCTGATTTCAGGGAATTACATAGTGTATAGGCTTTATACTAGCCTTCTGCACAAAGTGGAATTTCATCCTGCGTTATGGCCTAGGAAAGAAAATACCTTGTCAATTTTTAAAGCACAAAATTGTGCAAATTTCTCTAAAATAACCCAAATGACTATAAAGTCCAGAGGGCTGGTTCTGTGCATCAAGTCCCTGGTGAAACAGAGCCGTATCTGCTGCAGTGGGCTGAGAAAAATGCACCCTTGTCCTCTGTGAAGTCTAATCAAGTACACAATGCAACACCATTAGCAAGAGAGCATTTTAGCCAGACAACTCCTGTCCCTGCTTTATTAACTACCAGGTAACAAGTTTCTGAAAATGCCTTTAAGTTCGTGTTACTGGATCTGGTTCCTCTGTTTTAGGGACTAATGCACAGAGAAAGGTAAGGATATACTCCTTGTACCTCCTGCATGATTCATGGGCAATGTCCACAGCAAGGTGCAAATCCACCTCCATGCTCACCTGGGACCCCTGGGCAATGGAAATGGATTGATCAAGCCAAACACAAAGATGGAAGAGAGGCAGGCTTTTCAAGAGATCTTACAGGAAAAGAGCAGGGTGACAGTGCAATGAGAAGAGAGCAACAGTCCACCCATCTCCCATGCTCTCAGTAGGAGGAGTCAATACATGTCCCACACTGGCTACTTTGGCCTCCACAGGGCAGCTGCACCATCCAAAGAACCTTCTTCTTCCCCTCAACACTTCAGCATATCTCCCAGCACTCAGCTAAGGAGCTTGGCCTGGAGTCTGCTTGTGGCCCTAAAAAGCAGGATTCAATTCATGGTGTACATCAGACAGATTCCTTAGTCTTTGTGTCAGTATGAATATTTTCCATCCAGTGTAAATGCCTCATGCCTTCCATAGCATTCATGAAGACCACCCCCTCCTCACACCTAACCCTACGAATGCCGTAAACACATTTGGGTTAAACCGAGATGCAATGGCAAGCCAATTTGCTAAGGGACAATCTTATCTACATTACTAACTCCCATTCTAAATCAGAGCTTATCCAGGCACATGTAGAAATAAAACATTCCTTTTAAAATGTTTTCATTCACTAAAGTATTGAGCACTGTGCAATGATCATTACACTTAATCTAATTCTTGCACTATCCTATTTCAATATCACCCATTACTGAACAGCTTTCATGTTTAAATTCTCATTGAATTTGATTTGTTGCTCCCAACTAGCACCTTATGAACTACAGAATAAAAATGACATTAATTACATCACCATATATTTAACTGAGAGCAAAACGCTATCAAGAGCCTACAGCCATCCAAAGGCTGAGATCTTAATTCCACAAAAGTCAAGCACTGCAGCGTTAAAGTGCCCATGAAAGCTTTAGGATTAGTGTCACAGGGCACCTCTGCCACAATCTGGTGTAGTCAATTGCCTGGCCTGTTCGTGTGGCCTCATGGACATACACACCAAAATAACAACATAATGCAGGCTTACAGCATAGGGATACTTATCTGCACCTTTAACACCTGACCCAAACTCATCCCTGCACTCCCCTTTTGAGCTTCCCTTGCTTCCTGCACCTTCTGCTTATATCCTCCCAATTACATCATTAGCCCAGTAATTACTATCTAGGTGCCCATAATCCCCTAACAGAAAGGTTGGCTGCTTCCAGCTAGGCCTGCAGCAATGTCAGTGGTCAGAGGAGAGGGGTGCGGAGAGTGCCCCCTTACAGTTTGGAAAGTGAGTGAGCTCTCTGGCAGGATTTGGTAAAGTGTAGGGAATCTCAGAGGATCACTGGACCCTGGAGATGCACGCAACACAGAGACTCTCCATGGCATAGATTCATGACTTCCTTTAGGTAGAGAGCATTAGAGTCCAGACAGTCCCATGAACTCCTGAGTCCCAAAGCCTTTCGTTTAGAGAGAAGTGCTCCTGGGTGGTACCCATCGAGGGCCTTGCAGTGTGTTTGAACATTCATACACCATCTCTTTTATACATATTGCTGAGGCTGGGAATATGGGGAGAGAGACCAGAAGCACAACTCAGAGGAAACAAGATCCTCATTAAATCTAATGATGTGCAGGAAAGATACAACATAATAGCCTATTTCTAGTATTTATCATGTATATAGCAGTACTTTACATCTCCAATGCACCTTACAACTAAGGCCCACAACACTCCTATGAGTAGGCAGTAGGACCTACAGATACTGTGGCTTTATGCTTACCATCCACAGCTATACTCCTGCTTAGAAACATAGTCAAAGGAAACAGTCCAGCAGATCAAAGACTGATACACGGAAGAAACACAAAATGAAGAAAGATTGTAGAATCCCCACTGTCCTCAACTGTTGCTGGGAGCTTCTCGATGACAAGCTAATTAAGTCCTCCCCAAAACAGAACAGTGTTAAAGGAGAAAACAAAATGCCTTTAGCTTTCTGCTTGTTTCTCAATAGTTATTGGCAAACCTTAGGGAACAAAACCTTGGATCTGTATATGATGCTTGTTTTCCATAGCAGACACTAGTCAGCTGACCAGGACTACCAAAAAACATGTCAGAGCTTGATTATACAGAAAAATTCATGCTGATCAATGAGATATCTAACAGAATGCCAGGCAGATCCCCACTTTCATATCCATTTCTAATATCAAACAACACTGTGCTTTGGCATAAAGTCTCTTTGGATTTTTCTTTGCAGGAATAACGGAGAAAGCCACCAGAAATCTGTATTGAATTTCTAAGATCTGGCACGTTATATTACCTGGAAAGATTGAAGCCACCCCAAAAGTAACTGAACACAATTTTTTTTTGAACACATGCTGGACAGCCTCCAGTTCACACCGCATTGAAGCAGCAGAAAACTAGAAATTTACCCTCGGTCTGAAGAAAGTTGAGGTGAAATCCTGTGTAGGTCTGCGCCTGGGAAAAAAAATGTGTAAGACTGGTCCTACTCTAGTGCTGTGGGGATGGATTTTGCTTAACTCAAAGCAGCTTTGTCACACACGGTCTCATCTGACTTAGAAATTGTTGCCCGAGTTACAAAGAGGCATGTTTTGTTGACACTACACTGCAATACTGAGTCTAGAACACGGGTGGGCAAAATGACCTCCGCGGGCCGGATTCGGCCCACCAAGTGGGTGGATCCAGCCCACGGAGGCCCTGCTGCTCCCCAGCCCCCAAGCCAATTAGGGCCTGGGGGCGGGGAAGCGCACGAAGCCTCCTCCTGCCCTGCCAGGAGCACGTGGCACTTCAAAGGGCCGTGCGCTGCTCGCAGGGAGTGGGGAAAGCGGAGGAGGCTTCGCGTACTCCCCCAACCCCAGGCCAATCAGGGCCTGCGGGAGCTGCATGAAGCTTCCTTCACCCTGCCCCAGCCCTGCGAGGACCCGCAGCACTTCAAAGTACTACGTGCTCCTCACAGGGCAAGAGGAGGCTTCCCATGCTCCCCAGCCCTCAGGCCCTGATTGGCCTGGGGGTGTGGGAGTGTGCCAAGCCTCTTCTAGGGCATGGGTGCCTAGTGGGAAGAGGGGGCAAAGGGGCTCCCCCACCCCCAGACTAAGCATGGTTGGGGGTGGGGTAGCCCCGCCCCTTCCTGTTTAGGCCCCGCCCCTTCTGGAGTAGCCCGGGGCTACTTCAAAAATTCTGAAGTGGCCCCCAGGCAAAAATTATTGCCCACCCCTGGTCTAGAACAAGGATACTCCAACTGAGGCTCATGAGCTTCAAGTAACTCTTTAAAATATCTCCTGTAGCTCTTTGCCGCACAGGAAATGTTGTTACCCAATTGCAGTTGATAAAGTAACATCAGGTCAGTCATTTTTCTGTGAGAATATTTATATAGTACGCACAGTAAATGAAACAATGAATTCACACTAGAGTAGGTCTTTCTGGGTAATGTTAATTGCTGATTTGGCTCCTGAGCATCACCGGTCTATATCTAACACTAGACACAAATGACCAACCTCCATGTTTGTTGTTTTAAAAGCAATTCCTGCTTTCCTGTACAGATGTGTAACAGACAAGTTAGCACTGGTGCATCAAAGAACTGCAACATTTTAATCAACAACGTTGAGTTATTACACATACTGAGCAGTAAGATAAGATCACAAATAATAAGGTTTTGGCAAAGAAATTGAACAAAGCATTGAAGCACTGTCCTCCACAATGCAATAAAAGTGTCACACATACTATCACAATGTGAGACACTAGAGCAACAAACTAATCAGTTTGGCAAGCCCTGAACTACCATCCGGAGCAGAAAGATTTGAACCCATAGGTGAATGTCAAAAACAAGAGAATCTCTGCAAGCACAGAGAAAAGATGACACAGGCTTCAAGAAAAATCTCCTGCCTACCATGTGGCAAGGCCTGTATATCAAGACCCTGTCCTGAAAGAGCCCAAGTAATATCTGGCTAATATCCAATTTTTCAGAGAGACGACTGCAGTTTTGACAAGAAACCATAGAAAAATCAACTTACTGAAACAGTCTTGTTAGAAGAGCAATCATGAAAACCCAGCAACACAATTCTGTACTGTTGTATTTCAACAGCCAAATAGACTGTCCTGAATCATTCTGTGTTACAATCTCTCCTAATGGAAGACACAAATAGCAATACATATTCAAAGTGGGGCAAAAGTTAAAATTGCCTTGGGAAACTTGACTTTGAATTTCCTGACCTTTGCACAGCTATACCATCAAGCCCAATATCCTATTGCTAACATAGCTTTTGACTTTGAAAATAACAGCACAAGACTGCAGAGAATAAATGCACTGTCCATTTTATACGCTCATTAGCAGGCCAGAGAATCAGTGTTTACCAATTTTAGCATGCACAAATCTAATCACACTTCTCCAGAACATATGAAACTCCCCCGTGTTGACAATGCACCCTCTTTGACTACTTTTTCTTCCCTCAATCAAAGCAAAAGATACTTTCCTCACTGAAGACTACTGAAGCTCAAAGGGTTTTTGAACAGTTGGTTTGTAGCACACTGGCTGTCCTAAAACAGACTGAACAAATGCTCTGTTATATTTGTATCCTGTGTTAGTAAAAGATTACACTTCTGTGGTGTTGGAAGGATTTCTTACCTTTTCTTTTTTAAATCTCACGGTCATTCAAAAGCAATTTGGTTTTGAATTTGAATTCATCAGTGAAAATGGAATATTCTAGAGTCAGAAAGGTCAACTTCAATAGTATTTCTTGTTCTATCCTGGCAAGTACCGAAAACACGCCTGCTCCAGACTGGGGACGTTAAATTTCATTTAATCAGCTAATTAAATAGTCGATGGAATTTCCATCAACTACTTGATTCGTCAATTAGCGGGGAACTGCAGAGCCACAGCGGGGTTAGCTCCCAGCTCCAGGAGCTAACCCTGCTGCGGCTATGCCTTTTAAATGTAGTAACAGACGCCTGACTCTTAATATATTTAAAATGCAGAGGTGCAGCGGGGGACTGGGTGCAAGCCGGGAATCAACTGTCCCAGCTCACGCCCAGTCCCAGACGCTGCTCCTCTGCTTTAAAAGAGGCTGACAGAGCAGCAAGATGGGAGGGAAGCGACTAGTTGAGCAGTCGCTTGACTACCTAAGAAGCATATGCTTATCGGGTAGTCAACTACTCAACTAGTCAACTATCCCTACCCCAAACTAACAAAGCCCTCAAATACATGCTTAAAGTTAAGTACATGAGGAAGACATTTTATCCACTTAAGAGTGACGTATATGTTTCAGTTCTTGCTGGATCAATGACAGAGTGCTCAGCACATTGCAGAATCTAACCCTAAGGACACAATCCAGCAAAATACTTAAGCACACTTTAACATTAAACCAATGAATAGTCTCACTAAAACAATGCTACTACTCACTTGCTTAAAGTTAAGCACCTGTTTAAGTCCTTTGATGAACTGGGATCTAATTCACCCTTAGGATCTGATCCAGGAAAGGCTTTAAGTGTTGCTTAATTTTAAGTAAGTATTTAAATCCCATAAATTTCAACGAGACTTAAGCATGTGTTTAAATTTTTGCTGAACTGGGGCAGCTCAGACTAATTGTATAGTAATTGCAAATTATAAATGCTATCGAAAAGACAAATGCTTATGGGACATCAATATCTATTTTTTAAAAGCTCACTAAAACTTTCAAGTTGCTATTAAAATTCTAGAGACTAGGCAATATTTAAATTTGTGGTCACTTCATAAAATTACATTGAAATTCTGATCTTGATCTAACTAGAAAACAAAACAGAGCTTGTCACAGTACTACGAACTTAGATAAAATTCAGTCAAGTTGTCCAGATGGTTTTCATTCCACAGAAAACAGAGTCAGCAGTTTGCAGAGCATGGCATTTTCTAAATACACAAAATAAACGAGAAAACAATACACAAGTACAAATGCTGAGCACATATTTTTAATCCAACAGAACTGCAATTAATTAGTACAATCTTGCATTTCTTAGCATCTTCCTTATACCGCCCAAGATCCTCTGCAGTTATGAGTCCAAACAAACACTTATGTGCACATAGTTCCTAAAAGCATCACTTCAAAAAAAAAAAAAAAAAGAAAGAAAGAAAGAAAGAAAGGAACAACTACCAATTAATTTTCCATTTCAAAGTCCCAGCAATCCAAACACTTCTTGCTGCATTAAGCAAAACTATGCAGGTCAGGGGCCACTAATCCTCAGAAAAAAAATCAGCCAGGGACCACACACAAGTGAGAAAAAAAAACCTTCACTAACGTGGCCGCCCACTGAAAAGGAGAAAGACACTCCCCATATTCCCCTTGCACACCAGAGACCGGGGGGCTCAGCCTAGCAGATTTTGTATGCTCCAGTACTGCAGTGAGGCAGCGGTGGGGCTGGAACACCAGTGTAGGCTCCCCAATGCGGGGGTAAGGGGTGTCCTGAGCCTGAAGGGACAGGATCCAGGCAAGCCTGAGATTCCCCACCCCTGACTTAACAGCTCAGGCTTTGGGTTTGGTAGCACTTCCTCAAGCAAAGCTCCTATGTGAAGATAAAACTCCTTGACCAATTAAGGGCTCCAGAATTGAGATTTCCAGAAAGAGCTTTTAAAAGGTACACATTGAGCAAATTAACCCATTGAGAAACGGAGAGCAAAGAGAGGCAGTGAAATCGTATAAATGGAGCTATTTTATCAACATGTTATTCCTCAACAGAAAGTCAGGGAAGCATGAGAGTCCATGGCAGGTGTGGGCGGGGCACCGGGGGGGGAGAGAGAATATTGGTCAGATAATGATGTAAATGTAAGTACCTCACCTGAGCATTCAATTCACATTGATAGATACCAGAAACTAGGGCTGTAATAGTGTAGTCAATTAACTGGTAAGCAAAAGCTTATAGATTAATGCTATCAACTACATGCACCACCACCACCACCCCACACTTGCCAGTACAAGCAGGCTGGCCAGCAGCCCAGCTCAGTCCCGGCTTGCGCCAGGTCTGGGACCTACCCCTGCTGCAGCTCTGCATTTAAAGTGTATTAGGAGCCAGGCAGGCAGGCAGTCCAGCTCAGTTCTGGCTTGCATTGGGTGCAGGAGCTCAGACCACCCCCTCCCCACTGGCCAGAGGCTGCTGCCACTCCACGCTGCTGCCTCTGTATTGGGGCAGCAGCGTGGGACGACAGGCAGCTGGTCCACGAGGGGAGCAGGTTTTTAGACTGGCTCCCCTCACGGACCAGCTCCCACCTGGCATCCCACACTGCTGCCTCTGATACAGAGGCAGCTGAGCAGAGTGGCCAGGGGCTCCTCAGGAGCGGGGCTGGAGTGCACTGGCTGCCGGCCCCACCCCCAGGGACTACAGAATAGTCGAGCAAATGATAAAAATTCATGAGGTTAATCAACTATTCAATTGACCAATATTTAATATCCCTACCAGAAACCCTGCCTAGAACGGCCAGTCAGGCAAGAGCTACAACAAAACACCCTCAAGGATACAAGTGTATATTTCACCAGTTTACATGACAATTCATGTGGAAACATTTTACAGCAGTCGGGCAATAGCTACAAGAAAGCAAAAGGGAAAGAACAATAGTATTAGTACCTTCAGTGTAAAGAGGCGCACCTCTCTTCCTCTCCCACCTCCCTCGTAGCTTACCAACTTGGGGGTAACAGATGAGAAAAAGTGATGACCAAAATAGCCTGTAATAGAGAGGAACCTTTCCGAAGTCATGAAGCAATTCTGTTCATTTCAGCTTCAGATTCGACTTTGCATTTCAGCTAGCCAGGATGACAGAGCCAAGGCTGCGTCATGCAGATCATCTCATAGAAGACCATACATTTATGTGGCTACTGACAGCATGAATCAAACTTCAGATCTTGTAGAAAGCCTCTTTTTCTATACCACATCATGAAAGACCAATGCAACAGGGATGCAAAGGTGAAACTCTACAGGGGGGAGGGAAGAGGATACACCAAAGGCATCTTCAGACTTTCAGAATGAGCACTTGCATTGTGCTCTCTCTTTTTGCACCATCTTCCCTTCACTGAGACTAGACTGCAATGCCACACATGAAAACAAAACATCCTGCTAAGTAAAATGGCACAGAAAAGGAAGGAGGGACAAAATACAAATCTGAATGTCAAAGAGCCTTGGTTTTGGCCCATATCTACCAAGCTGTTTCCAAAAGAAAGCATGTAAGATTTGACACTGAAGGGTGATGAAGGGAATGGGGCACAAAACCAATCTCTGAGGATCCCCCATAATTAACTGTGACATGTTCAGTTCAACACACTGAACCAACCACAACAATGTTCAGAATCACAAGATGGCTGGATCTGTTTCGCTACTGGTCTGTTGACAGACTAATTTAACCCTGTACCTGGAAAGTTCAAGTGAGGCTAAAGATCATTTGACCAACAATATCAAACCCAAGTCACTGGAGGTCTAACTAAATTAGAGCAGACACCATGCCAGAGTCAGTGAGGCAGACCGAGGTCAATGCACACATGCACCATTGCAAAGCTAGACTGAAACATCTCAGGAAAAGAACTTCCGTCCATGGGACAGAGCAGGGATGTTAACTATCGGTTAAGTGAACAGTCGCAGAACCTCATGAATTCTTATCGGTTACTCGACTATTCTGTAGTCCCTAGGGGTGGGGCCGGCAGGCATGAGGAGAGCCAGTTTAAAACCCAGCTCCCCTTGCGGACCAGCTGCACCATGATGCTGCCTCTTGTACAGGGGTGGCAGCAGCCCCTGCCTGGGTGGGAGGGGTGGTCTGAGCTCCTGGACCTGGCGTGTGCCAGAACTAAGCTGAGCTGCCTGCTCGCCTACCTTCTAATACACTTTCATACACAGATGCAATATGTGCAGGTCCTGGACCCATCGCAAGCCAGGACTGAAACAGGCTGTTGGCCAGCCTGCTAAAAAATGTACTGGCAGCAGGGGGCAGGGAAAGGGGGGAAGGGAGAGGAGAAATGCGTGTAGTCTACAGCATTAACCTATAAGCTTTTGCTTGTTGGTAATCGACTACACTATTACATGCCTGGGACAGAGAGATGACAGCTACTCTGAAACCACGCTCATAAAACCCTTCAGCCGTTACAGTTAATGAACAGAATCCAAACTTTGGATTGTTATCTTTTTTAATACAAAAAGCTGGGCTGCGATATCATCCTCACCAGACTTACTTCAGCACACCGAGGATCTGCGTAATGGGTACCTTTGTTCCATACACCTCCAATATTGTTCGATGCACATGAAAAAAATGGAAGGCCACTGCTCTAGGCCAGGAGTGTACACTATGTATGGGATGTAAAATAGGTTTCAAAAGCTCACCGTGTAACTGCTAAAAATCCCAGTGGTTACACACTGCGGGCTCTGCAGCATAATGCTTAAATAAAGCTTTATGTTGCAGAGCCCGCAGCAAAGCCTCCTCGGGAGTGGGGCTGCCAGCCGTACTCCTGGAAAGAAGCTTTGCTGCCGCTTCCCCGAGAGCGGATCTGACAAGGGCTGCTGGTCCCTCTCCCTGGGAGGCTTTGCTGCGGGCTCTACAGTTGGCTGCCCCAGGAGCAGCGGTGGCCCCCATGGGGCTAGCGCAGTCCCCTACCTGGGGAGCTGCTCCAGTCCCATGTGGTTAACCAGAACCAGTAAGCATTACCTATTTAAGGTGACGCTTACCAGTTACCTGGTTAACCTTTCACATCCCTGCTTTACAGAGATTCAGATGAATGGGTCTGACTATACAGCTTTTGCTGTAAAATAAATTGCCTCTCTGTGGCCATGACCAAAGCCCTTTGAAGTCAATGGGAGACAATTCATCGATTGCAATCAGCTACAGATTGGGCTTTCTGTACAATGCTAACACGTTCACTGCCACAGCATCTAGGTGCCACCACAGTACCCGGGTACCAGCTTATCACTGGCAGTGCAGCTTTACAAATGTACTGAAATTGTAACTTGTTTAACCATCAGCATCAAACTAGTCATTATACTAGTTTCAAAATAACATTTGATAGCAACCAGTGCTCTTCACAGACACACTTCAAGCATGAAAGAAGATTTCTTTCATTTACAAAAGTTCAAGACACTCTTCTGCTTCAATCCCATCTTTGGAATGTAATGGCAGCAACTCAGCAGAAATAATCCACTCACCTCTGGGCATCCTAAGCCTCTCTTATTCTATCCAACCCTCTAGCATTCCACATCACTAAAAACAAAGTCCTCTCAAAGAGCAAATTTAAACCCTTCACCAGCTTTTAGATTTTTTTTCCTCTCTTGATGGCTTCCTGAATTAACATGCACCATACTGGAAAGAACCGTTGATTGCCAAATAGTGGATGTGGCAAAATCCACACCTGCACTAAAGCAACTTACCTTCTCCTCAGTACAATTTAGGCCTCTTGGCTCTTGGTTCCTTGGGCACACTTGACCCTCAGATATTTGAATTCTTATTTCAAGAAGGAATCCATCATTCACAGCACCTCCTAGGGGGCATCCTCAAAGTTCTGGACCCGGGGGTAAGAAAACTTTTTTCAGTCGGGGGCCACTGAGACATATAAAAACCAATATCAGTCAGGGCAGTGTTCCCTGTAAGCTGTGTGCTTGCTCAGGAGAGACTAAAATGCCACACAGATGATTAGCAGAGCACCCACAGCTACTGTGGTCCTACTGGTGGTGCACATTCACATATGTCTCAGTGCACATAAAAAATGTATTCTGAACATGGATGGAAAAATATCCACAAATGGATGGAAGATTCGAGGGAACCTTGGTTGGGGGGGCCACACAGAAGTGAGAAGCATAAAAGAGAGACACTCACCTCACTCACCCGTGATTCAGAGAACTGAGGCTCCGCTCACTCTCCAGCCCTGCAGGGAGAACGCCAAGGCTCAGAGACTTACTGCATGGCTGGAGCACAAGCATCAGCTTGTCCCGCTGTGGGAGAAAGCCCTGAGTCTTGCTGCGGGTCACATCAAAGTAAGATGGTGGTCGGATCCAGCCCACAAGCCACACGTTACCCACCTGTTCTGGACAATTGCCTTTTTATAACAGATGGTCAAAGAGTTTAAGATTAGAAGGCAACACCAGATCATCTAGTCCAGGAGTAGACAATAATTTTTGCAGTGAAGCCACTTAATGAATTTTGGTACATGGTCACCGGCCAGCTCCACCCCTGGAAGGGGCAGGGCTTGGGAAGGAAGGGCTGGGGACTAGCCTCCCCTCAGGGTTGTCTAGCCCAGAGGTTCTGAATTAAAAACACAGCCAAGGGCTTGCAGCTCCCAGCCCTGTTGCTACCGTGTTATCATCAAAAGGCTCACGGTTCTGGACTCTGCTGGGATAGTGCCACGACCGTGAACCCTTTAAATAGGATCCTGCTGCCTAATCCGCCACCTGCAAATTCGGCAGCATGGGCAGCAGGATTTAAATAGAAAGCAGCCAGATGCAGTCCACAGGCTGGATCAAAGTGTTAAGCAGGCCAGAGCTAACCTCCTGGGCCACATCTTGCCCAGCCCTAATCTAGCCTGACCATCACCAACCCATCCCATAATCAAAATCAGCCCCAAATTGTGTAGCCCACTGGAGATTAAATCAACATGGCACAGGCAAAAAACAGGAGACACAATGTGCACCAAAGGCAATAGCAGGGAACTGGTTAAGTGCGATGTATCCAAAAAATTCTAGCAAATGACCCGTACTCCATGAGACTGAAAAGGTGATCTGCTCCACAAGATCACAGCCAGTCTAATCTGAGGAAAACTGTACTGCAAGGAAGAAATATCCTTTTGGCTCATCAGTTAATTCAGAGAGAGAAGCACTGCTTCATTCATCTTTTTTAGGACTCTTCTTGTGCGTAAGAGAGACCTCTGGCAACTACAATCGTTTTTCTTGGTATTGTTCACACGCATTCAGAGCTTCATTGTGCTACGAGCTATACAAATGAACAGCTCCTCACTTAGGCTACGTCTGCATTGCAGAGCTATTTTGAGATACCGGAAGTATCCCGAAATAACTATTCCGCGTCTTTTGAGCACACCCATTATTTCGAAATATAACAGGCTCACTATTCCAACGTCCCTGTAAACCGCGTTCCATGAGGTTTAAGAGACATTTTGGAATAGCACTTTATTTCGACATTACCTTGAAGAAAGCTATGCAATAGCCTATTTTGAGGTAAGGGTGCAGTGGGTAGACGCGCCCTTACAGTCTAAGTGTCAGACAAGTGGACAAAACAGAAAGGGGTCTGGGAACATAAGGAAACAAAATGAATAGCTACACATCACATTGGTTAGCTTGAATTCCAAAGCCAGTCTGCACAAGTTTAACAAAGAGAAGCAGCAGCATAGTGGATTAATACCTTGTCTTTTTCAGAGCTGAAAAAAAAAAATCACACAGCAGGCTGCTTTTTACAAGCAAAAAAACCACCCAGAAACTGTTCCTAGCAATGTCTTCATCAGATAAACTGACAGCAAGGGTGTGCCCCTAGTCTGGCTACGGTTTTTGGAAAGGCAAATTCCCTAGTCTCAATGAATAAAGAACACAAGTATGCCCTCTAGAGTGAGCAGAAATCAAAAAAAAAAAGTGACTTATCCAGGGAATCATATTACTGGGCTACTGTGTTCCCACTGACCTCCTGTAAGGTGAAGGCTGCAAATGAGCAGACTAAAAAGAAAGCACTTTTGCTCTTCTGTACAATCCAGTACCCTCTTGGTCACCCTGTTTCACATCAAACTCTCGCCGGTTGTATATGTTTGATTAGGGCAGGCTGAACTTTTTTGACAAACAAAAGAGTTGGGTTGGTATTGTTTTCTGTTCTGAATTTCTGCTGTATATTGCATTAAAGTGTTCTTCAAGGCTATTTGCTTTGGAAATTTTCCTTGGGTTGAGCACTCATGTAAAAATGTTCTTTCTTCCCTTAAAAAAAAAAAAAACCTTCAAAGAAAAGGAAAGTCAAGATACTAAAATACATACAAGATACGCATGAGACAGGTTTAGCCAGGCTCTGCTGCTTCAGTCATTGCCTTTCCATTGAAAACACAAAGTTTTTATCTCCCCCACTAGCATTATTGCTTTCCCCCCTTAGCTTGAAACCACCAAGAATTCCTATACCTCCTTTCCTCCTGACCCCACAAAGCTGAATGGTCCCAGCTCCTGTTGCAGTCTTCCTGCTCTGAAACAACTCCCTGTTTGCTTTGGTTCCACCCCACTTGGTGTGCTTCCCCACCCACCCCAAGAGGGAATCATAACCATTCCCATTTCCATAGGGCTTTACAATAGCACGAACAACAGGGTCCCGGTGTTGGATGAGCCCTTTAGGCACTACTATAACACACACAGTAAATATTAATTCCTTTCCTAGTCTTCTGCCTCCTTAATCCAGGACATTCCAGTGTTCCTATGTCTTTATTCCAGCTGCACTCCTCCAATCAAGTGGCTTCCATTCCTACCTATCAGATCCACGATTCCCCAGTGTCCCAACCTGAACCCTATTGTACTTGGCTAGATTGAGACTTGTTATGTAGCAATTTTCAGAGAGGTAGCCCTGTTCATGGGTTTTGGAGAAACAGACTAGGAGTCCTCTGGCACCTTAAAGACAAACAATGTTATAAGGTTATAAGCTTTTGTGAGTAGCAGCTCATGAAAGCTTATGCCCTAATACAGTGTTTCCCAAATGGTGTTTTGCGGAACCCCGGGATTCCACAAGTGAAAATAAGGGTTCCGTGAGAAAATTCCATTACAACAACATTTTATTATTTAAAAAACTAATTAATATTTAAGCATTTATGAATTTTATTGAAAACAATTTTCACTTGTGTTTGCCACAATAAGTGTTCCTGTGTAATGCCAGCTTAGCCAGAGAGCGGGGACGATGATGTCACTACTCAGCGCTGCACACAGTCAGTGGTGCGATCGCCTGTTATATACCACTGTTAACGGTTTGTACACATTAAATGTGATTTTTATTTTTAAATATGTGCAGTTAAACTAAATGTTGATCTCATGACCTTGTTTAGCAATTGTTTATTATTATCCTTATTTATTTGTGGTCTACTTTTTCAGTTCCCTATACAAGACTGTTATTAGGGATTCTGCAAAATTCTTTCAAGTTTAAAAGGGTTCCGTGGCCAAATAAAATTGGGAACACTGCCCGAATAAAATTGTTAGTCTTTAACATGCCCCAAGTCTCCTTGTTGTTTATGTAGCAGTGTGGATCAGTATAGATGACCAGGTAAAAAGCTGCCTCACCATCCCAAGTCTGACAGGTGAGCTTTGATAGACTGACACCGAAATAGACAGGATTTTTAACTAATTCCTAGTGATACGCATGGCACCTTGGGAGCCATCAAAGACTAAAACAGGTGTGTCCTTGCATGATGTCAAGACAAACAGAAGTCTGACAGAGTTTGTCAAAGATTTCCCCGCACACAAAAATGCTGCATTTGCACATGTAAAGCCCATTTCCCTAAATCGACACATATAAATAGGATTTCTGTGCGTATAAACTATCATTCTTTGTGAAAGTGAGACTGGGCCAGCAAAAATTGTACATGCACCTTTGCATACATACCAGTTAAGGGTTGCTACAGGTGCCTTTGAACATTTGGCCGGATATGAGCCTTCTTCCTGGTCCATATATCTTTATTTCTCTCTCCCAATTCCATTAATTAGCTCTGTTATTCAGTTTAATTCTGTGGAGTGATTGGTAACAGAGCCAGAGTCCCCAGCATGTTCTGGCTGATGTGCATTATCACAGCTGTGCAAAGTACCCATATAGCCAACCTAACTAGCTGGTTAAACCAAGTTTACAGCTATGTTGAGTCACCATAGCAGACTGATAACCTGGCCCATGGATATTATGAAAGGCTTTCCAAAACTGAGATGGGATCCAGCAGTCCCTGCTCAGAGAATAGTCACATGGACTTGAACATGACTGTTCGTGTGAGCAAACACTATTTATGTGGAATACGAGTTGCAGGTCCGACACTTTAAATTGTATCCAACCTATAGTACCACACTGTGTTTGATACTCCCCTGCCCCTCCACCTCCTGGGGTGTTTGGGTTTTTCCTCCATGTTATTTTCCCAGCATAACATATTAAAGTATACACTTACATGAACCCATCTTTGTCCTATTGTCTGGTTATACTGTACAGGCAAATTCTTGATAGGAATTGGGTTTTAAAAAAAAAAAATCTTACTGTTAAAGGCTGTTAATTGCAGTATAGGTTGAACGTCTCTAGTCTGGCACTCTTGGGACCTGACCTGTCCCGAACCAGAGAATTTGCCAAACCACGGAAGGTCAGTATTGTCTGACACTTCCACTGCTTGCTGGGCTCTGAGAAGACATTTAGGGGTAAAGTAGTGCTAAATACAGCACAGAACACGAAGGCAGGACTAGTGGCCATAAACAAACTTTGGGACTGCAGAAGATAAGGCTGTTAAGAGGTGGGTAATTGGCTAACCATGTAGTCGATGCAATTTGTATCCACTACATGATTAGTCGGTAAGGGAAGGCGCTGTGTCCCAGCTCGCACCAGGTCCAAAACCTGCTTCCGCTGTGGCTCTGCATCGTAAATGTAGTAAGAGCCCCCCCAGCTATTACTACATTTAAAATGCAG
This sequence comes from Pelochelys cantorii, assembly GCA_032595735.1. Classification (NCBI taxonomy): domain Eukaryota; kingdom Metazoa; phylum Chordata; order Testudines; family Trionychidae; genus Pelochelys; species Pelochelys cantorii. The sequence goes on along the minus strand of CM064336.1, from coordinate 10,622,347 downwards.
AGCCACAGTGAGGGTAGTTTCCGGACCTGGCACGAGCCGGGACTGAGCCGGAATTGCTCAGTCCCGGCTTATGCCCTGACCACGGGGAGATCCCAGCGGGGACCTGGGAGCAGCCTGGGTTTGTGACCAGCCCGGGCCACCGCAGACAGCGGTTGCTTTGCAGCAACATCCCCCCATGCCACTACCTCAACACCAGCTCCTACCTCCTCCCAGCCTTGCTGCCTCTGATACAGAGGCAGCAGGAGGGAAGGGGGGGGGAAGAGCAGGAAATGTGAATAGTCCAGTAGTCGTCTTGATTAGTTTCTTACGTCCCTAGTAGGAAACTTGGGCACATCCATGATAAGTGGACATCTGGCAAACTAAAATCATGCCGGACCCTGGATGTTGCCAGACCAGAGAGTGTCAGACTTCAGAGATTTAAGCTGTATTAAAATACTAATGCAAACTCCTATAGTAAACTTCTATTTTCCTTTACACTGTGTTAAATGTAACAAATTACAACCTCACCCATTTCTGTTGGTTCATGCTTAAAAAAGTAATTTGATCCGGCAGCAACACATTTCTGTCCCTCAACCTGTCACAGTGGCAGCTCGTGATGTGGTAAAAAGTTCTATAGACTGTTTCTGTATAATTAGTTATCAATTTTGACAAATACAAACTACTGGACTCCGTCTTGAATCTTTGTCAGAAAGATGGTTGGAAAGATGCAAATATGAGAACAAGTTACACAGTAAAGACATCATTTATGGCAATAACATATAAACTAGAGATAACAAGCTATTAAAACTGGTTAGTGAAGATATTAAAGGGCAACTGAACTCCTGTGCCATCTAGCATTACACATGAGAATGTTCTAATATTAGTTCCCACACCTAGCAGTACTATTACAGTAAAAGGAACAAAGCTTAGATTGAGGATACATCTCTCTCCTTAGCAGAATAGAGCCTTTCACCTGAAAGGATCCTAAAATGTTCTGAAAAGGAGAGGAATTTATAAACGCAGAATCTGATTCACTGATGTCTCCAGTACTCAATGACCAATTTATGGTCGTGCACTTCTTTGCAGGACTGGGTCTGTACATGTAAAAGAATCACTTCTCCAGGCACACACTTTTGGGTGGAGAATCCTTCACAACACTGGTGTGAGGCAAAAGGTGAAAATCTGGCCAAGGACACACAGACAAAAGGCCCCTTGGAATCTTTAATGCCTTCACAATGCAGATACGCTGTTGGTCTTTTAGGGTGCATCTACTCTGCACTGTAGCTCGAAATAAGCTACATTTCATATTGCAAATTGCGTATCTTATTTCGATCTTATTTCGAAATAGCTTATTTCATAATTTGGCACAGTGCCAAATTTCGAAATAACCCGCTATTCCAAAATGTCTCTTACGTATTGTGGAATGAGGTTTACAGGGACGTCAGAATAGCTAACCTGTTATATTTTGAAATAACAGGCTTACTGTGAAGATGCAGGATAGCTATTTGGGATACTCAGGTATCCCGAAATAGTGTTGCAGTGTAGACGCACCCTCAGGGAGTTGTCTGAAAGACCTGCTAACAGTAAATTGCAAAACACTAATTTTAACTACCAGAAAAGGATGACAGGCTGAGCTGACTCTGCCAGGATCCCTGTCTGATTCCAGGGAGTCTACATATTTCAAACCAGATGCTTAGCTCAGTACTACCCATGGATATATGCAAACCAAGCAATAGTATGCTATGAATACACAGTAGTGCAAAACAAAATGTTTTCAGTTTACTTGCATTGCTCCTATACTTCAAATATAAAATGGAAACCACAAGAGTATGCATGGTATTTATTGCCCTGTAATCATTCTGGTTTTACTGTGTTAACCAGTAAGAAAGAAAAAGTCAATAATCAAGTAGAATAATAATATAATTTAAGGTGACAGGTTTCAGTGTACAGTTATTTCTGTTACAGCATTCAGCCTTATTCTGGCAAAAATACTTTAGTCAGCATGAGTTTTAATCAACAAAGATAACTGAGCCAGGCCATTATTTTGCATGTTAAAGCATGTTAAAATCTAAAGTAGGAAAAAACACCACCTATGGACAAGGTGTTGCTGGGGAACTCCAGACAAGTTCTAATGTTCTTTCTAGCATTGAAATGTCAAACTAGTAATTAAAACGACTGTCATCAATGAACATGCAAATCCAGTGTTTTGGAATTTAAAAAAAAAAAAAATGAAAACGACTGGCTCATTTTTTTCCCAAAATGCGAAGGGCATTTTGCTCTGAAATGCAGCAACAAATGTAACATTTCCCCCAAAAAAGTTATATTCAAACTGTCCTATTCAAAACCTATAGCTTTCTCTCTCTATTATTCACATCCAGAGAGCAAGTATATTTTGAACAGAAGTGCTCTACAAATCTCTAACTTTTTCCCTATTAAAGTTTTAATTACAGGAGTGTCTGATGAGAAGCCATATTTATGTGTCAAATATAAACAAAATATTTTAAAAAACCTCATTCCCCCATGGGTGGTGAACATGACCTTCTATAATGTGAGCGAACATAAACTGATGCACTCTGCAATATGCAGACAGCTGTAGTGCCATTGCTTCCACTCAGATCTTCCTCAGCAGCTTTAGAGGTTGTCAAGACTCTGGGCAAAAGCCCCTTGGCTGCTGTGAAATCGACTACAATCTGGTCAATTTCATGTTGCTGCTACTTGATTGGAATCCAAATAGAGGCAAGGAAGAGTAATAGAAACTTTCTGATACATCAGACCAGATTCTTATCAGGGGAATGTTTGTTTGGTGGAGGGGGTTTATGAAAATTTAAGATTCTGTGCAAGTTATTAGTATCTGGGCGGGGGGGAACCGGTATGTGGACATTAAAGACTCTATCTTGCATAATATAAAAGCCCTGCCTGATTCTCTCCCCTACTAGCTCTGGGGTATCAGCCTGTTCTTAAAATATTTTGTCACTAATTTGGCAGGCTGCCTGAGAATTGCAAGTAAGAGAAATGAAATGTTGATCTTTAAGAGTTACATCATGGAAAAATCTGAACAGAATTTCACGGGACAAAGAAAAGGCCCTTTAGTATCCCAAAGGTGTTCCCCTTGCCAAATATCAAGGGCTGCAACAAACAATGGAGGTCTGAGAGTTCTCAGAAAGAAGGCCAGGAATCTTTGACAATGGAAAATATTAGGCCACTTAAACAGAAGTGTCACCATCAGCTCTCTATACAGGAAATATTTTGAATATTTGTTTTCCGCCACATTTTCATATCCCAATTACAATCACTCATCTTTGTAAATCATTTTGAGATCTACTGATGAAAAGCACTACATAAAACTAGGCACTATGTTGTTATTATTATTAGAGTACATTTATTTTGTTGGGTTTCCATAACAAATAAGTAACATTTCTTGCAATTATCTGTAGCTAGAGTTCTCTCTGTAGTAATGGGAATCTGAAATGTAGTATAAACATCATGTGATGGGTTGGGTCATAGAAATTCCCTTGAGGCTGTCTCCTGGTGGGTTGATCAAACCACTGAGCCTACCTGCCTGCCCTGTGGAGTACCCCACCATCCTGTCCTGCTGAGCTACAAACTCTGATCTCCCCCAGCAAAGACAAAGAATTGGAGTAACAGCCCCCAGCAGGGCAACACTGGCTGAAAAGCTCAGCTTTGGGAAGGCTCAGTCACAGGGACATGACACACCACACTGGTACATGGCACCAACAGGACCAAAACCCCCAAATAAATCTGTCTCGCTGCAGAAAATGTATGCAGAGTGAGCTCGTAAGATGTTCACTCCCTTTATCGATGAAAGAGATATGCACAGCTGTTGTTCCCTCCCCACCCTGATAATTATATACACTAGACTTGATAATAAACAAAAGTGTTTTTATTAGGTATAAAGTGGGTGCAAGTGACAAGACACAGATCAAAGTATGTTATTAAGCTAAAGTAAAACAAAACACACCAGCAAATCCTAATACAAATCATAATTTCTCACCCTAATTCTTATTTCATGTAAAGTACTTCAGACCAGAGCTGATCTTTTTTTTCTGACCTGGGTCTACTGGCTTCTCTCCACCCCTGTCCTTAAGAGTTCTTTTTGTTTCAAGTGTTTTCATGTATCCTCTCGGGGTGGGGTGCAGTCTGTGAAGCCAGCTGAAGACCATCGTTTGCTTTCCATTCCTGTTCTAGAATTTCCCCAGGGTAGATAGTCTTTGATCCATTCTCCCCACCCCTGTGGAGAAGTATAAAATTCAAAATTGATTCCAGCACCAGGTGGCATAGTCACCTGTCTTTGCAGAACCAAAAGCAATGCAGGCTTACAGGAAAAACAAGACTATTCACAGATCATTGCCTTGAGCACCGGGCCATGAAGTTCCTTGAGCATTGCTAATGGCCTTCATTAGCACATCTAGTTATATAAATGGGCTTATACTTCATAAGTCTAGCTTCATATACAAGAATGATACAGGCACACAAACAGAATATACACATTCAGGGGGATTACAAGTTCTACAAAGGATAGGTTACTTGCCCCAATTTGCATAGAACATTTCAGTTATGCATATTCAAAAATACATTTCCATAAAAAGATATAAGAACACAGCAACACAGAGCAGATAGTTTATTCACTCACAAAAATGTTATGGGATGGATCTGCAAAGATACATAGCACTGGCATAACTCCACTCCCATTAAAATCAATGCGACCAGTTATTCCAATGTTCAGTGCTTTGAAAATCTCACCCTGGATGTTTTACTATACTTACTCAGTTGCTATATTTTCTTGTTGTTAAAACTATGTAAATTTTTATCTTTTAGAGAAGGAAAAAATCTTTCAGAAACTGTTTTAAATTTGTTCCTCTAAGATACATTTTTTTTTTCAACACTGAGACTGCTCCTGGAAGCACATGTGACTTGTTCTAAATAAAGGATATTTTCCACTTCTTGCACAACTGGAACAGATATAAACAGTCTGAACAAACTGCACTGCAGAACTCAATGATAATATAAAACATTTGAATAAATTCCATAAATAGCAGTAATCTGAAAAAAGAATAAACACAATATTGAAAATCCTAACATAATGGAGTTTACATCTAAATCACACTGCAAAATTAATTTACAAAATTGGAGCTGATTATAGGAATGGTAAAGAACTTTATAACAGTCCAGTTTAGTCTGAGACTTAGTATTCTCTACAAAAAAAACGTATGCACCCATTTTTTCCCCATTAGCTACTATCCTTGTTAATATATGGTCTTCTAAGAGAAGGAAAATTAACGTAACCAGTCACCAACTGCCAACACTTAGAGCAGCACACGATGACATAAAACAAGTGAAGATTTGAATGCTGGCTATATACGAGATACTGATTTGCATTAGTGAAATATATAGGACTAAATCGTATATATAGCCTTGAATATCTAAAGCAATGATAATTTTGTAGAAACTACTTCAGTGATGTTACAAATTACATGTCAAAGTTATTACTAATAAAATAACCATAAGCTTCTTTTCAAAAAGTATCATGCACACAGTTTCTATTAACTTTTTCCATTTAAAATACAACTTTCATGGCAGAGTCATTCATGGGATATTAAATTTAAGCTGAAAAAGACCAGCAGTGCAGTAACATAAATGGTAAATAAAATTAGCTTGTAATTCTTGCTGAATGCAGTTTTTGTAAAATTAAAACGGTCAGCTACAATATAGTTGACAATTTGCAGGGCTTTACTATATTAAGTACAAGCCAAATGGGTTTATATTAATTGGGAGGAAAAAGGAGAAGCAAATAGACCAACCCAAACAATTTTTGCTGTTCTTAGCACCTCTGTATTAACAGTAAACTTAGACTATCACGCCAAGTGAGTCAATTTAAATGCAGAGCCTCCAAGTGACAGTAAATGGTCAAATCTGTTTTCAGTAATGCATGTGTAATGCTCACTGACAGGGTTTGCGTATATGCTGGGAGGACAGGATTTCATCTTGCATTCTGTAGTTTAGTAGCTACTCAGTAATAAATAAAATGAAAGCTATGAAAAAAATCTTTGTCATATTTATTCACACCTTCCAGGTCTCCCCATCTCACTTAAAAGTGACTGCGCAGAAACTCTGGGGCATGCAAGACCTATTTTGTTTTCAAAGGCTTATGATCAACCACAGCAAATTCTAGAGAACCATTAAACATGTTTAGCACTTCCCACTGTGAGAGGCTAAGTTCTTATGAGTTCCCCTAAGACTTTAGGTTGGAATCAATGCATCTTAGTCCAATTATAAAATGGGAGTGTGCATTTAAAAAAAAGAAATATTAACTAGATGTCATAAGCTGCGGAAAAGGTGAGTTGGGTGGAAGAGGCAGTAGAAAAGAAGACTCTTAAGAAGGGAGATCAATATTGCAATTACTGGGCTAAACTGAACAACCAAGAAGTGGGTTATGGGTGATATTTTATTTTTATCTCTTTCTATGCCTTGGTTTCCCCATCTTTAAGATGTGGATAATGCCACTGTTCTCCTTTGGAAGGAGCTTTGAAATCTACTCACTGAAAAGCATTATTATTCCGTTCCTCCAGTTGTGCCAGGGGAACTTCAGATTGCTTACAGGTTGAAAGTGTTCTGGGCCCCTCATTGCTAGTAAAAAAATAAATAAAAATTACAGAAGAAACTGAGTCCTGCTAGTGGAGATTAGCAAGGAAAGGCAGCATGCCAGCACTGCTCAACCAAGTGGCCATGTAGATCCTTGTTCAACAAACCAGCTCCTGATGTTTATTATCATCTCAATACCACTCGGTTCCTCAAATGCCTTTTGGGGTATGGTTGCTGAGAAGCTCCAGGAAGGGGCAGTTACTCCTGATTTACACCAATATGATCAAGAAAACAGAATCGGACCCTTGACGTTCTCAGATATCCTTGACACCCACAAGCCAAGTTTCAAGCAGAAGCAGAGCAGAGCAACAGCACAGTATCCCACTGGCTGATCTCCCCCTATTGATGGAAATAGGTCAGGTCTCCACCCATGATATCAGCAGCCCTTGTTGCTATCATCCACTAAGTTTCATTAACCTGGCTGTGAACTCTATTGGCTGTACTTTTAGTCCACCAGGACATGGGCTCTCTGCCTCAGCCCAGCCTACTCTGGGCTCAGCACATTGCAGAAATCGAGGACTACACACGCTGGGCCAGTTACATCAATGTCAACAGTATCTATTCTCTTCTGTCAGAAAGATCCTAAGCAGTTTAGGTAATTGTTATTCTACCTGAGGGCTCTCTCTTGCTGGAGGGATGTAGAGTGTGTGTGAGAGACTCTTCCTGCTTGATATGGACATGAAACTGCTGGGGAATATGGGGATGTGGTCCAGACTGCAATTTGATTACTCGATCTCTGTTTCTTTGGACATGGAAAGAGCCTGTGTTTGCATTCTGGGTGCTTGGCTCAGATGACGTAAGTACTCAGGTGACAGCAAGCTGGCTGTGGCTCAATGCAGGTATGCTGGAAATAATGCTGGTTGGTTTCAGGACGACACTGAATATGGTTATCATTCTTGTGTAGGTTTGGCCACTTGAGCCTCACAGAGCTTCACGACATAGGGGTGCATTTAGATCCCAGAGTCCCGGAATCCTAAAGGATTTTTATCTGTGCCTGGGGGAGTAAGATGGGGTGGTGAAAACCATTCACCTCAAATTAGGGCCTGGATCCTAGTCTCCTTTCTCGTATGGACTACATTACTGTAAACCACACAGAACACAACTCATAACAACCAACCAGAATCTACAGCTGGGCATTTGATTGCTGAAGGAGATGGACCATAAGAAACACCAGTCCGTACAGGCTGTACAGGTTTCCAGGTGCAATTTAAGGTGTGGACATTGAACTTTGACTCCCTACGTTGTTTGGGTTCGAGCAACACGAGAAACACTTCTCTCCACACACACTACCATTGCAGTGGATCTACGCCAAAGTGCTTGCCTGACAGGTACAACTTCACTGCACAGCAAACACTCCTCCGTAGTTCACTTAGCTCAAGTGAAAGCAGCCACACTGCAAAACACCACAAGATGCACACAGTGGATGAATTAGCAGTTGAGGATGTTAGGCTAACTCGAGCTATCGCATGTATCCTCTGACAGACAAGTGAACAAGATTTAAAAGCATCATCACACTGAGTTACGGGATTGTGTGTAGACAGGACAATAATTGAGTTACAACTCAAGTTAACTGCAATGAAGACCAGCCCCAAGCATCCCCAAATTTGAAAGCTTGGGTGTTAGTGGCAAGGCCTTCACCGATCTGAAAGAGCTTGTTTTTTTTCCTGAAGTCAGAAGGGCAAAGTACAATATCTAACATATACTTTGACTTCTGTTTGAGGGCTGGGGAAAATATTTATAGACTTACTAAAGTTGGGATGAATTTACTTAATATTTGCCAAATTCACCATGTGCTCTTTTAAATTATGTACATATGCCTAAAATCTGAAAACAACTTAAAACAAGCTATAATCAAGCCTGTTGATAGCATAAGTGAGATATAGATGGCAAAAACATTTCATTAGGGAGCACTGTGATGAGGATGGAAGGTTTGTTGTTGACAGAGCACCTTGGAAGAAAGTCCAGAGAAGAAACAAAAGACGACTTTGCTGACAGAGTAAAACATGCAGGGCTTACAAGACACAGATGACTTTAACTGCTAAATGCATTTGCTTTCTTCTTCCAGCAGTTCCCAAAAGAAACAAATGTTCTAATACAGTCCAAGAGGACTAGAAATATGCTGAACAAGCTGGCAACCTGTCTAAATAACAGCAGATAGAGAGGATAATACAGCAGGTAACTGTGCTAAACCCCATTGCAAGAACTTGACGTATCTATTCACAACTTTTAATTCATTCATTGATTTCGGGTATCATGGTCCTGCTAAAAATGACAACAAAACCATAAAGCCTTCCAACACTTGTTTAATTTAGCATTAACTAACTCCCAGATTCTGCCCTGCACCTGTTTTCATGTAAAAGTGTGAAATGGTGTATTACAAGATACCTAGGGGTTTTTTGACTAGCTAGCATTTATCCAGCTAGCACGATGGCTTTCACACCCCAAAAATAGATATTGCAGATTTTGAAACAGCAGAAACAGCTATTCTCCATCATCATTGTGTGTGATCATTCATTTTACCTGATGGAGTTTCCCCTCATTTTTCCACAAACTAATCCAATTTTATGTAGGTGAGCTCATCAGAACACTCTAAGGATCCAGCTTATTCACACATTTAGAGCACTGCATTCCCTGAATGAAAAGGTGCTGGGGTCTCTCACTTTGTTTTCTATAGTCTTTATGCACAGTCAAGCATTAGTGGTAGTCTGGGCCTCTCCAAAAAGGACGGCGATAGCCGTTGGCCAAGGCTGGATAATACCCAACAATACCCTTTATATAATACCACACAGAACTTGGGCCCTCCCTCTCCCCCAAACACACGCCAAACAAAACTGCTATTATTACAGGAAACACTAACTAAATGGCTGCTTTTATAGTCCCCAACTGCATAGGATGTTGCCTTTCAATATATTTTGTTTAACGTTTACAAATGGGCTGATTCAGCAGTACAGAATACAAACAGCAGACACATGGCCACCCGATTATTCCCTCTGTAACATTTTTTTCAAAGACATGGTTTAAGCACCAGCAAACCACCACCACCATCACCCCATACCAAACAGCCTCCTCAGATTGTGACACCCCCTGGTTTCAACCAACCCTCCTTGCCCCTAAAGTTCGGAGGCTGCTCTTTGCAACATTTCCCCTGCTTTGACACACTATTCCATGCTGTGTGTCAGTGACAGCCTACGCACTCCTGCCCCCAGCTCCTGTGTGCCCAAACGTGGGCAGGCCCTGTGGCTTCAGGGCACAAGCAGCATCACAGTGCCACTGCCAGGGGTGAGGAAGGGAAAGGCTTTCCCCATTCCTAACTGGGCCAGGGCAGGGGGGAGGAGGGGTCCTCTCCTAAAGGTAGGGAAGACAGGAAAGATGCAGAGGGAAGGATGGGAGGAGAGGAGAAATAAAAGAGGGACAGAATGACAGAAGAGCAGGGGCAAAGAAGGGACAGATGGAAAAGGGGCAAAGGAAGGAAGAAGGGCAGGGGAATCGAAAGGGGGCAGGAGGCTGATGAATGGGGAATGGTGAGGGGGCAGAGGAAAGGGAATGGAAAGGAGGCAGGAGACTGATGAATGGGGCAAAGGAAAGGAGACAGGAGACTGATGAATGGGGCAAAGGAAAGGGGGCAGAAGGCAGAGGGAAAGAAATGGAAAGGAGGCTGATGAAGGGGAGAAAGGAGAGGGGGCAAAGGAGGCAGAGGAAAGGGAATGGAAAGGAGACAGGAGACTGATGAAGGGGGGAAAGGAAAGGAGACAGGAGGCAGAGGGAAAGGAAAGGAAAGGAGGCAGGAGACTGATGAAGGGGGCAAAGGAAAGGAGACAGGAGACTAATGAAGGGGGCAAAGGAAAGGAGACAGGAGGCAGAGGGAAAGGAAACGAAAGAAGGCAGGAGACTGATGAAGGGGGCAAAGGAGGGGGCAGGAGGCAGAGGGAAAGGAAACGAAAGGAGACAGGAGACTCATGAAGGGGGCAAAGGAAAGGAGACAGGAGACTCATGAAGGGGGCAAAGGAAAGGAGACAGGAGACTCATGAAGGGGGCAAAGGAGGGGGGCAGGAGGCAGAGGGAAAGGAATGGAAAGGAGGCAGGAGACTGATGAAGGGGGTAAAGGAGGGAGACAGGAGGCAGAGGGAAAGGAAGGGAAAGGAGGCTAATGAAGGGGGGAAAGGAGGGAGACAGGAGGCAGAGGGAAAGGAAGGGAAAGGAGACAGGAGACTCATGAAGGGAGCAAAGGAAAGGAGGCAGGAGACTCATGAAGGGAGCAAAGGAAAGGAGGCAGGAGACTCATGAAGGGAGCAAAGGAAAGGAGGCAGGAGACTCATGAAGGGGGCAAAGGAGGGGGGCAGGAGGCAGAGGGAAAGGAATGGAAAGGAGGCAGGAGGCTGATGAAGGGGGCAAAGGAGGGAGACAGGAGGCAGAGGGAAAGGAAGGGAAAGGAGGCTGATGAAGGGGGGAAAGGAGGGAGACAGGAGGCAGAGGGAAAGGAAGGGAAAGGAGGCTGATGAAGGGGGGAAAGGAAAGGAGGCAGGAGGCAGAGAGAAAGGAAGGGAAAGGAGGCTGATGAAGGGGGGCAAGGAGGGGGGCAGGAGGCAGAGGGAAAGGAAGGGAAAGGAGGCTGATGAAGGGGGGCAAGGAGGGGGGCAGGAGGCAGAGGGAAAGGAAGGGAAAGGAGACTGATGAAGGGAGCAAAGGAGGGAAGCAGGAGGCAGAGGGAAAGGAAGGGAAAGGAGGCAGGAGGCTGATGAAGGGGGCAAAGGAAAGGAGGCAGGAGGCAGAGGGAAAGGAACGGAGATGGGGCAGAGGAAGGGAGAAGGGCAGGGAGACTAGAAAGGGGGCAAAGGAAAGGAGCAGGGCAGGGGGCAAATAGCGGGGGAAATGCCAAGGGGGCAGAGGGACGGAGCCCGGCGAGGGGCGGGCGGCAGAGGAAGGGGCACCGCGCTGCCCTGGCAGTGCCCCCCGCCCGGACCCACCTGCTTTTCAGGGGCTGGCTCTTCAGCTCATAGTAGGTCTTGGGCTCCTCGTGGAACTCCTCGCCCACCTCGAAGTCCGGCACGATCCCCGACTCCGCCTGCATCGTCCCCGGCTCCGGCAGCGAGAGGCGCCGCGTCCCCCCCGTCGGCGTGTGCGAGCGCGCGGCCCGCAGCGCCCCCCGGCCGCCGCCCCGCGCCCTGCCTGGGACTTGTAGTCCGCCAGGGGGCCGGGCTGCCCGCCTCCGCCCGGCCGGCGCCCGGCCCTGCGCACTACAACTCCCGCCAGGCCCGGCAGGAGGAAGCGGCGGGCGGCTGCCGGGGCGGGGAGCCCTCGGCCGAGCGCCGGCAGCCCCCCCAGCAGCGCGCCCCTCCACAGCCGCTGGGCCGGGGCGCCCCCCCAAAGCCCCTCTCCGGGCTGGGCAAACCAAGTGTCCTGGGAGGGCCCCCCAGTGTCGCTCACCCCCCTCCCCCGGCACCGGCCCCCAGGATCCATGGGATTGTCTGCATTGGATGGGGAGGGGGGGCCCCGCTCGCATTTGGGGGCCCCTGGAAAAGACCCCTGAGTAGGGTTGCCAGGTGTCCCGTTTTGAACCGGACAGTCCAGTATTTGAGCTTCCTGTTCGGGAAACAAATCGAGAAAATAGAAACGGGACAGTATAAATGTCCAGTATTTTCTAACTAAGGTGGGATGTGGATTGTGATGTAACGGCGAGTGTGCCCGGGTATTTTTGTTGAACCCATCTGGCAACCCTGCCCCTGAGGGGGTTGTCCTTGCATCACAAGACAAGGATGCTAGGGGGTGGGAGGCGAGGGTGCCAAGCGGGGATGGTGATGCCACAAAAGGTCTTGGGGGGGGGGGGGGGGAAAGTCTCAGAGGGGTCTGGAGCTGCCAAAGCAACGCGGAGGCCTGTGGGTGCGTCTGCTGTGCACAGCAGCGTTATTGCGGAATAACACGTTCCGAAATAACACAGGGCGTGTCTGCACAGCAAGCCTTCGTTTCAAAACAATGGCGACCTGGAGGACTTTTTTCGCCGACTCCTGTAACCCTCATTTTACCAGGCGTGAGGGAAGGCGAAGGAAGAGTGTTCTTCCGTCCACTTCCTGCTGTGTAGACAGCGCCAACTGCCAAATTAAGCTATTTTGATTTTAGCTACACAGTTGACATAGCTGAAGTTGCGTAGCTTAATTCGACTTTTGCACTGCTATGTAGCCATACCCTTAGGCTATGTCTACACTCGCGGTTTCTTGCGCAAGTACGGCTGTTCTTGCGCAAGAATCTGCAGAGCGTCCACACTGCCTGCTCGCTCTTGCGCAAGGAAATTTACAGTACGGCGTGGTAAGAGAGGGCTCCTTGCACAAGAGCTACGCTCTTTTTTAACAGGTGTAAGCCTTCTTGCGCAGGAGCTCTTGCGCAAGAGGGCAGTGTGGACGCTCGGCAAGGATTTCTTGTGCAAGAAAGCCCTATGGCTAAAATGGCCATCAGAGCTTTCTTGCGCAAGAGAGCGTCCACACTGCCATGGGCGCTCTTGCGCAAAAGCACAGCTCGCACATGGCAGTGTGGACGTTTTCTTGCGCAAGACTTCTTGCACAAGATGTTCTTGCGCAAGAAGCCGCCAGTGTAGACATAGCCTTAGAGACTAAGGGCATATCTACACCAGGAAATTATTTCAAAATAACATATTTTGAAATAACAACTCCCAAAACAACTACAGTAAAACTCCAGTAGTCTGGCATCCAGTTGTCCAGCACTCCTGATAGTCTGGCATCAACTGGAACCCGGAACTGCTCCGGTCAGCCGCTCTCACGGCCAGGCTGCTGAGAGCCGCATGCATGCTCATGGCCCGCGCCGTTCCGCTCATGGTCCCCAGCACACACAGTGTCCAGCCTGCACATGCTAGCAGCCAGCCGCTGAGCACAGGCAGCTGCTTCGGGACCTGGACATAAAGTTGGGGGAGAAGGGGGATTGGGTGACAGCAGGGAGGGGAGGTATTTGGCTCTGGGGAAGGGAAGGGGGGGAGGGGTATTGGGTTGCACACGGCATCCCGGCCAGCTCACTGAAAAGCTGGCCGCTCAGTGCACGTGCCCCAGTGCCTGGAGGGAGATGTGCAGCTGTACCGGTGGCTCCGGGACCCGAGCATAAGGTGCGGGGGGGGGAGGGGAATTGGGTTGGGAGTATGCCCCCTTATAGTACCTCCTGGTACTCCGGCACATCCAATAATCCTGCACCACCTAGGTCCCAAAGGTGCCGGATTATCGGAAGTCTACTGTATTTTGAAATAGCATGCCCACATCACAGGAAAGCTTCGAAATTAGTCCAAGGCAGTTTCAAGTTGCCAGTCTTGTGGCACCCAGGCCTGGCCTGTTGGCCAGCAACTGACTGCGCCTTCTGGTGTTGTTATAAAGGTCAGATCTCTGTGATTTTGGGGGCCTTCCTTTAGTCATGAGGAGTGCAAGCACCAATGAGCTACCTATGTCATCCTAAAAAAAAATGCCATTAGAACCTGTATTGCATACATTCATTCTGGCTTCTAGGTTGTGTGCGCTGCAGCCAGGCTAATGCACAAACTTCTTGGGTTTTAAGCTGTTAGAATTTTTTTAAATATTTTATCTGGATTTTTAGGCAAAAATGTACAGCGTATCACACTGAGATCATTAATGGGCTAGCAAAAACAAAAGGCAAAATCCGTGTGTCAGGTGCATACCTAGTTAGCTAGCTTAGCAAGGGGTTTTGATCAAAAATAAAGCATTGTGTTGAAGTACAATGTGGTTAATGTTCAATTAAGCTCAATGAAACGCTTATTTCAGGCCCACAAAAGTTCTCCCAGTGGCTTTCATTGCATGCAATGCCATCCTAGCACAAGTGTCAACAATTGTAAATGATGAAGAAAAAGGGCTATTCGTGTGTGATGGCTAGCTGCCTTGCTCTTCCCTCCGACCGAAGTACATTCAGGGAAGAAATGGAGACTGGGGTAAAGGTACTTTTAAGCATCTTTCTTGCTTCCTGCTGTTCAGGCTGTGATTCAGCTGTAAGTTGCAACTACGACTGTCAATGTTCCCTTGTGAGCTGTGGCATGCAGGAAAAGTGAGTCCAGTAGCTCCTGCCGGTCTTCAGGAAATCTCCTTTATCAGGCACGCTAGTTTATAGGAACTTGCTGGTGGATATGATGGTGGGTGTAATAGCCAAAGTCCTAACTGAACAAAGACATAAAACAATAAAGGAAAGCTGGAGGTGATGACAGCTAAATTGTATGCAGTAACAAATTTGTCTATAATGTAGGTCAGGAGTTCTCAACCTTTTTCTATCCGAGCCTTCCCTCCCACCCCAACATGCTATAAAAATTCCACAGCCCACCTGTGCCACAGCAACTGTTTTTTTCTGACGGGCCTGCATTAGGGGCTAGCAAGCTGGACAATTGCCAAGGGTCTCACACCACAGGGACCCCACTAAGCTAAGTTGCTCAGGATTCAGCTTTCAGCCCTGGGCCTCAGTGAGTCTAACACTGGCCCTGCTCTCTGGTTTATTTTGGCAGCCCCCCCTGAAACTCGCTTATGCCCCCCAGAGGTCCCGAGACTTGTTCAGAACAAGGTGTAAGTTACCTTTCTCAGCAAGGCTATGTCTACATGCCCCTGTTTTGCACAAAAAAATATGCAAATGAGGCAAAGCATGGAAAATCGCTGCACCTCATTTGCATAATTAATGAGGCTCCGTTTTTGCGCAAAAGCCTCTTGTGCAAAAACGGAGCCTCGTTAATTATGCAAATGAGGCACAGCAATATTCCATGCTTTGCCTCATTTGCATATTTTTTGCACAAAATGGGGGCAGTGTAGACATAGCGCAAATGTTTGTGGTTGCCAGGATAGGCTCAATAATAGAGTTTACAGAGTTGAGAAATTCCTCATAAAAAACAATATAACAGCTCACATACATGTAGATTTAAACCAAAGCTTGCCATAGTTTTAAGAGCAGTGCTTTAAAATTACATAAAACTTTAGGAAACAACTAGGTTTTCATTATTTAGAGTGGATATTTTTCATGCTACCTATTTTCACACTGTCAACCTACTGAGACCCAGCATAATGATTGGTTTTCTTTTATATAACGTTGTCGGTGGTGTGTATAGTGCTATACATGTATGAAAACAAGGTCCCTGTCCCAATGCGCTTACAATCTACATAGACTAGATTTTTAAAATCCTATAAACATGAAATTGACCAAAACGGACTATGAATTTGGTAGGGCCCTACACATCTCCATTCATGAATCTCCAAGTCAGCTGCCTTCTGCTGCTTCTTTATAGCTTACAATGATCATGATAGCGTATGTGAGAGCAGAAACGAAACATTCTCACTCAAGTGGCTAGCTGTGAAAAAAGCTTCCAGAGGAAACTGGATATCAGCCTGGCCATGTTTGAGCATGCTACAAGACCCTCTGAAAGAGCTTTCCCACATTAGCAATATGATTGGTTGGCTGGACATTTCCTTTTTGCGCAAAACCCCCTTTTCCGGCAAGATCCTTATGTTCCCAAAAAGGAGGTTTACCGATTTTGCAGAAAAAGGGGTTTTTGCGCAAAAAGAAAACGTTCACACTGCTTGTTTTTGCGCAAAAACCCTAGCGAAAAAACATATTGGCAGAAAATATGCAAATGAGATATCGACTCATGCAAATTAGTTCCTCATTAGCGTATTTTTTGCCAAGAAAACTCATAGTGTAGACGTAGCCTAAGGGTACATCTAGACTACAGAGCTTTTCCAGGATATCAGAGGTCTCCCAGAAAAGCTCTGCCGCGTCCAAGGAACGCGTCTGCTTTTCCGAAAAAAAATTCTGAAAAGCAGATGTGTTTTTTCGGCATCCCTGTAAAAACCTTGTTGGACAAGGAAGAAGAAGTGTTCTGAAAGAGGGTTTTTTTTCTGACATTTGGCCCTGTGTAGATGGGCCAAATGTCGGAAAAGCCTCTTTCAGAAGAAAAGCGGGAAAAAATATGCCAGTTCGCAATTTGCGTATCTTTTTCCAATTTTTCTTTGCAGTGTAGACACAGCCTGTCACGGCTCACAGGTCGTGCCCACACTTGGCCCCTCAGCTCCTGGGCGGACCCCCACCCTCCAGTGCGGCAGCCCCTTCTCGGGGAGCCCATTCCACTCCAGCAGCAGTGAGACAGCCCTTCTCAGGGAGTCCACTCCAGTGCAGCAACCCTCTCTTGGGGTGCCCACTCTCACCTGGGGGGGTCCGCCCCTCCACCTCCAGGACAGTGCCTCTCAGGGCCTTCAGCACGCCTGCCTCCGCCGTGAGCCCCTTCGGGGGGTCAACTCTCTCTGGACGCCCAGGGCCTCCACTCCCAGAAGGAATAGTGCCACCCTGTTCTCTAGACCAGAGCAACTATCAGCCAGCACCAAACAGAAGGGTTTATTGAGCTTTGAACACAGCAACGGGTCTCTCAGGCCAGTAGGCCTGGGCCCTCAGCCCACACAGTCTCCCCTGAGCTCGCTGAGCTCTGCCTGCTCTGCCCTCAGTCCCCAAAAACCACAACAACCAGTCTCCGAGCAGAGCCTCCAAAAACCCCAGCAACAACTCCTCCCCAGTCCATTGTCTTCTCCCCAGGTAAGAGGGTAGCCGGACCCCTCTTCTCCGCCTCTTCTCCACCGTCCAATGTTCTCCTCTCACTGGGGTCAGCTGGGTTTGGTTGCCAGGGTCCATCTCTGCAGCCTATTGTCTGTCATCTGGCCAGAACTAGCTGTGTCCTCCAAGGAGGGTTGGGGTCATCAGGGTACCAGACACCACGGCTCCAACTCTGGGCTGTTCTCTGAAACAACAAACTCCCCACCTTTGTCACATTAAACCAGTAACTGCTGGGCACTGAGTGCCCCCCCCCGTATGTAACACCCCCCTTTGAACCCCCAAAACCCCCCACTTCCTCACACAGCCTAAGCAGGGAAGGTAGAAAAGCAGTAGATTCTATATAAATAGGGTCTATGGGTATATCATAAGTGTGCGTTCCACTGTAAAAAGTGAAGTATAAGTTCATAAGATGTCACAACAGCCTATAACAAATGTCTATGGAAAAGGTATAAAGGGAGACATACAAAAATAGTTCAAACAAAAGACCTGCTGACATAACTCAAGGACTTAAAATCATGTACGGTGAATAAAAGAACTGTGGAACCAGAAATCAGTGCATCAAAACTGATATGAGACCTGGCTGAAGATTAAGGCTGATTCAGACCTCTGGAAAGCATGGCTGAGTGGTTAAAGCACAAGATGTCATCAGGATCCAGGAAACCTCTGTGTTTCATGTTTTCCTCCTCTGTAACGAAGGGCTAATGGCACTTACTCGCTTCAAAGGGTGTTGTGAAGCTTAACTTTTTGGACTGTACCTTGAATTCCTGGAATAGAAGGCATATTGTACATACAAGATGTTGTTATTGTTCTCAATCGTGGCATTTTTTTACAATATTTGGGCCCGACTCTTGCATATGGCTCCGCTGTGCTCATGTGCCCTAATTGGACCTCTTTGATTTGGAGACTGACTGGGATCCCATTCAGTCCCTATCTATAAGTTAGAGCCGTTTCAAGGCTGTTGTCAGTGATGCTCTGCAGTGGTCCTAACGAGCTATTCCAGCAGCTAGAAATAGCCAGAAAATGGAGACTCCATGACTACAACCCCTACACCTGGAGCTGCAAGGGACATATCCAGGCTCTGTACCTGCCATTTTCAAAACTATTAGGTTACTTAGAAGCCCATGATCCCACCGAGTTCCTACGTGCTTCTAAAATTTGACCTCAATCAATTAGAGATTCCCTTACACTGCGGGGTGTGCAGCTCCTTTGTGATGTCATAGCCATAACAGCATGAAGACTCCATGCCTTTGCTCATTTAAGCCAATGAGCATTTTGTCCGAGTGAGACCAGGTAAGAATGTCAGGATTAGACCCTTAAATAGTCTTCTTCTTATTATTATTTTTCCTGAACCTATCTCTCAGTGGTGGTTTCAACAATACAGGCTTTTAATTAATGCATCATTTAAATTGATTGGAAGACTTTCCTGCTGGGTATTGGCAGGGTGAGGGCCTCGATTGATTTAACACACAGATCCCTAATTATGCTTTTGGCAAAGAACACAAAAACATTCGAACACATACAACAGAGCCTATAATTGAACCACATGTAACATTTACCATCTGAGCCACCCAGAGAGTGCTGGTTCATTTTATCAACTGTTTCTAAGTTACTGTTGCTCCAGGGAAGAAGAGGCTCCATACCATGGTAAGGAAACAATCAGGACTCTTCATAATGCCATAGGAAGCGTATTCTTATATACTCAGGTGCACAAACAGGATGTTCTTCTCTGCTACTTATAATACCATGGTTTTGATTTTACTTTCAAAAGACATGGCAATTTTTCATTGCACCTAGATAATCAGTAATCTCTGTGCTGTTTTGCTGAGTCATGTTCCTTCGTCTAGCAGGTGTTATTTGTTTTAGAGTTCCCTAGTAGTTAGCCTTTCAGGGGAAAGGCACATTGCTTCTCCTGTGTCCGAGCGGGTTATTTACACCTGAGCAGACCACTGAACAAACAAGATTCCCGGAGGTGAATTATGTACTCTGACAACAATGCAGTTAGATCACCATAAAATACCTGGAATTATTTTTAACAATAGGTATATAGTAGGTAGTGATACAGATGCAAAGAATTAACTATTGACATATTGTTATTAATTGGATTTACTTGTCAGAATCTAATGCTGAGGGCTTATCAGCCATAGATCTCAAAATTTTTGTGAAGGTGAATTATTACCCTAAATGGACAGAAAGGAACCAGGGGTATACTTGATTTGCCCAATGTCTAGCAGTAAATCAGTGCCCGAACTGGGAATAAAACACTAATCTCTTGGGCTACGTCTACACTGCATCATTTTTGCAGCAGAGGAAATGCAAATGAAGCGCTCATTAGCATTTCTCGAGCTCTCATTTGCATAGTCTCTTCCAATCCTTTTTGTAGAAGAGGTTTTTGCGGAAAAAGCGCAGTGTAGACGGGACCATTTTTCGCAAAAAAAACCCTTTTGCGTAAGATCCTGTAAACCTCGTTTTTTGAGGAATAAGAGATCTTGCACAAAAGGGGTTTGTTTTTTTTTTTGCAAAAAATGGCCCCATCTACACTGTATTTTTTTCCTCAAAAACCTCATCCGCAAAAAGGATCAGTAGAGACTATGCAAATCAGAGCACGAGAAATGCTAATGAGCACTTCATTTGCATTTCTTCTTCCGCAAAACTGATGCAGTATAGACATAGCCTTGATGCTTAATGCAGAGGTTGCAGTATAGACCCGATCCTGTAAACACTTAAGCCTGTGTGCTATTTTAATTGCATAAGTCCCCAACTGAAAACAATAGCCATGCTCCCAAGTAGCGAACATGCTTAACTGTTCGCAGGTTTGGGCTAAAGTGTGTTGCAAAGAATAATTCTCACAACAGTCTTTGAAGAATTTTCCCAATGGGGAAACCAAGACAGAAGTGCATCGAATTGTCCAAAGCCATTAAAGAGAGTCATCATCAGAGGTATCATAAAGGCCTGTGGTATTCTTGGCTCTGAGTTCAATGGTCAGCCCACAAGACCACAACTTTTTCCAGTGGTCCAGGGGAGGTGGGGACATCTGCTGCATAAAAAATATAAGCATCTTTGAGGGTGTTACAGCATTAGCATAGATGCTGGAGCTGGGGGGAGGGGTGCTGCAGCACTTCCTGACTTGATGTGGTTTCCACTATATACAGTTTACAGTTTGGTTCAATGGCTCTTGGCACCCCCACTTTAAAAATTGTTCCAGCACTCCAGGCATTACAGTGTTAAATGAAATGCATTAGTGCCTAGGAGCCCAGCTTATGGCTCAACCTGGACCCCATGGTGCTAAGTGGTGCTCAAACAGAACAAAAAGACAGTCCTCACCCCAAGATCTTACAATCTACTGGACAAGTGAAAACAGATGGATGAACTGGGGACCACAAAGGAACAATGAGACAACACTGGTTAGCATGATAAATAGCGGTATCAACAGATCATTGTCAAGTTTTATGTAGAAATTGTATCAATCCTGCATTGTATACATGGAATGTCATATGTAACAGGCACATACACGGGGGAGGGCTGGTGAAGGTTGTGAAAGCATCCCCCCGGTCCTCCAAGTAAGCGTCAGACTGGGGTGGTGTATTGCCCCAGCCTCCCTCTTCCCATGCTCCGGGGGGGGAAGAAGGCAAGGATGGCATATTGCTGCCCTCCCCCACCCAGGAGCGAGGCCACGGGTGGGTCTGGACTGTGGGGGCAGGACAGCAACCAGCCCCTCCCACAGCTTGCATCCCCCCAGAAATTCTTGCATATGGTCCGGTGTAAAAATAAACATCTTCGCCACTGTTCCTGCAGCCATGTTTAAAGACTACATGCTAGCTGGAGCCAGGGTTAAGTCTTTATTTACTTGTATCTCCAGCTGAGCAGATTCATGGACATGAGTGAGACAATTGTTTGCTTTTTGACTGGCCTCAAAATCATTATTGATTTCAAACAAATATAGCAGAACCGCAGAGTTATGAACACCTCGGGAGTGAAGGTTATTCGTAACTCTGAAATGTTTGTAGTACTGAACAAAACATTGTGGTTGTTCTTTCAAAAGTTTACAACTGAACACTGACTTAATCCAGCATTGAACCTTCACTATGAAGAAGAAAATGCTGCTTTTAACCACCTTTGTTTAAATGAAATAAAAACAGAAATACTTGCCTTGTCAAATCTTTTTGTTTAAACTTTCTCTTTTTCATAGTTTACATTTAACACAGTACTGTAGTTTTTTATTTGCCTCTGCTGATGATAATTACATACTTTCAGTTCCACATGAGGTGTGTGGTTGGCTGGTCAGTTCATAATTCTAGGGTTTGTAACTCTGAGGTTCTACTGTAATAGCCAGAGTAATATAAACAATTATATTCTGACTGTAATGAGAGAGAGAAGCTTTAAGTTTGTTCTCTGCTTTTCCAATTATACCTAAAGGAGAGGGTTCCAGCGCTAGATCCTGATGAGGGAACCAGGTTCCCAGTATGAAAAGAGGATCTTTATATGGAAAATATAGAGAACCTCTGCCTGTAAGCCATTATCCAAGGAGAAGAGACTTCTTCAGGCTCTAAAACATAGATAGCCAAACAGCTCTGCTATAACGATTTTTATCCTATTCATTGCTATCACTTGTTTTCAAACCATTCTAATTAAACTGGTGTATTTGTCTAGCATATACACACTTCACACTGTTTAACCCTTGCTTAAGTTGGTCTTGCTGGCTCTGAAACTTACCAATTTAAGATAAGCCAATTTAAGAAAGAGTTAAACTAAGTTAAGTGTGTCTATATTATGTATTTGCACCATTTTATGTGGATTAAATAAGCAAACAGCCATACAATTTTGCCAATTTTAAATTCATTGCATTAAACCAGTGTAAGTAAAACAGAAGAAAGGCCTTCATAAACTGTAAGAACTCCAAGTAACAAGCAAAGTGCACAGAGGAATGAAGCCTTAACTCAGTTTTCCCAATGACAGAGCTGACTGGCCAGCTGTTTTATAGCAACATGCCAACAGCAGCCAGCTGTATCAGGTTTATCCCAATCATGCTATGGAGTTCTTTTCTCAAATGATTTATTCTTAGCTCTCATGATAAACTGTGTCGTTTTAACATCAACAACACTTAGGTCTAAATCTGTACCTGGAAATCTATTTGTAGAAGGTGAGACCCGCTCCAGTACAGTTTTGGATGAAGAACCAAGGATGTTTTCAGTGAAAACTTTGAAAAGGTTTCTACTTAGAAGCAGTGCTTTGCATAGAGTGTATATGCCCTGTGCTTCATAACTTGTGTTTCATTGCTAGTGACAGAGGAAAACAGCATTTTTGTTTATTTGTGTTTGAAATAATAAATAATAACTATATTATTTGGATTGCAGCCCTACAGTGCTCAGGCAGGGATCAGGTCCCCACTGAGCACTGTCCTGTACATGCACAGACTGAAGCTGAACTCTTCCTAAAAGTTAAGGCCCAGATCCTCCAAGGTATTTAGACACCTACACACATTGAAATCAATGGAAGTTAGGAGCCCAAATAGCTTTGAGGATCTCTATAGATCAAGATCCTCGTTGCAAACCTGCAGTCATACTCCCATTCATTGTTCTCTCTTCAATATGTCCACAGCAACTCATTGTGATGTCACAACCCAAGGAATTTACCTTGAGATGAGAGGTACACAGGAAGGGCAGCAGAAATCCTAAAATACTACAATCCCTTTTTACTGTAGCACTCCTGTGATACCTGGCCACAAAGGTTAAGCAATCTGCAGGACAAATGACCCAAATTCAACCTTTAGGGACATACTAGTAGATAATATTTGTGTTTTTGTGTGTTTACAAATATTGTTAGAGGTCAACAATTTAACCAAATGGTTCCTGTATATATTGTACTTATCTCTCTTTGAAGCATATAGCAAATTATCTATGAATTAATTACCTTATGTTAGTCTATATAATAATTACCAGTGATGCTTTGGAACTAGGTCTGTTTGGAAGTCTACAGGATTGTCTACTGTTCACCTAAAGATTCTGAACTGTGAAGGGAAGCATGTGACTATATAAAGACCTTGGGGACTTGATTCTTTCTATCTCAGATCTGTCTAAGCTTCATCAGGGGAAGTTTGAATTGCAAGATTTGAATTTTCCCTGAATATAGTCATCAGACTATAACCATGGACTAATTCTGAAAGAATTCTTTGCAACTACAAAACTCACCATCTCTACTATGAATCTGGTCTCAGAGCTACTCATGTCTGTATGTATACTGATCTTTTAACCAATACTCACTTTCTTCTTTTTTTAAAATACATTTTAGTGTAATTAATAAGAATTGGCTGTGAGTGTGAATTTGAGGTACGATCTAAAATATTCATTAACCTGGGAGGTGATGTATCCGATCCCTTGGGATTGGTAGAACTTTCTTATATGATTAATAAGATCTTCTGTTTTAGAAGGATAGCCATGTTAGTCTGTAACTGAAAAAAATTTAAACAACAGCGAACAGTCCTATAGCACCTTAGAGACTAACAAAAAATGTAGTGATCCTCATCATATTTGACTCAGGTGTCTTGGTAGAGAACTACGGCTGGGTTGCTTTAAGGGAACTTTGCTGTTGACTGCTGGGTAACCAGTAACATATTACAGAAGCTATTTTTCTCTGGCTTGGTAAATCTAAGTATTGAAATAACCACCAGATTTGAAGGTTATCTGCCCCATTCTTTGCAGTTTGGCCCCAAGTAAGTCACCTCAGTTAGCTTCCCAGGGACCCCTGTCACAACTCCGTACATTTGGGTATTTTTTAAAGCTGCAAATGAGACCCAAAAGAAGAGGCTGGTAGCATTTTACATTCACGTTGCTTGGGTGTAAATGAGTATACAATGGCAAGGCTATGGCCCAAGATTTATAAGTGCAATTATCTATACAGAGAATTATTTTCAAAGGGGTCAAGGGAGTGTTTTTACTCAGAATACATTTCTAGGTCAGGAAAATGTCTAGATTGAACACATATTTACTCTCCTCTCAGCAGGCTTCTGTTTGATCTGACAGGCAGTGATAGAAGCCTCTGGCAATTCTGTCTACCTGGAGTGAAATATTTACAAGAGTTTTGTTTCTAAGACAAAAGGATTTGACAGTAAGAAAGAAAAAAAAACAAACCAATGAGAGACTTACAGGCTTCTTGAAATACTAGAGGTGGTTTTATGTCATCCACACAGCAATTTGTGAAGGAAGGTACCAGTTTCACAAGGCAGATCCATTTGCGTGATACCAGTCCAGTGAACCATAATACAAGTGGAAGAATTCACAATGCCATGAATAAAGAACTCTCCTTCCCCAATCTCTAGTGATGGGTTTGAATATTCAGTACAAAAATGTGCCTACAAAACTCCTGCCAACAGCTAGGCAGCAGGTGCACCTAGACCACATTTTCCTAGAACTCCTCCGTCCATCTGTAACCATCTCCCATCTTTTGTCTTATGCTTAGTAAGTTCTTTGGGGCAGGGACTGTCTTTATTTTCTCTGTTTGTATCGCACCTAGCGCAATAGTGTCTTGGACCATGACTAGGGCTCCAGGAAGCTAATGCAAAACAAATAATAAATAAAAATAGTTACAGTACTCAGCTGTAGCTTGGTTAGAAACTGAACGGAGCCTAAAATCCAGTCTCCAAGGGTGCGTCTACACAGCAGCATTATTTCAGAATAACGGCTGTTATTCTGAAATAACAATGAGAGCATCTACACAGCAATTCCGTTATTTCAAAATAAATTCAAATAAATGGACAGTTTATTCCAACTTCTGTAAACCTCATTCCATGAGGATTAATGCCTCTTCCAAAACTGCTATTTCGAAATACCTGTCGTGTGGACGCTCCACTGCTGCTATTTCAAAATAGCTCCTCCCTAGGGCCATTCAAAGTAATTTCTCTCTGGTGCTTCCTTTGGCTCTCAATCAAGGTAGAGCAGTGGTCACCAACCAGTAGATCGGGATCTACTGGTAGATCGTGGAGCCTCTGACAGGTGATCCTGACTGGTTTGGCCAGGAATCTATCAAGCGCTGGCACTTCAGTTGCCCCTCCACCCACTGTCGTGCTGCTCCTGCCTTTTGCCTTGAAGCTGTCCCCCTGGGAGCCTCCTGCTTGCTGTGCAGGGTGTGGGAGAAAGGAGAAGCAGGTGCTGATGTCAGGGTGTCCCTCCTTCCCTCACTCCTGTACCCCATCTCCACACAGAGAGAGCGGGATGGGGAGAGAGCTTGGCAAAGCAAATCTCTGTCACTCTCACACACTGTGTGTCTCTCTGTCATTCTCACACATGCACATTGTCCTTCATTCTCCTCTTCCGACCCAACACACACATGGGGGGTTGTTGTTACTTCTTTTACTGCTTGCAAAGTGGGTTAGTTTTGGGTTTTGACTGGTCTATGCATTTCAGAATTTTCATTTCTCTCTTATACTTACATTTATTTCTTTGAGTAGTGAGTTCTAAAATGCTTGACCTATGGTAATTGCTGCTCCTGGACATAGCTGGCATGTCCCTGCAGCCCCTGAGAAAGGCAGACCAGGAGGTCTCCACATGCCACCCTTGCCTGCAGACACCGCTCCTGCAGCTCTCATTGATCAGTAACAGGGAACTGTGGCCAGTAGAAGCTGTGGGCTCAGTGCCTGTAGATGAGGGGCAGCACATGGCTCCGTGGAGCCATTGCTGTACATGCCGGCTGCTTTCAGGAGTGGTGCAGGGCCGGGCAGGAATGAGCCTGCCTTAACTCCACTGCTCCACCACCCAGAAGCCATCTCAGTTAAACGGTGCCCAGCCAGAACCTGCTTCCTGAACCCATGTCCCAGCCCTGAACTCCCTCCTGCACCCAACCTCCTGTCCCAGCCTGGTGAAAGTGAGTGAGGATGGGAGAGGAAGGGGGGTGGAACGAGCAGGGTGAGGCCTTGGGGAAGGGGTGAAACAGGGCCTCAGAGAAAGGGCGGGAAGGAAGTGGGGCAGAGGTATTTGGGTTTGAGGTAGATCTTACATTGCACTTAAGTTGAAAAAGTGATCTTGTGGTTAAAAAAGTTGGAGACCACTGAGGTAGAGCATCCACATTAGGGGAGCCTGCTTCGGACTAATTTCAAGCCTTCCCTGTAGTGTAGATGCGCTATATCAAAATAAGCTATTTTGGAGTATTTCTAGATGGCGGTTTTACTTTCAAAATACCCTTTTTCGAAAGAATGCTGTGACATGATTATGCAAATGAAGCGCAGGATATTTAAATCCTCACTTCATTTGCACTTTCGATCTGCCTAATTTACATCCCTCTTTTGAAAGAGGGATGTAGTTTAGACATAGCCTGAGTTTCCACATTGGGGTTTGAACCCTAATTTTCACAATATTTGCTGCAGAGCCTTTGGGTATTTTGAGAATGAGGCTGCTGCTTCTTATCCTGTCATCTAGTATGTAAAAGTCTCTTCAAACCTTGGACAATGGCTAATATAAACTAGGCTCTGATCATCTCTCTCACTTGCTTAGACCAGTGTTTCTTAAATTGGGCCGCAGACCTGCTTTAGCAAACCCACTAACAGGCCTGCACCACTTTGTTTACCTAAAGAGTCCATAGACACAGAGGGTCACAGCTCCCATTGGCTCTGGTTTGCCATTTCCAGCCAAGGGCAGCAGCGGGAAGCGGCAGCCCAGGCCACGCCGCTTCTCATGGCTCTCCTTGGTTGGAAACGGCAAACCACAGAGCCAATGGGAGCCATGAGGCTCCATGGCGATGGACTCTTTAGGTAAACAAAGTGGCACAGGCCTGCAAGTGGCTTTCCCAAAGCAGGCCTGTGGCCCACTTTGAGGAACACTGGCTTAGCCTATCAGATTTTCTTTGGCAGTAATATAAGCCCTGCTATGAAGGCTTCTTTTTGCACACTAAAGAAGAGCACATCACAGGCAAGATTTTGAATAGCTGAATGAGTACAATAAATAAGTGTACATGAGTCACCGTCCACACATGTCTTGATGAGGCAGCCTGTGAAAATGAGACAGTCAAAATGCTTGGAATGGCCTGGATTGTTTGACTTGGTAGCTTGTTTGGATATGTGGGATAAGGTGAATTATCTTCAGGAGCTACACGAGTAAAGAACTTTTGGTGTTTATGCTGTTTGGTCTTCAATAAGTTAACACCATTAACATAGCCGGACAGGATAAAAGAGTACACTGTGAATGAAAGCTGGAGATCATAGAAAATATACAACAGTCATTTCCATAATTAGGCATTGAATCCAGCTGCAACCTTTTTCCTCCATCCTCCCGTCCCTGTGTTTTCTTTTTACCAGTTGGTTACAGTGGGAAACAGGACTACAAATTAATTGCCTGAGTGCTCCCTATCCCAGTGTGCATACTGTGCGTTCTGGGGTAACAGATGTAGTGGTTACTAACTGTATTGATAGTCAGCATAGGACCATGAGCTATTGTAGGGGCTGTTGTAGAGGTCCTGACGAGATTATGTCAAATTTTAGACCAGTAGAAAATAAAAGAAATTCTATGCACTATGCATAGTTAACAAAATTTGCTGTGGCTGGCACTTCTTGGGATTCAGAAAACAATCTAGGTATCACACCTATGTTCTAAATGGTTTCACTGAATTGTTACAAAAACTCTGCATAAGACACACAGCAAATAATCAGAATTTTTCACTCTATTCCTCCAAGGGCTCTTAACAGCAGAAAAGTGTTGGCAACATCACTTTTCTACCTGAAAATGATACAACACCCAAAATGCAAAAAAACCCCACAAATGTATTTTCTGTTAAAAACATAGTTATGGTCAGAAAATTAAACTAATGTAAAAATGGCACCTTTTTTCATATAGTGGAGAAACAAACTATGATTATGAATTATTTGTATTACAGTAACACATAGGCACATTAATAAGGAGTGAGCAGAATTATTTTCTGGTTCCTGCATCACCAACAAGTCATCAACAAAACTGATTACCGGTTTTTCATTAATAACTATGGCATAAGGAGGCATGGCATTGGTGGACTTCAGATCCTCAGATACCTTGAGGAAAAATAAATCAGTACATGCGACCAGGAAATCACGGAATGAAACCATGGAAGCTTGCCCTTTTATTCTTATAGGCCCCAAATGAGCAGCCCGTCTTTATTCAGACAAACATTTAAGCATATGGTTAACTTTAAGCATGTGCTCATATCCTCTGGGTTTCAGCCGTTTCAATGCATTTTACAGTTAAACACTTGCTTAAATACTTTGCTGAATGGGAACCACAGGGCCAGTCCTACTCCCTTTTAAGTCAGTGGGGTTTTTGCCAGATTAGGCTCATGGTCCTATGCTGACTATAAATACACTTTAAACCCCACTAAAGAGCCCAGGGGAGAGTCTTACTGAGATCATTGCAAAGAGCGAACATTGGAAAGTTTGCGCGGCACTTATTAAAGAAATAGTTTGTTCCTGAGTCATAGTCTCTGGTTTTTTTAAGAAGACACTGAGGAGACAACAAAACCACTCCGTTTCCTCTTTACGCTGAGTTTTTGATCAGGAGGCTTGCAGTCCTCATTGCCAGATATTGCCCTGTTTAAATATAATTCATGTGACACGGATTGACGCCAGCCTCTAGTTATGCAATGTCACGTTGTAGGAAGATGAACTGGAGTGTTTCCATCTGCAGTTAATGAGGGCAAATCATATAGGATCAAATTCTCCCCCGGACTAGGGGTAGTCACTAGGTGGATTACAGGCCAGTTCCAGACCACCAGACGCATTTGAATGGACTCAGAAATCTTTTTATTTGCTTA
Organism: Pelochelys cantorii; assembly: GCA_032595735.1. Classification (NCBI taxonomy): domain Eukaryota; kingdom Metazoa; phylum Chordata; order Testudines; family Trionychidae; genus Pelochelys; species Pelochelys cantorii. Next base: position 10,593,370 of record CM064336.1, on the reverse strand, counting down.
TTATTACAGCTGTTAATTTTTTAATTATTTTCTCTGGAGTCTGGATCTGGACTGTACCTTGGGCAAGAAATTTGGACCTTGACAAAAAAAATAAATAATTGATTGCCCTAGACCTTGTACTTTGGAGATATTATTTCAGCTTTATTTTTAAATGTCTTATCACTTGCAGATCACTTTAACCTACCAAACATTAAGCTGTTTCAGATGCATTATTACATCCCATTAGACATCATCCCTACCACCTCCACAACATATTCCTTACATTGATGCACCACTTTTGCTATGACATTACTTGGATAAATTAAAGTGTTTTTTAATATAAACCAGTAATAACCAAACAGTAGAAAAAAAGACAAGTAGAATTTTCTTCTCCTAAAAACTGGTGTGGATTTGTATAAGCGATTGCATTATAATAGTATAAAAACACACATTAAATGTAAGTGCTTTGATGTGTTGATAGTCTATCCTACATGCAGTCCTTGAAGACATTAGACTCTTCCATAGATCATAGTATATTGTACCCATTTCACGGTGCAGTGACGAGGGATGTTAAATTTAGATTCATTAATTAATAGAATAGTTGATGGGATTTCCATCAACTATTCGATTAGTCTATAAGGGTACCTCTGCCTTTGCACTGTAGCAAGAGCCCTGCCGGGCTCTTGCTACAGTTCAAAAGCAGAAGCCCCGCATGGAGCACAGGCCCAGCGGGGGACTGGCCCTGTGATGCCTGCGGTGCCTGAGCCTTTGAAATGTACAAGAACCTCGGTAGTGCTCTTGTACATTTCAAAGGCAGAAGCCTCACAGGAAGCACAGAGCCAGCCCCTCACTGTGGCGCCTCAGCCTTTGAAATGTACAAGAGCCCCTGTGGGACTCTTGTACATTTCAAAAGGAAGCCCTGCAGGGAGCAAGGGGCCAGCAGCCCCAGCTGGCCTCCTGCTCCCTGCAGGGCTTCTGCTTCTGCCCGCTGGGGCTCTTGTACATTTCAAAAGCAGAATCACAGCAGAAGCGGCAGGAGCGGAGACTGCTTCAGTCCCCACTTGCACCGTTTCCTGCTGTGAGTCTACCTCCCCTGCCCCCCACGGAGATGGTGCAGGGGGGACTGGCTTTTAAGCAAGCTCCCCCCCAACACTGGCTCCTGCTCCTCCCCTTGCTGCCTCTGTCTGATAGAGGCAGCAAGGACGGGGAAGCGACTAGTTGCATCACTAGTCGACTATTCAGTAAGCTTGCTTACATCTCTAGCAGTGACTTCTTCAAATCCCCATATAGCTATGGTACAAGAACACAGAAGCAAGGAAATTCACAGTCAATGTTACTTGCAGGAATTGCAGCCCTGATATGATATGTAAGATCACATGCGAGCCTTCTGACTGTGGGGTCAAGGGAGCAACTGTCCCGGGGGCTGGCAATACAAAAGGGCCCGGAGCACCCTGCCTTCACCGTCACTTCTGCAGCATCATCCACAGACAGAGCCCCAGGCCCTGAACTCACTGGCAGAGCACTAGGTAGTGTACTCTGGGCAGTCTGGGGGAGGTGCAGTGTTCTCTGGGTGGTACTGTGAGCCGCCAGGCCACAGCCCTGCCCCTTCTGCCTGAAGCCATGCCCCTTCTGGAGGTGTGGAGCAGGACACCTCCCCTCCCCGCCCTCCGCCTTGTCTAGGAGCCCAATGAGGCTGTTAGCCCTGCTAATCACCTGGTAACAGTCTTCCAATACGTTAAGTGTTGTTATAAAGAAGACTGATCAGTTGTTCTCCATGTCCCCCAAAGGGAGGACAAGAAGTAATGGGCTTAATCTGCTGAAAGGGAGATTTAGGTTAGATATTAGGAAAAGCTTTCTAACTATAGGAGTCATTAAACTTTGGAATACACTTTCCCGGGTGATCATGGCATCTCCATCATTAGAAGCTTTTAAAAAGAAGTTGAACACCTGTCTGGGATGATTTAGGTTTACATAGCCTTGCCCAGGGCAGGGGGCTCGACTTGATGACTTTTCCAGGTCCTTTCCAGCCTTACATTTCTATGATTCTATCACGCTTGTGGCTTCTGGTCCCTGAATGCTTGCGTGTGACTGCTTTATATTCTTAGAGGGCGAGGGAAGACATTTCCCTCTAGCACCAGTGGAAGGTTGTTATTGCTCCCTTCCAGGAGGTGGAATTATAGACAATCTCTTTATATCTGCAGTAACAGACTTTACAAGACTAACTTCTTGGGACTGACAGAACAAACTTCCACCAAGGATAGGACCTTCAGTGACACTGGGAAGAATTCTAAAATAGGTCCCAACCTGAAGGTTCCAGGATCTCACTGGCTCATAGTTCTATTTCAAGAGCAGGCAGATGGAAGTAGAATGCTGTGTTTTCTAAAAGGTTACTTTGTCCACCAAAATAAGGTCACTGAGGATGGAGAGATGGATGTCCCTCCAGATTTTAACACCAGAGAACCTCCAAACAGGAGTAATGTGAGACTGGCAGCCTCATGAACACCACAATAGTGCAGGGCACAACCTCCAGATGCTGCTGGATGATGAAAAGAGAACAAGATTTCCCACCACCACAACTTAAGTTTTCCCTTTTCCCAAATTCCCAGTTTGTTTCAGAGCTCTCAGGCTTCATAAGGGCTTATCAAATTAGTTTCTGAGCATTCAGTCTACATATACAACCTTAGAACTGGTGTAATTCCTAGACTGCATGGCATCAACAGGGTAGGTGAGGCAGTATCTGGAGAAGCCAAGAATCAGGACCTGCAGGAGCACCCCATTTGATGAATATCTCCTCATAGCAGCCCTGTGTCTCCCCATTGGAGCTTTAAAAAGAAAAAGAAAAAGAAAACAAACAAAAACAAAAACAAAAAAGCCTCTTTGCCTTCTGTGGCAAGCAGACTTTTCTACAGAATGAGGCCAGCCTGCCACGAAGCTAGTATTCAGAACCTGCAGCTATTGTGAGTGGGTTGAAAAGCCATGAATGTACACATTGGAATGAGCCCGAAGGTGATGAAACTTGTTTTATTTGGATGTTTCTCTGTTCGTTTTTTTCTGTTTTTATGAGTTGTATATTGGTTTGCTTAGCAGTTTAGCTCATCTGACTTTCATTTTCTTCCATTTCATATATATTTTCTTTGATGGTCATAATAGCTCCGTTTAATTGTCCATGTTCTCATTTGTACTGGCGTTCTATATGTCTGGGTGTTTTTTCCAGCATTTTTAAGAGATTCATTTAGGGAATTTCCTTTCTGAGTCAAGTTTATTCTGGCTCTCCCGCCAGTCATATTTTCGACTAAACTGCTCTACTTTTTCTCTTTGAGACATCTGTGATGTGATACCTCATATCCTCTCCATCCTGTCATTTCTAAGTACATCAGAAAAATTAGAGGTGATGAATGATCTGTGGGGAATTATCTGGAATCTTGTCCTGAAAGAATCTGCCACTGGCAAGTTCTGTCTTAGCCCTGGTCTACACCAAGGAGTTATTTCAAAATAACTCCCCTTATTTTGAAATAACAAGCAGAGCGTCCGCACTACCAAGCCCATTATTTTGAAGTAAGGGGATGGTTATTTTGAAATAATAACTCCTGCTTTCCACAAAGAATAATGCTTATTTTGAAATAGTTATTTCCAAATAATGGTAGTGTGGACACTCTACTGCTGCTATTTTGAAATAACTACTCCCCAGAGAGTCTTCAAAGTAACTATTCCCCAGTGCTTCCTGGGCTCTAAGGAGAGGTAGCGGATCCACAGTAAAAGAACCTGTCTCGGACTAATTTCAAGGCTACCGTGTAGTGTGGACACACTATTTTGAAATAGTTGTTTTGGGAGTTATTATTTCAAAATCAGTTATTTTGAAGTAATTTCCTAGTGTAGGCATTCTCTTATGGTTTGTTTATTAACTGCCTCTGGGCAACTTCCGACTAATAGATTGGCCATTGCAACTTTTGGGGACTTCATGGAGTCTCTGACTCACATCTCTTCATTGGATATAGAAAGTTCTGCTTGGGCTCTTTTATTCCAAAGGAGGAGCATCTAAGCAGGTATGGATATGATTGTTGCTATAAACAGCCTTCTGGGCTTTTGGCATTATCTTCTCTTATTTCACACAATTTTCAATACAAAACAAAATCATTCCAAATTTTCAGCCTGATCCTGTGAGCTGCTGATCTCCCTGGAGTTCAGTGAAGCCAATGTGATTACTCATATGAGTAAGGACTTCTATTGGGGGGCTGTGTTTTTCATGACCAGCCTCCAGCGTAACAACTTTTCCAGCAAGGAGTATTGTAAACTGGTATAGATTAGCTTCGCAGAAAGGGGTTCCCTTCGTGGAACCTGTTGAAGGAAGCACAAATGAAAACACACATCAAGACTCGCTTGTGTTCAAATTTCCACAGTCCGCCAGAGCAAAATCTCCTGTTCATGAGCTCACTATGACCTATTGAGAAAGTGGAAGAAAAAAAAATCTCCCTCAACATTGTGACTTGAGAAAGGGAAGTTGTGTGGGCAGAAGCAATGAGGTGACACTACACGTTGAGATTTCTTGTCTAACAATGTGCTCTTTTATCGCAATCATTTTGCTTTCCTACAGCTTTCCTCCAGGGAAACTTTAAGGGCACAACAGATTAAGGAAAATATTAAATACGTCCCGTTTTGGACCCACTTGTTTTTAAACTGAGTGCTGATTCCAACCAGAGATCTTTTATTGCCATCTTCCCAGCCAGTTTATTTCTTGCAACTTCCTTTTTTTTATTTTTAAGCAAACTTTGTTTTGTTGTTCACCAGATTACTAATATCCACATGCTCTGGGGGTTGAAGCTGAACAAGCTGATGTAACAGTAGGTCAGCACACTAGCTCCTCTTTGTACAGTGCCCACAAAAGTAAACATTATGACTAGGTACAATTGGGGGAGGGGAGTTGGGTTGCACCCACAACGTGCTACAAGCTTTCAAAAGATCAAAGGCAGAGTCCCCATGCTCAGGGGAGCCGACAGCCATGCCAGACCCCTGGGCAAGTTGGGGGAAGACCCGGCTCCATGTTCCCAGAAGGGGCAGGGCCACAGGTGGAAGGGGCGGGGCCAAGGTCAGCACCTCTGCCTCCCCAGGCAGCTGTAAGAGCCCCCCAGAACATGCCACCTGGGGCTCTGGGCTCCAGATGCAGCAGCAACAGTGGAGCCCCAAGCCCCTTTGAATCAGTGGATCCCAGAGCAATTGTTCCCTTTGCTCCCTCCCCCATTGGCAGGCCTGCCCATGCTCGATTGTCTAGCAGGCTTGCTGGGGCAGACCAAGATGCAGGTAGGGGGGAACATGATGGGCTAAAACTGTCCTCTGAAATCAATGAGGTTGCAGAAAGGGTAAGTGAGGGCAGAATCGTACACTTAACCGCACGTCCTTCTATAGCAGACATTTATTGCCTACATCTTTCTAAATATTAGAACGACAGGCCGCGAAGAGTGGGTCACAACCCCATTTTAATGAGGCCACCAATCTCAGCGTTAGATGCGCTGGAGCCTGCGGCTGGAGCCCAAGCCTGAGCCCCACCACCTGAGGCTAAAGCTGAAGCTCGAGGACTTCAGCCCAGGGCCCCTCTCCTGCAGGGTCAGGCAGTCATTTTTGTTGCCAGAAGAGGGTCACAGTGCAGTGAATTTTGAGAACGGCTGAGTTGGAAGAACAGCCTGTTTAAAAACCCCTTTCTTGTTGCTTTTTCCAAGGGTGCTGGGGGCTAGGACTTTCTCCTTCTGGTACTTAGTAGGCTTTACCCACCCTGCCTTCTAGGATCTGATGAAGTCATGCCCCACAATATCCTCCATTCCCAATATCCTCTGTCTGCCTCATGGCTTCTGACAAAAATCCTAGAATGAGAGTTATTGCTGAGAGATAAAGAAACAAGATCCCAAAACCTCCTTCCATGGGGACACTCATTGGAAAGACTGTTCCTAAACAGTCCAAGGTGAAGAGCAACACTAAACAGTAACCAGGCTGGCAGGTGTGTTTGCCGCATGAGCTTTGGGGGAAAATGCTTGAAGCAAGCTCCACTATCAATGTCAGGCAACACGCATGATGGATTTGGGCCAAGCGCATTTGAGTGCCTGCAATTTTGGGGCTGCCAGCCTGCCAGGAAAATAGTTTACCACAAGCACTTGATCTGTTCGGTAGCTCAGGAGTAACCCAAACACAGAACCCATTCTGCTCCCAGAGGAATAACCAGGCTGTTCATATCAAAGATAATGTGTGCAAGAGAGCATGAAAACCTTGGCAACCATGCAGAAAACATTTCTCTATTCATGTGCAATTCATCATCAGATGTTCACTGCTGTTTATTCTTCCAAGAGAGGGTTGGACTTGGATCTCTTTCACGTGCCATCCCCTTTTTAACGTTTCTCCTCTTATTGGTCTTTAGAGGAACCCTGTATGCAGTTTTTAAGATTTGCCATGTGCCTGAAGCTCTGATTTATATAAATGGCCCCATTTCTTTCCCAAGGGATCATAGAATCATAGAGCTCAGGAAGTCATCAAGTCCAGCCCCCTACCCAAGGCAGGACCAATCCCAACTAAATCAACCAACCAGGGCTTTGTCAAGCCGAGACTTAAAAACCTGTAGGGATGGAGATTCCACCACCTCCCTAGGTAACCCATCCCAGTGCTTCACCACCCTCCTAGGGAAATAGTTTTTTCCTAATATCCAATCGAGACCTCCCCCACTGCAACTTGAGACCATTGCTCCTTGTTCTACCATCCATCACTACTGTGAACAGCCTCTCTCCATCCTCTTTGGAACCTCCCTTCAGGAAGTTGAAGGCTGCTCTCAAATCCCCCCTCACTCTTCTCTTCTGCAGACTAAACAAACTCAAATCCCTCAGCCTCTCCTCATAGGTCATGTGCTCCAGCCCCCTAATTATCTCCACATCACATTTACTTTTGTCTGTATTTGTCCCAGGCTCCATCCCCAAATTGCCTGTATGTAGTTAAAAAATTAGCATCCCAGTCCTGTGGCAGCTGATTCTCTTTACTGAAAGATGGATTTGGGTACAGTCATTTCAAGTGCAGATAACTCTGATCCAAAGCCAGGTGAAATCAAATCAGACTTTTGAAGTCAACGGGCTTTGGGTCTGGCCCTCACTGAATTGCTCAATTTTCTATTCTTCTGAATGAAACCAGACAGTTATAAGGCAGAGCCGCATTGCGTAGGGGCTTCAAAATGACTTTCAACTCAAATACAAAAATACCATTCTTCTCATTTAGAACCATTTCAAGGGCCATTAGAGGACCTACAGCATAACAAATCCAGAGGTTCATGTCTACTTTCTAGGTTGCTCAGTGCTGAGGTTTTAAGTTATCTCTTTAGATGTTACCCACACACACACACCCCATCCCATCCCTTCTTTGCACTAAAAGTGCCACAAAGTACACAGAAGGGAGTTAAGTCTCAGTTCTTCAAGACACGCCATGTGCACACACGCTTTGAGCGTGCAAATGAGCCTGGCTCCATTCAATGACCAACTTGGGTTCACAGGACTCAAGCTACAGGGCTAAAAATAGCCATGTAGATGTTCCCACTGGGGCTGGATCCAGGGTTTTGAGACCCTTCCGCTGTCCCCAGGTTTCAAAGCATGGATTCCAGTCTGCACTAAAACCTCTCTGTAGCTATTATTAACTCCATAATGCAAGACCCACAGGCCTGAGTCGGTTGCCCCAAGTTCTGAGACTCGTAGCTACAAGGGTTTTATGTGCTGTGTAGTCATAATCTAAATGTTTGCAGGATTTGGGACTTCGTTTGTATATCAGGGTCCAAATCCTATAGTCCTTAGTTAGCCCAGACCGCCACTGGTACTTAAGATTTGGCCTTTGATTCTATCTTTCACCTGCCTTAAATTAGAACATGATCACTTAAATACTAATACCTTGTATGTTCCATGCCTGGGCTTCCCAAGCTTTTCACAGGTCACAGTCACTGAACGGACTGTTTGCGGGCAGCTGCCTCTCCTTCCTCTCATTTGTGATTGCATGACTACCTCCATTCCCAAGGATGACTGAGTGACATCCATATGTCAACTACTTGGAAAAGTACGGCAGGAACATATTGAATATCATTTTAGCTGACTTTTAATGCAAACACGTAGATGTAGCCAGCACAATATAGCCAGCCAGCAAGTGTGCCCCACCCCATAGTCTAGGAACCACTGTTCTGAATATAAGGGTGAAAAACATGTCATCTACATTACATCCATGGAAATAATTGCCATGTGGAGATAGTAGCAGCAGAGGGCAGCACACACTAAAGATTTGTTCAGTGTGACTACTCTGCCAGTTTAGGGCACAGCTCAGGAAAATCTATCGGCAATATCTACCAGTGATTTCAGGTTAAAAAAACAGCAAAACAAAACAAACAGAAAAAGCCCAACAGATTTGCACCCTTTGCTTTGTCTCTAAATCACTTTTCAAACAGTTTTCCAGCTCTGAGCAAATAGTTTTGCAAATATCAACTAATGTGTAAAATAACCAAGAGAGTGACAGAATGGAACGTCAAACAAAATGTTTTCAAACTAAGTAATTATAAACCAGAGAATCAGAGAATACTGGAACTGGAAGGGACCTCAGGAGATCCATGAGTCCAGTCTCCTGCACTCACGGTAGGATTCAACAAATTCCCTAGGCAATTTATTCCAGTGTTTAACCACCCTGACAGGCAGAAAGTTTTTCCTCATGTACAGTCTAAACCTTCCTTGCTGCAATTTAAGCCCATTGCTTCTTGTCCTATCCTCATAGGATAAGGAGAATAATTTATTTTCCTCTCTGTAACAACCTATTAAGTTCTTGAAAATTGTTATCATGCCCCCTCTAAGTCTTCTCTTTTCTAGACTAAACAAACTCAATTCTTTCAGTCTTCCCTCATAGGCCATGTTTTCTGGACCTTTAATAATGTTTTCCTCTTCTCTAGACCTTCTCCAATTTCTCCACATCTTTCCTGGAATGTGGTGCCCAGAAATGGACACAATACTCATGTTGAGGCCTAATCAGTGCAGTGTAAAGTGGAAGAATGACTTCTCATGTCTTGCTTACAACACTCCTGTTAATACATCCCAGAATGATATTTTCTTTTTTGCAACAGTGTCACACTGTTGATTCATATTTAGCTTGTGATTCACTATGACCCCTAGATCCCCTTCTGCAGAACTCCTTCCTAGACAGTCACTTCCTGTTCTGTATGTGTGAAACAATTCTTTCTTCCTAAGCGGAGTGCTTTGCATTTGTCCTTATTGAATTTTATCCTATTTATCTCAGACCATTTCTCCAGTTTGTCCAGATCATTCTGAATTTTAGTTCTATCCTCCAATGCAGTTGAAACCCCTCCCAGCTTGGTATCATCCACAGACTTTATAAGTGTAGTCTCTATGCCATTATCGAAATTGTTGGTGAAGATACTAAACAAAGCTGGTCCTAAAACTGATCCTTCTGGAACCTCTTCCAGTATGACTGTAAACCATTAATAACTACTCTCTGGGAATGGTTATCCAACCAGTTATGCACCCATCATTATAGTAGCCCCGTCTAGGTGTATTTCCCTCCTTATTTATAAGAAGGTCATGCAAGACTATATCAAATGCTTTACTAAAGTCTAGATAGACCACGTCTACCGCTTCTGCCTTATTCACAAGGCTTGTTATCCTATCCAAAAAAAAGCAATCAGGTTAGTTTGACATGATTTGTTCTTTACAAATCTATGCTGGCTGTTACTTATCACCTTATTATCTTCCAGATGTTTGCAAATATAATTACATGTGACAGATTGTGGGCAGCCCAACACTGGATTTTCTTGCGTGTGACTGAATGTTTTGGGAGCTATCCTCACAATCAGTATTGGTTTAGCATTTTCCAAATCATAGGCTATAATCTGAGATTTTACCAGGAGTTCACATTCCCATTTCAACAGCTGATTATTTTGTCCTAAAACAGCAAGGACTTAAATGGTCCAGAAATGTTAGAGGAGCTCCTTCTCCGCCAGTAATTAGCCTTATTGTACCCTGATCTTTTCAGCTGTGTCATTATCTTCATTGTAAGGTCTTGTTCTGAATCAAGCTGCCTGCCTGGTAAAGGCTGTACAACTGATGTTTGGCTAATTTATCCACACTTAAATAGAAATAATGAAAATAGCCATGATTTAGGCCAAGTCAGTATCCTTTAGCATGAAGTCCTCACCACACAAAGCAACACTTTAACTATGAACAATAGATGGGTCAAAAACATATATCTGTGTTGGAAAAAACAAAGAAGTAAAACATGGGAACGCCCACTGGGAATTAACAAGAGCTACTGAATTTGTAGAAGGAATCTTAGCTTTCAGTAAATAATAAGCCTCAGAGTCTGTCAGATAGTTCTGAACTTTACAGGGCCTTCCAAGATTCTGTAAGGGACTTGCAGAACAGTAGATGTTTGGAAATATATTCTGAGACTTCTGGCACAATCATATTATGACATGACCTGGTGACACAGTGCATTTGTCTAGAACAGCCCCTTTCTCTCTCATTCTGAATTGCCTGACAAGAAGGATGTGCTTTGCAAAGTCCCTGAAAGATCATCAGTTTGGGGCTATTTTAGACCAAAAGGATGAAGGGTAGGGATTGAACTGCCATTCAGGAAGGCCCTAACAATAAACAAACAAAAATATCTCCAGGCAGAAGCTCCTTTATTTACACTAATAGGACTTTAACTCAGGCACATCCCCTGGTCTCAGCTGTGGCTGTTTGCACAGGTCTCAATTAGTAAGAACCTAAGCCATTGAGGGCTTTAATGGTCAAATCTTGCCCCTTAAAATGCACTTGGAAACTCAGCAGCAGCCAACACAGGTCATAGGACACTAGTTTAATATACTCAGAGCAGGATACTCCACCCACCAAGCAGGCAGCCATTTTTATGTTACTGGGAAGGGTGCCTGTGAGGGACCAGTATCTGACACTGTCCAACCATCATGCCTTTAGTTTCTGGGTGGTTTTAAAGGTGTCAGATGCAGCACACATAGTATTAGCAGGAGCCTCTTCTCCCAGAAGACACTCTGAAATTGACCAGTTCCCATCCATTACACAACCTTAAAACTTTATATACCAGACCAGCATTCATTTGAGGTAAAGTTGTGCTAAAGTAAGTCGCAACCCAGCAAGCTGATCTCTCTGTGTGTGAACTTCTATGGCTCTTGTGGAACCCCATGGAAATCAGTGGAGGCCCTTTTCCCATGTGGAGCAGCTAGCAATATTAGGGCTTAGTTTGTATGATCAAAGGAACAGGACATTGTTGGCCCACATTAGAACTGCGCAGCAATATTCCCTGTGTGTACAGTTTCAGAGGGGTAGCCATGTTAGTCTGTATCTGCAAAAAACAACAGAGTCCTGTGGCACCTTAAAGACTAACAACTGTATTTGGGCACAAGCTTTCATCTAGCTCATGAAAGCTTATGGCCAACTAAATTTGTTAATCTTTAAGGTGCCACAGGACTCCTCTTTGTGTGTATGGTGCCATCCTGATACACTAAATAAAACTAAATCATATACTTTGATGTTACTAAATCAAATTAACCTCTTGTCTCTTCCAGTCAGATTATATACTGTACGCATATGCACAAAGATGTTTTAAAAAGCATTAGATGTATCACTCTTGCTTGCCTTTCCCAAACAACTCAACTCTTCTAGATTCCTGACTGTGCTCTATCCATACCTAAATAAGCAGAAGAGAAGTGAACATATTATCAAAATAGGTCCATCCTATCCTGTATCTTGTATGATACTTTTTGACATGTCACTGTATTGCATAAGGAGATAGTGTGCATTCTACGGCCAATTGATGTGTCTTGTCTTGCTCTGTCTTATTGATAGTTATTGTTACTTGTTCCATTCTAGTCCAAACTTTATTTCAGGAATTTCTTTCCAAGAACATTTTGTATACAGAAGAAGCTGCCCAGATGCATGTTTCTGGCTGCATAATTTGGATATATCTATTTCAGTGTGTAGACGATTGGATAGATAGATAGATTTATCTCTGCAACTGTTATTTGAGAACCAGGCCTTTAATATTTAAAGCATCCCTTGTAGCAGGTGCAAGGCAAGTTATCAACATTTTCTATGGTACACAGTGAGCTAATGTAGACTTCAAGCTTAATTTAGTAACAAGATTATTCAGGGTCAAATAATATACTGAAAATCTTTACGCAATGAGGAAATATGCCAGAAATAAACTTCGCCAGTGTGCTTAATAGATAAAAAGCCATTTGTTTCTTCTTGAGAACTTAATTAAATTTCTCATGAATTCATTCGTTGCAACAATTATAAAATACCAAATATGGCAATACTCAATGAGCTGTTTGCAAGGTAATTTCCTGAGTATGGCCTATAGCTTAACAAAGTCAAATCCCGATAGTTTGTTAACACAGCTGGTATATGCTATTCCATTCTGAGTCTCAGGAGGTAGGGAAGTGTAAGGGTGACTAGATAGCAAGGATGAAAAATTGGGATGGGGTGGGACAAGGAGGAACAGAGTTTTCTAAAACACAAAACCCACCTCTAATATTAGGACTGTCCCAATAATAGTGGGATGTCTGGTCGCCTGTGTTTGTGTATGTGTGTAGCTGATAAGTTTCACGATGTTTACATCATGTTTAAGTCCACAAAACTATTATTTGTAAAAGCAAACTGAACAATATTATGAAAAGTGGTAGAAAGAGTCAATGTTCCCTCTTACATTTAACAAAGATGCCTTCAGTACTTGTGATAGAGGATGACTTTTTGCTCTGTCAGGGAGAAGAGATCAGCCACAGAGATCTTGCCAACAAAATCAGTGGGCGAATTCCCTTAGTACAATGGGAGTTAAGAGGTACAGCACTCTACAAGAGGAAGCCCCCTGTGAGCACAGCACAAACCTATGATGGTCAGAACAACACTATAGATGGCACTTCTAAAGAGTCCTAGCTCTCTGCCATTCATCCTGGAAAATTTAAATAATCAGAGCACAGTGGTTATTAGTGAGAGAGAGAAGACACAGAACATATGCAGATATCTGCAATTATCTTAGGCAGCGTCACGGAAATAAACTGACTGACATATATGAGAGAGACAAGATATATTTATTTATTTTATAAGCCTAACTTTGTTGGTGGAAGGGAGGCGCTTCTGAGCTTTATAGAACTCTTCCTCAGTTCTGGCCAGAGCGTCCAAGCTAAATACAAGGCAGGAGAGATTGTTAAGCATTAGAGCAGGAGTGGGCAAATATCGGCCAATGAACTGGATCCGGTCTGCCGGGGTTAGTCTCTGGCAGGCCATCACATTGCTGTATTTACCTGCGTCTCCACAGGTATGAGGGATCGCAGCTCCCATTGGCCATGGATCACCGTTCCCAGCCAATGGGAGCTGCGATCACCCACGCTGGTGGAGGTGAAGGTAATTATAGTGGCAGAGGACCACCAGGGACTGTTGATAGTTAAGGCAATAGAGATATGTCTTCAGGATTTACACTGGCTGTTCTGACAGGGTCTGCTTTGAGTTGATATGTCCTGATCAGTTTGGAGCTTGCTTCTGTTGATGAGCTGGGTGAGGTTAGGGGGCTTGTTTGAAAGCCAGAAGAGGGGGTTTCTTTCAAGATGTGCCCCCTATCAAGTGTGGGTTTTAATTATTTGATGGTACCCTGTTCTAGTGTGGGCCAGAAGGTGACAAGGAGTGATGGGGGGCGGGGCGTTCTGTACTGAAGAAGCTTTTCCCAAAGTATTTGAGCGATCTGTTCTATAAGGTGATCCTACTTCTGTGGTGGAGTGTCCTTGTTAAGTGAAGGTGGTTTTAAGAGTGTTTATGTGTATCCTAGATTTTTTATCTTCAAAGCAAATTCAGTGGCATCTCAGTGCCAGGCTGAAGATAACCAACTTTTTGGTATGTCTGAGTTGTTGCTGGATCTGTGGAGGGGCATGTATATAGTCATCTGTGTAAAGTCACTATAAAGTTAATTGTGGTGTCCAAGAAATTGATGGTTCTGTGGGCATGTTCTAGGGAGAGTTTGAGGGAAGGGGGGATGGTTGCTGAAGCTGTGGTGGAAATCTATGAAAGAATTTAGCTCATCTGTCCAGAGGATAAAAATACCATTGGTGTGTCTCAGGTAAGTATTGCTGGTTTTGTGCTGCATTTTGCCAAAAATTCCCATGGTTTGGCCAAAGTGTGTATTGTTAAATGTGGAGCTTTTGTGGGTGAGGAAATGGGTGAGTTTAGGATGGATTTCCAAGCATTGTTCATTATCTCATAGGTACTGGAGGGCAAGCAGCAATGCTGTGCTGATGAGGGATGCTGATATGTAGGGAGGTGACATTCATGGAGACAAGATTGTACACTGGGGGAAGGTGTTAATGTCATGAAGTTTCTAAATCTCCCTGACAGAAAAGTGGCAGACATTTTTTTATTGCTAAATATGGGATCAGGAAGGTATTTATTGGGACATGCCATGTGAAAACTTACAAAAACAGAGTTGGTTCCAGCAGGACGCTGAGAAGTGTGGAACTGATACAGGCTGTGTAAGTCATTAATTATTTCCTGTAATACCCTTGTGAATTGGGTGTTCTCTAAACAGAAGACTACACAACTGGTGGCTTAAGGATATCATAGACTAGGGACCTTATCCAAAACCCTTTGGAGCAATGGAAAGGTTCTTATTGACTTCAGCAGGCTTTGGCCCAAGCCCCAAGGAAAGGCAGGAATCAGGCTACATCTTGACTGCATTGCTTTTCCGGGATACCAGAGGTATCCCAGAAAAGCAATGCTGCATCCAAGGAATGAGTCGCTTTTCTGAAAAAAAATTCAAAAAAGTGGATGCACTCTTCCACCATCCTGGTAAACCTCATTCTACGAGGCATAAGGGATGTGTCAAAAAAGCACTCTTTTCCAAAATTTGGCTCCATGTAGATGCACCAAATTTTGGAAAAGCCTCTTTCTAAAGTAAATCGGTACACAAATTGTGTATCTTTTTCCAATTTAACTCTGCAGTCTAGACGTAGCCAAAGGGAGAAGAGGGCTGAGAAGTAAAATGGCTGTGTAAACAATAGGACAAGAAAACTATCCTCATATCATACATCATGTTTGACAAAGCCAGCTGTCCAGGTCCTTGGGTTAGAATTTCTCAGAACCGAGGAAGCTGTGATATTTTAAATCATCACTGCAATTTGGGAAAGTGTCCTTTGTCTCCTGCTAACATTGGCAAGGCTCATACAATGGCCAGGCTCCGAAGAGTTAAAAAACTAGACTCTTAACCAGATTGTTCACCATCTCCTCATTACAGTTAAGTCAGTGCTATTAATAGAGAAATGCTGCCACTTCAGGGGCTGGTTTTGCGGTCTGAGTGCTGGGTTTGAGACACCCCCTGCCTGGGCACAAGGGCTGAAATACCAGCTCGATCTACTTAGCTCATCTTCTGCACTCACTTTCCCCTTCCAAGACACATTAGTGAGCTCCATGCAGTTTTGTTGGAAATGAGAAAATCAGCTCTGTGCTCTGGGTCTTTGCCTCAAAGGCCTGACGTATTGCTATGCAGCCTGCCGACTGTCTGCCTTGCTGTTCTCTGGGGTATTTAATAAGCAATCAGGTATCAGTTTTATCAGGAGAGAAGGCATGGCACTTTCTAATTAACTATGTGATCACTCAGCTAGATAGAAGTCTCGCCCAGCTTCCAGAATCATTGATGGATAGATAATGCCACTTGCTCCAGCAGTTTATAGGAGCTGTTTGTACCCCACCTCTGGCCAGAGTACTTGCTCTGAGCACAAACAGCCCTACCCTGCCTCCCAGAATAGCATGTGTGAGAGGTGGAATGGATGCAGTGATTGCTGGTGTGCTGATTCTGGACTAGGATGCACCAAAGTCTGAAGGAATGCCTAACATAGTGAATGCTAGTGGGAAGGGGGTAGGTTCAGAAGATAAAATAAAAAAAGAACAAGTTAAAAATCACCTAGAAAAGTTAGATGCCTGCCAGTCACCAGGGCCTGAAGAAATGCATCCTAGAATAGTCAAGGAGCTGATAGAGGAGGTATCTGAGCCTCTAGCTATCATCTTTGGAAAATCATGGGAGACAGGAGACATTCCAGAAGACTGGAAAAGGGCAAATATAGTGCCCATTTATAAAAAGCAAAATAAGAACAACCCAGGAAACTACAGACCAGTTAATTTAACTTCTGTGCCAGGGAAGATAATGGAGCAAGTAATTAAGGAAATCATCTGTAAACACTTGGAAGGTGGCAAGGTGATAGGGAACAGCCAGCATGGATTTGTAAAGAATAAATCGTGTCAAACCAATCTGATAGCTTTCTTTGATAGGATAATGAGTCTTGTGGATAAGGGAGAAGCGGTGGATGTGGTATACCTCCACTTTAGTAAGGCGTTTGATACGGTCTCGCATGATATTCTTATCAATAAACTAGGCAAATACAACTTAGATGGGGCTACTATAAGGTGGGTGCATAACTGGCTGGATAACCATATTCAGAGAGTAGTTATTAATGGTCCTCAATCCTGCTGGAAAGGTATAACAAGTGGGGTTCCGCAGGGGTCTGTTTTGGGACCGACTCTGTTCAATATCTTCATCAACGATTTAGATACTGGCATAGAAAGTACGCTTATTATGTTTGCAGATGATACCAAGCTGGGAGGGGTTGTGACTGCTCTGGAGGATAGGGTCATAATTCAAAACAATCTGGACAAATTGGAGAAATGGTCTGAGGTAAACAGGATGAAGTTTAATAAAGACAAATGCAAAGTGCTCCACTTAGGAAGGAACAATCAGTTTCACACCTACAGAATGGGAAGCGACTGTCTAGGAAGGAGTACAGCAGAAAGGGATCTAGGGGTTATAGTGGACCACAAGCTGAATATGAGTCAGCAGTGTGATGCTGTTGCAAAAAAAGCAAACATGATTCTGGGATGCATTAACAGGTGTGTTGTGAGCAAGACATAAGACGTCATTCTTCCACTCTACTCTGCGCTGGTTAGGCCTCATTTGGAGTATTGTGTCCAGTTCTGGGCACTGCATTTCAAGAAAGATGTGGAGAAATTGGAGAGGGTCCAGAGAAGAGCAACAAGAATGATTAAAGGTCTAGAGAACATGACCTATGAAGGAAGGCTGAAAGAATTGGGTTTGTTCAGTTTAGAAAAGAGAAGATTGAGGGGGACATGATAGCGGTTTTCAGGTATCTAAAAGGGTGTCATAAGGTGGAGGGAGAAAACTTGTTCATCTTGGCCTCTGAGGATAGAACAAGAAGCAATGGGCTTAAACTGCAGCAAGGGAGGTTTAGGTTGGACATTAGGAAAAAGTTCCTAACTGTCAGGGTAGTCAAACACTGGACTAAATTGCCCAGGGAGGTTGTAGAATCTCCATCTCTGGAGATATTTAAGAGTAGGTTAGATGAATGTCTATCAGGGATGGTCTAGACAGTATTTGGTCCTGCCATGAGGGCAGGGGACTGGACTCGATGACCTCTCAAGGTCCCTTCCAGTCCTAGTACTCTATGATTCTATGATAAATAAGAGCTGCCAGCCTCCCAGAGCAACCCAGAACTGGAGGAGGAGTAAATCCACTTCTGCTCCCTTCCTGGGGCAGCTGTGTCTTGTGGGGAATCGGATCTCTTCACAGTAAACACGCTCAGGGGCACAAAACATGCATTAGCATAGTAATGACCAAACGAGCAAAAGCAGCCCTATCCTTGCACTCTCCCTCTGGAGTACTTTATTACTGGGTTATAAGTATGTGCTGTCTGAGAATTAACATCACAGTTATACTAACTAGCTTTGCAAGTAGGGTAGGCCTTTGGGGACCTTTAAGTGGGGCGTGACTCACCACCGGGGCACCTCTGCTGGCCGTGTTGGGAATTTGCTCTTGATTCCCTCATCTAGTGGTGTCTCAGCCATCATCACTCTCCCTCTAGGACCCATGGCACTGCCCGGACTATGGCATCCTCCTTTGGACATAGCCCTCTGGCTGTGCTCCACTCAGTTCTCTCCCTTCTTCCAGGCACCTGACAGTCCTCAGTCCAGCCACTTGCCATGGTGGCAAACTGCAGTCCATGCACTGGCCATTCCCTCAATGGCAAGTGAAGGTAAAAAAGGGGGGGGGACGCATAGCCACCCACTATGCCAGGTTCCAACGCAGGGAACGAGCATCACCTCCAACCCCCACCGTCCATTTCCCTAGACCACTTCCCCATAGCCCTCGCACCACCTCTGCTCTGATATGAGGGCCTCCATCTGGCAGCTGTCAGGCTGTAGCTCCCTCTTGCTCCCCTGACACTGCCTAGCACTTTTCAGTCTACAATGCTGTCTCTCTGAACCCCCCCTACAGAGTAGACCATTCTCCTCCCTTGACCTCCAGGGAGAGACTGACCCTGCTCTGCTCAGCAACCCTTTTTATATGGGCCAGCCTGGCCCTGATTGGCTGCTCCAGTAAGTCTTCCCCTATTGGTTGGTTCAGTAAGCCCGCTTATAATTGGCTAGATTCTGTGCCGCCTCCCTAAGGCTGCTTTAACGTTTCTTCTGCCATTGTGGTCATCTGCTCTACCACAGACCCCAAAGATATTTTGTCACCATATCCTAGTTTCTTTAATTAAAGGAAGCAATATCTCCATTGGAAAGAATATGCTAGATCCTTGTCTCTCTCTATCCCACTCAAGAGAGCGATTGTTTTGTGGTTTCAGCAATTGGGCTACTGGATTTGGGCGACCTGAGTTTTACTAGTTCTGTTTATGCACATCATGAAAGCTGGTCACCACGATTGCCTGTGGTGATTCTGCTGGCACAGACCCAAAAGCCTTTGCTCCCTCATCGTCTTCTTCATTAATGCAGTTTTCACCTTTTACCCCTCTATCAGCAGGAATCTGGGATCCCTCAATTAAATCTCAGTTATTTCTTGGTACTGCTCTGACTATATCCACACTCTAAATCCAGGCTGTGCTGGTAATAATGAAGGCTTCCTTCCAGATGGTCACCAGGTGTCAGGGATTCTGGCTGCCTGGTTGTCAGTGTGGGTGATAGTTTTATGTCTGTCTTGCTGTTTTGCCTTTCCTCCAGTGATGCTTAAGTCTGGTATTTGCTTAGGTTAGAGTTTCTAAGGTATAGGTAAGGAAAGTTCATGCCCATCTGTCCATTAGCAATTCATCTCTTAATATATTTCCAATATCCATTCGGTCTGGATATGAATCTTTATCATGTTGTGCTTTCTTTAGGACATTAGTCATTGTCTTACTAGCTCTCTGTGCCATCCCATTCGTCGGTGGGTGTATTGGCAAGGAGGTGTTGTGTTCAAACTGGTTGGTCTTTGTGTGCTCAAAATGCCTCACTTGAGTTCAGGAGTCTTGTCAGGAATCGTTCATAACCTCTATGACTTCCAGGCCTTGCACATTGCGAGCTAATACATATAATCACCATTGCACTGCTAGTTATAAAATATCCCTCTCAACAATCATGCTCATAAAGGAAAGAGCAAAACCTGGCATGACAAGTGTAATCACTGTGGATTAATGACATTTAACTCTGTATCGACATTAGTGTCTTCATTCAGCTTTTTCGACATTAGTGTCCTCACTCAGCTTTTTCTATTCAGGCAAATCCCCAGTTCTAAGTGTTTTACAGATGTCTGGTCTATGATCTTTCCACAGCAAGGAAACTAGGTTAACCTACGTACTTGTAAGAGCTCCTGGTTCTGCCAGATCTAAGCATCTCACAATCATGCGTGAATATATACAGGGGAACTCTGTGATTTGCAGAATCACTATTCATGGTTCTGTGTATTTGTGGGGGTCTCCTGTCCCAACCTGGCATGGGCGGCAGGGGTCAGGAGCCACAGGGAACTCACTGCAGCTGCCAGGAGCTTTCATCAGCTGCAGTGAGTTCCCTGCAGCTGCCCGAGCCAGGGTGAGTTCACCATGGCTGCCAGGATCTGAGGAGAACTCATCACAGCTACCAAGAGCCGCAGTGAGTTCTCCACAGCTCCAGGCAGCTGCAGTGAGTTCCCCATGGCTACTGGCCCCCACAGTCCCGCAGTGAGTTTGGGAGCCATGGAGAACTCACTGCAGGGGGCCGGGAGCTGTGGCTCCCAGTATTTGCGAATTTCGCCATTTGCAGTGGTGCCAGGAATGCATCCGCCGCGAATGGCGAGGGTTTCCTGTACTCATGATTCTGCAGTGGTGTCGGAGAGTGCTATCATCCCACTTTTACATGGAAATTGAGGCACTAAGGCTCTGATTCATGGACATAACACTAATCAGGTCTAACTTTCATGTTGCATCCACACTGAATGGATGCTATCTCGCATGTAAGCTGTGATTACTATGGGTGGAATGGCCACCAGGACACCTGTGCTTTTTCCTCTTTCCTCTTCTTGCGAAAACTCCCTCTTCCCCATCCACACGTGCCTTTTTCTGAAAGAAAGGCTTCTTCCTCATAGAAAGAGGTTTACCAATGCCAGAAAAAACCCTCTGTTCTTTCACTTTACTTTCAAAAGAACACGGTTGCAGTGTGGACGTTACTCAGATTTTATCGGAAAAAAATGGCTGTTTTTCCAACAAAACTCTGTAGTGTAGACATACCCTCACACTTACTCGGAGTCTCTCTCTTAACTGAGCTACTGGTGATTGCCATTGAACTCACTTGAATATGAGTCATTTTGTTAGGTGTCCTGTATTCAGCCTAGGGAAATATGGTTACCCTACCCTGCACTATATAGCAGACACTGGTAATCATCAAGCTAAAGGGCACAGGATAATTTCCAAAAGTTCCTAAGTGAGTTAGGATCCTACATCCCCTTGTCGAACGTGGATTAGGCTATTAAAGTTTTTAAAAAATTTCCAACTCCAATTGAAGTAAATTAGAGGTTTTCCACCAAATTCAAGTGCTGCTGGATTAGACCCCAAATTATGTATTTTGTGAACATGCTGCAAATCTCTGTTTACTTTTCTTAAAAATATGTAAGGTTTGTGTTCTTCAAAATGTTGCAAATTTTTAAAAATTCGGACTCTATTAAAATAACCAATATTAAACAGATATACAGACTCTGCTAAGTGTCTGATTTACATGTTTTGTGCAACAAAAAAATCCCTGGAGATCAAAATGTATGCTTTCAAAACACTTTACACTGCAAGAAGGTGAGCTATTCCTAGGGGGAAATTTCTGTGTTATATTGCTTTCTGCTTGCACAAGAGAAAGATGTTTTCTTCTGTTATTGGGGTTACTAATGCAATATTTGCCATTTCATTACATTGTACTTCTGCCAGAAGAATTCCAGTTACCTTGGGCAGCATTGCTAAGACAGAATGGCTTGAAAGAAGATACGATCCAGTTAAGATAAATGATGGAGGGCTTCCATAGAAATGAAAACAATATTGAAAGCTATGAATTAGCCTTTGCCATGTGTTGCTTTTTACAGTATAATTTTGTCATCCATTTGGCCACTTGCTCATTTTTGTAGTTAATTCCCCCTTCCCCACCTTCATCCTCTTCCTTTTCTTTTCCATTCTTGCCTGTTCTTGGAACTTAGTAGCAGATTTAAAAGTCTCAGCATGGACAGGTTTTGCCAAGTTTGGTTACTTGGCAGGATAGAGCTGATTGTGTCTCCCTTACTTTAGCAACACACTTTTTGCTCTCATGGGGCAGGTGGTGGGACTGCTCTGTAGTGACTCTCTGGGACCAAGTTTGGACAGTGGGCATTTCCAGCCTTAGTCTGTAGATTTTGAGCTGCTTGCTTGAAACAGGGTGGACTGAGCTATAAGCTCAGAGTCAGTCTTGAAAGAGAGAGATGACACAAAACACTCAGAGCTCGGCTGTCTGCACCTTAAAATAAACAACCAGAAATGAAGCTTGAAGGCAAAGCCCTGTCCACATTCTTGCCTAACGCTGAGGCACTTGAGTTGGAGGTTCTGGTCCCTCCCAGACTTCCCAATCTCTGTCACTGAGAAGAAACAAGCAAGCCTTTTTAACCAGCCTGCTGACTCCTGATTGGTCAATATTTCCTCCTGGCCCATCTCAGGGTTTCTTCCTCAGGCTCTCCTGCCACAGGCTCCTGGAGGCCTTGTGTCTGATTCCTCCTGCTCAGCTGGAATAGCTCTCACTGCTCCTACCATTACCATGCACCGTTGCCTCCTCTAGCACAACTGTGACTAATCTTTGCACCTCCCCATTATCACCCTGGTGAAGAGACTTTATGTCATGTCAATTTGGGCCCAAAGTTTGGGGGTCAGACTGAGCAATCAGTACTCACACTAATACCTTCCTTCATACAACCCTGTTCATCTGCAGCGGGAGTTAGGCACATAAATACCCTTAAGGAGCTACATCTCAGTTTGTCATGTATAGAACCATCTCAGATCTTTGTGATTACAAGGTCTTATATTTTCATTTTATATACAAAAAGGTTTTGATTAAGACTGGTGGACTGATAGATTCCCTAAAGGATCTGACATTTTTAACATGCCAAGGAAAACACAACAACTTCTCTCACCTGTTTTGAATAGTAAATCATTTGTTCACCCTTGCTTTTGTTCTTCTGTGGATGATACTATTTACTCTGGGTGACATTACTGTAGAAAAGCAAGTTGGAGTAGCTCCAAGAAGTGATTAGAGAAATCAGAAGACATATAGCCCTTCCAGGAATGTCTCTTGTTTATAGAAAAGTGTTGACGATTAATACCTGAATGTGAAAGGCTCACAGTATTATAGATTTAATATCAGTAAAATGTTAACCCAATGGTAAGGGCAAATGCCTGACAAGATTTAGTCCATTCCTCGCCATTCAACAGTGGATTGTTAAACAGTCTTTGAGCTTTCTCTACACATTCTTCAGGAGGTCAAAGAGTGATCTGGGTGTATCAAAGGAGTTTCAAGTTCAGGTACAGATTTTGCCTCCTCTTGCATATAAATATATATGTGCTCCTTCCCCTCCTCCATAAAATGTCTTGCAGTTGTATGAGACAAGGCGGACGAGGTAATGTCTTTTATGGACTCAACTTCGGCTGGTGCAAGAGACAAGCTTTTGAGACTAACCAGCTCTCTTTCCGGTGCTTGCACTTGAACAGCACATTCCACTTGAGGATCTTATAAACACCGGTGACACCAATCAAGTTCTCCCTGAGATAGGGAAGCATTATTACCCTCATTTTAGAGAGTAGGAAACGGGCACACACAGACATTGTGCCTATGGTCACCTAGGAAGTTAACTGTACAGCAAGCATTAGAAGTCAAAGAGCCTGACTCCCATATATACTTAGGCCAGGTTGAATACGTAGCTGGAGTTGGCTTACCCAAAGCCAAGCTCGTCAGCGTCCCCACAGAGGGAGGCCAACAGCAGCAAATGCTCCCATTGGCTTCTCTTATTCCTTGCAAAAGGAGGAGTACCAGATGCCGGTGGGGGCACCCTCTGACTTTGATTTAGCAAGTCTTAACTAGACTCGCTAAATTGAACACTGGAAGATCAATCGCAGCAGCAGAGATCTTCCGTGTCATGAAGACAAGCCCTTAGAAACATTTCTGTTGCATTTTCCCTGCATTTAGGTGAGGCACAGCAAAGAGAGGCAATGCAGGGGTAGGTGGGGGAGGTTCCATTTCTCTGTGTACCAAGAAGTATTGCTCCAGGACAGTTCTTTCATTGTGAGGGGGATCCATAAACTATAAAGATCCACAGGCCAAACTGCAGTGCCAATAATGTAGCAGGCCATGGTCCTTCTAGCCCAGAGGCTGTTGCGTACTATATTATCTCCAGACTGGGAGAGGCGATTTCATCTCTACCAGCTTCTATGTAGATTGTAGCTCTTCCATGCTCAGCATGTTTACTCAGCCTTTACATAGGGGGCGGGTGAGAGAATTTGGCCCTAATTGGCGGGAGCAGCTCTTCAGCAAAAGTTGCAGCAGGAAACATCTTAATCCAGGGCTCTGAATTTTGTGCTACTTCCCCCTCCACTCCAGTATCTCAGATTTAATGTTAATGGCTTAACTGACCAGGACAAGCATCCACAATCCATCAGTTCAGCAGGAAAATTGAGTCTTCACATTACCACATATTCCCAGCAGACACAGCAGCAAGCCTTTAACTGTTGCCTCATTAATGCTGGCAAATGAAGCCAAATGAAAAACATATGTTTCATCCAGAGTTGTAATGGGTGTTTGCTAAATTAGAAACTAAGTGCTCTAATCTGCATCAGGAGGTACTTTCGGCACAAATGTGTCTCTGAAAGGTCAAGTCCCTTATGTAGCTCTCATACGAAAGTGCCCTCGAGAAACCAAAAAGTACAGAAAGGAGACAATATTGAAAACCCTGATAACAGAGCACAGCAGGTGAAGCACTGTCTTTTGATGAATGTTGGCTTTGTTTGTGAATTATTCACTGAGAACATGTCTACACTATGGGGAAGATCAACGCTGCTGTGATTGATCTTCCAGAGTTCAACTTAGCGGGTCTAGTTAAGACTCACTAAATCGAACCCAGAGGGTGCCCCCAGTGGCCGCGGGTACTCCTGTTCCTGCAAGGAGCAAGGGAAACCATCAGGAGTGTTTGCTCCCATCGGCCTCCCGCTGTGGGGACGGCGGGGAAACTCGAATCAAGGAATGTTGCATATCTTGATTTGCCCTTCCCCTTTAGTGTAGACCTGGCCTGAGAGATTGCAAACTTGACTGAGGGGAAGGATGTTGTGGCTAAGGCACTGGAGTAGGACTCAGGAGACCTGAGTTTAGGTCCCAGCTGTACCCGGACTCCATGTGTAACCATGGGCAAGGTTCTTGATCTTTCCATGCCCCAGTCCTCTGTAAAACAAGGCCAATGTTTCCTGTTTCCCATCTTTATCTGCCATTTCTGTTTAGAATGTTAACTCTGATGCAGGGACTCTTACCTGTTTGCACAGTGGGGTTGCCACGTGCTATCTCCGTGCAAATAACACGAATAATTTATTGTCTGATGCATGAAAATCTTCAGAAAGTATTTCTTGTCTGGTGAGTTGCTCACAAACTGTTTGTTATGAATATTTAACATCAGACTATATGGTAATTAACTGCACAGTATGAAACATCCTGCATACTATAAGGCCCTGATGTCAGGCTCTGGGATCAAGGCAGTCAGGCCTGGTGCTTGGAGCAGTGGTAGAGAACAGGGAATAAGGGTTGAAGCTGGATGTAGATGAGGGGTGGGCAAAAGGTGGCCAGAAGGCCGGTTCCAGCCTACCACACCGCCGGATCTGGCCCACAGTCATCTCATCAGGATCCTTACCAAAGAGCAGCTGTAGCCACTTTAAAGGCTGGCTGCTCTGTGCTGTTCTGCTCTCTCACCAGTAAAATCTCTCAGCTCCCATTGGCCAGTTTCTGGCCAATAGGAGCTGAGAAATTTTTCTGGAGGTAGGGGCAGCAAGCAAAGCCTCCCTCACTCCCCCATGCCTGGAGCAGAGCCACGTGGAGCAGCCAGCCAGCATGGGACTGCAGCACACAACCTGCCTCAGGTTCCTTCAGGGCTGCTGGTTCGGAGCTGCCTAGGTAAGTGCCTCCCAGCCAGAGCCTGCCTCTGGCACCCCCACCCTTTCTTTCCCCCCCAACTACCTGCCCCAGGCTATCACCCAAACCCTTTGTACCCCTTCCCCCCCTTCTCCCAGGTCACAATTCCCTCCCAGACCCTGCCCCCAGTTCTATACCCCTTCCTCAGGCCAGAATCCTCTCCTGCAACCATGCCCCCTCCCTGACCCTGCCCCCCTCGCCCCTGCCCCAGATCACAACCCTCTCCTTCATCCAAACTCCCTCTTAGACCCCATACCTCCTCCTGCACCCCAGTCCGCTACTCCAAGCCCCCTTCTGCACCCAATTTCCATCCCGGACCCTGAATCCCCTCCACAGAAGTGCAGCCCTTAACCACTTGCCAAAATCTTGGAGTAGCCTCCCATTAAAAATTATTGTCCACCCCTGATGTGGATGCAGGACTAGGTCAAGGGCAGTGCTGTATCCCAGGCCAGACTGTGGCTCGTAATCAGGGTCAGAGTCTGTAGATAAACCAAATCAGGGTCATAACTAGAGCCCAAGGGCAGACTGAAGGTCAAAGCCAGTTTGGAATCAGTCCAAGGGTCTGAGGTCAGGAGGTGAGTTCAGGGCTGGAGAGATAAGGAATAGGGCTGGAGTGAGGTCAGCATAAGGTACAGACTAGGCTGAAGTGGGCTGGAACAACAAAAGCAGGAACAAGGACAGGAGCAGGGGCAGGAAGCCTAGGGAGTCTGTAACACCACGAGGCTGCAGAAAGATTCTAGCCACGTGGTGCTGGTTCTGGTGCTCAGAGTGAAATGCTTGTGTCTGGGGTCACCTGACCTGGGTCCTGCCCTGGGATAGGCTGCTGCAGCACTGCATGAGGGATCGGTTACTGCAGGCTTTGTTTGACGGGTGGGTCACAGTAGCTGAGAGAGCAGCCTTGCTCCGGCGTCAGATTTACCTCACACCTAACCCTGCAAAGGTGTACAAAGCATGACACAGACCGCCAGTACACAGCCTGCCTTGAATATCACCTTCCAGGCAACAGTGGACCAATAGACTGCTTCATGACAGCGAAGCAGGCTATTAAATTAACTTTCAGTGAGCCATGCATACGTACCTTGCTGTTTGAAGGAGAACGCGAACATGAACCAGATTTTTTTTCCTGGCAGTTGTAGCTCACATAAAATAACATTCTGTCTATTGTTATAGTTCAGTCAAAAAGCGGGACCATACTCATTAAGAAGGAGACACCAAAGTTGTGTGAGTATTGCCAGGTACATTTTCACAACAGTCTCACAGGAGACAGCCTTTGTTAGTGCCGCTTGTGTGCATGTATTTCCCACACAAACCCAAGAACTCTCTTTTTTGAAATCAGAAACAACAGCCTCGTAGGGAAACAAGGCAGAATCAAGTGCAAACTCTGAAGACCAACCCTTCCTTTTATACAGCCAATTATCTCTTGAGTGCAGATTTACGCTATGAATCTTACAACGTACAGGACAAATTCAGTCTTGGTCTAAGACAGGGCTACTCAACATGCGGCCCATTTGTTTGCGGCCCGCGGTGCAGTTTGGGTTTATGCGGTGCTCAATACTCAGCCCTCAGATGGGATCCTTTCAACATGGCCTCCACTCGGAACAAGCTCCACAACAGCGAGTCAAGATAATGGTCTTCAACTGAGATGCATTATAGTAGTTAAATTCCTGGACTGTCATTGCTCATTAAAAGTGCTGTCATATGGGTGGAAATCGGGTAATTATTGCATTTTATTAATATCAGCAGAACTGACTTAAATGGGGCCTGTGTGTTTTATAAGCTTGCCTTAATCTTTGTATTCATGCCCATCAGTGTGAAAGAAGCTATTTGGACATATTTGCATATATAAGCAACCATACTTAAGCTCTCCCCATGTGCTGTGAGTATTCTTGGGGCCCCTGGGGCTTCCAAAGTTGAGTAGCCCTAGTCTAAAAGAATGAACCTCCCATTGCCATCACCACGGTTTTATTTTGTGGTTTGTCAGTCTCCACGCTAGTGTCTATACTTCAAAGTCAAAACTCATTTGAACTCAGGTCTCCATTCAATGCTATGGGTTGAAAAAAAAAAACCAACAACAACAACAGGAGGATAGGAATTTCTAAAGCAGCCTCTAACTGTGCTCCCATTTAAGTCAAGGGCAAAGCCCCCTATTGACTTCAATGAGAGCAGATTTAGGTCAGTGATGAGCTTTTGACAATTCCCCCTGAAGTGTTTAAGAATCCGCTTTTGTCAATAGCAAAAAAGATTATAGTCAAAGCAGAAAACCTTTTCTCCGAGGGTATCTAATTTTTTTTATGAGGCACGTTACATTCTGCCTCTGGCAACTCCACAAGCTGATGTTGGTATTGGAAGCAGACTAATCCAAAACTAATGAGTTACTTCTGGGTCGATGCCCAAAGACGAAAGAACCACACTAGCTGTGTAAAAAAACATGTTAGTGGAAATTAGATTTCGAAGGCCATTGAAATCCTTGGCTTGGTTTACCCTCAAATACCACCAAAATAGTCCCATCTCAGTGGGCACGTGCTGGTGTAAATGTCAAAACATCTTCTCATCAGAAGCCAGGGCAATTTACTTTAAAATTAGCCACACAATTGGTTTTCAGAGCAAAACATGAATGTGCTGACTACGTCGTGACAAGCTGGCTCATTTTTCATCTGGGTTGTCGCATTATGCAAGAGCCCTTAAAACGACACAATTTTCTCTTCACATGTCAAAGCCTACAAAGTACGAATATAAAATATACCCTTTTGCTTAAATATAAAATTTGCCCAAATGCCAACAGGCTAGAATAATCGTGAAGCAATGAATAATATATAACCAAAATGAAATAGGTGATATACAATCGGCTGGGTTGCAAATCGCAGCCTTATGACACGTCTCTGCAATCCTTTACATTTTTTTGACTCCGTTTGACAGGATTTAAAATAATGTTGTAAACCAAAAAGGCCTTTCACTACCCATCAGTTGCAACATTGATTTCTGTGGGTGTTGTGTGGTGTCCCTGGCTTAAATTATCATTGCTGAGTTTGCAGAATAGCACATTTGAACCACTGGCTGTTTCCCAAGGGAGCACAACAAGCTGACAACTTCGGTTCAGTTAAAAGCTATGCCGGATGTAAGATCCGCCACCAGATTCTGTTTGTTGATACAGAGCTGCCAACACATCCTTTATCTAGACATTTGAACTAGTCCATTCCTGCCTTTTGCAGGGCTGAGTGAAACTGTGCAATCTGCTCTAAGATCCCTGTAAGCTGCAAGGATGGGCAGCCGCACAGCTGCCTATGTAGCACCGTGCAGGCATTTAATTAAGCCGCACAGGCCAGGGTTCTGTGGCAGCCAGGGAAGGGCTGCCCCACCCCCAGCCTCAACTAGCCCACCCTCCAACCAGCTGGGACCGCTGGGCTCCAGCATGGACCCTGACACAGGCAGTGCGGCCCTGAACTGGCTCCTGCCACAACAACCCAACCCAGTCCTCCTATGGGGGGCTGGCCCCAGCCCCCATCTGGTCATGGCTACCCCAGTCTGGGCCCAGCCATTTGGCTGTGGCAGCCTGTCCCCAGCCCTGGTCCTGCAGCACACCCCGCAGCCCAGCCCCAGCCACCTGGCTGTGGCACCCCGCCTTGACTCCCCATCCAGCCCTAGCAACCATCCAGCCTCATCTCTGGCCCCCATCTGGTCACAGCCCCCATTCCATCCTGGCCGGGCCCCCATCCAGCTCCTGGGTGTTCCCCCATACTCAGGTGTGGCTGTGAGGAGAGAGAGAGCTGGGGGGGGGGGTCCTCTCTCCTTGCAGTAGCCCCGAAGCACCCTCCTTCACCCCAAACCCAGTCCCACCCCACAGCCTGTATCCCAGCTGAAGCCCTCACACCCCTGCCTCCCAACCTTCTGCTCCAGCCCAAAGCCCCTCATTCTTAGCTCCCACCCTAGATCCTCGCACCTCCAGTCAGAGCCCTTGCACCCCAACCCTCTGTCCCAGCTCTGAGTTCCTCATTCACTGTCCCAACCCAAGCCAGAGTCCTCACAGCCTGGCAACCCAACCTTCTGCCTCAGGTCTGAGCCTCCTCCCACACTATGAACCCCTTGACCCCACCCCTACCACATTAATTTTGTTATGCACACCAATATGAAGATGATGTGTCGCGCATCTCCTTTGTCGCATATCGCCTCCATGTTGATGCACATAACAAAATTCATTCCACTTAGGGGGTGGGAAAAATGAAAGGGAACATTGATTTTGCCATGTACATGCTCTATCAGTGAGGCCAACAGGAGTGGAGGGGACCTTGCATATCAGAGAGTAAAATGTAGTTTGAAAGGAAGCGCGTCCCGCCACCCCACCCCCAGAGCGTCCCCCTTGGCCCCGTCCCATCCCTGCTGTGCGTGGCTCTCAGTACGGCTCCCCCTCCCTGGCGAGTGCTGCTGCTGCCATGCGCAGCGTTGCAGGTGGGCAGGGAGGACGCCCGGGCGTGACGTGACATCACGGCCCGGGACTTTAAAACTCTTTGGGGCCCATTTGCGTCGCATGGCCTGGCTCCGGGTTTGAAGTCTGGGGCCCGAGCACAGACTCCGGCCCCGCAAAGTGGAAGGCAGAAGGTAGAGGAGGGGGGAAACTAGGGGGAGGGGGTGGGAGAGGAAGGGGCTTCTGTGGGGGAGGAGGGGGCTTGTGCGGAGGGGGGAGGGGGAGGAAGGGGCTTGTGCAGAGGGGGAGGGGCTTGTGCGGGGGGGAGGGGGGGGGAGAGGAAGGGGCTTGTGTGGAGGGGGAGGGGGAAGAAAGGGGAAGGCACCAACAGACAGGGTGGAGGAGAGACAAATGCCAGGGGGCCAAGTGCAGACAATGAGGAAAAGGGCAGGAGGGGAGGTGTCAGTGGGAGTGGGGACAGGATGATGCTGGGAGAGGAGAGGAGAGGGGAAGGGCACTGGGGGCTAGAGGGGGGAGGGGGAGGTGCTGGGAGAAGGCTTGAAAGAAGAGATGGGCATGAGAAAGGTGGGGATGGAGCAAGTCATGTGTGAGGGCACAGAGGGGCAGGAGGGGAATGAGGCAGAGAGTGGTGAGGGGGTGGGCATCAGGGAAAAAGAGGGCAAAGGGGGCAGGGGCAGTAAGGGAAGGGGGAGGCACCAGGAGGGTGCAGGGCTAAGGGAAGGTGCAGGTGCCAGGGGATTCTAGGGGTGAAGCAGAAGGGCAGACACCTGCAGGGGAGGGACCAGCACCAGAGGAGAGAGGCAGGGCAGGTGTGTAGAGGGAGATGTTAGAAGAGGGGATGAGGAGGGGTAGCTCACATGATCAGAGTGGGGCTACTGGAGGAGTGGGCAGAGGGGGGAGAGAAGGGCTGGTGGAGGGGGGCAGGTTGCAGGAGGGCTGAGGGCAGTGAGAAGGGCAGGAGTCAGGACAGCAGAGGAGGGTGAGGAGTTGGGAGGCAGCGGGCACCAGGGGAGCTGATGGAGCAAGGAGAGGAGACATGGCAGCAGAGAGAAAATGTAAAGGTTTATAAAATATTTATTAATAACTTGGGTGCCACAGTGGCACATCCAAACAAGCCACATGAACTCAGTATTGGTGCACCACACAAAATCCATTCTGCTCATGGGAGGAAACTCTTAGGCTATGTCTACACTGGCGGCTTCTTGTGCAAGAACATCTTGTGCAAGGGTTCTTGTGCAAGAAGTCTTTCACAAGAACACGTCCACACTGCCATGTGCGAGCTGTGCTTTTGCGCAAGAGCATCCATGGCAGTGTGGACGCTCTCTTGAGCAAGAAAGCTCTGATGGCCATTTTAGCCATAGGGGTTTCTTGTGCAAGAAATCCCTGCCGAGCATCCACACTGCCCTCTTGCGCAAGAGAGCTTACACCTGTTAGAAAAGCGTGTAGCTCTTGCGCAAGACGCCTTCTTACCACGCCGTACTGTAAATTTCTTTGCACAAGAGCGGGCGGGCAGTGTGGATGCTCTGTGGGTTCTTGCGCAAGAACATCTGTACTTACGCAAGAAGCCGCGAGTGTAGACATAGCCTTAGAGAGAACACTTCCCCCAGCCTCTCTGCCCCTGAGTTAATGTCACACACATTGCGTTAATGCAATCGCAGGATAGTTGCATGAGGGGGGTTTGGTGGGGGCCAAATTAATCCCTGTTGGTAGGAGGCTGGTGGGAAAAGTCCTTTGAGAGGGGTGATATGACCCCTTTTACTTCTGGTCATGTGTCCATCTTGCCCTGAGCATGTTACCTCCAGAGGCCTGGTTAACGGGGGTCAGGGGGTGTGGCTAATGGGGGTCGGGGTGTGGTTAATGTGGGTCAGGGGGTATGGCTAATGGGGGTTGGGGCGTAGTTAACGGGGGTCAGAGGGTGCGGCTAATGGGGCACCACCAAAAACTATACAAATCTGCTGGCCCGGAGGAGGAGGGCGTTGACTGCCTGTGCCACAGGAGGTGTGAGTTTAGCGCAGGGTGTGTGTGTGTTGGCGGGGGATTGTGTGCTTTTTTTTTTTTTTGCTCAACCAAAATTACTGTGGGGTTCCGTCAAAATTGTTCGAATTGGGCCCCGCACTTCCTAAAGCCGGCCCTGTAGCAGCCTTTGGTATAAAACTTCCCCCCAAAATCTTAAAACCCTAGATTTTGGGAATAAAACTTCCGCTGCCACCATCCAAGTATTGATGTGAAAAATCAGGGGAGAGATCACTTGGGAAATCTCAGCCCTAAAGTACAAAGCAGGACACAACCATTAAACAATATCAGGTTAATAAAAGAAAATAGAAAACTTTTATTATCACCACAATATTCCTGTTGCAAGCATAATGACTAGATGGAAAAGTAACAAATAATATACTCATGGAGAAACTCCATGGGCCTAGAACTTAGTTACAAAGAAAAGCCAAACGTCTTTTAAAAAGTGCACAGACAGCAGATCCCATACCCAACCCATAAAACAATAAAACCTAACGGATTTATCTAAACTTTACCCTACTTACAGAAAGTGAAGAATTGTTCCTTGGAGAGAGAGAGACATGTCAGAAGCTGGAGGGAGCTCTCAGCACAAAGGAGGGAAAAACCAAAGATTCCTTTGTCCCAGTTTGAAATTCCTACCTACATTTCTATTGGCCACTCCACCTGGCTACGTAAGGGACATAGTTAACCCCTTAGTCCCCAGGCTGCTGGCTAACCCTCATGATCATGACACCACCCAAACCCATGAGTGGAAAATATTGGGTTTTTGCATGTTGGCTCAAACCAGAAATATTTTGATTCTGAAATGCAGCTGCAACCAAGTCTGGTGGGGAAGGCTGGCTCACAGAAGAAAATGAGTACACAAGCTCCCTCAAACAACAACCCAAGAGGCACTGCGGGTGCATTACAGGATCCAAATAGTTGGGTTTTCAGCTGAAATGATTTGGGGTTTCAAAGCAAAATTGAAATTCTCTGCAGAAAGGGGAGACACTTTGCCAAAAAAAAGTTTGTTAGGTTGAAAATTCAATTCTTTTACTGAAAAGTACTTTTGATTGAAATTATTTGACCAGCCCTAGCTTTGAGGTCTGCCTTTAAACTTCCCCAGAACATTCTGAGAGGCAATCTTTTAAGACCAAAACACCATGGGCATTTTTCCCACTATAAATGCAGTCTCTGTGCCATATGATGCAGCATGAATTATATTCATTTGCAGCAAAGACCCTAAGGCGGTAGGCTAATGTGCGTCCCCTTTACAACAGAGATTTTTGTTTACTCGATGAGGAGTAAGTACCAGCATTCCTTTCAAAAAATGAAACACCAGCATACAAACAGAAGAAATACGGGAGCTATATAGCTTTCATTGAATGCTTTAAAATACTGTAGTAATATCAGCATATTCTATAGCAAAAGCTTCAGAGGGAGAGCCCAGTTAGTCTGTAACTGGAAAAACTTAAAAAACAACAGTCTTGCAGCACCTTAGGGTATGTCTACACTACAGCACTAATTCGAACTAACTTAATTCGAATTAGTTAATTTGAACTAAGGTAATTCCAACTAGTGCATCTAGACTTAAAAACTAATTCGAATTAGTGTTTTGCTAATTCGAACTAGTATGTCCACATTGAGTGGACCCTGAACCAAAGTTAAGGCTGGCCAGAACCAGTGCCGGCAGGGCATCAGGTTAGGACTTAGAGTGTGGAGCTGCTGCCTCAGGCTAGCTGAGGGCTGTGCTTAAAGGGACCCGACCCCCACCCCGGACAGACAGTTCTCAGGGTTCCCCGCTTGCTTGTCTACCTCGATGAGGGACAGCAAAGCAGTCCTGTCTTGGAGTGCCCTGAGTGCCCACGCTCGGCACATCAGAGCACTCGGCCATCAGCCCGGCTGTACTTGCCGCAGGCTGCCATCTGGGGGGGTTATTCGGGGGGCTGTCAGGATCCAGGAGGCCCTGCAGGAGAGCTCCCACCCCGAGGAGCCCGCAGAGCATCCCAGTCCTCCCCATCGGGGGCTCGTGCCCCATTCCTCCCTCACCTCCTTCCACTTACTCCTCCCTAGCCCCCCTTCCTGATGTAAAAAATAAAGGACACGTGTTCAAAAATAGAAACTCTCTTTATTTAACAAAACTGGGGGTGGGGGGATTAACCTCTGGGGAGACTGGGAAAAGGAGGTGGGAGAGGGGAAGAGAGAGGGTGGGAGAGGGGAGGAGGGAGCTGGAAGGGGGAAGCCAGGGGAAGGAGGAGGAGGGGAAGTATAAAACTATGGTACGCCATATCTTCAGTATTGTGTAGAGATGTGGTCTCCTCACCTCAAAAAAGATATTTTGGCCTTGGAAAGGATTCAGAAAAGGGCAACTACAATGATTAGGGGGTTGGAACAGGTCCCATATGAAGAGAGGCTAAAGAGATTGGGAGTTTTCAGTTTAGAAAAGAGGAGACTGAGGGGGGATATGATAGAGGTCTATAAAATCATGAGTGGTGTGGAGAGGGCGCATAAAGAAAAGTTCTTCATTAGTTCCCATAATAGAAGGACTAGAGGACACCAAATGAAATGAATGGGTAGCAGGCTTCAAACTAATAAAAGAAAGTTCTTCTTCACATAGCATATAGTCAACCTGTGGAACTCCTTGCCACAGGAGGCTGTGAAGGCTAGAACTATAACAGAGTTTAAAGAGAAGTTAGATAAAGTCATGGAGTGCTATTAGCCAGGGGGTAGGAATGGTGTCCCTGACCTCTGTGGAAGGCTGGAGACGGATGGCACGAGACAAATGGCTTGGTCATTGTCTTCAGTCCATCCCCTCCGGGGTACCTGGTGGTGGCCGCTGTCGGCAGATAGGCTACTGGGCTAGATGGACCTTTGGTCTGACCCAGTATGGCCATTCTTATGTTCTAAGCTCAGGGCTCAGGGTCGGGGGTCTCACTGGACCAACTTGATTTTCACGCAAACCTGCTCCTGGGTTTGCATGTGGCCTTTGGTGGCCAGGCTGGCAGCTATCCTGCCCCAGACGGCCGCTTTCCTGTGCCTAGTGTGGAGATTGTGGACGTTGGAGGCCTCCCCGCAAACCTGGATGAGGTCCACGATCTCTGCACTAGACCAGGCGGGCGCCCGCCTCTTGCAGCCCCGGGCAGGCTCCTGGGAGCCGCTGTCCTGGGAAGAGGCGGAGGGCTGGGTGGCAGCAGGTGGCTGGCTCATGCCGTGCCAGGTGCAGGGTCTGCTGGCTGGGTGCTGGCAGGCTTGCACCTGGCACGGGCACTGTAGTCAGACCGTGGCCCTTTAAGGGCTCCAGGGCCGGGAGGGGGGCAGAAGAGTTTCCCTGGCTTGGCCCAGAGTGGCCACCAGGGCAAGCTGGGAAGGGCTAGCCTCTAACTAGTTCGAATTAAGTGGCTACACAGCCCTTAATTCGAACTACTTAATTCGAACTAGGCGTTAGTCCTCGTAGAATGAGGTTTACCTAGTTCAAATTAAGCGCTCCGCTAGTTCGAGTTAAGTTCGAACTAGAGGTTTGCATGTGTAGCACCTATGAAAGTTAATTCGAACTAACAGCTGTTAGTTCGAATTAACTTTGTAGTGTAGACATACCCCTAGAAACTAACAAAACATGTAGATGGTATCATGAGCGTTCATGGGTACAACCCACTTCTTCAGATGAATGGAGTTATTAGAGGTCTATTTATTTCTAAACTGGACCTTTAATAACTCCAGTCATCTGAAGAAGTGGATTGTGCCCACAAAAGCTCCTGATACCATCTACATGTTTTGTTAGTCTTTAAAGTGCTACCAGACTATTTGTTGTTTACTAAGTTTATCCTATATCAAAGCAGTCAATGATGCCTACATTGTATTGGTGCATCACATGCTAGGAGAATTGCTAAATTTGCTTATAATGGATTATTTGATATATTAACAACTGTATCATATAGCAGAAAATATCAGTGCTGGCATCTCTGTCAAGGGTAAACAAAGACTCTAAATTGCAAAAGAAATCTATTGCTTCAAGCAGGAGGCTTGAACATGAGGATTTTAGTTGCTTACATTCTTGAGCACCTTCTGGAACAGGAGGAAATCGGGGGGCGGGGGGCGGGAGGAGAGGCAGAGGGAGGAGGCAGAATTAAGGTAAGGTAAAGTTCTCTGATGTTCCTGAGTCTATTTATAGATTGAAGAAATGAGTTCTTTTGGCGCCCAATCCAATTCTTATTGAAATCAATGGAAAGATTCTTGTTGACTTCAGTGGGAGTTTCCTTAGGCCCTCATGCAAGAAGAATAGAATAGTGGTGTTGGCTTCTCCACCTCTATTTATAAGATGTCATGTAGGTCATAATTCTACAAAAGAACAACAGCAGTGAGAGGAGGAGTTTTTGGAGCAGGACATGAAGATGTTGTATAGCTCATAATGATGGATTGCTTTGTGACGTGGTGGCACTGGACATTTCCAGGACTAAATCAGATCATCAGAATAATGGCACTGTTTGGTGCATATCCTCCAAACACTGACTCGTATTATCATGTTCTGAAGACGTGAGGTGCCCCTTCCTGAAACTACATAATTAATTTTTTTGTACCAAATCAAAGTTTTTCTGCCCACAGGAAAACCATGGTCCGTGCAATCATTTTCGTTTACGGGGTGAAACAGCAACACCCCCACAAACTTGAATAGGGCCAAGATTTTCCCCATGATGTTTGATAACAACATACATTTAATGTGCTGAGCTACATTAACTGCTGAGCTACAATTCATCTGCAAACTTGACACCATCGGTTTAGGATTAAACAAAGACTGTGAATGGCTAGCCAAATACAAAAGCAGTTTCTTCTCTCTTGATGTTCACACCTCCACATCAGCTGCTAGAAGTGGACCTCATCCTCCCTGACTGAATTGACCTTGTTATCTCCAGCCTTGCTCTTGATTGGAACTCTTTTATTATGCCTGTATATTTATACCTGCCCCTGGTATTTCCACTACATGCATCTGACGAAGTGGGTCTTTGCCCACGAAAGCTTATGCTCCAATAAATCTGTTAGTCTATAAGGTGCCAAAAGACTCCTCGTTGCTTTTGCAGATCCAGACTAACACGGCTACCCCTCTGATACTTAACATACATTTAAGGTACCTTATGTGCATAAGTGTTTGTCAGACCAGGGCTCAGGAAACAAAAGTATGGATTTAAGACCAAGTGCTATCCTTGGAGGCAAGTGGCTCTCACTCATATCAGTAGATTACATACATTTACTCTTCTGTCCAATTATCATTCTTCAAAACACATATAGCTAACACTAGACCTTATATTTGTATTTCTCGGTCTCCAAATCCAAAAAGCTCAAAAGCCTCTGGGTCAGGGCCGGCCCACAGCATTTTGGCACCTGAGGCGGGGAGCTCAAATGATGCCCCCATGCTCCCTTGCTTTGGCCAAAACTTTGAAAGGTCTCAATTCTGCCTTCTTCCTGTTCTACTCCTCTCATGGCACTCCACCATCTCTGTGCATCTAGAGCAGAGAGAATACATATGCACTAGCAGCCGACACAATTTTCTACACTCTGGGTATGTCTAGACTACATGGCTCCGTCGATGGAGCCATGTAGATGAGTTTACTAGATTTAAATAATCGCCGCTTTATTTACATCAAAATGGCCGCCGCACTGTGCCGATCAGCTGTTTGGCGGCACAGCGGGGCAGTCTGGACGTGCCGCGGTCGACAAGAGAAGCCTTTGTCGACTGCTCCAGTATGCCTCGTGAAATGAGGTTTATTTCATAATAAGGTTGAAGTAAGATACACAATTTGCGTAGCTCTTATTTCAAACTACAGAACTACAGCACAATGTAGACGTAGCCTAAGGTACCATAGGACTACTCGTCATTTTTAAAGTTACAGACTAACACAGCTGCCCCTCAGAGACCCTTACGTTAGTCAGCTAGCAATGTGAAAAAGTCTGTGAGTAATGTGGCCTTTGTCAAGTCACTTTCAAAACTGTCTACTGGTTTTAGGTGCTGACCTTGAACCTGAGTTTTAGAGATGCTGAGCACTGACTGCTCCAACTGATGTCAGATGAAGCCAGGGTGTTCGGCACCTCTGAAAACTGGTCCCTGGGGCTTAGACCAAGGGTCAGCAACCTTTCAAAGAAGAAGAGCCTTTTTTTGTTTTTGTCTCTGGCCAAAATAGTTTGAGCGCCCCATCACACACAAATGTACTCGCACACATACACCGAGATAGCAGATATGCAGGTGATAACAAACCAATTCTGACTTAAATAAACAAATGAGGTGAGGGGATAATCTGACCTCTGGGAGGGAATGTGGTGCAAGAGGGGGTTCTGAGCTGGTGCAGGGGATTGGGGTGCAGGAAAGAATGCAAGGTGCAGGCTCTGGCTGGGAGGTGCTTACCTCAGGTGGTTCCCAGCCAGCAGCACAGCCGGGCTCAGGCAGGCTGCCTGAATGCCAGGGCCCCTTGCTATTCCTGGAAGTGACTGGCTGCTGTCATGTCTCTGCATGCCTCTTGGAGGGGAGGGGGCAGAGAAGGGAGATGCAGGAATCTGCAGGCTGCCCACGCTCGCAAGCACCACCCAGCCAATGGAAGCTGTGAAGATGGTGCTGGGGGCGGCGGGGACAGTGAGCAGAGCCACCTCAACCCCTGCCAGGGGTGCATAGAGATGAGCCAGCAGCCGGCTGTTTCCAGGAGAGGCGTGGGGTCGTGACATGCAGGCAACCTGCCTGAGCCCTGCTGTGCTGCTGGACTTTTAGTGGCCCAGAGATTGCAATCCACTGGCAGAGGCTCCGGGATCGACCCCTGGCCTAGACTCTCAAAGGTATTTAGGTACCAGTGTAACAGGAAGCCCTCCCCTCTTGCAAGTGCCCCCTTGGGGAGGGCTAGTGACTGCCCTCTGGGTATATCTACACTAGACACCCTAGTTCGAACTAGGGTGGCTAATGTAGTCATTCGAACTTGCAAATGAAGCCCGGGATTAAAATATCCCGGGCTTTATTTGCATGTTCCCGGGCGCCGCCATTTTTAAATGCCCGGTAGTTCAAACTTCCTGACCGCGGCTACACGCGGCACGGGCTAGGTAGTTCGAACTAAATCCCCTAATTCGGACTACTGTTATTCCTCATTGCAGGAATAACCATATTGCCTCTATATAAAATCATTGTACGTACACATCTTGAATACCGTATGCAGATCTGGTCACCTCATCTAAAAAGAGATATATTGGCTTTGGAAAAAGGTACAGAAAGGGCAACAGAAATGATTAGGGACAAGGAACAGCTTCCATATGAGGGGAGATTAACAAGACTGGGACTTCAGCTTGGAAAAGAAATGACTAAAGGGTAGGGAGAATATGTTAGAGGCCTAGAATATCATGAATGGCATGGAAACATAGAATAAGGAAATGTTATTCTTTCCTTCACTAACATAACATAAAGAAGATGACCCAATTAAATGTATAGGCAGCAGATTTAAAACAAACAAAATAGGTGACAGGGGATGTATCATGATGACTGCCTCATCTGTTTATGCTTTCTGAAGCACCTGGCATTGGCCGCTGTCAGGACTAGAAGGGCCATTGGGGATATGTTAGAAGTCTAGAAAATCATGAATGGTGTGGAAAAATAGAATAAGGAAATGTTATTCATTTGTTCATTAACATAACACAGGAAGATGACCCAATTAAATTTATAGGCAGAAAATGTAAAACAAACAAAATAAATTATTTTTTCACGGTCAACTTGTAGAACCAGGAGATGGTGGAAAGGCCCAAACTATATAAAATGTTAAAATACTGGAACATTAAAAAGGACATACACCATTAAGGCATATGTGGTCACCATGTTACTTGCCTTTTCCAGAGGCTACGTCTACATTTCAGGCTTTTTGCACAAGAATAGCTGTTCTTGCACAAAAACTTGCGGAGTGTCTACACTGCACGCACATTCTTGCACAAGTAAATTTACATTAAAGCATCAGAAAAGAGGGCTTCTTGTGCAAGAGTTATTCCTCTCCCCACGAGAAATAAGCCTTCTTGCGCAAGAGCTCTTGGGCAAGAAGGTAGTGTGGACGGGCAACAGGGGTTTCTTGCACAAGAAATCCCTATGGCTAAAATGGCCATCAGAGCTTTCTTGTGCAAGAGAGCATCCACTCTGCCATGGACGCTCTTGCGCAAAAGCACATCTCCTGCGCAAAAGCACATGGCAGTGTGTTTGTGCTCTTGTGCAAGATCTTTTGCGCAAGAACACTTGCGCAAAACAGTTCTTGCGCAAGAAGCCTGAAGTGTAGACGTAGCCTTAGTGTAGTAGCTGACCATGCCAATAGGAGAATTGCTCAGATCACAGATCCATTATCACTGAACTAGCCATTACAGCTGGTAATCAGAAATGCCCTCTTTATTTATGCAAGGTGTCACCAAGGTGTGGGGAGTCACCAGGCCCTGCACCTCCATCCGCAGCCAGATGTGACTCTCAGCCAGCAGGTAGAATGGAAGGTTGATTAGTCCCCAGGGATACAGGGTAGAACAGCCTTGTTAGCACAGGAACCCAAAGCAACCAGTACAATCCACCTTGGGGAGAGGGGGCTCAGAGCCAAGGGCCCTGCTCCCCCATTTCCGCACCTCCAAGCCAACGAGACTCATTCACACACCCAGCAGCCCCGCCTCCTGCCTTTGTCCCATTTTCCCGGGCAAACGGTGTCACCTGGTCACACTCCCCCTTCCAGGTTCAGGTTACAGAAAGCATCAGCCATTTTGTACATGAGGGAGGCTATCACATCAGATTCCCACCATCATCTCACTATTGTTGCAGTGCCCAGGGAAACTGAGGCACCCACACAAGGTCACTGCAGGACAGCAGACTCCCACGCCACATAACAGAGCAAACAGAATCCCCCTTCGTCCCACAAGCTATTTATTATTATTTCCTTAATAAGCAACTGATGTACAGTGCCAAAACTTCCTTTTCCTGTTGTAAATATTGGAGTGTTTATGAAATACAGCTGTTCAGAGCTTGGGTAGAGAGCTGCAAAGAGGTGGCCTTAAGCAGTGCAATGACAATGAACTTTATTGTGCCTACCGAATTCGTAAACAATGTGATTTATTTGCAAGCCTCATCTTCTGGAAACTTTTATAGTCACTATTTACATATACTCAGGCCCAGAGACAGACCAATGTCATAGATCTGGAAGGTCAAAGGCAAATTTAGTAATTCTGGGATATTTTTGTCATTAACCTTTCCAATATATTTTTATGTTGCAGTGTTGGCCAATTTATCCCTTCCACCTCAATGGATGGAGAAGCCTGGTTCCGCTGCCATCAGAAGACACGTTGATAGGCCACAGAATAGCTATGGTGAATGAGTGTGACTGAATCCAAGAAATTTCTGAATACGTCCATATAATTACTGGATTATGGTGGTTTATTTTTCCCTTCCCAAATATACCCATTAGGCTTGATTCAAGCGACTGAGCTGTGTTATGCTGGAAGAGCCCACAAAAGCTCCATAATGGTGAAGAAGACTACTCTGGCCAAAGGAAAAACTATGTGTAGCTTGTGGGAGCGGAGCGAGCTGTGGCCAGGCAGGACACCCCCACTTTCCGCCACCGCAGTGAAGCAGAGCAACCCAGCTGGGAGACGGCAGCAGAGCAGAGTGGTGAGTGCAGGGTGACAACCACTGGTGCCACCCCACACCAGGCCCCCAGTAATTCCCCGAGTTGTGTTTCTCAGGGGAGGGCACTTTGGGCAAGGGGTGCAATGGAGCAGAGTAGGGGTGGGAAGAGATGAGGTGGGGTGGAGCAGGGGTGGGACTTGGGCAAAGGGGTGGAGTGGGGGCAGAAAGAAGTGTGGTGGGGGTAGGCCTGGGACAGGGAGGGGGTTGCTCCGGGCCCCCACCCCCCTAGGAATAGTCCTACTAGTGTGGGGCTGTAACAGAGAAAGTCTAATGGATGGGTGGGGATTGCAGAAATTGCGGTGGAAATCTATGAAGGAGTTTAAATCATTTATCTAGAGGAGGAAAGTATCATTGATGTATCTCAGGCATATCATTTTTTAAACAAATAATACCTAGCATGTGTACAGCCCCCAGAATTGCCAATCCCAAAGTACTTCACACAGGAAAAGTATGCCCATTTCACATATGGGAAACGGAAATGCAGAGACACAATGTTACTTGCTTATGGTCACAGAGCAAGTTAGTGGCAGAAACAGGTTCCCCAGTGCCTGGTACAGTGTAGTATTGACTGTACCATCCTGGACAGGGGTAATGCTAAGTGGGAAATAAATGGCTGCTAAAATCTGCAGAACGAATTATCATCAAAAATCTTTTAGTCTTGTTTCTCATTGGAAACAATCTGCCTTCCTTTCTCTGGAGATGTTTTCTTGTCACTACAGCTTGTAAGTCCCCTACTCAGAATTCTAAAGACCTTTCACACCCCAGTTTCAAATTAATTTTCAACTATTTACAGAGCTATGCTCTCAGTAAAGCAGTCTCACAAGCTTATTGTTAATACTTTATTAAAAATGTTTGAGTCCTCAAACCAAACAGGTCATACGCAGACAGCTACTAGGAGATGGAAAACGTGTTATGTGAATGAATTGCAGATGCACGCACATGACTTTAAAAAATGAAGAACGTTGCATTTTGGGAGGACCATAAGGTGATGAAGCTTATTATAAATTGTTAACCCTCTCCTCCCACCCCCCCAGCAAGTCTCCAGAATAAGAAAGTAGTGTCATTACCTAACTATGCAAACATCTGAAG
The DNA here is from genome assembly GCA_032595735.1 of Pelochelys cantorii. Lineage (NCBI taxonomy): Eukaryota > Metazoa > Chordata > Testudines > Trionychidae > Pelochelys > Pelochelys cantorii. The sequence continues at coordinate 10,550,703 of CM064336.1, read as the reverse complement.
TGCTCCTTATGCTAAGGAAAAAACATTGATTTGTCTAATCTCATAAACTACTTACAAACTAATGAAAATAAACTTCTCTGAGTTACACGATCATGAGGCATGCAAAGAGCAATTTGTACTTCTACTGGTCTACTCTGTAGTTAAAGTTTAAGATTTAAAGGCTTTATTTTTCAGACCTACTCATTCTGAGTACGTCTGTACAGCAGTAACAGACGTTATTCCAAAATAACATAAATAATGTTAAGCTGGAAAACTTCTTACTCTGATCATGGTAATCTTCATTAGACGAGGAGTAAGGGAAATTGAAGGAAGAGTGTTCTTCCTTCTATTTCCTGCTGTGTAGACAGCGCCAAAAGCCGAATTAAGCAATTTCGATTTCAGCTACGCAATTGACGTAGCTGAAATTGAGTCGCTTAATTTGACTTTAGCCCTGCTGTGTAGATGTACCCTCTACAAGACTCAGAACCCATGAAAAACAACGTGGCACTTTAAAGACTAACCACTTCATCAGGTGCATGGATACAACAGAGAGGCATGTAGACTCCATGCATCTGACTAAGTATTTTATGCGAAAGCTTATGCCCAAACAAATCTATATAGCACCCTTACCTCAAAATAAGCTACACAATTTGCATTAGGCAAATTGTGTAGCTTATTTCGAGGTTATTTCAAAATAGCTTATTTCGAAATTTAGCAGCACCAAATTTTTAAATAAAGTGCAATTCTGAAAAGTCCCTTAACCCACACGGGATATATTTTGAACTAATGGGAGCGTTTAAAGATGTGGAATTGTCTAGACATAGCCTTAGTCATTAAGGTGCCACAAGATTCCTTGTTGTTTTTGAAGATACAGACTAACATGGATATTCTCTGAGACTCAATATCCAGTTGTACCTGCTACAAGAGCCATGTCTACCGTTCTTGGCCCAGGCTAGATCATGAAGGCATGAACATTGCTTCCTCATTGGGTAGATTATCTCCTGGCTTGCCATGTTTCTCTCAAATGAAAGAAGACGCCCATAGTTTAAATTAATCTCAGGACATTTCGTAAAGTAGCAGTTTCTTGTCCAGTTAAAAATCTATAATTTTTTAAGCTTCCTCTCTTTCATTAAAACCTCATGCAAGTCCTGGCACAGGTGCTCAGCAGCACTGAAAAACAAGCTGCTAGTTTAGCTGCCTATCTTGGGGCACCCAGAGATCATGCCCCTCAGAGCCATCAGTGGCCCGTGAGGTGTGTCCACTCTTTGGACAAGGAGGCTGATGGCTCTGTGGCAGGCACTGTTTCAGAGTGTCAGGGCTCAATTCTCCACTCTGAGTGCAAAAAGTGGGGGCCCACAAAGAGCTTAAATACCTTGCCTCTTCAGGCTCTGCTTACAAACCCCACCCCCACCCTCCACCCCAGAGTCACAGATACACTGGCTCTGAGAAATAAACAAAAAAAGCTGCCACCACCAAGTGAAACAACCCCCTTTCTTTTTGTACCCAGGAAGAAAACATTTGGACTTCCTTCCCTAGCGGTACCTCAAGCTCTTCTGCCACAAGAGAGCTTGAAAAAAATAAAAGAGAAAAACAAGCTGCAGTCTTGGTGGCTGACCTCTCAGTCTGAAGCATGAAGACACACACACACACAGACAGACCTCCTGTACCTTCCAGGACACAGGAATCAAATCATCACCTTAAAAAAGTGATTTTTAATACAAAACAAAAGATATACTTGATAAAGCATACTTGGTTGCTAGATGTTACAGAGCAATTAAGGAAAAAAAATTAACACACACAAAATCTCTGGCCACAATGCTTAGATGGCAAATGGGGAGGGGAGGCATAGATTCACACAGAACAGTTCAAACCAAACCACCAAATAAAGAAAAATACCCTGATCGCAACTAGATTCACTGTTTCCCTTTATTTACTCATGATTTTCTTTTTGTTCAGGCCACTTCCATGCCCTGAATTCCTTGGAGGCATGGTAGTCCTGCCTGGGTTTTAATCCTTTAAATCCTGTGTCTCTCAATTCCTGGTTTAACCAACACACACAAAGAAAGCAGGCAAGGTATATCCAATTCGCGTTTCAACCCTCTATCTCGATTGGTTCTCCTGGCCCCTGGCCAACACCCTTATAGCTACCCAAGTTTAACCCCTTAGTCACCAGGTGCTGGCCAGCACTCCTCCTATCCATCACACAGGCACATCCCTTGCACTTTTGTCAGGTCTGAGACCTGTGCAGCAGAAGTGGGGAGGGGAGCAGGGCTGTCCTTGAGCTAGGGAGGCACCTCATCCTCTCACCACCCCACGGAGTGCGCCTGGGAATACGAACCATTCCTGTGGTGCCCCTCACCCTCTGGAAGTGGGGAATTGCCAAGACCTCCAGAGCCACTCCTCTAGGAAGTGAAGAGAAGCGCTGAGGTCTGAGAATTGTCAGGAGGTTACTAGGCCGCCGCACAGTTCTCTGTAATCTGCCAGGTCCGGGAACTGGATTTAGGACGTGTTTTGTGGAAAGAAACCTCGCCCCCTGACAGAATGATTCAGGAGGAATTCTATGGGGGAGCGCTTCGGGTTTTCCTTCTGCTTTGTCCCCTTTCAGGGATTTTACTCTGAGAGGGAATGAGCTGACTCCCAATATCTAAACCACCCATCAGCATAGCGGTAGGATCTCCTCACAGTAACGTGCTGAGGTAGACTAAACAGAGCTACATACCACATATCCCTGCACTCACGAGAGTCCACTTTTGACAGACTTCTGGCACAGCATAAGCTACGCATGTTTCTTATCAGGCTTTTCTTAATGAACAGCCCAGTCCCAATGTGAGTTTTGTGCACGTTCAGGATTGGATCCACAGAGAGGTGGCGAGGCTAGTGTCTGTGTGGGTTGAGCCATTAATCCAATGGAGCAAGCGGTTATATTTATTACTACTGATTATTCCCTGGAAAGTCCCAGATGCAGCAGTGAGGAGTCCTTTATATAAACTTCCTACATACATATTTATATACAATGTGTTTGCTTTCTGCGAGTCACTTCTGCTGCACGTTGTGTTTCCACGCGATCATCAGAATCCAGTTTTGTTTACACAGCAGAAGTCAACACAGAGTAACGCTCATCTCTTTGTTATTAATTGGTGGCCTGAAATACTTACTAGCATCCTCGATATAACGTCTCAGATTTTATCTGATGGCAATGTTTTAAAAAAAATAAATCACACTGGTATCCAAAGGTGAAATAAATACCCACATGCGTAACAACTGAACTTAATCATTTGATAATGAGCATTTGTCGGCAGCTTACACGCTGTACCATTCCGCTTTGAATTTGTTTCTCAATGGTCCTAAGGCAAAGCTGCCTGTTTTCACAGATGTTAATTATTGGAGTCGACTGTTAATTAGTCGCCGGAGTTCTTCAGACTGCAGTGGTGACAGAAAGACGGGGTGTACCTCCCCTCAGGGGATTTTTAGGTGCTTTGTTTATTGCCCCTCCCCCTTCTGTTTAATCCAGAACATTTCATTTTAGTCATGCTGCCAGAGGCCAGACCCCTTGAGGACCTTTTAAATTAAACACTTACAATGTACAGAGGGAGTTTCAGCTCCAGGAGCATGCAAGCTAAAAGCTTTAATGATGCCTCCCGGTTCAGCAAGCCACAAATCACACCTTCACGTTGCCATCTTCTGTGTTGTCCCTCGGACCCTGACTAAGTCTTACTTTCGGTGGAAATTTCCACTCTGTCAGTCATTGGCCCCTTCCTCTTTGTGACTGTATTAAATAATTGCTTCTTTCAAGACCTTCTAAATAACTGAAGTATTACTGGAAGAAAAGGGTTTGGTGCAGATAAAAAAAATCCATCACCAGTTTGCTAACCATTCAAGCAAAATTCTTCCTCAGGCTTCTTATAATTAGAAAACTGCTGTTTATGTCAGTAGTGGGGATGCAGTAGTTTTAGCTTGGAAGCAGCACTACTTATCATGTCTAAGACCATGCACAGAAGGCAAGTCACAGTCTTTCCAGTAAAGTGGCAGATCATATAGCATACATCCTAGTGACAGCAATGCTGACTTGGGTATTTTTGTGCGTATGTAGGATGTTAAAATAAGGGGTTTGAGAATTCAGCTAAGTTGCTGTCTGCTAGTGCAAAGTAAATAATACACGAGTAATTTATTCAGATTTTATCTTTGTGTTTGCAAAGTGTCCAGGAAAAGATTTTTTTTTTTACTCAAATTTACTGTTTGCAGCATTGTTGTAGTTGTGTTGATCTCAGGCTATTAGAGAGTCAAAGTGGGTGAGATATTATTGAACCCATCTGTGTCGGTGAAAGCGACAAGCTTTTAGGCTTATAACAGTTCTTCTTCAGATCTCAAATTTACCGACCATTCATGCCAAAAAAACTTATTGCAAATCTTTCTTGATCTCTAGATTTCTTCTGAACAGATGCAACTACTTAATATTTGACATTCAAATTTGGTGCTGTTTTCCTTGGACGGAGATCCCACGTATATTCTTGTTTCCAGATTGGATGAGCATAACTCTTAGCATTGAGTTTCTGGTGCAAATGTTCACAGTCATACACTTGAAGTTCATTTCCCCTCAATATTCTGCAATAATGTGCACTGTTAACTAAAACAATCCTGTCAAGAAACTCATTTGCTAAAGCATTCCCTCAACAGCAAGCCCAAAGGGAAACAAACACAATAAAAGAAAAATTGTTTTAAAAATTCAAATGAATATTCATGATTGTATCTCTCACGGTATTCACCCAGCTTGCCTGTCATATATACAGTTTGCAAAAAGCCAGTGAGCATAACACACAGTGCCATTTAAGTATTCCTCACACCGCTGCTACTACCAGATGTTCCAATCTTTGTGCCTAACAAGCTAGCAAACAGTTGTTGTTAATGCATTACTGAAAAGGAAAGCAGATTGTCATTATACTGACTTCCATCAGAACTACTTCAGCTCTCTTTCCTACATCCATGTAGCCTCCTTGCCTTACATCAGCGTTCTTTGTAGCTAGGGAGTTAAATTTGGAGGAGGAAAAAACGTGAAGTGACAAGTACATTTTGAACTTCGTTTTGAATGAAACCCCCTAATGTTTGATGTGTGGCTATAGTCTGTGTCCTTGTAAAGACACTTTAATTAGTTAAAATAATGGGAAGTGCCAATCAGGGTTCTGTAGGAAGTCTGTGTACAGCATCAGACTTTCAAGTTGCCTCAGATCCACACATTAAACAGACCTGGTTTTAAAAGGTTTGAATTGTGCAGTTTGCTATTGGACCTAGAAATTCCTCCTTTGTATCTTTTTTGACCCATTCTTGGAATTCTGTTCACTAGTCCTAATTGCAGTTTTTTTAAAAGCAAAACCCAGAACAGGATGAAACCTGGGAGCTGTTATGCTGTTCAGCATGTTTACCCTCTCAGGTGTTTGGTTTTCATTGGTAAAAGGCAGTCAGGCTACTTTTGATTCAAGCACTTAATCTGGAAAGTGCTGCAAATCACAACAAAAATTCTTGCTTGGAAAGAAATTGGAGTGCACCCTTAGCAAAGCCATTCAACTGCCTTGAACAAAAGGAGGGCGTGTGGGGGAGGAGAAGGGAAATAGAGAAGGTCTGAAATAGGACATGATGACAAGTCCTGGATAAAGTTGGGCCATGAGGAAAGAAAGATATTGGCTGGCGCTATGTGTGAAGGAATAAAAATATTGGTACTATCTACAGAGCAAACTGCGAATGGCAGTCACACAAAGCCTTTGTGCTAACTGAATTATAGAAGCAGAGAGCGAGGAAATAAGGGTGGAACAAAAAGGCTTTGGCGATAAGACAGAAGACAGCGACTGAAGATAGAAAACAGACTGGAGTGGGTGAGTGTTTAAATTATATTAACAAAAACTTGCGGGACTGTCAGGGAAGTGAGACAGCTGGCGCTGCGGCAGATAAGAATGAGTAAGAAAGTGAAAGCAAAGGAGATAACAGAGCTCCTAAATCACCTTGAAAACAGTGTTTCATGGATGAATGAAAGGAATGGAGGCCTGACAGCTGGAGCCCTATCATGGATTTCTAGCCAGATATTTTGCTAAGCAGATACTAGAGAGGTAGTCGTGTTAGCCTGTAACTTAAATGAGTGGTCCTGTAGAGACTAACATATATGTATATATATATATATATAGTTTCATGAGCTTTCGTGGGCACAACCCACTCTAGTGCCCAGGAAAGCTCAGGATACTATTGTGATGGGGGGAGGTCACAAAAAACTCCTTAGGTGTGCTTTCTAGAGTGCTGACAAAGCCACTGACACTTGCCTCTTTGCTCTCTGGGGCTTCTCACCACCCTGCTCTGCTGGGCCAGATCTCCTGGTCTCCCTCAGCCAAGACACAGATCTAAGATCACCCGCCCCCCCCCTCCGCCCGCCTCCCTCCCCCACCCCTGCACTCCTCTCCCGGCCCCTCCCCCCGGGGAGCAATATAGACACTGAAACTCTTCAGGTTTGAGGAAAATGCAGTTTGGGGCCCATCCAGAGATATCACTCCCCAAATGGAATCAGAACCCCAAATAAATTATTCAGGTAAGCCCCCTTTAACAATGAAAGGAAAATGTACACACTGATTGCTCCAAAAGGTAACACTTATTTACACTAGGCTTGATAGTAAATAAAAGTATTTTATTAAGAACAAGAAGTAGGATTTAAGTGGTTGCAAGTGAAAACAGGCAGAGCAAAGTGGATTACAAATTTAAAACAACAAAAAACGCATAGCTAGCGCTCACACATTACAAACTTACCTTAAAACTATTCTTATTCCAGCTAAGCCTCCAAACCATGAAGTTCCTTTTTCCCTGTGGTCTGCAGTTCATTCTCCTGGGAGTGACGTGCCAGCCAAAGACAAAGAGACTGCTCGCTTCCCGTTGTTTAATTTATAGATTCCACTTCAGGCAGGAATTCTGTTTCTACATTCCACCCTTCCATGGAAAATTACCTGGTCAGATCCTACCAGTTGGGGTGGTCACGTGACTTCCTAAGACCAATCACTACTTAGACTCAATGGATAAAAGAGAAAGTTTACAGGTGATCACCCAGACATTGAGGGAAACACCCTTGATGGCTTTCATTTGCACATTTAAAACCATAAACCATTCCATACTCTGCATATCTAACTTTGCACACAGGAATGATACACACACCAAAATAAGATATACAGATCCAGCAGACGGAGACATTAAGATTGATAGGTTACATGAGGTATTTTGTCCAAAGCATCTTCGAGTTATGCATATTGGTATCCATAAGTCAATTTCGTAATGTGTGGGAGGGGGACTGTCACAAATATATATATATACAGGACTCGCCAAGTGGCAGCGAGCCCCGCTCACCAGCGGTGCAGTTCTGCACTCTGCGCATGCGCAGATCGCTCTGCGCTGGCTCTTCCGGGTTGTAATCTACTCACCATGGGCGAGTAGATTACATTAATTGTCGAGCCCTGTATATATATATAAAAAATTAATCTCTGAGGGTATGTCTAGACTACATGGCTCTGTCAACAGAGCCATGTAGATGAGTTTACTAGACATAGGAAAATGAAGCGGCGATTTAAATAATCGCCGCTTCATTTACATCAAAATGGCTTCTGCACTGTGCCGATCAGCTGTTTGGCGGCACAGCGGGGCAGTCTGGATGCGCCGCGGTCGACAAGGGAAGCCTCTGTCGACCGCTCCAGTATGCCTCGTGAAATGAGGGTTACCGGAGCTGTTGACAAAGGCTTCCCTTGTCGACCGCGGCGCATCCAGACTGCCCCGTTGTGCTGCCAAACAGCTGATCGGCACAGTGCGGAAGCCATTTTGATGTAAATGAAGCGGCGATTATTTAAATCGTCGCTTCATTTTCCTATGTCTAGTAAACTCATCTACATGGCTCTGTTGACGGAGCCATGTAGTCTAGACATACCCTCAGAGATTAATTTTTTATATATATATACAGGGCTCGACAATTAATGTAATCTACTCGCCCATGGTGAGTAGATTACAACCCGGACGAGCCAGCGCAGATGTAGTCTAGACATACCCTGAGGGTACGTCTACACTACAGCATTATTTCGAAATAACTAATGTTATTTTGAAATAACAAGGTGAGTGTCTACACAGCAAGCCTGTTATTTCTAAATAATTTCGAAATAACGGGCTTCTTATTCTGGAACACTAAACCCTCATTTCACAAGGAATAATGCCTATTTTGAAATAGTTATTTTGAAATAGGGTGTTTATAGACAGCACAGCTGTGGTCATTTTGAAATAACTGGCCTCCAGGGCTTCTCACTGGTGGGCACTCTGTCCATAGCCATCAGAACTCTATAGTTCCTCTTCCCCTGCAGCCTTTAAAGCTGCAGCCACAGGGGAAACAGTTTGTGGTATGATGCGAGCCCTGCGCCACACAGCAGCGCCCTGCTCTGCCTTCCCTGCTGCCATGGCAGACCCCCACGATCCTACCGAGCTCTCCATGGCTGCGAGCCGGTAGCCAGCTCACAACCCCCTGGCTGGAGGCGGAAAAGGAGGGCACCATCCTGGTTTGGTGCGGAGATCCTGGATCTCATTGAGGTCTGGAGAGAGGAGGCAAACCTCCAAAATCTCTGCACCAGGCACAGGACTGCTGATATTTACAGCTGGATAGCTGACAGCCTGGGCCGGAAGGGCCACATGCGCACACAGGCGCAGGGGCACATGAAAGTGAGAGCTGAGGCAGGCCTACACAAAGGCCAGGCAGCAGAGCTCCCACTCAGGGGCGGCACCCCAATCGTGCCCCTATTATGAGCAGCTCCACCGCTTCCTGGGGGTGGGGTCAGTCCCTTCCCCCCCATTCCTGGTTGTGGACTCTGGGCTGGAGATGCCTGTCATCAGCCTCCTGGAGGGGAGGACTGTGGACGAGGAAGACAAGGAGGAGGAGGAGATGGCAAATGAGACCAGCCAGAAGGTCAGCCTGTCCCTGGAGCTGGTACCCCCGCCCCTCCCAGGATGTCACCCAGAGCTTGGACGAGGCGGGGAAGGCCCATCAGGTGAGTTCCATTGCTTTACCCAGACACACGTGGGGGCAGGCAGCAAATGATGAGGGTCTGCATGCGTCTCGCTCAGCCTTCTCGGCCTGCGGATCGCACAGCAGCCTGTGTGCATGGGTCCAGAGCAGAGAGCTGCATGAGGCGGCCACACAGGAAACTTCTGTTCCTGTTCACAGGGTTACTGGAGAGGCCTGCCTTATGCCCCACCCGTGGTGGAGGATGGGGTCATGGACACACACAGCAAGGCTCATCCCTGCTTTCTCGGGCATCATCTGCTACCGGGCAAGTGTGGCAAGGTGGAGGACACCAAGTCCCTGCATGGGAACCTGCCAGAGGAGAAAGGTGAGGAGGTGCCTTGCAATGAGCGGCAGGTCCTGTTCCTGCAGGGCCACGTGGGCAGCCTGCAGTGACTGCACCAGGAGGTGCGGCATGAGGTCTAAGAGCGGGCGAGTGTTTTGCAGCAGGTCCGGCGCCGTGGCTGGAGTGCTGCGGGGTCCGCAAAGGTGACCAGAGCAGGCAGTGAGATGAGTTCGCTGTCCCTTGAGGAGCTAGGCAAAGGTGAAGAGCCTGAGACAGGAGCCTCAGCTAGCCACAGGCAGCAGCTACAGGAAGCAGCTGCTGTCCTGATGCTGATGCTTCCGGGGGGCCTTAAATGCGATTCAGCCTCCCATCAGTGTGGACGTGCTGTTTCGATAGAGATCTGTGCTATTTTGATGAGCATTTGTAGCGTGGATGCGTTATTTCAAAATATCTATTTTAGGAGTTATTATTCCAAAATAGTGGCGAGAAGTCCTGTGGCACCTTATTTTAGGAGTTATTATTCCGAAATAGTTTATTTTGAAATCAGCACATAGTGTAGACATACCCTCAGGTGCTACAGGACCACTCATGAGTTTTTAAATTTTTTTCAGATACTAGATAACAGAGACGTCCAATGCGCACACACCAGGCCAGATTCTCTAGTGTTGTTAACCAATCCTGCTCCATTCCACTTCACACCAGTTGAGGATCTGGCCCATTGTCTCTAAACCCTTTGGGGAGAAGTGGTGTTGGAGGGATGGTCAGTGGTGGGCAAGTCCCATGACTGAGATGCTTATCCCAGCAAAGTATTTATTACAGCGACATAAACGTAACAAACTGCCCTGGTTCTTAAAAACTGTTGTCATCCCAAGTGATCAGTGAATTGTAGCATAAATCTTTTCGCAGGGAACGAGGTGGGGTATGTGTTTTCAATACAGCTAGTTATCGTGGTCCATGTAATTCAAGAGGAAAAACACTGAAAGGAAAGGCTCAGTTTGCAGCAGGTAGTGATTTGAGCTAACATTCCCTTAAAAGTGCTAGAAATCCTATTAAGTCTCAGTGATTACTCAACCAAGCCAGTTAGGACTCTTGCTGTGGATTTTATTTAGCTGCCCACCCTATTTAACATCTATATTGTTGTTTTGGACCATTAACCATGGTCAACAGAGAAATATCTTATTTGGACAGTGTATCCAGAAGTGCTGGATTCCTCTGGGCCTGGGTGTCCTCAACATCCTTCCCTGGTCTGCCCCAGCCGCTACCCCCACCATACCTTTCCTCAAGCCCTCACCATGCTCTGCCTCTTCCTGCTCCACTATGCCCCACTCCTACCCCCACGCAATGTTCCCTTTAATTGTTTCCATCCATGTGCGGGTTTTTTTTCCATCCACGTGCAGAATAAATGTTATGTGCACTGAGGCATGTGTGAATGTGCACCACCAGTAGAAACACAAAGCTAGCTGGAGCACCCATGGAGTCGGGTTGCAAATAAAACTGTCAGGAAAGTCAGCAATAGTGTGATGAAACAGAGCTATCACTCACTGGTGCAGATGGGGTTAAAGAGAACCTTTGGGCCCAACTCACTCTGCCTTGCAACACCTGCAGCCAATGGCAGGCCTGGAGGAGGGAGAAAGGGAGACAACCTGACTGGTGAAGAGGCCGGAGCCAGCTGCCTCTGCACTAGCCTTCTAGCCAAAGCGGCCACCAGGAATAAGCATCACCCGCTGTGCTAAACAAGTCTGAGGAAGTGACGTAGAGCACAGAGACCTTGTGGGGATCTGACCCCACCAAACTTATGGCTGCCCAGCATGGAGGAGCCGAAGGCAGGAGTGGCAAAAGTGCCCTCCTGGTGGGAGAGCCCCAGAGGTTCTCAAACCATGGCTGTGCCCCCCCCCACACACACACCTCCTACGCTGTCCCTTCTCATGAGGCCCTGCCTCGCCTTGCTCTTCCCTGCTCCTCCCCCCCTCGCTCACCCTTATGGGCAGCAAAAAGTGCCCCCCCCCCATTCCAGTGCCACAGGCCAAGGTTCACGACTCAAGGGAGTGCTACTAGAGACAAGTCACCCTGGTGACATGGACTATAGGGGGCCATGCAGGGCTGGCCTTACCATGCGGCCAACTGAGGCAGCCGCCTCAGGTGCCAGAATGTGGGGGGGTGCTACTAGGACCTAGAGTGTAGAAAATTGTGTCTGCTGCTGGTGCAGTGAGGAGGTATGGGGGCGTCATTTGAGCTCTCCACCTCAGGTGCCCAAATGTTGTGGGCCGGCCCTGGGGCCGTGCTCCAAACTGAAGGGACATGGTAGCAAGTAGCCCCAGGCAGCGGATATACACTCCCCCCTGGGAGGTTTCCTACTCAGGAGCTGATGCGTACATAGGCCTGGAGTCTGGGACCCTGTGGAGTGGGAGGGCCTGGGCACCCTCCCCCCAACCTTCAAGACTGAGGCACCATGACCAAGCACAGGGCTGGAAGTCAAGCGCTCCAGTCGCTTGGCTGCCCAGCACTCCAAGTCCTCCTTTACAAACCACAATAAAAATCAAGGAGCTCTTGTGAAATGATAAAATCCTGTTCCAGGGAACAGTCTCAGCAAAGGACATAACCTTTACAAGGGCCTTACCACAGGCTCAGTGCTTCTTAGTTCCAGGGGGGAAAACTAGACCGTTTACTGCATGTGATATAGGTATATTTTTCAGGGAGGATACATTTTAGGAACAGTACATAGTGGAGGCTTGTGTGAGCAAGTACTTCACTGAGTGATGACTGGGCGTCTGTTGGAACTTGAGGAGTTAAGCCAGAAAAGTGCAAGTGGAGAGTTATGTTTGTGTGACCAGAGAACGCAAAGTGAAAAATGACCTGTTGGAGAATTTAGTATATGGCTGGGGGAAGCACAAGCAGGCAAGCCAATTTAAGTTCAATAAGTCGGTGAGAATGGATAGATAAATCAACCACATAAAATATGATGCAGCTGGAATGGATAGCAGGAATGGGCCTCACGGTATTGTGCATGGAGCTGAGCTAGCCATCATGGCAGCAGCAGGAGGTGAAATTGCAGAGTCTTGCAAGAGAATGATGAAAAATGGTGAATGCGTCAGGTTTACTGGACTCAGCTTTCGCATAAATGACATGGCCCTCTCTCCTACAGAATGATTCATAGATTCTGAAGGCCAAACCCCTTCACGTCACTTTTAAACATTTTTTTTTAACCTTTGTCTTCTTAGCTGAGTGCAAAAGAACCATACAAACTATAGAAAAGCAGTCAACTTGCCTTCTGTAGTATCATGTTGGTTCATAGCATGGTCTGTTTGGGCAACGTATCAGCTAAAGGAATTCACTAGTCATTCTTAGAGTATGACGTATCATTCATCACAGGAACAAAACTATCACAATGTTTAGTCACTTCCTATTTGTTTAATGTCTGATTACCTGAAGAGAGAGATTCTTCTTTATTTAAATATGTATTTAAATAGGATCCCAACTGCTAAACCTTTGTACTCTACTTAGTAATCCTCTGGCAGGCCAGTTTTTTTGGCCTCTCCTAGGTTCTAGCCCTCCAGTGGGACACTCTGGTCCTGGTACATCTGTGGTCCTACCAGACCATGGATGTTGCCGGTTCAGAGAGTCCTGGTTAAGAGGGTTTCAACCTGTATTATCATATAAGACTTCACTTGTATAAAGGACCTTGTTCATTGAACCCCAGAAGATTCTAACTCTAGGTGCTCTTTTAGGCTCTGCTCCCTGATTCGCAGGCTAAAGCTCTCGATAAATGTAAACACTATCGTTCTCTCAGTCACCAGAACTCATTACACGTGAGGAGAGTTCTGAAAGCTGAGAGCACTTATGTTAATTCAATGAGTTCCTCTGAGGCCTCATTGGCTACGTCTAGACTACATCCCTCTGTCGGCAGAGGGATGTAAATTAGGCACTTCGAAATTGCAAATGAAGCTGGGATTTGAATTTCCCGCCCTTCATTTGCATAATCGCGTCATGGCGCTCTTTTGAAAAAGCGCTATTTTGAAAATAAAACTGCAGTCTAAACATGGTTCTTTTGAAAATAGATGCCTTTTTTGAAAGATCCTGTAAACTTATTTTTTTTTTCTCCAGCTGAGTGAATAGCAACACTTCTGTCGACTTGAATAGCTCTTGATAGGAGCTATACCTTCCATGCCTTCCTGTGACCCCTTCATTTATGGTCACTGGTTCCATACAGTCATGCATACACTTCCTTTGACCCTTATTGGGTCCATGTCCCTGCCTAATGCTGGCCTATGCATATCTGGAGTAGAGCTCAGATGTGTGGAAGGGGTTACCCAGGGCAAGGCAGGGCTGTTTACAGCACTCCGCAGGGCTGTTTACAGCTCTCATGCCACTGGGGGCATTTCAGCCAGAGACAACACACAGTTTCTCCGGGCTGGCAATTGCTGGGGACTCCATCACTTGTGCTTGCTGTTTGTGTCCAAGCTGGAGTTGAGTGGATGTGTTTTAGCAACACCTTTTCCAGAAATAAGAAGTTGTTTAAAATTCTATTTGATATGAACTTATTTTAAATTGCCCAAAGTTTAGGCAATTAATACAATGCTGACTCCTGCCTAGTGGCCAGAACACTATCCTGGAGCTCAGAAGACCAGGATTTTACTTCTAGACCTGTTATTGACTTGCTGGGTGACCGTACGTAAGTCACTTCATCCCTCTGTGCCTCGGTTTCTCCACCAGTAAAAAAATGATACGGACCTCCTTTGTCATGTGCTTTGAGATCTACCAGTGAAAAGTGGTAGGTATTATTAGTATTACAATATGGGCAGGCCCTAATAGTTTTGGGAGGCAGGGAAGTGGCAGAGTGAAAACATCTGCGTTGAAGTAGGAGCAAACAGGCCTTCAGAAACAAGCACAGGTAATGGATTAAATGGTTGTTTTCTAATGGCAAAAGTTGTGAATGTTTCAAATAATTCCTGTGATGCACAAACTAAGCTTTCGGGACGACACAAGCGAACCAAAAAAGCCCTTTAGAATTTCTACTTTTAGAAGCCCATATATGGAAAAGTGGGGTTCCCTCCAAATTTCAACAGGACAAACAATTTTAAGACTGGGTGTCTTTCTAAAAACTAGGCTGTAGCTCTGGAGTTTCAAACTCCTGGCCCATGGACTATCCTGGGCCGGAGCAATTGCACAATCTGGCCTGGGAGTCACGGCAGGCCGGGGGCAGAGGACTATCCATTCTCATTCCCCAAGCCCCACCCCTTCCTACCTCCATCTCTCAAGGGATGCAGCCTTGGGGATTATCGGGGGGGGCTTGTTGCAGGATGGCAGCAGCAATCGGGCCCCCACATGCCCAAACTCGCTTGCTGCGCTCCACTTCCCCATGGCTCCCGCTGCTGCCTGGAGTGCGGGGCGGGAGGTCCCAACTGCTGCTGCTGTGCCAGATCCCCTGGTAAATCCCAAAGCCATGTCCTCAGGGGATGAGGTGCCATGGTGGGGAAGGGGAGCAGTGGCAGGAAGTGTGAGGCTTGGGGAATGGTAACAAACAGACCCCTCCCCCCAGGAATTCTGAGCCGGATTGCACAATTACGCTGGTCGTGGATGGCCCACAAGCCAGGAGTTTGAGACCCTTGTTCTAGCTAAACAAGAAGTTACTCCTGAAGCAGCGATCAGAGGGTGAAATTTGGTGGCCTGTGCAATTCAGGAGATTAGAGGACCATAATGGTCCATTCGGAACTTACATTTCTATGAATCTATGATTTGTCATTGGTTTTATGCCTCCTGGAGTGAGAACACGCTGAACAAGAACATGAACTATAACGAAGCAGAGACTATTGTACTGTCAACCCCTCCATTGCCAGGAGAGTTGAGAGAGTTTTAGGCTGGTTCCTTGTTGTTACTGGTGGACATCTACATGGGGTGAAAGAGAAGAAGTTCTCTGAGAATGCCTTTAAGGCCTGGAGTTGCATTTCTTGCATGCCTGTTTAATTACCCAATAAAACGCCCACTGATTACAGGGTGCACGAGGAATGCAGGATGCGGTCCTTAGCCACGTCCTCCTGATCCCTTCTTCCTCTTCTGCCCGCTCCTGCTCAGGGTCGTTCAGTTCTCCCACCTGCTTGCCCAAGCTGTTGCAGTTAGTAGGTTGTACCTGTTATTATTTCTCTCTCCTACTGGGGCCTGTTTGCTAGGCGCTGCCTGCACACATAATAAGAGACAGGCCCATGCCCGGCAGCACTTACATTCTAAATGGGGAAAGGAAGATTTTCTTCCATTTTGTAGCTGAGGAAAGTAAGGGATGGAGCAACTTCATCAATAGCAGTGATGGGCAAGCTAGGCTAGTGAGTGGGCCTCAGGAGTGGCCCTCCAGTGAGCAGCAAGATGGCCATAACCAAAATGGTCTCCTGGGACAGGGTCATCTTGCTAACTGCATCTGCGTACCTAGAATTTGCGGGGGGTGCCAGCTGAATCATAGAGTAGCACTTTGACTGGATGCAGACGGAGCACATGGCTCTCACAGTCAGTGTTGTGTGCAATCGGCACACACCTCGCTTCCTGTGCCCTTGCTTTACGGGTGCACCCCGTTAGTAATACCGGGTAGGAAAAAAAACCCCACGCAGACGAAAACCAGTGGAATCTGGCAACCCTGTATGTGGGCAAAACTAAACAAAATGTCTCATAGGCCACACGCAGAACCCCAATGGACTGCATGTGGCTCGCCAGCTGCAGATTGCCCAGCACAGATCTATAGTATAGAGGAGAAAGATGGTTCATTGGTAGGGAGAATTGGCATGATACTTAGGAGACCTAGATTCAGTTCCCTATTTGCCACAGGCTTTCTGTATGACCTTGGGCACATTACTTCATCCAGCTGTACCTCAGGTCCCTATCAACAAAGTGGAGACAATGTCATTTCCCAGCCTCGTCGGGCACTTGTGAAAATAAATGCATTAAAGATTATGAAGTGCTCAGAAACTACAGTAATGGGAGGGCAGTGGACGGATGTTTCACAGAGAATCTGCAAGAGAGCAGGAAACAGGACTCATCAGCATTCAATTCACCCACATGTAGTGCAGGAAATAAAAAGGAAAGATTATCAACACCAAAGGAGTCTGCAATCATTATCAACTCCATTAGCATTAATATTCTTTTATGAGACTAGCAATTGACAAGGCCACATTTAAAGGGAAAAAAAGATCATTGTGAAGCAATATTATCTAAGAGATTATTTTTTGATGAGATACAATTAGTGAGGCTATTTTTTCCCACACCAGAATCACATTGCACATTAGCTTCGTGCAGTGGAATGGCATCTCTGGAGTGACGTTTAATTTTTTTGGAGCAAAGCTGTTTTGCCTTTAAAAAGTTCCTACATTTTCAGTCCATGAGATCATTGCTAAAGTGCAAGTACTGGCAAGACATCTCCCTAATCTATGTATGCCATGTCTTGCCATGGCAGTAGGTCTTTCATGTCATGTTGTTAATCATCTATTGCTTAGGCACTTCTTCTGGCTGAAGGCAATCACAGCATGTATTATTGAAACTAATGAGGGGAACACAGAGTTGGCTTTGCTGCAAAAAAAAAAAAAAAAAAAAAACAACCTTGCCACCTCGAAAAACCTGCTACCCAACCACACTGGCAAGAAAATGGAAGAGAAAACCATACTTAGAAGCAATGCTGATATTAGAAGTTTTCTGTTTTTCTGTTACATAGAAACACAAACTATTAAGTTCCTTTCACTACCCATTCTTTGCTTAAACTTCACTACCCTCTCTAGCCAGGCTGAAGGCAGCCAATCAGAGAGGAAACCACAGCTGATTATGTTGGAAGAGTCAAAATGACAATGGAATACAAAATATAGCGCATTTGTAACAGAGACATGGAAGAACAGAGAGAAGGGGCTTCAGCACTGTATAACAGCTTCAGTGCTGCCCCCCACCCCCACCCCCTCAAGCCAATGGGAACAGATTAAACAGGTGTGAACATGTTTGCTGAATGAGTGCCTGAGACTTGAATTCTCACTTTCAGCAACTACCTACCTGGCTTCTAGGGTTTAAATCTGCCACTGAGTTTTATGTTCATAGCCAGGAGTTGGGGAGGGGACTGACAGTATAAAATTCGGCAAAATCATTTCATTTCCCTTTTTTTCCAACATTTTATTTTATTTTCCTAATTCCTTCCCTACAAATGTACAAAAGGTGCTCATGCAGCACTGCAGGCACCTCTAGCAACAACAACAACATTAAACAAACAAGCTACAACCAAAAAGTTGACCCACTACCTTGCCACAACACTCGCACTCCACCCTGACTACATACACAAAACCTCAACCCACCATAGCCTCCCATTCCACCACCACCCCTCCCAAATTAATAGAGAATCTTTGCAGCATGCTGTGAAAGTTAACTGTCACCGTTTCAGGGGCAAGTGCATTTGTACAGTAGCACCCCCGGTCCACTTCAGTAGTGCCCAATTAGGTTTCAGGACTCCTGCTATCACCTATTTGTTGTTAGGGACCCTTGTCCCACTCTCTTCTCATCGGGGGCAGAGGGAAGAGGGGTTAAGACTGCACTGCTCCCTTCCTCACATTGTAACATCCCCGTAAAGCCAATCTGCCTAAAGGCCAATGCCTGTGTTTCTCTCCCAGCGGTAGGGACACAGTGTTGTCAGCAGCTATGTGTTACTGTACAGCTCTTTCTAAGCAAGCACTTTTATTCTTAAGGTAATAGCATTACAGAGAAAACAAAAACAATATAAGGTCCTACATGCATGCTAAAGCTTACCATCAGTCTTATGGGGCTCTAGTTTCTAGAGGGGCAAAGTCTTTCCAACTCTCCCCAAGGGTTCGGGCCCCTGTGGGCAGAAGGTCCCATCTACTTGGTGGAGCAGAAAGAAGGCCCTGTGTTGGTTCAAATGCAGAAGTTAAAAGTCCTTGCTTTGTTTTCCGAGCCTCTGGAAATCCAGTTTCAATCAGTAGATGTGAATCTTAACTGCTCCCACTCCCCACACACTGTTTTAAGCTCCTGAAGGAGCTATGTATCAGAGGGGTAGCCGGGTTAGTCTGAATCTGCATAAAGTATGAGAAGTCCTGTGGCACTTTATAGACTAACAGATTTATTGGAGCATAAGCTTTCGTGGGCAAAGACCCACTTTGTCAGATGCACGTAGTGGAAACCTCCACATCAGCTGCTAGAAGTGGGCCTCATCCTCCCTGACAGAATTGACCTCGTTATCTCTGGCTTTATTCTTGATTGGTACTTTTCATATGCCTGTATATTTATATCTTCCTGTGGAATTTCCACTACGTGCATCTGATGAAGTGGGTCTTTGCCCACGAAAGCTTATGCTCCAATAAATCTGTTAGTCTATAAGGTGCCACAGAACTTCTCGGTGTTTATGAAGGAGCTATGGTAACCCTACCCTACTAAGCAAAGGACGAGATAGACAATCCCTGTCCAACAGGGATCCCTGAATTCAAGACAGCATGTCCCCCCCAAAAATACTTCATACAGTTGTAATATCGGCCACAAGCAGATCCAGGCTATTTTGGAGAAGGAGGAAGAGGAGGAAGAAGGAAAGTAGGTTTCCAAACCGCGTGGTATTCAGCTGTCCCTATAATAGAACAGATGATAGTGTACTAGACAACAACCAGCTTATCTGCATCAAGCCATTCTTGAGCAGTGAGGGCACAATAGCTTCCTGAAGAGCAATCAGGGCCTTGCTGTCCCTAACACTGGTGCTGACCTGCCTTCACACAGAATTTAGTGATCAGGAAGGGGTCACATGAGAACACTTAAAAGCCAGTTCTTTATTTACCCACCAAAAAGGGATGCCCTCGGTAGCTGTGGTGCAAGCTTCCCTTCACAGCTCAACCAATGCTCCTCAATTCTCCCCTGGAAGGCACAAGGTTAGGGGAAAGAGGATATACATGTCTGTCTCTAGGGCTCAAATCATTATGCCTCGGGGAGTTAGGCACCTACATCAGTGTTTCTTAAAGTGTGTTCCGTGGCACACTGGTGTGCTGCAGAGAACAACAGAGTTCAAAATGGCCACCCTTAAAGGGGCAAGCGACTTTTTTTTTTTTTGCTCAACAAAAAATACTTGGTGTTCCTCATAAAAAAAAATTATTGTTTGGCGTTCCTCGGTCTTAAAATGTTTAAGAAACACTGACCTAGATCCTTTTGAGGATCTGAACTTAAGTCCATTCCATCCTGTGCATGTGAATTTCCAAATAACAGACACCACCTACCCCAGCAATCTGTTTAAATTAACACCTGGGATGTAGGTCTCAGCAAAGAGGCAAAGCATATTTTTATCATTACTATTCCTCCTTGGCAATGAAGGGAGTTTGCACAGAGATTTGGTCAGCATTAGAATACAGCTGGCATCATGGGGGAAAAGCAGAGCTCATCAAAACTATGATTCCCGAGAGATTTTTATCTCCCTCTCACTTGAATGTCTGTGATCTGCAGGTCCTTTCCTTAGTTGGAAATGAGGCCTAAAACATACAAACATTCAGGGAACAGATGGCTCGGTCTTTCGGCAGCATTCCAGGTGTCTCCACACCTTCAGGAAAGGGGAGTTTCTGTTCTGTATGGGTGCAGTGCTTTGAATAGATCACTGGTGGGCAACCTGCAGGCCACGGGCCACATGTAACCCACTGAGGTTCCACCAGCAGCCCACAGACCCCCTGTGTGCCCCTTCCCCTACATGCCTCTTGCACACTGGGGTTTGGGAGCCCCACACTTCCTACTTCACCTCCTGCCTCCCAGCACTTTCAGAGTGCCATGAATCTGCTGATTTGCGCTCTGAAAGTACTGGGAGGGAAGGAGGGAGAGGAGTAAGGGTAGGATGTTTGGTGCTCCAGAATCCTAGTGTCAGGCAATCATGAAGGAGGGCCACTCAAGCAGCCTACTCACTAGTCTTGGTTGCCCATCACTGGAGTTGATTGTTCCTAGGAGCTGTGAGTCATTTAGTTAACCAAGCATGTGTTACGTGAGAGCGCGAAATCAAGTGCTGCACTGTATTGGTAAAGATTATGGTCAAATTAAGGTATGTCAGAAACTAGACAGACAATGGGAATATTTACACAAGGAAGTCTAAAGCCATCATGATCCAACCTCTGTAGCCAGGAGATGATGCATCTAGGAGTGATACTGCAGCCCTGGAGGGGAAAAAAATCTAATAAGAATGGAACCACCTACAAGTAAAGAAGAAATTGACTAATCAGTACATGGAATAAGTGAGGTAAGTAGATGAGAGCTAGCAGGAACTCAGACTAGTAGCCATTGCACTCAAAAGGGTGTAGTGTTTGTGTGATCACAAACTATCTGGCTAACGAGCTGATTTGTCTTCCCAGTGGTACATCAAGCACGGGAGGAGGAACTAATAATGGACAGTTACAGTATATATCTTGCAGTGAACCTAAGGTTCTGAAATGATGCATCTCAAAGACGCTGCTTTGGCCAGCCCATGCCTGGTATAGACATGAAGGATAAACCTGGCAAAGAAGCTATTCAGCTACATAAAATAAGACGCACAAAGATTTGAACACTGACATGAAATGGCATGAGTTCTACAGGCCATTGTAATTCCAGAAGGGCCAGAACCCATTCCCAGGATCAGAAGAACAATGAAATGGGGGAGATGCTGTACAGGAATCAAAGGTTGTGACCAGTGAGCCCTGTAAGCTGTGTATTTATGCAGCTGCTCAAGAAAGAGATTCAAATGTCATCCAGATGACCAGCAGAGCACCCGCAACTGGTGGTGCACATTCACACGTGCCTTGGTGCCCACAAAAAATATTCCGCACATGGATGGAAAAGATCAGAGGGGAACATTGGTCGTGACTCAGATCTATCTCTAATTCCGTTTAATTTGTTTATGTCAATTATTTTCTAATTCAGCACAGAGGAAGCATGACCCAGTAAAGAGGGCACTGGACTGGAAGTAAGGAGACCTGGATTCTTATTCCTGGCTTTGTCATTGGCTTGCAGTGCGACGTGGGGCAGGTCACCTCTCTGGGGCCCTGTTTCCCCTCCAAATCTTTGCCTCGTTTGTCTATTTAGCCTGTAAATTCTTCAGGGAAGAGCCTGTTTGCACAGCACCTAGCAGAATGAACCCCTGCTCATGGTTGGAGCCTGTACACGCTATTGTCATATAAATAATTGTGTGTCCTTACATCGATGCTTTCTCTGTGGATTAAATCATAGTCACCTTGCTCATGTGAAGCCCAGGGTCCAGATCAGCAAAGGAGGTGCCTAACTCCCTTTGAAATAAATGGAAATTTGGCTCCTTAATACCTTTGCAGATCTGGGCCCTTAAGACTACTTGAGTGAGTAGGATTTGGTCCTACGTGCTGGGTAAAAAGTGCCTTCAATGATGCATAACACTGCAATTATGTTTATTTTCCATATTATGCCTTTTTCAGCACCACAACACTGACATTTCCCCCCACAGCCTCTTTGATTTGATAATGCTACAGTTATAAAGTAGATAAAGAGCCATTCTCTCAACTGCTGTACAGTTTGGCTGACCTTTAGAATTTATTCTCTCCCCTGTGTTGAGACTTTGATTTAAGACGATTTGCAAAAGGCAAATGGATGCATATAACACTGTCAATGCCGTATCCCCTAATGAAGCAATGCAACTGAGACATGGCACAAGGTATGTTTCTGCAGAGCAGATAATAAGCTGTGTTTGGAATTGCTGGGTATATCAGATGAACATTTTTATGGACAAGCATGCTAGGGCTGTTCGTAATCTGCAGCACTGAGTCCTCTGGGAATGGCAATGACGTGTGGGTGGGGGAGACACAAGTGAGGTCCCGTGAAGAAAGGAGAAAGATTTGAGAGGTGTCAGATGGTGAGCAGAGGTTGATGACACAGTTGTGAGGCATTGCATCACCCATCTGGACTTGCGGCAGCTTGATATGAATACAAAAACATCATCATCCGTCTATGCCAGGGTTTCCCAACCTATGGGTCGGGTCGCCATTACATTTCAGAAGGGTCGCCAAGTGTCTCCCCAGGTGGATCTGCCCTCCGTCCTCCCCCTGTTTTTGATTTGCCTTGGGTCACCAAGTCTTCCTGAATTGTGCAAAATGGGTCCCCATCTGGGAAAGGTTGGGAACCACTGGTCTAGGCCCTAACATAAGGGAGGCCAGGAGGGCCATTCGTCCTGGGCCTCAGGAAACAAAGGAGCCTCAAATTTTGACATTTTTCTACCAAGTTATTTCCATTTATTATACACCTTACAGTTATAACAAAGACAACAAAAGAAGCCATGAATACCTGCAAAAAATTGATTTAAATTATTGTGAGACCTCGGGCCTTCACCAATTTATCGGTCACATCTGAGTTTTCATCTGTGTGACTGAAGACGGGAGTACCTTCTCTGATTAGTGATTCTACGTTATGAAACGCTGTTCACCATCTTTGCATAGTTTAGAGGTTTTGAAAGTTGTAATTAATTCTGTTACTATAGTGATTTTGCTTGCTCTGAGGGTGAGTTTAACTTTTAAATATTCCTGTTTTTTCTTATGTGTCTCTGCAAACAATAACCATATCAGGCTCAGCTGTAAGCTACCTCTCTTCATCCAGTTTTAGATTCACATTAAAGGCTTTTTTGTGATAATAAACTTTTAATTCTAGTTGTTTAATAAACTTTATATCCAATCTGGCAATCGCCCCGTGTTCATATTCATAACAACGCACCAGTTATTGAAGGAATGTAATAATAGGAATGTGTTAGCAGATGAAATTTTAAGACTTTGAAAGAAGGCAATAAGGGCCATAGTAAATAACACCCTCAATCCGCTATTATATAATAATCATTGCGAAGTATATACAATTAACATTTTGTATAATCAATAGACTTTAGTGAATTAGTTCATTGTGTGTTACTGTGTTTTAAAAAAAAAACCTTTATAAAAATGAAGACTTGAAAGTGGTGCAAGTAAGGGTACGTCTACACTGCAGTTATTTCGGAATAAGCTATCCGGAATAGTTATTCCAAAATAGCTTATTTCAAAATAGCACGTCTACATTAAGGAAGTCTGCCTCAGACTCATTTTGAGGCTTCCCTACAGTGCAGACATGCTATCTCAATTTAGAGCCCCAGGAGGAATAACTTTGAATGGCCCTGGTGAGGGGCTATTTCAAAATAGCAAAAGTGGAGCGTCTACACACGCCTTATTTCAAAAATAGCTATTTCAGAATATGTTATTCTTCATAGAATGAGGTTTACAGAAGTCGGAATAAGCCATCTTATTTCAAAATTATTTCGAAATAACAGGATTGCTGTATAGATGCTAGCAAAGTTATTTCGGAATAACAGCCGTTATTCCAAAATAACTTTGCTGTGTAGACATACCCTAAGAGACGTCGAAAGCAACAGGGTGAAGCAGCAGTTAAGAGTTTGAAGTCAATAACATCATTTCTCACAGAAAATATGCCTCAGCCATTAGACGGTGACCATACTGACAGTGACACTTCCAGTTCTGATGATGAAAACTGTACCCACAAATGACATTTCAATGCTACTGTGTCAAAATGAGGAGGTCATTGATCAAGACACAGAAATGCCAACAGTAGCGACGGAAGTGGAATCTACGCTCCATTTGGAGACTGTGCAGGCAGAAAATGAGGATCTCGGAGATGCTGCACAGCAAAAGCAAGAACTTATGACTAGCACAGGACACAGCGTAACAACAGTGGCATCAGAACCTGATACTGGACTTCTTCATAAGAACAATGTTGCTAAAATGTAGTCATTTCTCAAAATTAGTTGTGTTCAGATTCCTAGTAATATACTGAATGATGCTGAAAATCATGCTTTTCCCACTCGTCTGCTGACAAAACTCTTCCAAAGAGAGAGATCTACACAAGAGACTGGCTCTGTTAGAGCATGGAAAAGCAGGTTCTATACTGTGTACCCTGCTTCGTTTTTAACAGTAATACTTCAAATGCATCAGTACTGTCTGATCCATCAGGTTGGAGCATCAACAGATATTAGAGGAAGCTGAAAGACCGAATACCTGCACATGAAACTTCAGTATCACATACAGATAACTATGTTACATGGAAATCAGCTAGCAGAGCAGCACTAGCTGACAGTTCAATTGAAAACTTACTCCTGAGTGAAATAAACACAGAAACTGATAACTGGAAAAAACTCATTGTGCACATATTAAATGTCTTTCTTTTTCTTTCTGAATGGGGTTTGGCTTTATTTGGTTCCAGTCAATGTATAGGTGTCCCTACAAACAGAAACTTTCTTGGTATTCTTGAGATTCTTAGCAAGTATGAACCACTTTTATCAGGCCATGTTAAGCATGTTTGTGAATCACAAGAGAATGGAAGATTCATGCAACTCCATTATTTGTCTACCAGAATACAAAACAAGTTTATTGAGCTATGTGGGACGTTTGTGCGCACAATGATTTTTAAAGAGAATACATGTGAAATACCTTTCAATTATTGATGCTATTCCAGACTGTTCTCATAAAGAACAGACAAGTTTGGTTGTTCAATATATTAAAATTGCAGGAATTTCAAAAGTTTCAATTGAAGAACAATTCATTTTGTTTGATAATTTCATAAAAAAACTGGAAAAGAAATCGCTGCTCATGTATTAGAAATTCTAGAAGGCTTCAAATTAAATTTTCAAATGTGCATTGGCCAAGTCTATGACAATGGATCCAATATTGCTGGGAAGTACAACGGAGTACAAGCAGTCCTTCTTGAGCAAAATCCAAACTGTATTTTCTCCAGTTGTGGCACTGCACACTAAATCTTGTTGGAGTTGATTGCGCTGAATCATGCAAGGAAGCAATCACATACTTTGGAACAATCCAGCAATCGTACAACCTTTTCAGTAGCAGTCTTTGAAAGTGGGAAATTCTGAAGTAGCATCTGCCTGTTTCCCTTCATGGCATGTTGACAACAAGATGGTCAACACAAATTGATGGCATTAAACCAGTTGCACGGCATTTGGACACCATGAGAGAGACTTTAAGTGAGCTTGAATCTCTTACTCTCACGGCAAAGGCTCGCACTGGGCTTAAGTCAATTCAGAAGCACACATCCAAATTTGAATGCATTTTAATGTTGTCCATGTGGATAAAGCTGCTAAAAATGATCCATGAAACTAATCTTGTAATTGAAGCATGCAATGCTACATTAGATGTTGAAGGGATAACACTGAACGACTTCTTAAAGATATTCAAAAGATTCATGATCAATGGGATGCAATCCTTTCCTAGTCCAAATCAGTCACACAGGATATTGACATTTCATCTGAATTTTCCACCAATCACAGCCTAACATCTCAATCTGATGCAGAAAGGCACTATCAAGTCAATTTTGTTGTTATTATTGACTCCATCAAATCTGGTCTTACACATCGATTTGAGTCACTGTGACAAATTTGTACCCTTTTTGGATTCCTTTGGGAGTTCACAGAACTAAGTGCTGAAGATCTATATTCAGCAGCTGAACAGTTTCAACAAAGGTACAACAACAAAATTTCAAGAGAGCTCTGTGACAAGATCGTTTTCCTGAAATGTATACATTCTACCAACTTTAAATCGGGCTGGAAGCCAAAAGAACTGTTTTAAGAAATATTTGATCTTGGCCCATCGGCTATATTTCCGAATATCACAATTGCATTACGTATTTTTGTCAGTCTCCCTGCATCAGTGGCTTCAGGTAAATGCATATTCAATGTGTTAAAACAAGTAAAGAACTATCATCATTCTACAATGGGAAAAGAGTGTTTGAATGGGATTGCAATGCTTAACATTAACAGAGATGTTGCATGTAAATTAGATTTTTCTTCAATTATAAATGAGTTTGCACACAACAAAGCCAGAAAAGTATTCCTAAAATGAAGAGTTTTGCTTGCAGTGGAAACTCACAATGAAAGTTACACTTTTAATATACACGCTATTGGTATAATGACTTAATTGTTAATAAATAAATGTCTCAAGTGTTCATTTTCTTATATTCTTTTGGTTTTAGTATGACACTGTGCAGGGCCAGCCCGAGCCATTTTGGGGGCCCGGGCCCGGGCGCGTAGTGCTGCCCCCGGATGCACGGTGCATGCGTGGGCCCACCCATGGGGTGCGGGTCCTCCCCCCGAGGGTGTGCAGGCCCGCCCCTGGGGCACACGGTGCACGTACTGCCCAGCCCGGCCTGGCCACCGCTGCTGGCGCGTGTGCCGGGCAGTGCAGGGCCCCACGGCCGTGGGGGGAAGGGCGCTGTTGGCCGGCGCCGCGGGAATGGGGGGGGCCGGCGTTGCGGGAGCCGGGTGCGCGGCGCCTGATGGCACCTATAAGGGACGCCGTGCGCCCCTTACAGCTGCCATCAGGTGCCCACCATCGGTTGGTGCCCCGGGCAGCTGCCCGGCTCGCCCACCCCTCAGTGCGGCCCTGACGCTGTGGATGAAAAGTTAGATACGTTGGGAACATGGGGCTGGGCTGGGGCCTCTAAACTCAAAGTGTCCTGGGCCTCTGTCATTCTCAGAGAGGGCCTACGACTTGCACTAGAACACTCTGGGCATTTTAGTGACACCTGCAAATCTCAAAGGTTTGGAGCCGTAGAAAAATAGCAAGGGGGTGAAATGAAGCATCCTAAAGACAGCAAAAATAAGGCGAGAGAGCCCTGAGGTGTGTGGGGTCATTGTCAGAGGAGAGGGAAGGGAGAGAATGGGAGTGTATGAAGAGCATTAGCTCAGAATGTGCAACGAGCATTAAGGGGACTTTAATACATCAAATCATTGGCAAGATGGAAACTGCAATTTGGCCAGGGGGAAGCCTGCACGTTAATAAAGCTAATATGCAGAATGCATAGGCAGGTCTGGCTATATTTATACTTCTGCTGAAAGGAAAATCCTTACATCATTTATAAACATTGTAAGGTAGTATATGGAAACATACAGCCATAGGAAAGATGGAGGCTTAGCAATTGTGGGGCTAGAAGCTATTATCTCTAAAAAGGAGTGGGTTTTAAAGAAAAAAACCCTCAGAATTAATCAGGATAGTAAAGTGGAATTATGTTGAGGATACACTACATTTCTGGAGAAACGGAGACACCTTCTTAATTCTTTCACAACAGAATGCCACTATGAATTTCCACATGGCCCACTTACCCACGATCTTTCTTCTGAGAATGTACAGGACTTATCATTTTGCTGCTTAGCGTGAATGACAAGTCAGGTTTTGAAGATCTACTCTAGCCTACAGTTTACTTGACCACCACCAAGCCACAGCCAAAGGCGATATTGTGTATTTATTACTGTACTTTACCATATCGGTATACTTTCCCATATTTATTACTGTACTGTATCATATAAGAGTTAGAAGTCTGCATTTGTAATATAACAGTACACATGTGTAGTCTTGTGCATGTTTTATGGTCCTGGCATTTCACATTGCAGTATGAACTTTAGCCTTTATATACATAGATAATTTTTTAGTAAAGCTGTTCTCCAATATAAATCTCCTCCACAGATGTAAGGAAAACAGAAATGGCCCGTGTTAAAAGTCACAGGTATCAATAACACAGGCAGCTCATGATTCTACATATGTTGCTTAGTCTCTAAGATGCCACAGGACTACTTGTTTTTAAAGTTACAGACTAACCTGGCTACTCCTCTGAAGCTCCCTCCAGGGGAGACTACTGTAGGCCTAGCCAACCTGAGGAGTTATTCCCATTCTCCCCCTGGCAAATATGAGTTTAACTGCCCTGAGCCAGTGCAGCAGGAGGGATTCCTGGGCTTTGTAGCCAGCTGGCAGGCACCACTTTGGTGGGCGGTGTCTCCAAAGCAAATCATTGCATTCAAGATCATCTCATCTGAGTAAGCCGGTTTTGAAAGCTCATGATACTATGGATCCATATTCTTCAGTCTCTACGGTGCCACAGGCCTGCTCCTTGTTTTTAAAGTTACAGGCCCCCTCCCAGACGCCAGCCCATTCTAAGCGGTTTAAAGCAGGGGCAGAAAACGGCCCCAGCTCCGAGCATGTCCACCCGGCTCCACCCCAGCCTCAGCTGCATGCCAGGCTCTGTCCCTGTTGCACTCCCCGGCTGCACAGGGAGCCTGGCCGCAGGCACCTCTATGCAAGGCAGGGGTTGGGGGGGGAGGGGCGCAGGCAGCTCTATGCAAGGCAGGGGTTGGGGGGGGCGCAGGCAGCTCTATGCAAGGCAGGGGTTGGGGGGGGGGCACAGGCAGCTCTATGCAAGGCAGGGTTGGGGGGGGCGCAAGCAGCTCTATGCAAGGCAGGGGTCGGGGGGGGCGCAGGCAGCTCTATGCAAGGCAGGGGTCGGGGGGGGCGCAGGCAGCTCTATGCAAGGCAGGGGTTGGGGGGGGCGCGCAGGCAGCTCTATGCAAGGCAGGGGTGGGGGGGGCGCGCAGGCAGCTCTATGCAAGGCAGGGGTTGGGGGGGGCGCGCAGGCAGCTCTATGCAAGGCAGGGGTTGGGGGGGGCGCGCAGGCAGCTCTATGCAAGGCAGGAGTTGGGGGGGGCCGCAGGCAGCTCTATGCAAGGCAGGGGTTGGGGGGGCGCAGGCAGCTCTATGCAAGGCAGGGGTTGGGGGGGGCGCAGGCAGCTCTATGCAAGGCAGGGGTTGGGGGGGGGCCGCAGGCAGCTCTATGCAAGGCGGGGGTTGGGGGGGGCCGCAGGCAGCTCTATGCAAGGCGGGGGTTGGGGGGGCCGCAGGCAGCTCTATACAAGGCAGGGGTTGGGGGGGGCCGCAAGCAGCTCTATGCAAGGCGGGGGTTGGGGGGGGGCGCGCAGGCAGCTCTATGCAAGGCGGGGGTTGGGGGGGGCGTGCAGGCACCTCTATGCAAGGCGGGGGTTGGGGGGGGCGCAGGCAGCTCTATGCAAGGCGGGGCTTGGGGGGGGCGCAGGCAGCTCTATGCAAGGCGGAGGTGGGGGGGCGCAGGCAGCTCTATGCAAGGCGGGGTCGGGGGGGGCGCGCAGGCAGCTCTATGCAACGCGGGGGTCGGGGGGGCGCAGGCAGCTCTATGCAAGGCGGGGGTCGGGGGGGGCGCGCAGGCAGCTCTATGCAAGGCGGGGGTCGGGGGGGGCCGCAGGCAGCTCTATGCAAGGCGGGGGTTGGGGGGGCCGCAGGCAGCTCTATGCAAGGCGGGGGTTGGGGGGGGCCGCAGGCAGCTCTATGCAAGGCGGGGGTTGGGGGGGCGCAGGCAGCTCTATGCAAGGCGGGGGTTGGGGGGGGCCGCAGGCAGCTCTATGCAAGGCGGGGTTGGGGGGGCGCAGGCAGCTCTATGCAAGGCGGGGGTTGGGGGGGGCCGCAGGCAGCTCTATGCAAGGCGGGGGTTGGGGGGGGCCGCAGGCAGCTCTATGCAAGGCGGGGGTTGGGGGGGGCCGCAGGCAGCTCTATGCAAGGCGGGGGTTGGGGGGGGCGCGCAGGCAGCTCTATGCAAGGCGGGGGTTGGGGGGGGCGCGCAGGCAGCTCTATGCAAGGAGGGGGTTGGGGGGGCGCAGGCAGCTCTATGCAAGGCGGGGGTCGGGGGGGCGCAGGCAGCTCTATGCAAGGCGGGGGTCGGGGGGGCGCGCGCAGGCAGCTCTATGCAAGGCGGGGGTCGGGGGGGGCGCGCAGTCAGCTCTATGCAAGGCGGGGGTCGGGGGGGGCGTGCAGGCAGCTCTATGCAAGGCGGGGGTCGGGGGGGGCCGCAGGCAGCTCTATGCAAGGCGGGGGTCGGGGGGGGGCGCGCAGGCAGCTCTATGCAAGGCGGGGGTCGGGGGGGGGCGCGCAGGCAGCTCTATGCAAGGCGGGGGTCGGGGGGGGCGCAGGCAGCTCTATGCAAGGCGGGGGTCGGGGGGGCGCGCAGGCAGCTCTATGCAAGGCGGGGGCCGGGGGGGGCGCAGGCAGCTCTATGCAAGGCGGGGGGTTGGGGGGGCCGCAGGCAGCTCTATGCAAGGCGGGGGTTGGGGGGGGCGCAGGCAGCTCTATGCAAGGCGGGAGTCGGGGGGGGGCCGCAGGCAGCTCTATGCAAAGCGGGGGTCGGGGGGGGGCGCAGGCAGCTCTATGCAAGGCGGGGGTCGGGGGGGGGCCGCAGGCAGCTCTATGCAAGGCGGGGGTCGGGGGGGGCGCAGGCAGCTCTATGCAAGGCGGGGGTCGGGGGGGGCGTGCAGGCAGCTCTATGCAAGGCGGGGGTCGGGGGGGGGCGCAGGCAGCTCTATGCAAGGCGGGGGTCGGGGGGGCGCGCAGGCAGCTCTATGCAAGGCGGGGGTCGGGGGGGGCCGCAGGCAGCTCTATGCAAGGCGGGGGTCGGGGGGGGCGCGCAGGCAGCTCTATGCAAGGCGGGGGTCGGGGGGGGCGCGCAGGCAGCTCTATGCAAGGCGGGGGTCGGGGGGGGCGCAGGCAGCTCTATGCAAGGCGGGGGTCGGGGGGGGCGCGCAGGCAGCTCTATGCAAGGCGGGGGGGCGGCTCTATGCACGGGGGGGGCGCGCAGGCAGCTCTATGCAAGGCGGGGGTTGGGGGGGGCGCAGGCAGCTCTATGCAAGGCGGGGGTCGGGGGGGGCCGCAGGCAGCTCTATGCAAGGCGGGGGTCGGGGGGGGCCGCAGGCAGCTCTATGCAAGGCGGGGGTCGGGGGGGGGCGCAGGCAGCTCTATGCAAGGCGGAGGTCGGGGGGGGCCGCAGGCAGCTCTATGCAAGGCGGGGGTGGGGGGGGCGCAGGCAGCTCTATGCAAGGAGGGGGTCGGGGGGGCGCAGGCAGCTCTATGCAAGGCGGGGGTCGGGGGGGGCCGCAGGCAGCTCTATGCAAGGCGGGGGTCGGGGGGGCGCAGGCAGCTCTATGCAAGGCGGGGGTCGGGGGGGGCGCGCAGGCAGCTCTATGCAAGGCGGGGGTTGGGGGGGGCGCGCAGGCAGCTCTAGGCAAGGCGGGGGTCGGGGGGGGCCGCAGGCAGCTCTATGCAAGGCGGGGGTCGGGGGGGGCGCAGGCAGCTCTATGCAAGGCGGGGGTCGGGGGGGGCGCGCAGGCAGCTCTATGCAAGGCGGGGGTCGGGGGGGGCGCAGGCAGCTCTATACAACGCGGGGGTCGGGGGGGGGCCGCAGGCAGCTCAATGCAAGGCGGGGGTCGGGGGGGCGCAGGCAGCTCTATGCAAGGCGGGGGTCGGGGGGGGCGCAGGCAGCTCTATGCAAGGCGGGGGTTGGGGGGGGCGCGCAGGCAGCTCTATGCAAGGCGGGGGTTGGGGGGCGCGCGCAGGCAGCTCTAGGCAAGGCGGGGGTCGGGGGGGGGCCGCAGGCAGCTCTATGCAAGGCGGGGGTCGGGGGGCGCGCAGGCAGCTCTATGCAAGGCGGGGGTTGGGGGGGCGCGCAGGCAGCTCTAGGCAAGGCGGGGGTCGGGGGGGGGCCGCAGGCAGCTCTATGCAAGGCGGGGGTTGGGGGGGGCGCGCAGGCAGCTCTAGGCAAGGCGGGGGTCGGGGGGGGCGCAGGCAGCTCTATGCAAGGCGGGGGTTGGGGGGGGGCGCGCAGGCAGCTCTATGCAAGGCGGGGGTCGGGGGGGGCCGCAGGCAGCTCTATGCAAGGCGGGGGTCGGGGGGGCGCAGGCAGCTCTATGCAAGGCGGGGGTCGGGGGGGGCGCGCAGGCAGCTCTATGCAAGGCGGGGGTTGGGGGGGGCGCGCAGGCAGCTCTAGGCAAGGCGGGGGTCGGGGGGGGCCGCAGGCAGCTCTATGCAAGGCGGGGGTCGGGGGGGGGCGCAGGCAGCTCTATGCAAGGCGGGGGTCGGGGGGGGGCGCGCAGGCAGCTCTATGCAAGGCGGGGGTCGGGGGGGGGCGCAGGCAGCTCTATGCAAGGCGGGGGTTGGGGGGGGCGCGCAGGCAGCTCTATGCAAGGCGGGGGTCGGGGGGGGGCCGCAGGCAGCTCTATGCAAGGCGGGGGTCGGGGGGGGCGCAGGCAGCTCTATGCAAGGCGGGGGTTGGGGGGGCGCGCAGGCAGCTCTAGGCAAGGCGGGGGTCGGGGGGGGCCGCAGGCAGCTCTATGCAAGGCGGGGGTCGGGGGGGGCGCAGGCAGCTCTATGCAAGGCGGGGGTCGGGGGGGGCGCGCAGGCAGCTCTATGCAAGGCGGGGGTCGGGGGGGGGCGCAGGCAGCTCTATGCAAGGCGGGGGTCGGGGGGGGCGCAGGCAGCTCTATGCAAGGCGGGGGTCGGGGGGGCGGCGCAGGCAGCTCTATGCAAGGCGGGGATTGGGGGGGGCGCAGGCAGCTCTATGCAAGGCGGGGGTCGGGGGGGGGCGCGCAGGCAGCTCTATGCAAGGCGGGGGTCGGGGGGCCGCAGGCAGCTCTATGCAAGGCGGGGATTGGGGGGGGCGCAGGCAGCTCTATGCAAGGCGGGGATTGGGGGGGGCGCAGGCAGCTCTATGCAAGGCGGGGGTCGGGGGGGGCGCGCAGGCAGCTCTATGCAAGGCGGGGGTCGGGGGGGGCCGCAGGCAGCTCTATGCAAGGCGGGGGTCGGGGGGGGCGCGCAGGCAGCTCTATGCAAGGCGGGGGTCGGGGGGGGGCGCGCAGGCAGCTCTATGCAAGGCGGGGGTCGGGGGGGGGCCGCAGGCAGCTCTATGCAAGGCGGGGGTCGGGGGGGGCGCGCAGGCAGCTCTATGCAAGGCGGGGGTCGGGGGGGGGCCGCAGGCAGCTCTATGCAAGGCGGGGGTCGGGGGGGGGCGCAGGCAGCTCTATGCAAGGCGGGGTCGGGGGGGGGCGCGATGTGGCCGGGCGACCCGGCTTTCCGTGCACTGCCGGGGGGGGGGCAGGGCCTAGAGGTGCGCACGGGGGCGCTGGCTGCAAGCCCCGAGCGAGCCCGGAGCGCAGCAGCCGCCGCCAGAGGCGCGTGCCCGCCCAGCGCGGAGGAGCCGCCTGACCCCGCGCGGCGCCGGGCCGGGGAGCAGCAGCCGCGGGCAGCGCCCGGCAGAGGGAGCCGCGGCGCGAGGGGGGGGCCGCATTGTTCTCCGGCCGGGCGCAGGGCGGCTCCCGGGCTGGGCTCCGCGCCGCGGCACCGCCCTGGGGCTGCCAGCCGGGAACAGGGGCAGGGCGCTCTGCCCTGGCCCAGCCGGGGGCGGGGCCCCGGAGCGGGAGGTTTTGCGGCTGGTCGCCTGCCACGCAGGTCCGGAGAGCATGTGCTTTGTTGGCAGGGTGCACGGGGAGCGGCTGCTGCCTTGGCCAGCAGCAGGGCAGGACGTCAAGTAAGTTACCGTGGGAGAGACTCGGGGCCCCGGGGTTGGGCTGGACAGACGCTTCCAGGGGTGGTGATGGGGGTGCAAAAGAGCCCGGCTTTTGGGGGGGGGGGTTTGCAGGGTGTATCCGAGCTTCTCCCCAGCCGCGCGCTCTGTCCTCCTGCAAGGCGTGCACCTTCTCCCCCGTGCGCGGCGATGTCCTGCTGCCGCAGGGTCATCCATTCCATGCTCCGGCCAAAATGCCGCTTGAGTAGACCCGCTGCGGCTGGTCCTGGCTGGGGGGAGGAGGAGGAGACCTGGTGGCAGGCTGTAGAGGCGAAATACCGGGAGTTTTCTTTTGTGTGTGGCTGTCAGATTTATTCCTGATTTGCTAGCACTGGCAGGGGGGAAAGCCGAAAAGCAAAGGCGATGCTTTTGCAGAGGTCCCCGCCGAATCAGGTGCACTGAAGTTTGCCATCCCTGGAAAGTGCCCCAACAGCTGTTGATGGTCTCTATGCTGAGAGGAAGCAATATCGGACTAGCATTATCCCTCACTGGTTACTTTTCTTAGTAATATTCAAGGTAATAGAATAATCAGTAATCCATAACCCCTCTTTCCATAGGGGATTAATGTTTGGTAGGACAGACTGCTTTCACCTGGAGGAGAATACAATACAGCAAGTAAATGGTACTTAAAAATAAAGTGTAGTTGTACCATTTAGACAAAATATAGTATCTACATTTTAATAGGAGGTATAAAAATTCAAGCAGTATTTTGAATTCCTTGCTCAGAAGAGGCTTATTACTTATTCCCTGTCTTTGTATGCATTTCTCTGTTTAAGTTCAGTATTATTTGTAGCATGGCATTTTTATCTGAATATGTTTCAATAGCAAC
This sequence comes from Pelochelys cantorii, assembly GCA_032595735.1. Taxonomy (NCBI): domain Eukaryota; kingdom Metazoa; phylum Chordata; order Testudines; family Trionychidae; genus Pelochelys; species Pelochelys cantorii. Next base: position 10,516,347 of record CM064336.1, on the reverse strand, counting down.
TAAAATCTGAAAGGACAAGAAGGAGTTGAAATTTTTCCTGCAGCAGCATGAACATTTTACATCCGTTTAATTTTACATTGTCAGCAACAATTGTTTGCCATTTCCTAAGCATAGAAAAGCATTTGTTTAGCCAAGGGTTAAAAAAAAATGTACCAGACACAACTTAAAGAGTAACCAGCATCTGAAACACCTGTGGTGTCACCCCCAGATTCTAAGGTCCCACAGCTCTTTACTTTGAAGAAATAGTTTTTTGTACTGTATTTATTTGCAACATAGCCCATCCACTTCTGTGCACTTCCCTGCAAACACTTCCATGCATACCTAACTTATCTTGGCACACAAGAGAACATGTTCGTAGGATGAGGGTTTCCTTTTGTTAAAAGTGTAACTTAGTATGTCTATTTCACTTGCTTTTCCTTCCTGGCCTCATCTCACTTCGTCTTTTCTTTCCTAGAATAGTCTCTCTGTTAATATTGTTTTCTGTGTTTATTTCCTCTTGGCCTTTTTGTTCTCTCCATATTGCTTCCATTTTTTCCCCATACGTATTTTCTCTCTGCCACTTCTCCCAAGCCTGGTCATTCGCTCTCTCTCTATCCTCTCCCCCCTATTTCGTTTCTACTTTCAGGCTTCCCTATGCAAGAAAATTGTCCCAAGTTTAGCTAAAAGTGTGATTTTTAAACCACTTGAGACAAACTGCCAAAGGTTATACAGACACTCATGTTTCAAAAACCAGCAACTATCTGTTAGTCTCAGAGGTGCCACTGGACTCCTGTGTGTTAGTCTGTATGTTCAAAAACAGAGAGACCCCTCTGAGACTCATCTTTCAGTTTAGGGTAACTAGATTAAGAACAGGCTTAAATGAAAACACATTAAGTCATTCTTAACCGGAAGAAAAACAGCTGCCCCAAAGTTTTCAGCAGTTTAAAAGGTTTAAATTGCAGTGTTTACGTTTAAACTAGCACAGCTTACGTGCATAGACAAGGCCCCACGTAAGTTACAGACTCTCTAAAGTGTACCTGTTTTCTTGTGGATAGTATAGAAAATAACTGGTCACTTTTAATCTGGCCTCACATACTCACATATACAGATATGGTTCCCCTAGGATACTAGCTTCTCAGCTGATGTAAATCAACACAGCTTCATCCAATTCAGTGAAGCTGAGTCAATTTGTACCTAAGGAACTTCCCCAAGGTTTGGGTAGAGTTCTGGGCGTGGGAGGGGGGGAATCCCAGTAAAAAGCAAACCTGGTCTCCTGGGATACCTACCACAATATTGTTCCTATGACTTGCTCAGAGTCTCTATCTTTTATAGCAGGGGTAGGGAACTTAAGGCCTAGAGATGGATCCAGTCCCCAGCTTGCTTGATTCCAGCCCCTAAGGCTTGGGGCTCCCCTCTTCCCCACCGGCATTGGGGAGCCCACGCTGGTTCTCCAGCCCCATGGCCAGCGCCAGCTCCCTGCTGTGGGAGGTGGGAGGGATGCCCTGAGTTTCACGAGCTGGAGTCAAGCAACCCAGGGCTGGATACAACCCACAGGCTCTGCCTGGGGGGGGGGGGGGGAGTGGCTTCATGTGCTGCCACTCTCCATCCCTCTGACTGGGGAAATGACAGCCCAGCAAAGCTCTGCCTGGAGGCATACCCTCTGCTGCTCTGATTGGCCGTAATCGTGGCCAATAGGAGCAGCAAGGGTTGGTTCCTGGGACGAGACATGGAGCCATGTGCATCCTGGGGAGCTGCGCAGATGAGCACTCCGCATTGCCTAGTCTCTGCACTCCCACACCCAGACTCCACACCACAGCTCAATCATGCATGCTACCAACCTCCCATACCCCCAGTCCTCGGCCTCCTCTCCCCCCCGCCCCGATCACACGCCCCTAGCCTGCTCCTACACCCTACCTCACACCCAGACCACGTATCCCAAGCCTGCTTCCCGACAGCCTCCTTCTACACACTGAACTCCTCGGCTGTGTCTGCATTGGCGCGATCTTGCGCAAAAGTGGCTGCTTTTGCGCAAAAACTTGCTGCCTGTCTACACTGGCCCCAAGTTCTTGCACAAGTAAACTGACATTCTAATGTATGAAATCAGTGCTTCTTGCGCAAGAACTATGATGCTCCCGCTCAGGAATAAGCCCTCTTCCGCCACTGTTCTTGCGCAAGAGGCCAGTGTAGACAGGCAACATGAATTTCTTGCGCAAGAAAGCCCTGTGGTTAAAATGGCCATCAGAGCTTTCTTGCGCAAGAGAGCGTCTACACTGGCATGGATGCTCTTGCGCAAAATCACATCTCTTGTGCAAAAGCACATGCCAGTGTAGACACACTCTTCTGAAAGAGTTTTTGCACAAGAACTCTTCCGCAAAAGAGTTCTTGTGCAAGATCATGCCAGTGTAGACGTAGCCCTCATGTTTGCCCCGCTCCAGAGCCTAGGGAGGCCCACAGAATCTACTAGCCTGGGCTCTGGCCTCTGGCTCTGCTGTGTGACGGGAATGTGGGGAGTGTTTTTCTGCTTCTCAGTCGGGGGCCACATCAATGAGGTTGGTTTTTCACTTTTGGGTAGTCCCCTTCTGATTTTTTTGTAGGTCAGTGGCCCTGACCCAAAAAAGGTTCCTCGGCCCTGTTTTCTAGTCTCTCTCTAGTAGGAATATGATCAACTTAAAGTCCCCCTTGCCCTGCAGCAGGAACTTTTCTCTCCCCCCCCCATCCAAATTTTTCATTCAGTCAAGAGCTACTGCCATGGGCGGCTTTGCCTTTAGGTGTTCTTCCTGCAGCCCAGCATCTAGTTAGATCTCTTCCAGGAGATAGCCAAGTAAAGTTGACCTGAGCCTTGTCTATTTTACTGCTGGTTGCTGGGGTCCCAGTAACAGCAGTGAAAACCTGTTAGGTCTTTAACCAGACTTCACTCAGCAGTGACTTGGGAAAGCTCAGAGCACCTGCTTTGTCTGCACATTGGAAGACCACAATAGTGTGGTTGTAGCCTTGATTTGCATGGGACTAAGATCTTTTCACACCTATCAGGGCAAGAACCCAGACCTACTCAGAAAACGTTGAAAATCTCAAAATGGAGACAAAAATCATTGACATGCCTTGCCAATTTTTTCTGCTTGATTTTATTTTCTAACCACTTGAAACTTGATTTGTGTGTGTGTGTGTGTGTGTGTGTGTGTGTTTTAAAGTGAGTGTATTCTGCAGAAGCCAGCAGTACATGCCTCAGAAAGATTTGTAATTCTTTGAGGTGAGTGGATTTTCAAGGTTTGGTCTACAGATGTGAATGATTAACCAGCAAGTATCACCCGCTAAGGGTGATGATTACTGGTTATGGTTAACCTGCTGGGGCTGGAGCAGCCTCCTCCTGCTGTGGGTAAGGGGCTGCTTCCAGCCCCACTGGACCTGCCAGTCCAGCCCTGCTGGAGCAGCCTCCACCCACAGCAGGTGGTAGGCTGCTCCAGCCCCTGCCAGTTAACCAGTTCCTTCTCCCTCTCCCACCTGCCCCTACTTAATCAGTTAACTGATTTAACCAGTTAACTAATTAAACAGGATTTTACATCCCTAGTTTGGACTGCGCCTTATAGAAGTTCACCTTGCTGATTTCATTCAGCTTCTGTGGATGCCACTAAGGCCACATTTTCTTAAGTCTTCAGTTCAATTTTGATGTATTGAAAGCTCCAAAAAAAGCCTGCTCCTAAGATTGCACATTTCAGTTAGCTAAAAATGTACAATGTTATCTTCATCAAATGGCAGCAATTGTCTAGAGATTTCCTTTCCTTAAACAAGCCCTGGTCTGAAATCCTTTAATTTGGAAATGTTAGAGGAGCAAATGAATTCCTGAGGTTTAATTTGCAGGTGTCTCTTTTTCTGTGGTTTTCTGTAGTAGGCTCCTCTTACTTTCACTAAAGCTGATGTGTTTTATGGTCAATAAAGCTACTAATTCCCTGGAACATGTCTTGGCAGTGGAAGCTGGGATATCACAAAGTTTTTTGCTAGAATTACAAAAACATTTCTAAAGCTCCTTTGAAAAAAAAAACGATGGGCTTTTGTTTGCTTTGTTGATGCATAAGAGTTGCCAGATTTGTCAATTGTGAATTTTGCTAACACACATGGTACAGGTGAAAACTACCACCATAACAATCAGCATTTGTAGCAGTCTTAACAGGAACTGGGAAGAGAGCATGGAGAATTAATTGCTCTGTCCACCTCTGCAGTGTATAGAGGGTAGTATCCCTTTCAATAGTTTGCAGACAAAAAATGCACAGACACCATTGGGTGCCAAACAACTGTGTTTGCTAATTATATACAAGCACAAGGCATAGCTCTGCCTATACAGTGTGGCGAGGCTGGGTTAAGGCGACTTGTGCCATAGAGCAAGGGTGGGCAAAACAGGGTCTGCGGGCCGGTTTTGGCCTGCCAAGCCGTTTTATACAGCCCAAGGCTGCCCTGTCACTTCTCTGCCCCCAGGCCAATTGAGACCTGCGAACAGGAGAACGTACGAGGTCTTCTCCCTCCGCCTGGGCACGTGGTCTAGAGGGAACAGTCAGCTGTTCAAAATGGCTGGCGGTTTCCTCTAGGCGTTGCGTGCCCCTGCCAGGGCGGGGCTGAGGGGCGAGAGATTTCTCTCTCTCCCCCGCCCCCAGGTCCTGATTGGACTGGGGACCGGGGAACATGTGAAGTCTCCTTCCTCCCTCCTTGCCTAGAGGGAGCAACCCCTTCTTCCCGAGGCCCAATCCCTCTGGGGGCGGCTCATGACCACTGCCGAAATTTGTGAAGTGGCCTTCCTACACAAATTATTGCCCACCGCTGCTGTAGAGGATGGGCAGCCATACTAGCAGGCTCACCAACTATTTCAGGGAATTCCATGCAGTTCCTGTACACTGCACAGATATGGTCCTGTGAAGGATGCTGGGTTGGGGGTCTGAGACAGGAATGGAGAGGGAACAAGAGGTGGGGAAACATAAAGAATCCTGCAGTCCCTGTGGATAAAAGAAGATTTCTGAGGTGAAATTCATCTCTGCATACTCAGATGCAATTCCCCGAGACAAGCTGGGCAAATTCAATAAAAAGTGTGGTGTAAGTTCCAGTTGAGTAAAAAGGAATTAGTGAGTGGGACAAGTTACACTATCTTAGCATTTACAACCTTTTTCAGAGCCTTTCTACCACCTGGTGTGACTGATGCTGTAAATCAGGGTCCCACCAAACTCTTCCTATCTGTAAATCTTCCATCAAAAGGTGTGAGGATGGAAAAATGAAAGGTATGTTTTAGGTTTACCCAACTTCCAAGTTTACATCTCTATTTTATGGGAAACAAATAGGTTCATTTTTCTCTAGATGTTGATATTTCATCTGTGTTCAGATCCTGGAAAAAAATAAGTCACAGGCTGGCATCTGCTTGGGAAAAATTGGACTCATATTATAGTGGAGTGGTCGTTATATTATGTTTATAAGCACAGTTTGTTGGCATTTCTTGTTGGGTGCACATGGTTTAGGAATGTTGTGATCTTGGTTCTTAGGATGGGGTGATGCTTGCTCTGTGTCAGGGTAGGTAAGATCAGAATTGGGACCCTTTGACCTTTTAACCTTTGGGATCACAACTGTGTATGTTATAACCCATTATTGAGTTAGGAAATGCAGCCATGTGTTATGACAAGCATCTAGTGTCTTATTCCACTGTCTGTACAAAGTGGTAAATAATGCATGTTAATTGAAACTCTTTGTGGAAATAAGATGGTGTGTATATACTGGCAATAACTGAAGAAATATTTACCTTTACAGTTTGATATTTACCATCAAGTAGCAAGGTTCATGGTTCTCAAAGTGGTGTGGCATCTTCTCTAAAGGTGTGTCACACAGGTTTTAACTTTAAATGGTGACAGTTAAATGAGAGGAGGTTTAACTGATATTGCCCTGATTTACAGTGGCATGATGCCGTTGATTTAAATGAGTTGCACCTGATTTACAGCCCGGTAAATGAGAAGAAATAAATCCACACATTCTTTGCCTGGTGCCTCTTCGCTACAGAATTCCCCCTTGTTCTCAACTGACTTCTTTGAAAGGATAATAGATATATTTGACCCTAGCATAGAGCTGTGCAAGAGAGGCCGTGGGATATCCATAATTGGAGATAGGAGTGTCTAGTCTAGCCATGACTCTCGGGAATTTATTAGAAATAATGATGCCAGACACCACAATGCAAGGGAAGGATGAGGTGACCTACCAGAGAACCCTTCCAACGCAGACGATTCACTGAAAATGCCAATGTCGTTCATTGCTTCTTCTGCTCCATGCTGATTTCAGCTGACAGCTTCAGTACAAGACCAGACAAGGGGTTGACCAGCAATGTCAGCCTCTGTCTCTTTGTGGCACCTGACTACACCAATCAGATAAACTCGGTCAATGCAAAGAAGCAGATTTGTGTAGAATAGGAGAGCTCTGAAGCTTGCAAAATGAAAATCTTGTTTGCCAGAGTTCAAATCCCTAGGGAGTATCTCTCTTTCCATCACCCCGTCCGAGTTCGGCACAGGAAAGGAAAACACAGGCTGGACTGTAATTACAATGAACATAAATTAGACCAGTCTTTCAATTACCTAGGTCCGAGTGTGCTTTCAATTAATCTAAACAGAGCTATCGGCTATGTTTTTGTTTGGGTTATAACTCTAAATCTCAAAGTTAGGAAATGCATGGGAATTTATTTCTGGAGAAGGTAGTGTAGGTATTTTATTGTGACACCACAGTAAAATGGGCTTCTTTGGGCTTTGTATAGAAATTCCCATTACAGTATTGAATGTAAAGATTTGCCTGGTGCACAGCAAATATAATGAAACAAGCCACATTTTGCTTAAGGATTTGGGGATCCTGATCCGCTAGGGACAGCTCTAAAACATCCAAAGTCACATGGCCTTTCAAGAGCTTTGTCAGTGGTTATGTTACTAAAAAAGGAGCTGACTGAGGTGGAGGTTAGACACCTTTGGTTTGGTAATCAGAGGCTCAGAGAAACTCGTGTAAGCCATATGCTGCAAGACTGGCCAACGCGTGAAACCCTTTGGCTATCTGGACATATCATTAAATCAAGCACAGTGTATGGCAACTAGGTCAGGGGTTATTAGATGAGCTGCGTGAATGTCTCTGTGTAATATTCCAAAAACATGCCAAGGTTTCAGAAAGACATTGCTTTTCTACAGTAGTGGTGTTGGAATATGCTCAGTTGGCGGGGGGAGGGAGGGGGGAGCGTTTGGCTTTGTTTTTTAAAAAATTGGGTCAAGACTTTGCTTCCAATACAATAATTCCGTGCTGCAGAGAAGCTCTTATTGTTGGATTCAGCTGATTCAAAACATAAACCTTCCGCGGGCCTTTCTCCAAACATCAGTGCTTTCAGCAGCTGTTAACAATGCCGTGGTTAAATGGGATGGGCTAATATAAAGAAAAGATGAAAAAAGCTTTCAATACTGTCAGGTGCACTACCTTGAAACTACAGGAATTTCTGAAAAAATGTGCAGTGGACATTGTATGTCTACACACTCCTGCTTCAATGAAGCCTTTCATGTGATTTTAATGTATAGCTTAGTCATCCGTTCTTGTTTTCTCACAGTAGGGTCCTGTATATGTGTCAATTTTAATGTGAGCACGCCTCTGTTGGGAGACTCTGTTCTGTTCTTGTATTGATGGGCGATATCTACAACTACTAAAAATGTTCCAGATCTTGATTTGTCATCAAAACTTCAATGCAAAGAAAGGGAAAAAATTCTGAATTCTTTTTTTTACCAGCTCTCACTGGATCCAACTGTAGAAATAGATAAGAAACATAGGATCTTTGTCTTAGAAGTAGAGATGGGGCGCTTATGGTGATAAAATAATTAAAGGGCCAATGTGTAAATTGTTGCGTCTAAACACCGGTCTATGCTAGAAGTGTTACACATAGAGATGATAGACATTTTAAATCGTCTTCCAGCTGCTTGCCAATGCAGGAATGATTGTACAGTCCAGTTCTAGGTTGGAATTCTCAAAGGAGCTACTTAGCGCTTGCACAAGAACTTGAGTGCCTATCCAGCCCTAGAGTTTTGGCTGAACTAACTTTAAACTGGGGATGTTTGAGTGTAAATGGCTAACCATTTAACTGATAAGCAGGTGCTTATCAGAGATTTTCAGCGGTTACATGATTACTCTATTTATTACATGATTTTTAACATCCCTACTTTAAACTGTACTCGATTCCTTTTGAGACAGAATGTCACAGGCTGAGTTAATCTCCCACATTATAACTCTCTCGTACATAATGAATCCTTTCCCTTTTTGGTTTAGCACGAAGCAGAGATGGTGTACCAACTGTGTTTAACAACTGTATAACCTTGTTATCAGGAAAAAAAAAAGAGCTGCATGTTAACATCTAGGCTAGATCTCATACAGTTTGTTGTTTATAAATTGTAGCAAATTTAAAGATTTTAGCTTATTCTCCCCCTCTCTGCAAAATCAGTAACTTAACCTAAGTGTGGATCTTTTTCATGTATCTCCCTCCACCTTTGGGATTTAATATCCTGAAAATACATTTTCCTGCCTAGAAAAAAGATGCAAGACCAAGGGTGAAATTTTGGTTCCACTGAAGTTTAATGGAATTTTGCCTTTTGACTCTACATCCATAATTTCACTGTACTTTTTTATATTTAGAATGGTATTGGTTTAATTAAAATAATTGATATGCTAATAATGCAGTGACATTTTACTAGTGATAGAGTGAGGATGGAGTGGGTTACTGTTGACACGGGCAAGCAATATTGGAGGGAGAATTAAAATACTTTGTGATCCTGGATATATTTCTGTGAGCTGAGGACTAATCTTTCCCAGGTATATCTAGAAATTCAGAAGCCTGCCTTCTGGCATGTGCTAACCTAAGTTGACATTGTAAAGCTCTGCAACTGTTATGTCAGATGTGTACAAGAGCATCATTATGCTATGATCTTACACATTGGCTGGATTCATTATGGCTTTAGATAGGAGCTATAGTGATGTCATTTCAAGGACATCCCAATTATAATTGAGTTTCTGGTGGTAAAACACCCCACTGAAGTCATATGATTGCTTTCCTTCTCCTGTATTGTTAGGCCCTTCCCGTTATTGTTTAAGGCCTAGTCTACGCTATGGCGGGCCCCTGATCTTAGTTATGCAACTGCTGACGTCTCCTTACCACGCTGTCTTCGCTGTGGTGAGTCGATGGCAGATGTTCTCCCACTGACTTTGCCTATGCTTCTTGTTCTGGGAGAGCGCTCAGTGGTCAGTTGATCATGTCTGTTGTAGACGCAATAAATCAACCCCTGCTGGATCAGTTGCTGCCTGTTGATCTGGTGGGTAATATAATATAATATATGGAGATATACCTATCTCATAGAACTGGAAGGGACCTTGAGAGGTCATTGAGTCCAGTCCCCTGCCCTCACAGTAGGACGAGGTACCATCCCTGACAGATTTGCTCCAGATTCCTAAATGGCCCCCTCAAGGAGTGAACTCACAACCCTGGGTTTAGCAGACTGATGCTCAAATGACTGAGGTATCCCTCCCTCTGTGTGGAGGATACCTAAGACATCGTTTTGTCTGAGCCTGGCTTTTCTTCCTACTCTGAAACATCCAGACATCTCTCTACTATTCTTTCCCACATTCCCCTTGCTCGTGTCTTGAACCAGCAAAGAAACAATCCAAATGAAACCACTCAGCTAGGTTTGGCTAGTAAAGGTTTCTCTTCCCCCTGATCATTGCAGATGAAATGTGACTACATGAAAACAGGCTGGACAGAGATGAAAATGCTTTCCAAACCTTCATGCTGATCATTAATGCATGCACCATAAAACAATATGACTGGGCTGCACAAGTCAAAAAGGAAACCCCAAAGACTTTATAAACTTCACGACAGATGTAGGCAAGACCTGACTCATTGGGAAACCCAAAGGAAAGAGGTAGCTTGAAAATGCTTTAGCTTACATAATGTAAATTTGTCTTTAACTTAAAAAAATAATCATACAGGATTGTATTTCCCAGTTTGCTAACATTACGCTATTGTATTATCACTGCAAAAAAGAAAAAAAAAAAGAGCCAGATAACGAATGGCAACTCGTCTGTTGCCTTATTCTTTTTGCAAGTAGGATGTATTTCCTTCTAGTATAATGAAGCGTTATGTTACCGTGCAGGGGAAAGCTGCCTTTGCCAGGGAATGTTTGGACCAGGTTACCTTTGCTGATCATTACTGCATCAAGACTATATTCTGGAGCTATGCATTTGTCTCTCTCTGACAGCTCTGGGGACTGATGTCTTATTTGTCATGGATGTCTATCAATTTGCCTTAACGCTAACCATGTGAGACCACTTCTCTGGGCAACAGAGTGATTTCCTTTCCATATCTACTAGTCCTTGCCTTCTCAGCAGAGACAGCCACGGGGGTGATTGTGGGTATTAGAGATGTGGACAGGTAACTGGTTACCCGGTAAGCATTACCCCCAGGGACCTCTGGTTTAAAAACAACTCTATTAAAAGCATCAGAGGGGTAGCCGTGTTGGTCTGAATCTGCAAAAGCGGCGAGGAGTTCTGTGGCACCTTACAGACTAACCGAAGTGTTGGAGCATAAGCTTTCGTGGGCAAAGACCCACTTGGTCAGATGCATGTAGTGGAAATTTCCAGAGGCAGGTATAAATATGCAGGCCAGAATCAGGCTAGAGATGACAAGGTGGATCCAATCAGGGAGGATGAGGCCCACTTCTAGTAGCTGATCTGGAGGTGTGAATACCAAGAGAGGAGAAGCTGCTTTTGTAGTTAGCGAGCCATTCACAGTCTTTGTTTAATCCTGAGCTGATTATGTCAAACTTGAAGATGAACTGTCGACTACACAATTAGTCGATAAAAGAAGGCGTTCAGTCCCAGCTTGCGCCGTGTCCAGTCACTACCCCCGCTGCGGCTCTCCAGTTTAAATGTAGTAAGAGCTAGGTGTGCAGGAGCTAGGACCCCCTGCAGACAGGGGGGCTGCTAGGGCCTCTGCCTGCGACGAGCTTGGGCCTACTGTGGGCAGAGGCTGCTTCGTGGCAGCTCCCCTGTTCCCCCCACCCCCACACTGCTGCCTCTGATTGAGGCAACAGTGGTGAGGGGGGGCAGGTGGCACTGCGGAGATGGTGCTGGGTGGAACTGGCTTTTAAGTCAGCTCCCCCTTCCCCTGCTCTGGCTCCTACTCCTCCCTCCCTCCCCAGCTGCCTCTGATACCGAGGCAGCAAGGGGGGAGGAAATGCAAGTAGTTGACTCGACTACCCGATAAGCCTAGGCTTATTGGTTAGTCTACTAGTCGACTATTTGCTTACGTCCCTAACGGGTGGTAGATAATGGATCCACATTTTCTCTGAGTGAGTGTAAGTGCTTACCCACGTTTAGTGTAGTTCTTGTCCGGTTTACACTAAGTACCCTTCTGGTCTCCTAACATTCAAAATGCCCTGACCGAGCGAGGCACAACCTAGGCTAGTGAGTGGGCTGCATGAGTCATCCTCCTTTATCTCCGTGGGCCGCAAGGCTGTCGTAACCAAGACGGTTTCCCAGGATAAGGAAGTTTTGCTAACTGCGCTTGGGTACCTTGAATGTGCAGGGTGTGCCGATTGAGTCGTAGCAGCACTCTGATTGGATGCGGAGAGAGCGCGCAGCTCTCTGTCAATAGTGTGTGCAATCAGCATGCACCTCACTTCATGTGCCCTTGTTTTGTGTATGTGTCACTTCAGTAATGCTGGCAGGAGAAAACCTACATGGATGGAAACCAGCAGAATCTGGCAACCCTGCACGTGGGTAACGGTAAAGAAAATGTCTCATGGGGCCACACATGGAACCCTGATGGGCTGCAGATTGCTCACCACCGCCCTAACTCCATATCTGCAACTGGGAGGGTTTGTCATGATATATATCAACACCAGCTGACAGATTCATGAATACACAATAGGAGAGGAGATCTCTTGAACTGTCCACCTTATTCGCAAAGAGGCAGGGTGTGAGCTAAAGCTTCATGGAGGTTATGTCTCTAGGTCTGAGAAGAACAGCATTTCTTAGTAAGCTGTCCCACCAATGGGTTTTTTTAAGGATTCAGGACAAAGAGGTTTTATTTTAGCCTGAATAGGCTGCTTTGATTTAGGAAGACCAGATTTCAGTTCTGTTGAGGAGTCCAGTCTTATCAGCGCTCTTAATTACCTACTTCACTGCTAACCCCATTCTCTCCCCTTCAAACATTAAAAACAACTCTGTTAAAAGCCATTCCCTAAAACAGGGCCTCTCAACTTGCATCCGTGTGTCCTTCACCTAATCCCTTCCACTTCTTGTTCATGCAAGCTAAGCCCATCTTTAGGGAGGTGCTTATGCCTCGCCTCCCAGGAGTTACACCTTGTCCAAAAGGGCATAAGGTGTTGGACAAGTCACATTGTTTGCCCGTCCCAGTGAAAGAAATCCCTTTGCTAGCTTTTCACATTCACCAGTATAGCTCAAATGGATCCTATACTGCATGGGACTTCAGAGATGAGAGGCATGTTTTGTACCAGGCACACTTATGGGTATTTATTTTCCTGAATAATGCCCAAAATAGAGCTGTGTGGGATTTTGAGTGACAAGAAAATAGGGCCTTTTTTGTTAGGTTTAATTTTGACATCGAGTGTTTTTCTTTTTATCTAACCACATTATAGTGTTGGGCTAGGTGTCTAGCTTCACTGGGAGTTTCCTCTCTTGCCGTCAGTAAACTTGTAATTTTCTTGGTATGTGTGTGATGGTGCCAGCATTCTCAACTCCCATGATTTTATAATGAACACGACTTAGAGTTATTAAGTAAGAACCACTAGGCACAGGTGGAGGGAGCACTGAATAATCCTCTGAGGATGCCAAATTAGAAGGAAAATGGCAGAAACCTGTTTAAATGAGTGTTCAGATCAGCAGTCTTGTGCACTGGGTGAATGACAAATATTGAAATCCCTGGAAGGCAGAAATGTCTGGGGAGCTTCGTAAGGGGATACAGAGCCTTTCATGTATAGATTCCTGGTCTGAGCCCAGGCCTAGAAGAGAATCTTGATTAACAGATTTGGAGAGACACTGGCTTAAAATAAGCAGAGGAAAAACAGAATGTAAGGTATGTCATTTCAGTGATGTAAACACTGAAGAGTTATCCCTGAAACTAGATGAGCACACAGTATTTAAAATGCAAGGTTTGAGCACCTGGGTTCCAGAATCTGGGGAAACGGAGGAGAAATTAGACCTGCGATGGTGAATGCCTGACTCAAACGGAGAGAGAAAAATGGTGTAATATATGACAGGAAGCTAGTAAGATCAAAAGAGAGAGCCTGTAGTCTGTCCACTTTAATCATATGGCATTGAGTGGGCAACAAAGAAGGAACATGAGCAAATGTGAATGTTGATATGGATGAGTGATGTCAGCATGAAAGACCATGTGAGGAATGTGTCTGTTTGGAGACGTGCTTAGAGAAAAATCCATAAATGAAAATAGGAGAGATGGTTGGGTCCCTAAAGCATAGTCCTGACAACTGTGTGGGTCAAAGAATTCTACAGCTCATGACCGAAAGAAAAGGGTGGAAAGGTCAGCCAAGGTGAGCTGGTAGGATGTCCTGACGGGAGACAGGTTAGCATATTGTGTGAGCGAGGAGGTAGTATTGAACAGAGCGTTTTGGAGGGAAAAGGGTTCCTAGGACAGACCCCCTTTGATGGGATCAACACAGGAAAGAAGACTTGTATCATCTAGCTAGTTTTACAACTCTCCGCTACAGACTACATAGCTCTGTGCAACGCTATCGGGTATGGGGCAGATGCAGAGGACTCCTAGGGTCAGTCCCAATCTGAGCTTTTTTGGGGGGAGAGGGGTAAGAAATCATGAAAAATGGAATTACAGGATTAAATCCAATTTCTCTTCCATAGTGCATAGATACACAGGAATTTCTATTAGGGACATTGTCTGCACAGGCTGTTTCATGCAACATCACCTGATGTTTCCTTCTTTCTTCATGTTCATGGGTTATTGTACATGATATTCTTGAGACAGAAAGAGATTATATGGAAGGATATTTTGTTAGAAGCACATTTTTTACTTTATGGTATGAATATATAGATATGACATACTATATTATATACAAATAACATCGAGTCCTGTGGCACCTTTTAAAGACTAACACATGTATTAGGGCATAACCTTTCATGTACACAGTAGCCACCTGCTACAGAACAGACCCAACAAAGAAAGCAACAGAACGCCACTGGCCGTTACTTACAGCCCCCGGCTAAAACCTCTTCAACACATCATCAAGGATCTGTAGTCCAATCCCTCACTCTCACAGACCTTGGGAGGCAGACCAGTCCTTCCTTACAAGACAACCCTCCAGTCTGAAACATACCACCAACCACACACCTCACAACAGAAACACTAACCCAGGAACCAATCCCTCCCACAAACCCTGTTACCAACTCTGTCTACACATCTACCCTAGTGACACCATCATGGGGCCTAACCATATCAGCCCACACCATCAAAGGGTTCATTCACCTGCTCATCTAATGTGATATATGCCAGCAGTGTCCCTCCGCCGTCTATGTTGGACAAACTGGACTGTCTCTACCCAAAAGAATGAATGGACACTCCCCTGGCTGCCCTCTCTCAGCCTCTCCACAGGGCACCATGCTTCCTGTTGCTGAGTGAAGCAGGGCACAGTGGATCTGGCGAGGGCAGCAGAGCAGGCTGCTGGGCTGTTCCACTCCCCCCCACCCTCCCCGGGTCTTGGCCATATTTGTGGTTGGGAGGGAATTTTGATTGTCAGTTTGACCCTCCGTATATGGGTGAGACCCACCAACCAGGCACCCGGGAAAGAATTCTCTGATGTAACTCAAAGCTCTCTCCATCTAGCGTCTCATCATGTAAATTATGGGCCTGCTTCTCCAGTTTGAGCCATGGAGACATTCACCCTTAATGGGGAAGGTTCCTGGTTCAGTCTAAGATGGCAGCCCTCCCATAGGTGGGCTCACCAGGAATGCAAGCTGCTATGTGCCTCCGGCCTTTGGGACAAGCTTCCTCTGTCCAGAATAAATATAAGCCACTGGTCAGCGGGTGTAATATGCCCTTCTCTGTACCCAATCCGCAGAAGGTGTGAGTCTGTCTCAGTGCCTGGCTGCAGAGGCTTATGCAGTTAGCTCCAGAGAACCTTGGCTCAATCCCCTATGTGGGTTAAGTTAATAGCCATCACATGAGCATGGGAAGAGAATACCGTAAGGAGTTAAACAAGTTTCATGGCGAAGAAGAGACTGCTCTAAGCATTTGGGAGGGGGGTTCCTATCAGTAGCCTGTGAACTGTAAGTCTGACTGCTGAACATTGGCGCTCTACAGAACATGCTAAGTCTGCAAATAAACGTCAGGGTAGTAGACAGAAGTATAACAAATTTTTGAAGGGTGCAAACATCAGTGCAGACAGAGAACTATTCAGGGTGGTTTTTCAGGGAGTGTAACTAGAGGAAATGGCATGAAGTTAAGAAAGCAGAAAATGCTGATCCGCTAGTAGGTCGCTTGGAACCGTGTTAGGAAGATCTTCAGAACTGCTGCCTCTCTGCAAAATAGGCGTGGTGGTTGTTTTTTTTAAATGAGCATTAGAGCGGTGACTTTAAAATAAACCAGTGGAGTGGATCACTTTAGGGTCCTCCTGTTGAAAGCTGATCCATTTGAGTGGACCCCCGTGCTTGTGGAGTTCCCCAGGACTTGAGAAATTCTAAGGAACAAATCTAGTTCCTGTCTTAAAGTGGTTTTGTGCATGTAAGTTTGGCTTTCGATAGGTTTTTGCTTTGGCATTGTTGTAGATCAGTGTGCTCTGTGGAACCCTGGGGCTCCACGCCATGGATTGAGGAGCGTTGTGAGAAAATATTAATGACAGTTGTAGGACCCTGTTATTTTTTTACTAATTTTCGGATAGCTTTCTTGAAAAAAAATAAGAAATGA
Source organism: Pelochelys cantorii (assembly GCA_032595735.1). Taxonomy (NCBI): domain Eukaryota; kingdom Metazoa; phylum Chordata; order Testudines; family Trionychidae; genus Pelochelys; species Pelochelys cantorii. Next base: position 10,500,389 of record CM064336.1, on the reverse strand, counting down.
AAATAGAATTCCAAAAATGTGTCCATTTATTTGGGTGCCCACTGAACTAAAAATCACAGTATTTTAAGGGCTCCACTAAATTTTCAGGACCCCGTAGGAGATCTGCAGCTGAAAAAGTTTGGGAAACCCTATATCACAGGGTGTCGGGGAGTCCCCAAGTCCTGCACCCCCATCCGTGGTCAGACGTGACTCTCAGCCAGCAGGTAGAGCAGAAGGTTTATTAGCTCACAGGGACACAGTGTAGCACAGGATCGATGTTAATACAGGGACCAAGAGCGGCCAGTCTTACCCCTCTCAGGGAGAAGGGATCCGGGGCCCTTCGCTGTTTCCTGCTCTAACCCCTTCTCTCATCCTAACCCTGCCGAGACTGCCCTTCCCCCAGGCCCTAGTCCCCAGCCTGCTGTCAGCCCAGTCTCTCCTTTGTCTCCCTTCCTGGGCAGGAGTTGTTATCTCCTAGGCCTGGCCCTCAGGTGTCAGAGGCCGAATACACTTCTGCAGTGAGTCATCCCCCCCCCCCCCGCTTTCGGACAGTGTTTTTGTAGCTCCTGGGACAGTAGGAACCACACGCGGCAACACAGCAATACAATCCCGGCTACGTCACACCCTGCTATAGACACGCTGAGACACATACAATTATCACAGCTAAGTCCTTCTAGCACGTGGCAAAATCCTATAAATGACTGGCAGTCTTTTAGTTTACATAATATGTGAAAGGGAGAGGGAGAAATGAAGGCATTTGCAATATTTCTTTGCGTTTTTCACGCCCAGTTCTCTACTTTCCCCCACATACGAAGCTATTTTTTAAAAAGCTGTTCCCAGGAAGGGCAGGGTGGCAAGTTGGGCAGAACGGGTCCAATATTTAAATCTGCCCAGCCCATTTGTTATTAGTTCTTCCTGCCAAAATGAGTACATAGTGATACCAACACAGCTGAGGTGTGTCTGCTCTCATTTGGCAAAGGTATAAGTCAGTGGTCCCCAACCTTTTGGGGCTGCTGGGGGAGGGGGCCGCGCATGCGCCAGGTGCCTGGGGCCCGGGGCACAAGAATGGCTTGGGCCAGCCCTGGTCACTCGGCGGGCGCACATAAATGCCCCGGCGGGCGCCATGGTGCCCGTGGGCACTGCGTTGGGGACCACTGGTATAAGTAATAACATCCTCATTAACTGGTGGTACCTACAGCTCTGAGAGTGAGGAGCATTTTATCCCGTTCCCTCTGTCTCCACCTAAGTTAGACCTGGTGTGAGGCAAAATAAGGATCCACACAGCCTTTTGCTCCTGTTTACTGCATGAATTTCAATAACACCCTTAGTCAAACTGGTCTAACTCTCTACCTGTTGATAAGCTCTGAGTTACTTACCATCCCTGTGCATCTGTTTGCTCATCTGTAAAATAGGAACTAATAATATCACCTTCCCGGGAATGTTCATTATGGTTCGTAATGCTCTTTTAGACCACTGGATGTATCCTCGGTAAGTGTAAGGTCCCCTAGTAATGCTCCGACAAGGGGGTTTTCAGTTGCCTGGTTTTTAAACTCAAACGCTGAGTCTTGCACTGCCAGGGAATTGTTAGGCCCCAAATCTGCAAATGTCTTTGTGCAGGGTCTTTTTGACTTCGATGCAGATTTGTGAGAAATTCTAAGGAACAAATCTAGTTCCTGTCTTAAAGTGGTTTTGTGCATGTAAGTTTGGCTTTCGGTAGGTTTTTGCTTTGGCATTGTTGTAGATCAGTGTGCTCTGTGGCTGGCAAAAAGCGGCAGTCTAGACGGGGATCGGTCGACGAGGAAAGCCTTCTCCAACCGATTCTGTAAACCTCGTTGCACGAGGCATAAGGGATTGGTCGGAAAAGGCTTTCCTTGTCGACCGATCCCCGTCTAGACTGCCGCTTTTTGCCGGCAAAGCACCGCGGCGGCCATTTCTATTAAAATGAAGCGGGGGATATTTAAATCCGTGCTTCATTTGCAATAGCGATGTGCCTAATCTACATCCCTCTTTCAGCAGAGGTATGTAGTTTAGACACACCCATAGTTACCACACAGTTCAACCAGTACCTTTACATCAGTATAGCGTTTCTCTTTCCCATACAGTGTCAAGTTGCTTCATACCAATATCACTGTGCCCATTCTAAGGGGGTTACCCTTTCAGGGCACATCTACACAGCAGGGCTAAAGCCAAAATAAGCTATGCAACTTGAGCTACATCAATTGCGTAGTTCAAGTCCAATAGCTTATTTCAGCTTTTAGCACTGTCTACGCAGCAAGACGTGCAAGAAAGAGCACTCTTCCTCTGACTTCCCTTACTTCTCATAAAATGAGGGTTACAGGAGTCAGAATAAGAGGTCCTCCAGCTCAACATTATTTTAACACTGTCAAAATAACTGCTTGTAGTATAGATGCGGACTATGTTATAACGCTGTTGTGTAGACATACCCTAATTGTGCCGGCATAGCACAACTTTAAGGTAGACAAAGCCTAAGGTATCAATGTTGTTTTTGTCCCAGGATATGGGAGAGACAAGTTGGGTGAGGTAATATCTTCTAATGGGTAAAAGAGGCAAGCTTACCCAGACCTCTTCATATCTAGTACTCTGTGTAAGCTCAAAAATTTATCTCTCACACACAGAATTTGATTCAATAAAAATAGAAAATTTTGGGGACTGCTGCAGAAGTAAATGGGAGGCCATTGATAATAGGGTCAGCTAGCTTCCATGTAACTCTGTTTGTAGGAGTAGAATCCTAATTATACTCCTGCTTGGCCCACACAAGCTTTAGTATTTGCCTGAGAATTTTACGACTGCAACATTCAGTTAGGAACCATTGTGTGCAAAGTAAATGTTGTGTGATGTTTTGTGGACTCTGAGTAGCTTTATGACAATGAGCTTCCTGAAAATTAAAAGAAAGCGGCAATTGGTCCTGATTGTATTCATTCCAATCGTGGCCTTTTGCAGGCTGTGGCTTCCATCCCATCCCAACTCAATACGTTTCAAGTAAATATCACACTTCAACGTGTGTATGAGGGCAATGGGAGGATTTTTATTATAAGACTTGGAGAGAAAAATAGCTACTGAAATCAATGATGCCAGGAGACCGGCCTGCTTGACGGCATTTTTTATGACAGCAGGTGTATGAATATTTCATTGATTATGTTTTCTGTGGAGGAAGAAAATACATCAAGGAGTTTCATTTTCTAAGGCAAAAGCAAATCAGACAAACTGATAACAAGAAAATAAATGCTGGTGCATTTCCAGGGTGGTGTCTCTTTGTGTTTCCCCTTGTTATTTAGAATGCAGTGCCTCATTTCTCTGCCACGTTTATAGTAGTTAAAAATGGAATAAAAGCCTCACATCTTGCGTACTGCATCTGTGCAATTTCTGTGCCACTAATCTGTGTACTAATGAAACAACTGAATAAAGGTTCCAGGTCAGTGACTGCATCAATATTTTCTATACTAGCAGAAAATAAATGTTGACTTACTGGCATTAGTGGAGGGAGAAATATTATGGCACAAATTTGAAACATTGGTGCTCTTCATTTCCTGCTTCCAAGAAGCTGGAGCCCAATCTGCTCTCTTTGAAGTCATGTTCACACTCAACAAAGAAAACACCAGTAGAAAGTGCCTTGGGTGAAATCACTCAGTGAGCCAGGATTTCATCCATATATCCAGACAGCTGAGTTGCTATATTGGCTCGTAGTCCTGCAGTGGGATCCTGACCGTAGGCCCCATTGCAGAATCAGAGCCATAGAAACGTTTAACTTCATATCCACATCTCATTTCATTATTCTGATGTTACCTGAGCGGCTGACTCGGGGAAGCCGGGGGCAGAGCAGCTGGGGTGCTGCCGGGTTGTTCCTACAGCGCCGAGGGGCTCATCCCTCCCACTCCACCCCAGACCCCTCATAGCCCCCCCTTTTGATAGTCTGGCATATTTGATAATCCGGCACCCCCTGGGTCCTAAAGGTGCCGTATTATCGGAAGTTTACTGTATGAAATAACTGGCAGTTAAACTGAGGTTAGAACTAAATTTGTTTTTAAAAATAAGTCTCTACAAACCATCCTGAGAGGGAGAGAGAGAGATGATTGCCTATGACTGAATCACTGTGTCTCTCCTAGGGATCAAGCACTGATTTAGCTTCATCTCTCTTCAGTCTTCTCAAACAATCTGAGTTAAAGGAAAAATAAATGACAGCATGTTCCTATACAGGATGGAGGTAATCAGTCAATTATGGAGAACAAAGGAAGATTTCCACATCAAGGCAATATAGATCCAAGGCAGGTTTATCATGCTGGTGATTGTTGTTGTGATTCTAATGTGGAGATATGAAAACGGGACAAGAGTCTTGATGCTGCCAGTTGAACCTCTCTAGTCTAGTGCTCTCTGGTCCAGCAACATCCGTGGTCCGGCATGATTTTAGTTAGCCAGATGTCCGCTTACTATGGGCATGACTGATTTTTCCTGTGGTCCCATAAAATTTGTTTAGAGCCACCAGTCCTGGCTCAGTGTTCTGTGCTGTTATTTAGCTCTAACTTATCCCTAAATATCTTCAAACAGCCCAGCAAGCAGTGGAAGTGTTCGTACTGCTGCTAGACAATATTGACCTCCTGTGGTTCGGCACATTATCTGGTCTGGCACGAATCAGATCCCCAGTGTGCTGGACTCGAGAAGTTCGACCTGTATTTTAAAATGTTGTGGTTGGATACTCCTAGGCAGTGGTGAGGATGTAAAAGGGAATGAGCCCCGTATTGGAAAGATCAAGGTGATCTATGCCAGAGGTATACGCTACTGAGAGTTTCTGAAGAAATGCCATTTCCTAGTTAATAAAAAATTGCAGGGGATCATTAAAATGTGTGGTGACAAGTGTATTACCTTTGTACTTACTGCCTGGGAGCCTTAATGGACCAGCAAGCCTTATGGGCTTTATTCAGCACCTTGCAAAATTGTAATGTGCCTTAAATATTAAATGAACCAATTTGTCTTGACAGCTGGGTATGGCATTAAACTCACTGTAGAACAGAAGTCCAGTGAAGACTGTAAGACTTGCCATGCTGGGATCAGACCAGTACTTCGTTTGTCTAGTGTCCTGTCACTGGCAATGGCCTGGAAGCAGCAGGGCCGACAGCAAGGTGCGGGGACAAGGGGAGGGACCCAGCGTGGTGCTCTGGAAAGGGGCGGGACCTTGGGCAGAAGGGGCGGGGCTGGGGATAGCCAGCCTGCAGTGCCGCCTGGAGTGTACCATGCCACACTCTCTATCCCCACCCCTGCAACCCTCACAGCTGTCAAGAGTGTGGCTCTCTGACAACAATTCAAAGGGCCCAGGGCTCTGGCCACCTCTGCTGTTGCTTTGAATAGCCGGGCCCTGGGGCAATTGCTCTCTTTGCCCCATGTCTGCGGGCAGAGCTTGTGTAAGCAGAGCTCTGTGTAAACGCCAAAGTGTGTTTCTTTTACCCACAGAAGGCTGTGCAATCAAAGAAATTACATCACCCACCTTGTCTCTGTCTTGGGACCCAGCATGGCTATAGCACAGCTAACAATAATAGTCACTAAAGGCTACTTTGGAAAAAGGTTCAAGATATCCTGAATTAGTATTTCATTTACTCCCAGGAAAGTTTCTTTCTAACCTCCATTAGTGAAAAGTTGACTCCGGCTACAGAAGCGTGAGGATTTAGATTCCCTTCTAAAACTCTTGGCTCTAATTTTTAATCTTTGCTCTTACTCTGATCTTTTTTCAGTGCCTCAAGTGCCTGAAACCTCCTGGATTTGGTTTGAGGTTGATAGGCCACCCACACATGCCTGGCTCCAAACAGCTGATCATAAGGACCCTCAGGTTGTAAATGTCTCTTTCTGATCAGCCATCATGCAATGTTTTATGTCATCACTGTCCATCCAGGGGCCTTGTACAGTTTTTACAAACATTGAATGCCTGAGGCTTGTGAAGCTTAGGGCTATCTTGTTCCCATTTCAGAGACGATGAAGCTGAGTCACGGAGCCCTGACGTGACTTGCTCACGTCACATGGGACATCACTGGCCAAACTGTGTATGGATCCTGTTCAGCCTTACACTTCAGCAGGGGCGGCCCGTGAGTAGTGACCGAACTGGTCCTACCGATTAAGGGAAGGGATGGAACAAAGGAAGTGAGAGTGCGGGGGAAGGGTCAGTTTCTGGCTGGAATAATGAAGGAGAGAGACTAAGGAGGGGGGCTGGTAGTCGAGAGGCCGAGGCACGCCATTTCAAGGGGTCTGAGGCAGCCTGGTCCAGACTCCTGTAGCCATGTCACGTCTAGGCTGTGCTGTATCCTGGAAAAGCAATAAACCCTCTCTATTCTACTGGCTGGCGGAGTCTGTTTTTGCCACTACGGGGCTGCGTGATCAGGGGGAACCCCAACTCGCTGTCACACAAACCTTCTTCCCTTCCCAGACCAGTGTTTTCCCAAACAGTGTCTCATGGCAGGCAAATGATGTGGCAGCACCACTCACTCAAAATGGCCCATCTGTTCCTCTGAGTGCAGGGCAGGCTTCCTTTATCATCCTCCCTCATCTCCGCATTGAGCTGGGATTAGACTGGCAGCACCAGGGTGGGTGGTCAGTGCCAATGTTCCTTCTAATTTCTTCCTTCTGTGTGTGGAATAAATTTTGTTATGTGCACTCAGTCATATGTGGATGTGCACTACCAGTAGAAACACATGCTACTGACTGTGGGTGCTCTGCTAATCATCTGGGTGGTATTTGAATCTCTCTTGGGTGCCACCCAAGCAATCAGCTTACAGGGAACGCTGGTCACTGCCACTTCAATGGGGAAAGCAGGAAAAGGATACTGGCCAATGGATTTGGACTGTGGATGGGTTACAGAAAAGTTCCAAAATGCAGTTGCTGGGTAACTAATAAAAAGTTTTGAAACCACATGCCTAGACTACTCTGCAGTGGGTATGAAATATGCATGCAAGGGGCGCCATTTGCTGTTGGATACCACACAAATCACCACAGCTTGTCCGAATTCTGTGGATGGCATAGAAGAAACTACATGAAGTACCTATTGTCCACTGGAGACTTTTTAAGGGTGAACAATGCACATTTACATAGTGGAACTGTGAGTGGGGGCAACTGGGAAGGAAAAGCTCATCTATTTACATGGCAGGAATAAGAGAGATAATTTTCAAGAGTCAGTCCAGAAAACTCAGCTCTGCAGATGTTTTGCAGAGCGCTTTTGGAAAAACTGCAATTCTGGGAACGGCATTTTAGAGGCACCTGAGGCTGCCAGATAATTGTAATTTGGTGGTGGCAGCTTTAAATTACAGTAATTAAAAAAAAAAAAAAAGCCAAAAACAGAAGCACCCGCACATGGTAAAGCAGAAATGCTTGTAAAGAGTCTTTTTTAAAGCAAAATCTATAAATTCGTGAAAGCTGATTACGTTTTCTAAATGTTAACTCACAGAGACATGAAACCCCACGACAAATGTCCCCCTGCCTCACACCTTTTGTGACAGCTCGAAATTCAGCTAAGAGGCATGTCTATAAAAATGCCCTGTGTTTGAGCTCATCTCTTGTGTGCCATTTTTTTGCTTGCTGCAAATTAAATCAGCGGAGAAGAGCCTTGAAAATCCAAAGAGATCCACTTTATATCAACAGGCATCTGCATCCATTGATATGGATTTCCACAGCTCATTTTTTGCAGATACGGCTGTGGAGGCAGATACAAATTTTGTATCTTAGAACCCAGCACATTTGTGGATATCTATGGGTATCCACATCTGCGGATGTGGGTATCTGAGGATCATTTTTGTAGATGAGGATGCAGATACCAACTTTGCATCTGCCTAGGACTTTACAGCTGAGTTATAAATACAAGGTGTTTACAGAAGGGACAGCAAAGGACCCTTACTTCTAAGTGTTGGAGTGGGAGCTGCTGAAATAAATGTGATAGAGAAGCAATGACTTACTTGCCTTTATTGTCGCATATTAAAGCTACTCCTGGGGGAATTCTGCACCAAAAAATGAACAGTTCTGCAAATTGTATTTGTCAAAATAACCCTGTACAGTCATGCCAGTTTCAATTTAGTAATTTATTTGAAAATAGGGATGTTATGCTTACTGTTAACTGGCAGCCCTGTGGGGCCAGTGGCTGGCAGCCCCGTGGGTGGGAGGCCGCTCCAGCGCAGCTGGGCTGGAGCGGCCCCCTACCCGCGGGATCCTGCTTATTCGGTTAAACGATTGATGTGACGCTTAACCGATTAATTGATTAAATGGGATTTTACATCCCTATTTGAAAATACCTGTCAACAATACAGACACACACAAATTCCCCTAGGAATAGAGTGATAGGAACCACCTATGACAACCCAATTTGAGGCACTTAGTTACCTGGCCACAGGAAAAATGGCAGCCCTTTCAGTTCGATTTAACTTGTGAATCTGAAGGCAGTGAAATAGAAAGTTTGCATTCTTAGTGCTGCTCCTTCTGAATGCAGATTGCAGAGGAGGAAAAGGTGGAATTCTCCTTTTGATGTTCAAGCTACATGCAAGTCCTTATTATATAATTTTGTAGTCGTATTATTTCTTAGCATGTGCGGGTAGAGAAATGGAAAAGTCAAAATTATTTGCTACACACAAATATTCTCATTGTACTTGGAAGGCAAAATAAACTGTTTGAAAGATCTTACAGCCTTGACTCTCAAGTATGTGTGAGAACACATACACTTATAAAGGACCACATCAGAGATAACGAACCTAGACTGAACCCCTCACTACCTGTGCATAAAAATGTTGTCTGCTGCTTGAGCTAAGGGAGGAACATGCCCCGAGTGCAGGGGCAGAGGGGCCACTTCATGAATTTTGGAAGTGGTCGTGGGGCAGGGCTTCGGGCAGAAGGGGTGGGGCCTCAGGTGGAAGGGAGCTGTTCCCTCCTCGTGGGAGGAGGAGATTTTGCATGCTCCCCCTTTCCCAAGGTCTCGATTGGCCTGGGGGGTGGGGGAGCAGCAGGGCGGTCACAGGCTGCATCAAATGGCTTGACGGGCCAGATGTGAACCCTATCTTTCCCACCCCTGCCCTAGTGGTATCAGTAATACTGTGTTTTCCTAGATAGGGGATATGTAGCATGCACGCTCAGGCAGTGGATTGCACATTTACACATGCAACTGCATGCCTAATTTGTATGGAGAACTGCATGATTGCACCTGCAAATCCCTGAATTTGCATATAGATATGTCTAGGGATGTGTCTAACTGTATGTTTGTGTGCACATACTAGATTTGTTCATACAGTTATCGTGAGTATGCATGTAAGTGTGCATTTGGGGACACACGTTTGCATGTGCTCCTCCTTTGGAAGTGCGGAGTAAACTTGAAATTTAATCCATTTATGGTTTTCCATCAAAAGAAAGTGAATATTGGGGGCTCTGTGCAAAACCAGTGCTCTCATTAACAGAGATGGGTCAGAGCCACAACTTTGCAATCTCAATTCAGAGCCAAACTTCAGAGATGCTTAGATCCTGTGATTTGGGTTTGGTCCTTTGTAGAAACAGAGGTTGGCTGCTCAGATCAGATGTGGATCCACATCAGAATTTCCTCAAAATTCACCTCCCCTTGACACCTGGATTTTGGTTCAGGATTTGAGAGCTCCCAAGCTCCAGCACGTCCCTGTTCCCCCCCAGTGTTGCTTCCCAGCCCCTCTTTAGCTCTTAGTTAGGATGTTAAAATGCATGTAATTTGCTAACTGTGTCACCGCTGAAAATTTCAGCAGTTACCTGGTTACATGTGGGACGGCAGCCAGCTCCTCGGGAGCTGGTACGTGCTGGGAGCCTTTTAAAGTGCTTCTCCGCGAGTACCAGCTAGGGATGTCAATGACTAGTCAACTATCCGATAAGCAAATGCTTATAGGATAATCCACACACTAGTTGACTAGTCGCTTCCCCTCCCCCTTTCTGCCTCTATCAGAAAGAGGCAGCAAGGAGGGATGCAGGTGGGGAGAGGAGGGAGTGCTTCAAAGTGGCAGCACCATGTGGAGCCAGGAGCCAGACCCTGGGGCCAGGCTGCATGCGGCGTTTCAATGCAGCAATGCCGCATGGAGCCTGGGGTCAGAGGGGGAGTCCCCAGCTGGCCCTGGGCTGTGGGCGGCATTTCAAAGAGGCAGTGCTGTGTGGAGCTGGGGGTTAGCAGGGGAGTCCCCTGCTGACCCCGGTCTCCATGTGGCGCTGCCGCTTTGAAACACCATGGGGAGCACAGGGCCAGTGGGGGACCGCTTGAGTCCCTCGCTGGCCCCATGCCCGCAGCACGTTTGCCTTTGAAACTTTACATCCTTAGTGTTGGGTTCCCTAGAAACAGCCTGGTATAAAGAGGGGCTCATGTGTGAAGAGTCTGTTAGTCCTTGAGTATCTCTGGATTAGGAATCTCAGTCCTTTACAACTGCAGCCGTGCAGGCAAAATGGGGCACCCACATGAGGGACCTTGGGGTTGGGAGGGCATAGCTCAAAAGAGCATTTAAAAGCTTATTTCCCCTGTTAGGACAGACCAGGGAATAAAACTTGAAAGAGAGATACCGGCGCTGGATTTGTAAACGGCTGGGTAATATTTATGAGCCAAATTAACTCTTGCTGCCCTGCCTGTGAAGATAAAGGTAACGAAATCTTGTGTTCCCTGGGGCAAGCTGGTCTCTGCTGCAGTAGAGATAGCGTTCATATTTCCTTCCCCCTCAGCCCGCTGCATGGACACCACTGCAGCTACGATTGTGTGCGGCAAGGGTTTGGTCCTGCTTGTGTCGTCTGCTGGAGGCTGGTTGTAGGGTGGGCTCTTAGAGTAGCTGGTGTATTGTGTTAGATATGCAGTGACTTTTACCCACTGCTGTCCATTGCCCCTGAGTGCCCCTTGGCATGTCAGCTGGGCACGCCCCTTTTCAGCCCCCGCTCACCCCCGCAAGTTTAACAACAGATATCTCTTGTCTTGTGCTCAAGTGTGGAGGGGCCATGCATCACCTAGATTCCCGGAAGGAATTCTGAGCTGAATAGAATGTGCCCTCCAAGGGTCGAGCCAAGGGAAATAGTGTTTAAAACTTTCCTTCTCCTTGAAGCAGAAAGCTGATTGCTTGGTATGTCATCCCAAAATCTGCCTGGCACCATCATCACGCCTGCTGTTGTGGGGTTTGGCATGTTTGTTTGTCCCAACGGTGATCTCAGCCCCTGCCACCAGCCAGAGTAAACATTAACTCAGTATCGGACACCACATCTGTGACTAACATCAATTGCTCCAGCGCCGTTGACTTCCGCCAACGGATCTGGCCCGTAGCCTCTGAGGATTGAAGCTGAATTCTCTCCACTTTCTTTTGCTGTGCTGTGAGAGCAAATGTACCACACATCTCAGCAGGGTAAAGTGAATGCAATGCACAGTAGCATTACGAGGCCCTAAAATGGCTCTGAATCTCAGAGGACCCATCAAGCTGAGATTGTTATCCTGGCATTATTTGCAATGTCTTATCTCCTCAGTGATTGATAGGAATAAAAATGTCTTGGTGCCATGGTATCCCAGAGATCTGTGCAGCCTTAGCCACTAGATCAGCATGTTTCTTGGCAGAAGATAATGCGGTGCTAGCTCAGAATGACATTTGTTCCTGGTTTGTTGGCGCGGTAGTGTTAGAATTTATACTCCGTTTGTTTATTTGTTCCAGTTAATAGATGCTAGGGGGCATCCAATAAGTCAACCCGGAGTGAAATGGGTAATGAGGTGAAATATGGAGGCAGAACACAATAGGAGAGGTGTGCTCTTTCATCTATGTGTGAGAGACACGTCTCTCTGGGGGGCTACCTGCGTAAATGCCATGCTTGTTGATGGCACAACAGAGACCTAATTTACAGGTCTGTTCACCTTCTCCCTCACAGCTGTACCATCCATTGGTATAGGGGCAAGCTGGAATTTGGATTCCCAAGGGGGACACTGTAGCAATTATATTTTTAACGATGTTATCCAGCTAAAGCGGAGGTGAATTTCCCATGTTTTCTTGGCCTTTGCCAGGTATACTCCCCCCTGCTCTCCCCTCAGACAAGGAATCTATTGTGTTTTCAGATTGTGGTTTTAAAACTTTTTTCCTCTACTGTTTCATGTCCTGTGTTGGAAACCTCAAAGACCTTGCTTCTTTGGGTCAATCCCCGAGGTGTCAGGCAGATTCATATTGTGCTTGAACATTTTAGAACAGTCTCTTCGCTTCTTTTTTTGGGTCTTTCTATTATTTCTTAACTCTTCAAACATTTTTTTTTTAAAGTCACTTGTAATGTGTTCTCAAAATCCCCACACAAAGGAAGGCTTTAAATAGAAGGACCTCTGGGGAGTTTTGGAAGCACTAAAGCTTAATGCCACCAAAGACTGTGAAATAAGGGGGGAAATCTACATGTTTAAATCTCAGTATAAGCAGAAACAGAGTCCCTGAAGTTGTTCTAATACCACATGATGGATGAGAACCTAGAAAGAGGCATTTGGATTCTTAAATAAATAAGTACTTTCCTTCCCCAAGCATTTGTTGACACTAATCTGAAAAGCAATATTGTGAATGTGGCCTGTTTTTATCTCTCCTCTCCTTCCCTCCCTTGAACTTCCTCTCCACCTATTAAAGAAAAAAATAAAAAATATCCACTGTAACAAATACTGTAGCTAAAAAAATGGAAATATATTTTAATGTAAATTTGTATCAAAAGATGGCAGGTCATTACTCTGACAAGAGATATGTTGTCTATATTCAGAGTAACCCCTTCACCTCTGTGGAGTAATAATTCCATACATAAACTGAGGTAACTAAGATGAGAATTTGTCCTTTGGAATTAATTTGTTCTTATTAAATACAATACTTCGTGGTCAGATTTTGATGAACTAGTTCAATTATGTGGTGACAAGGTTAAAATGAGATTTAAGAAAAAACTACCTGTGCCGTCCCACATTTTCATGTTTCTGTCCCTTTATTCTTGCTTCTCCTTTGAGATTTTCATAGAGATCAGGGTGGGCAGGGATGGTGTCCCAAATCTCTGTTTGCCATAAGCTGGGAATGGGTGACAGGGGATGGATCATTTGATGATAACCTGTTCTGGGGCACCAGGCATTGGCCGCTGGCAGAAGACAGGCTACTGGGCTAGATGGACCTTGGGTCTGATCCAGTTGGGCCGTGCTTATGTTAGGCAGTACAGGAACACCAGCTGAAGCATCCCAAGAAAATTTTTTTTTTTAAACTCTTGGTTACTGCATTGGTGTGGTAGTTTGAGCCTGTTAAAAGACCTTTAGGCCTTGTCTCCACTGAGAGGGATTTGCTGGTATAGTGATAGTGGCGTAGCCATGCAAGCAAACACTACTAGTATGGTATGTGAAAGAGTTCTTCTGCTAGTCTAGCTCGTATCAGTTCTTCTAAATGTAAGAAACTGGGCTCCAGGAGGGAACTCCACAGGGTCTGTGGGCCTTGCTGATCAACTCCTCCCGTTCCCTCCCTACCCCTCAGGGCTAAGGCAGGCTCCCTGCTTGCCCTGGTTCTGCGTGGCTCCCGGAAGTGACAGCCAGCTCCTTGCGGCCTCTAGGCACAGGGGCAGCCAGGGAAGTTCGGTGCACTGACTCTGCCTGAGTGCCAGCCCCACAGCTCCCAGTGGCCAGGAACTGCCATCAAAGCAAGCTGTGTGGGAGGTGCCCGCGCAAGGAGCCTCCCTGACTGCCCATGCATCTAGGGCTGCAGGGACCTGGTGGCCTCTTCCGGGAGCTGTGCTAAGTGCTGCCAGGTCTCCACACCCGCTCCTGCACTTCAACCCCTCTGCACTTGTCTGTAGTCCCTTACTGCCCCCTGCCCTCCTCTCAGAGCCTGCGTCCGCACACACCCCCAAACCCCCTGCCCTAGTCCAGAGCCCGCTTCTGCACCACAAACCCTTCATGCCTGGCCGCGCTCTAGGGCCTGCGCTTCCAGCAGAGCCCTCACCTGCCCCCCAGCAGCCCAACCCTCTGCCCCAGCCCAGAGTCCCTTCCCACACCCCAAACTCCTCACCCCAGGCCTGACCCCAGAGCCCATACCCGCAGCCAGAGCTCTCGCCTTCCTCCCACATCCCAGGCCCTTGCATCTGTCTAGTGAAAGTGAGTGAGGGTGGGGGGAGAGTGAGCGACAGAGGGGACAGGGGATTCCCCCAAAAATGTAAATCAAAATGAGTGTCCTGATGTTGTGTAAATTTGAGACCCGCTGAACTATATCATCGAAAGGACTCTTGCCGGGCACAACTCATTCCCACTGTGTCTTCTGCCGGCGTGGCTGTGTCTGTGTATTCACTTTTCACACGCTTAAGCAAAATAGCTCTACTGGCAAAACTTTCAAGGGTAGACCAGTCCTTGTCGTCAGGGTTAAGAGATCCCTCTTGCTGTGGAATGAAGAAATCAACGGGAGGGGAGAGATGTTGTGATTGCTGAGCCAGAAGCACAAAGGCCTATAAAGTGAGACACCCCTCCCCTTTTCCGGGGTCACGGCCCTAGTGAGTGTAAGCTGGCATAGCTCCATTGTTTTTGGGTAACTTATATCTGCTGAGGATCTAAACCAGGGGTGGGTACCCGACAGCACATGGACGGCATGTGGCTCATTGGGATTCTGTGTGCCCCGTGAGACATTTTGTTGGCTGTTGCCCACACACAGGGTTGCCAGATTGCATCGTTTTTTCCTATCCGGTACTACTAAAGCGACACACACCTAAGGCAAGGGCATGTGAAAGGAGGTGAATGCTGCTTGCACACAACGTTGACTGTGAGAGCCTCTGTATCCAGTCAAAGTGCTGCTACGGTTCAGTGGGTACCCCCTGCAAATTCTAGGTACACAAGCACAGTTGGGAAAACTACCCTATCCGGGGAGATGGTCTTGGTTACGACAATCTTCCGGCCACCAAAATGAAGGAGGGCTACTCATGTGGCCCGCTCACTAGCCTAGACTGCCTATCGCTGATCTAAATGATGGTTCTTCCTGAAATCAGGAAGGTCGACGCGGCTGTGGTCCATCTTCCAGGGTTCAACTTGGCAGTTCTAGTGAAGACGCACTAAATGGAACTCAGAGGGTGCCCTGATCAGCTCTGGTATTCCTGCCCCCTGAGAGGAGAAAGGGAAGCTGACGGGAGCAAATGTGGGCGGGGATTTAAGAGATGTCAAATCCAGCTACACAATTAACATAGTTGGAGTTGCGTATCTTAGATCAGCTTTCCCCTCCAGTGTAGACCAGGCCAAGGTGAACTGCTTTTTAGCAATCTAGCTATACTCCAAAAATGTCCACTTATCAACTGACTCACTTGATGCCTGTGTATGAGCCACTGCCTGCCTGTAGCAATCACAGTAATGATATGAAATGGATATTTTAGTTGATCAAAGGTGTAAGAGTTGGAGATGTAAAAGAATAGTTGAATAGTTGACTACCCAGTAAGCCTAGGTTATACCAGAGGCAGCAAAAGGGGAGGGAAGGGGGAGCAGGAGCTGGTGTTGGGGTGGGGGGGAACTGGCTTAAAAGCTGGCTCCTCCTAGCACCATCTCCACGGTGCTGGGCACGGGACAGGGGAGGCAGAGGCGCAGTGGGGAACCTGGCACAAGCGGGGGGACTGAAACAGTCCCCACTTGCGCCAGGTCCCGACTGCTGTGTCTCTGCCTTTTAAATGTAGTAAGAACCGCCCCACTTGTGCCAGGTTCCCCGCTGCGCCTCCCGCCCTTATCGACCAATCACGTTGCATCGACTACTCAATTAGCTGATTAATCGAAAGTTAACATCGCTAGTTGGAGCTCACTTAAATTGTCTCTCTAGCTCAGAGAGAGCTAGTTCAGGGTGGAAATTGCAGGCAGGTGAAGCAGCGATGGAAGTGTGCCAGGCAAACAGAAGACAAGAGTGAGAAATTGGAGCAAGTGATAGTGGGGTACAGAGATGACTCCTGCCAAATTAACATGAACTTGGTTAAATGATTCTTGTTGTTGTAGAAAGTTAGAAAACCATGTGAGCGTGGCAGTTGCTTCTGTCTGAACTATATATACTGTAATTCCACTAGAACCAAACCAAGTCACTTAAATATAAAGCAAGGTGATTAGCCCTTTAAATTACTGACTTCTCCTCTACTGGGACTAACCTGGATGTATCCATAATTACTTGTGTAACGTGGGTTATTTGAATTTCAGATGTAACGCCCTAATTTTATTCCAAGTCATGTTCACATCTCACTGTTTTTATTTTCATCGGAGATTAACATTTTTCCATAGAAAAAAACTGGAAAGAGAACATGCAGATTTGTTTTGGAATACACTGGCTGAAAATGGAATGGCATTTTATATTCTTGGGGATTATTTTTTCAGATAAGCTCTGTGGGATTTGTAGCTGTTAGGTTTTTCTTAGCCAGTGCATCTCATCTGAGAGTCCCTGGACCTTCTGAAGGGAGAAGTAGCTTGTACAACAACTCCTTTCATGATAACAGCAGAGTGTTTGTTGAAGACCCGCTGTTAAAGCTAACATGCACTTCTTAAGGAGTGACATTGGAGAGGCTGTTTGTATTTACAAACTGATGGGACAACGTAGTTTCCCAGTACACATTAAGAATTCACAGAGCTACTCCACAAATGAAACACAGTTGTATTGTGTAAACCATCATGGCCTATTGTCATCTTTCTTATTTCATCATCACACTAAATGTTTCCCCCTTATGTAGATTAAGTGAGCGGAAGATTTGTTATTTGAACCCACTTGGAAAAGCCCTGTAGTGTTTAATTTAAAATGGTCTTGCTTCCTATTTTGGAACCATTTTGTAAAATGTTATGGAGAACTATGTACTTTCTATAAAGAAAATTCCACAGGTTGTTTCAAAACACCCCTAAAAAACCATTACATTGTGTAGGTTCAGAGCAAATTTTATAGAACCCTACTGATTTCATCCCTAATTATGGGGGAGAAGGGGGAGTAGGGAGATAAATTCTATACAATATAATAGTGCAGTTCATCCCTAAACATGATTTATGTATAAATAAACAGTGACTCTGGAATGCTTGGGGAGTGCAAGGCAACTGGCGAGAATCAGATAATACTGAACTGGAAGGATGCTCAAGAGGTCATCAAGTCCAGTCCCCCGAACTCAGGGCAGGACCAAGCACCGTCTAGACTATCCCTGATAGGTGTTTGTCTCACCTGGTCTTAAATATCTCCAGTGATGGAAATTCCACAACCTCCCTAGGCAGTTTATTCCAGTGTTTAACCACCCTGACAGGAAGTTTTTCTTAATGTCCAACCTAAACTTCCATTGGTGCAATTTAAGCCCATTGCTTCTTGTCCTATCATCAGAGGTTAAGGAGAACAATTTTTCTCCCTCCTCCTTGTAAGATTCTTTAAGGTATTTGAAAGCTGTTATCTTGTCCCCTCTCAGTCCTCTCTTTTCCAGACTAAACAAACCCAGTTCTTTCAGTCTTTCTTCATTGGTCATGTTTTCTAGACTTTTAATAATTTTTGTTGCTTCTCTCTGGGCCGCCTCCAACTTGTCCACACATTTCAAGAAAGATGGCGCCCAGAACTGGACATAGTATTCCAGTTGAGAACTAATCAGCACAGTATAGAGTGGAAGAATTGCTTCTTGTGTCTTGCTTATGACACTCCTGTTAATACTTCTCAGAATTGTGTTTGCTTTTTTTGCAACAGTGTCACACTGGGGATTTGTATGTAGCTTGTGGTGTACTATGACCCTTTCCACAGTACTCCCTTCCTAAGTAATCCTTTTCCTGATTGTTCCTTCCTAACCGGAGCGCTTTACATTTGTCCTTATTGAATTTCATCCTATTTACTTCAGACCATTTCTCCAGTCTGTCCTGATCATTTTGAATTTTAATCCTAACCTGCAAAGCACTTGCAACTCCTCCCAGCTTTGTATAATTCGCAGACTTTATAGGTGTACACTCTATGCCTTTATCTAAATTGTTGAAGATATTGAACAGAACCTGTCCCAAAACTAATCCTTGAAGAACCCGATTCATTATGCCTGTCCAGCATGACTGTGAATCATTGATAACTACTCTCTGGGAATGGTTACCCAACCAGTTATGCACCCACCTTATAGTAGCCCTGTGTAGGTTGTATTTCCCTAGGTTAGGTATAAGAAGGTCATGAAGGACCATATCAAATGCTTTACTAAAGTTGAGGTATACCATGTCTACCGCTTCCCCCTTACTCTCCTATATATCCTATCCCCCAGTTCTGTTGGTGCTTATCCCCCAGTTCTGTTGGTGCTCCTTCCCTATAGCACCTCAGAAATGCAGGGTGCATTGTTATGACTGCTTCCTGTATGGGAGTGCAGGGCAGGGAACAGAGAAGAGGTTCCTTATATTCTTCCTTTGCACCCATTCTTTAAAACAAGCACACATACACACACCAACCACAGTATTGAAATACTAGTGGCTACAACTCATTGAAAAGTGCCTCACCCACATGGGGTCAGATTCTCTCTTACAATCTGGCCCTTTAGTGCTGCTTAGGCAGAGCAGAGGGGTCAGAGCCTGTTTGTAAAGGCCTCCTGAGAATTTCCTATCAGAGGGAAATGATCTGCGTGTCTAAACCCAGCTCCTGTCAGCAGCTGCTGCTTACCCTCACCTTTTCCCTCTGCAGAAAGTGAGATGGAATGGAGGAGGCATGGCAGAACTCAGCTACGTTCTTCCGGGAAGCTGGTCAAATCTAGCCCATTTGTTAATTCTCGTCATGCTGCAGTGGAGTTGGCCAGCATATATTGATATCTCTTCTTACAGTTGGGGAATCTTACGGCAGAGAAGTGGAGTAGCTTCCCAAAGGATACAGAGAAAGCCAGTGGCAGGAGTAGGACCTTGGCATTCCCGGCTCCCAGTTTTGTCTTCAGACCAGTAGTCTACACAATTGCATACACCTGAAATAAATAACACAGTTGCCACGGCATTGTGTTTAAGATGCAGGTGGTTGTGTTCTAAACCATGTTAGAGGTAATGGAATCCATCAAACAGTAATGTTTCCCATCCAACAATGTTTGTACAGAATCAAATTGCGACACTCACAGGGCCAAATTTCCAGAAGTATTTATGGTTTGTATGCTAAGAATTTCTGGCTGATGTCTGAATGGCATTTGTGTGCAGAAACTTCTGAGCAACTAGACATCCAGAGGCTCAAGTTGTGGGTGCACACAGCTATCTCAAAACGCTTCGGTCTAGGTACCTAAAATCCTATTTATTGCTTAATTATGGGATCTGGGTTTTGCAACCGGGTTGTGGCAACTAAAAATTTGTTTTATAAAGCTTTAGCTTGAAGCATAAACAGAGAAATGATTGACTCAGTACCACAAAAGCACACAGTGACTTTCAAGCCATGGGCTTGACCCTTTTTTTCAGATCAATGATCAAACTCATTTTCATGATCAATATGTTTTGAAAGAAAGCGTTTCTTTCTTACCAGAGTTTGAATGGAAATATCATGTATATAGCATGGTGTATGAAGATACCTATTTGCTTTAACTGAAAGAGGCTTTCTCACTTCTCTGCACTGAGCAATCTTGTTTTCTGCCCAAAAATAATATACTATTTTTCCCCCTGCAAAAATAGCCTTTTCAGAAAGTGATCCTATAGAGTATTCCCAGGGCCTTGGAGCCCTGAATGCATTTTGCAGTTGGGGGGTGTCAGAGTATATTTCAATAGGGCCTCAAACCACTGTATCCAATGCAGCTCCATTGAAAGGTATATTGTAATGCTATTAATGGTATCAATTTGAAACAAGCTGCTGCAATACAGTCATTTGGTAAAGCCCTAAAGAAACTGGAAAGTATTTCACCTCTAAGGGGCTAAGTCATATTGAAATCTGTGTGAAGTTTCCCACCCATCACTTCAAGCATTTCTCTCTCAAATGGGTTGGAGAAGTACACAATACAGCTTAAAAATTCACTTTACCCTTCTCTCCGCCTGTATTTCACTGGGAAAAAAACTCAACTCCTGAATGCAGACGGTGTTGGTCAGTGGCTAAAGGACAGGGCTGAAAGTCAGGTGTTCTGGATTTTATTCCTATTTCTCCAATTGACTCATACCATTTGATGTGGGACTAGTTATTTAATCTAGGCATCAGTTTCTCTGTAAAGTGAGGATACTAATGCTACTTCACAAAGCTGTGCTGAAGGTTAAAGTTTGAAAAGTGCTTTGTGATCCACGGATAGAAAGGGCAAACATTTCATTATTAAGAGGGCATAACTGGTGTAAACGCTGCATACAGTAAGACTCCTCTTATGCGGCCGGTTCTTGTGACTCTAATTTGATGACAACATATTTTTACTGGTATGCTATCATCCCATCTTATGTGTGTGAGATTCTCTTGGCTACTGATTGGCGTTACCTTAGTTTTTGAGAAGTGTCCTGTGGTGTTAAAATATAAATCTGAGTTCGCTAGGAGGGAAGATAACTTCCTTCTAAGCTTTAAATCGGCTCCTCTTTGCTGAGACCCTGACTGCATTCTCTTTGATTTCACACCATTGCAAGGATTGTGTGTTGGATTATTCATTGGATATTAACAAATGGATGACAGGAATTCAGGCTGCTGTGGGCAAGATAATATCTTTGGTTCGAGTTTGCAGGCTAAGAGCTTTAAAAAATGGTAGCAGGTATTAATAAACAGTCTTATTTTCCTTTCCAGTATTGGAGACTTACAACCCTAAGAAATTAAACTTGTGTATTGAAAATCTAGCTCAGATAATCAAATGTCGGGTTTCAAGGATTTGAGAAAGAGAAGGACAATATTGTGTTCCAGATCAAAAGCTGGACTCTGAAGTGAGCTAAACAATGTTAGATCAGTTGGACAAACAGAAACCTTGATGTTCTTTTTATCCTTTTCTGCCTTTCTCATTAAATTTACTTTCAGTGGGCCAAATTCACTGATGTACTCTAGGATTGAATGTGGCACATTATATTAAGCAGAAGATCTGTTTTATTTAGCATCTTAGCTGTGACTTCAGTTTTATTGGTATTTCTTGACTATGGAATCAAGGAACCTTTCTTACTTCCTTGCTAACACCTAAGAGAGTGGTTTCCAGCAATACTTTGACATCCAGTAGAAAGAAGCACATCTGTTTTCTGACCTGGCTGTCAGTTCTTGCCGTAGTGTGAAATTCCCTTTGAGCAGTATAAAATGAATGGTCAGGAATAAAAAATGAGTGCAGGGATTTAAAAAAAGAAGTATCCAGATATGCAAGTGAAACCCATGAAAATTTGTCTGAAAGCCTTTTACTGCAGCTAGTAATAGTTGGCTTGAGCTAAACACGACAAGCTTCATTGAATGTTCGCTGTTGTAATTATTAGCTGGTGCTCACTTTTAGGATCAAATGTAGCCTTTGGAATACATAGCTACCATGCCTGCTGAAGTCAATGGTAACTGTGTCTGCTTATGTTTAAGGACTGAAGTTGGTCCCTAGAATCTAGACATGGAAAAGACAAGTTTGATTATGTAAGTCATGTTTCTGCCATTGAAGAATTGGGAATGTGTGTATTCAATGGAAGTTTAGTTTGGGAGTTTAGTAGGGACTCATCTGTGAAAATCAGTGAAGCTCTGTTAATTATATGGCACTGTGCTCATTTACCCCAGCTAACGAGCTAGCCAGTTAACTTAAATTATCATAGCAAGCTAATCAAGAACATAAGTGTTGCAGTTCCAGACCAGATAACTGGTTTTTCTGATCAGCAATTTGATAGTAGCCCAGGTGTTTAAGTAAGAGGTTAAACTACTGAGATTGTATTTATCCAGTTGGACAATTCTGTAAGCGAGGTAAAATTCCTTCCTGACCTCCCAATAGTGGTATCATCTTATGCCCTGAAGGATGAATTGTAATTATCCTTATTATTACAGCCCACTTCTGCAGTTTGCTGAGCAAGCTGACTTTCAAGAAGCCTTCCACATCTCAATGAGCCACCTGTCTCTTACTACCAGACGCCGGCAGAAAGCGACAAGCCTGCCTGATAAATACGGTTCAGCTGCTATGAAATTGCTGTGAGCTAGAATTGCATTCTGGGTATTGACATGCAAATGAGGTGGCAAACCTCCCAGTTTGCTCCACAATTACTATGGGGAGACCATAGGCACAAATCTATATAAATTGCTCCCTCACATGCACACAGCAGATGTATCGTGCAGTGCGTATGTATGGACAAGCCAGTATGTTAAGCTGGTGCGTGCACCCTGGATCTTATGCCAGTTGCCTGTTTATTGTGGGTAGGAATGTCACTGTCTCCCCCATAGCATGCTGGCTGCTAACATTAATGAATTGCAGCATCCATTATTAGCCTTTTCAGAAGAATATTCTGACCGTGCTGTATTAATTCCACTCCATGTGGCGAGACAATTGGCAGGAAGATCGTACTTTTCAAATTCTCTTTACCCCAGAGGCATAAATGCTGCACAGATCAATAACATGCTGCTTTGTTGTTAGGATCTGGGGGCCCCATCGTCTCCAGGGTTGAGTTTTTTTAAATTATTATTCTCTTCCCCAACTGCCAACATGGCTTTTAGCTACCCAGAATTCAGGTGGTCTGGGTATTAATTTGAAATAAACAATATTGCAGTCATGCCAGTGATAAGCGGAATTTTCCAGACCCCATCCATGGCTAAGTGGGTTTATAGCATAAGGGAGTGGGGAGTAAAAGTAGAACTGGTTTATACAAAAATGATGGAGCCCTTAACTTCCATTTAAAGGCTATAAACATATTTATCAAATTCATAAGTGCTTTGATCCAGTGGACGCTATGTAAGATAAAGATAAAGAAAATTAGATTTTCTGTTACGGTCTTGAAATCAAAGTGAAGCCAGAAGCGTAGGACCAGATTAATCGTCTTCTAGTTAAATCTTGCAAGTAATACTGTGTAAACACTTCAGAGCCAAAGGGATTATGTCCAAACACTGAGCTGATGGAGGAGTTTAGGGCTGTTCTGAATTGCATAACAGTCATTTAGACAGCCAGTGTCAGGGAAGAGCATGCGTTGGGTAGGGTGTGTGTGTTGGGGGAGGGGAAAAGATGGGGCTTAGGATAAGCGGCTAAGAGGGAAGAGAAAGACACATGAGGCAGACTGGAGAGGGAAAGCTATGGGGCGGGACCATAGGCCTAACAGAAGTGAAACAAAATGATCCCTACAGGCTGGCGCACATGGCAAAGTAATGTTTGTCAGTGTATGGGCTGTCTGGCACCCTTTCTTATGTATCTTTATTCCCCCTTTCGATGCCCTGCCAATGAGGGACAGGCCCGCTGACGGGAGCCAAAAGGGGCAGTTATCCCCCCAGGCCCAGCGATTCAAAAGGGCCCAGGGCTCCGCTGCCGGCACTGTTATCGCAGGACACCAGAGTGCCGCGCAGTGTGCTCCAGGCAGGTCTCTGAGGGCTGTGGGAGAGGGGGTGCAGCAGGTGTGGTGCACTTCCGGTGGCGCAGCCCCGCCCCTTCTGCCGGAGGCCCCGCCCCCTTCTGGAGTGTGGAGCCAGGCCTCCCTCCACCTTGCCCAGGGACCCAGTAAGTTGTCAGTCCCCCCCCCCCCCCCCCGGTGCGGGATGAGAAATAAAACCCAACACTGTCTAGGAGCCCTTTCTGCCATCTGCAACCCAACCAGTGTGGTGCGCGTGCTGTGGAAACTCCCCTCCAGCCGGCCCTCAGCAGTCTCTGCTCCCTGTCAAATACACAGACCCAGCACAGACCCGTCGTGGCTGGGCTTTTGTTTTAACCACGCACACACATGCAGGTCCCAGTTCAGCGAGGTGCTTAAGCACGTGTCTAGCTTTAACCACGAATAATTTCACTGAGTCAGTGGGACTCCTCCAGATGCTTCTGGTTAGGCATGTGCTTCTGCTGTGGAATCGGAGCCACCAATGGGAGGTGTAGTCCAAGCTCCTCTGAGCCTTATGATTTGAGTTGGAAATGTTGAGGGAAGGGCAGCTGCATAAGGTTTGCGCACTGCGGTGTGTGCTGAAAACGTTGCATGGAGACTTTCTCGCCTGATATTTTGTGGTGTCTGCTCATACTGGTGATGCAGAGGCGTGCCGTAACGAGGAACATTTCAGAACTTTCCATGTTTCTCTGCTTCAGGGGTGGGGAACCTAAGGCCCAGGGCCCAAATGTGGCCCCTGGCTTGCCTGGGTCTGGCTCTCTCGAGGCTCAGCACCCGCCCCCCCCCAGTGTTGGGGAGTCCGTGCTGGTGCTCCAGCCTCCCCACTGTTCCCCTGTGGGGCTGGAGCACACAAAATCTACTCACCTGAGCCCCCATAGGCTCTGGTGTGTGAGGGGAATGTGGAGAGTGTCTTTCTCCTTCTCAGTTGAGGGCCATGTCAATGAGGTGTGTGTGTGTGTGTGTGTGTGTGTGTGTGTGTGTGTGTGTGTGTGTGTGTGTGTATATATATATATATATATAAAAATAAAATTTGCTTCTCACTTGTGTGTGGCCCATGATTTGATTGATTTTTCTGTGGGTCAGTGGCTCCCGACCCAAAAAAAGGTTCCCCATCCCTGCACTTGGTCAGATTCTGAAATGGACCAGAGTCTCGAATGAGTCTTCCCACAATATTTGTCCTCTTAGTTAAAATGGCACCTTTAGTTGTTTGATCGGTAGCATTATCTAATGGTTAGAGCCCCAGACTGGGGGTCAGAATACTGAACTGCTGTGCCATTGACTCACTCTGGCCTTGGGCAAACCCTGTAATAGTTTCACGACTCAGTTTACCCATCTGTAGCACCTACTCTGAAGCCTAGTTAGTTGATGTTCATGAGGTATCTCAGATGCTCTTAATTTCAGAACATTTTATGAACCAGAGTGCACTGTGATATTCCTTGTAATCATGATGTGTAGAGCCCTGCACATCTGCAGATATCCACTTTATGTCTGCAGTATCTGCATCCACGGGAGTGGATGCAGATATCTGCGGGTCATTTTTTACAGATGCGGATAGAAATTTTGTAACTAGAGCCCTGCAAATTTGCAGCTATCCGCTTTATATCTGTGGGTATCCACCGATGCAGATGTGGATACTGATATCTGTGGCTCATTTTTGCACATTCGGGTATCAGTTTTATATCTGTGCCGGTTTCTAATGATGTTCTTGGATAGTGGGTTTGAGGGAAAAAAAGCAAAGTTGTTCGTGTGTAGTGTGTGGAGTTATCTTCAGTATAGCTTTTGCATGGCTTCTTATGCAATGCAAGAGGAGCCGTTTGTGGAGAGCTATGAACAGTGTGCTTAGCCATGTGCTTTCTTTCTCTCCTTTAGTATTTTAATTAAAATATGTATGATTTAACCAATAGCTTTTTTCCCCCACAGCATGATGTGTGTATCTGAACTCTCAATGATCCCCTTTGCTGCAGGCCCACTCCTTGGCTCTCTAATTGTTGTATACTCGGGAGCAGCTCTCAGTAACTACAGGTTGCACCTCTGTAAACAGGTACTCTCTGGTCCAGCAACATCTGTGGTCCGCAAGACCACACCTGCTCCTGGACCAGAGAGCCCTGGAGCCGAATGGCAGGAGGGCCAAGCAGCCCGGACAGCGGGACCAGAGGAGCCCCACAGCAGTGCTGGGCCAAGGACCGGAGAATCCTGGCAGCCCACGGCAGCACAGACCCGGGGGTTGGGGAATTCCAGGTGCCCGTGGCAGTGTGGGGTAGGGGGCTGGAGAAGCTGGGTGCCCACAGGCGCCAGAGAACCCTGGCAGCATGGGGCTGAGGGCCAAAGAAGTCTGGCCACCCGCGGCAGTGTAGGACTGGGGAAATCTGGCTGCACATGTCAGCACAGGCCAGGCCGGAGAACCCCAGCTGCTAAAGGCAGCCTGGGGCCTGGGCCAACAGCCCGGGACCTGCGCAGAGGGGGAGGGAGGGTCAAGGGTATGACTGGCCTAGAAGCAGGGGTGCGACTGGCTCAGGGCTTGTGGCAAGGGACGCCTCCCCTAATCTGGCAAATTCTGTTGTTCAGAACCGGTCAGGTCCCAACCGTGCCGGACCAGGGAGGTCCAACCTGTACTTCATTCCAGTGTCTGGCGATAATCCTCCGTGCATCTGAAATGCATAGATTTGACTACAGCAGTTTCTTGTGCAGTTTACGGTGCACCAGTTTCCTTGGGCTGTTTATTTATTATAGCGCTATAGTACTATCATCGACGCTGGACTTGTCACAGGATGTCGAAAGAAAGGAGTCTCCCGTTCAGCCTGTGCTGGGACGGTCCTCTCGCTTTGTCGTCTTTACTGATCTTTAATGCTTCCTCTTGGTCACTCTAATCCAGTCTTGGAGAAAAATGCCCCCAGAACCCTCATACACACAGCAGCTGGCTGAGTGCAGGAGTTGCTTTCCATCGCTGATCATATCGCCTTCCCTTCCAGGGGGTTGCTTAACCGAAGAATGCTGCCATTCACCAGGGCCGTGGGTAGCTTTTTCCTCTCCTGGTCTAGGAGCACATGCTACGAGCTCTGATATGGCTACCCAGGGCAATGAGGTCTCCCTCACCACGTGCATGGCTGTATTAGGACACAGGGACGGGGATCATGCACTCAGCGCTCTCCCCATGAGCAAACTGGCGAAGGGTTTGAGGAGTGCGTGGCTCCATCTGCCAGTCTGCAGAGCTAGCCAGGCCTCAGTGGAATTGAGCAGTGGACTTGGAAAGGGGTGAGGTAACCTTACGTTTTCCTTGTGGCAGGGGAGGAATCCCTCTTAGCAGCAAGTGGAGGTTCAGCGTGTGACAACCTCATGTTACTGCTTACTCAGGGATCTGTCTAGCCAGCCCTCCCATCTAGTTCCAGTCTAGACCCCCACACATGCCCTTGGAATCTTTAAGGGAAGGGGAACCTTTCACTGACATATTGCCCCATCTTTCTCCTCAGTCAGAGCACAGGGAGCTTAGCTCTGTGCAGTACAGAATGTGCACAACCGATCAGATTATCCAGAATCCATCACTCCCCAGGCTCGGCAGGAGCCTTTTGCATGCGGAGGAAGGGGCAGGATTTACCCGACTTAAAGATTTGTAGATGTTGGGTCAGATTCTCAGCTAGAATCCCAAGCACCGTTACAGGCTGGGGACTGACTGACTAGGCAGCAGTTGGGCAGAAAAGGACCTGGGGATTACAGTGGATGAGAATCTGGATAGTAGTCAACAGTGGGCTCTTGTAGCTAAGATGGCTAACTGCATATTGCGGTACATTAGTAGGAGTATTGCCAGCAAATATAGAGACATGATTGTTCCCTTTATTCAGCACAGGTGAGGCTACATCTGGAGCATTGTGTCCAGTTCTGGGCCCCCCACTATGGAAAGGTTGTGGACACATTGGAGAAAGTCCAGCGGAGGGCAACAAAAATGATTAGGGGGCTGGAGCACACGACTTATGAGGAGAGGCTGAGGGATTTGGGCTTGTTTAGTCTGCAAAAGAGAAGAGTGAGGGGGGATTTGATAGCAGCCTTCAACTTCCTGAAGGGAGGTTCCAAAGATGATGGAGAGAGGCTGTTCTCAGTGGTGGCAGATGACAGAACGAGGAACAATGGTCTCAAGTTGCAGTGGGGGAGGTCTAGGATGGATATTAGGAAAAGCTATTTCCCTAGGAGGGTGGTGAAGCACTGGAATGGGTTACCTAGGGAGGGGATGGAATCTCCATCCCTAGAGGTTTTGAAGTCTCGGCTTGACAAAGTCCTGGCTGGGATGATTTAGTTGGAATTGGTCCTGCTTTTAGCAGGGGGCTGGACTCGATGACCTCCTGAGGTCTCTTCCAGCCCTATGATTGAATGATTCTACTTTGGAAACTATAGAAGTCATGGCTGAGGAGCCAGCTACACCCGCTTTTAGACAGCTGGGGAAATCCCAGAAGTTGTCCAGGCCCTTTGTGTATGTGAATAGATATGAACGGGCCAGACCAAAACAGAGGATCTGGCACTGGGTTTGTAAGGAGCTATGGAAATAAGAAAATGGAATACTAATGATCAGTAAAAGAGAATGGCAGCTTAATGCGAACATAGGTTGTTGGGAAGAGCTCCTGGGGTGGAAACCCTGCTTAGGCAATAAACTGTGAAAATGGACTTGGGCAAATCACTTAATCTTTCTGGCAAACTGCAGTAATTATTTATCTGCCTTTCAGGAGGGCTGTGAGGAAAAGTTAAAAAAATTCTTTGAAAATTGAAGGTGCTAAGTGCCAAAAAAGACGTTTCAGAAAGCTCCATGGTGTTATCTTTTCTTTAAAATTTTCATTTAGAAAAATAGTCTGTGCAGCTGCATGAAAGATTGCAGCTTGATGCTTGTGGTACTGAACATTGTGTACAGTGTCAAGTTTGGAGGGAAGTGCCGACAAAATCTTGCAGCTGGTTCCTATCGCCTGAACGCTCAGGTGCTGTGACTCAGGGCCCCCAAGCACTGGATAAATGCACACAGAGAGCTGGTTCTGTCTCTTCCCTGAGCCTCTGACAGGAGATCAAGATGCATCTCGCAGAGAGGAAGGCACACTGGTTCTTTGCTACCGATCAGTCTCTGGATAAAGTGGAGTAAAAATGTGATTTAACAACAGAAAATAGAGGAGTCCTTCACCCCGTAGCTAAGCTCATCTCCAGAGCCCTGCGTGGATACACAGATATGTCCCCGCAGCTGATTCGTGATACACAGAATCTGCAGGGCTGCACATGGGGGCCATGCTGAGGTTCCTATGCAACTCCCTTAGGAGCCTGGGGGGCAGCTGTGGGGGGCCTGCACAGAGTCATGGACCTTCCACCTGTCCTTGGCCGGGTGGGGAAGCGGGAGGGCAGATATGTGGTCAGGGACTGCTCTTAGGACTCTCCTTCCCCACACTGCGGGTAGGTGGAGGATGTACCACAGCTCGCCACACCTCCCAGCTGGGCTCTGTGACAGACCCTCCCCCACACCCGGGCTTTATGAAATTGATTTATGGACGTGAATGCACATCACTCAAAAATGCTTTGGACAAATTGCTTCATCTAACCCATCAAGCTTCACGTCATAATCCACTGGATCTGTTTATCTTATTTTGGTGTATGTGTCATTCTTGTGTGTAAAACTAGACATATGGAGTGTGGAGTGCTTTATGGTTTTAAATGTGCGAATGAAAGCCAGCACAGGTGTTACCCTCAATGTCTTGATGACCAGCTGTTAAACAATCTCTTTCGTCCTTTAAGTCTTAGCAGTGGTTGGTCTGGGGAAGTCACATGTCCACCCTAATTGGCCAGGTGATTTCCCATGCAACAAGGGAATCTTTAAAAACAATAGGAAAGTAGGAATGTGGGTCTTTTGGCTGGCTGGTGTGGCACACCCAAGGGAGGAACCAGAGACCACAGGGAAAAGGAGACTTCCCTGGTTTGGAAGTGTTGGCTGGGAAAGAAACAGTTTTAGGCTGAGTTTGTAGTAAGTTTGTAATAAGTTTGTAGTGGAGTTTTAGTGTAGAAGTAGCTAAGTGTTTTCTCTTATTTTGAGTTTGTAATCTACTTTGCTCTGCCTTTTCTCACCTATTGCCACTTAAATCCTCCGGCTTGTACTTCATAAAATCACTTTTCTTTTCCATCAAATCCAGTGTTAATAAATATTACCTGGGGGAGCAACCAGGGTGAACTTTCCCCCTTTTGTTCTCAAAGGGGGCTTACCTAAATAATTTATTGGGGGCGTTGATCCCATTTGGGGAGTGGTATCCCAGGAAGCTGGGCCCTAAACTGCATTCTCCTTGGACCTGAAGAGTTCAGTGTCTAAACTGCTGCTCGGAGGGGGCAGTGATGTCAGCTCTGTGCCTCGGCTGGGGGAGACCAGGGAGTTGGCCCAGCAGGACCGAGCGGTGAGAAGCTCCAGAGAGCAGGAAGGCGAGTGTCAGTGGCTGTGTCAGCCCTCCGGGAGGCGGTCTTCTGTGACCTCACCCCGTCACAGGCGCCACGCTTACCTGGCTGGGAGTGGCGGGGGTGGGACATGGGTGACCTGTGGAACCGCTGGGGAGACTGCTTGGGCCTGCTGCTTCTCATAGCTGCCCGCGTGGCTCTTACTGTGGCTGGGCTGCAGCTCCAATCCATCCCAGTTGGAGCTAGGTCAGGGAGAGCCATGCTGGTAGCTGTGGGGAGCCACGGCAGACCCTCTACCCACCCCAAGCAGCCCCCGGCCCCTGTCCCTGTCCCCCGGGGCTCCCAGTCAGAGCAGATGGAGGATCCGAGCCATGGTTCCTCACAGGTGCCCGCCCACTCTTACTGTCAGAGCCGTGTGCAGATATAAAATCTGTATCTGCATCCATGCTGCTATCCGCAGAAATGGCCCCAGGATATAAATCGGATACCTGCAGATTTGCAGGGCTCATCTCATCTGAGCAGGGAAGGAATTTCAGTTCTAACTATGGATCAGTGGCACACTCAGCATCCTGCAAAACTCTTGTATTCTCCATTGGCCTAGACAGGATTGTAGAACTGGACCTTTACCCACTGTCCTGTTGATCTTTCTGTCTGTCTTGGTAGCATTTTACCATGTTCTCCCTGCTGGGATTTGAGCGCTGGGCTGCCAGGCTAGTGACCTGTAACTTTAGCAGATGTTTCAACTTTAAGGTCAGCGAGAACGTTGATGTGTGTGTCTTGAGAACAAATACCCAGAGTGTTTGATTTTTGGAACGGTGCCCACAGAGTGGAGCTAAGTAATAGTACAAGGACTGCTTGGAGGAACAGAGGGTCTGGCAGGATGTAGCATTCATCTGCCAAGCTGTCATGCCAGCTAAGGGCCTTAATGTGTTCTCATTTAATTTAATGGCAAAGCTCCCGTTGGCCTCAGCGTTAGAGGATTGGATCATCTAAGTGAGTACAACTTTTGTGTTTAACAATTCCCATTTTCTCCCCTTTTAGCAAGTCCACGTATAGTATATGTTATTGTGGTGCTTGACATGGCTGAGCTCTCTAGAAGCAAAGGAAGAAAGCAAAATTCAGTACAATCAAGATCTTACCTGGTTAATGCATTACAAAGGGAATTTCCTGTCTCTTGATATTCACATGTTCACATGGAATGCTGCCAATGAGACACATCCACCCTTGACTTGATTAGCCTTATTAACACCAGTCCTACACTTCACAAGTAACTTCTTTTGTTGTAACAATGAAAGTCCTGTGACAGTTTAGAGACTTAACAGATTTATTAGGGCATGAGGTTTCGTGGGTAAAACCCGCTTCATCAGATGAATTGGAGTGGAGTTTACAGGGGTAGGGTTATTTTGTTGTTCTTATATATACCCCTGCCTCTGTAATTTCCACCAACTCACCTGATGAAGTGGGTTTTACTCACAAAAGCTTATGTCCTAAAAAATCTGTTAGTCTCTAAGGGTGTGTCTAGACTACAGGGATTTGTTGACAAAAGTTGCCTTTTGTCGACAAAACTATACCTGCATCTACACTACTGCCGCATTCTGTCGACAGAATGCGGCAGTTTTGTCCACAGTGGTAAACCTCGTTTTATGAGGAATAATGCCTTTTTCGAAAGTACTCTTTCCAAAAAAGGCTCTATTGCATGCAAACTGCTTTTTCGAAAGAGAGCCTACGCTCTCTTTTGAAAAAGCAGCTTGCTTTTTCGACAGAACGGTTGTAGTCTAGAAGCTCTTTTTCAACAGTGGCTTAGCCGACAGTATCTGTTGACAAAGCCCCTGTTGAAAAAGGCGTGCAGTCTAGACGTAGCCTAAAGTGCAACAGGACTCTCTGTTTTTTTTTCTTTAGAAGCAGGCAGATAAAATGTTAAGTCAGATCATTGAAACTAGAACAGAATAATTTATGCTCTTTCCAAGAGGAGTTCTGAAGTCAAATGAGACAGATGATGTGAATTTATGTGGTGGCTATGTCACCTCAGATCCTTTTTGTTTACAAATGTTTATGAAATTACGAGCTGTTACAGTTGAAGCACTGCTCCATGCTAGTGATCTGAAAGGTGAAATCCAATAATTAGGCAGAAATTATTAAATGGGCCAGAAGAAAATTATTTACTAAAACATTTTGATGCAATTAATATGCAATGAGAGTAACAAAACAGGCACTGAATACTGGATTACCGCAGAAAATAAAGTGCAATGAATTCATATAAATAGCCAATTGTTATCCTTGGTGGGAAGCAGCACGGCCTATCAGATACATTTTGGATTTGGGAAACCTAGATTTTAATCCCGGCTATGACTCTGGCTTGCTGGGAGCTTTTGGGCAAGACACTTTACCTCTTTATGCCTCAATTAATAATACTTATCTCTTTTATAAAGCTTGTTGAGATCAGCTTATGAAAAACAAACGATTATTGTTACATTTTTTGTAACAAAAATTTCTTTACAATTTGGTTTGGCACATAAACTTTGTTTCCAAAATACACACCCATTTATCCAGAGGAGAAAATCATTCATATTGACACACGGGATGATACCTGCCTCTGAGACTTGTTTAGCTCAAATACGGCTGAATCTTCATCAGGAGGAAACAGCAGGTGGGTGATTTTCAAATTGGGGATGTTAAATATTGGTTAATTGAATAGTCGATTAACCTCATGAATTCTTATCGGTTACTTGACTATTCTATAGTCCCGGAAGGTGGGGCCAGCAGCCAGCTGTATCAGAGGCAGCAGTGTGGGATGCCAGTCGGGAGCTGGTCCACGAGGGGAGTCAGTTTAAAAATCAGCTCCCGTCGCGGACTGGCTGCCGATCGCCCTGCGGGGTGGCAGCAGCCCCCGTTGGAGGGGGAGGGGCTGAGCTCCACCTCAAGCCGGAACTGAGCCAGGCTGCCTGCCCACCTGGCTCCGAATACGCTTTAAATGTAAAGCTGCTGCAGGTCCCGGACCCAGCGCAAGCCAGGACTGAGCTTGGCTGCTGGCCAGCCGAATAAAAAATTTACTGGCAAGGTGGCAGGAGGGGAATGCGTGTAGTCTATAACAGGGGTTTTCAAACTTGTGATACCGCGACCCCCCTCTCAATTGCTCGTGACCCCCCTCTAAGTTGTTTGCGATCTCCCTCTAAGTTGTTTGCGATCCCCGGGGGGTCGGGACCCACAGTTTGAGAAATGCTGGTCTATAGCATGAACCAATAAGCTTTTGCTTATTGGCTAATTGGTTAATCTACTACATTATTACATCCCTACTTCAAACCACTTTGATGTGGTTTCTGAACCCTTACAAAGAGCAGTTGCTTTTGAAACTGATCATGAGATGATGCTCTGTAATGTCGCAGTGTTTAAATGAATAGCCCAAGGTGTATCCGGTAAGTGGGTTATAAAGTTGTTTAATCTGACTTATTTGTAGGGATGCCTTCCCCCTCCCCCCCCAGCTGTTGTGAAAAGTAGTGGTTCTCAGATGCATACACAGCTCCTATTGATTTCAGCAAGAATTTCGCTGGGACATATACAAAGAGCTCAAATTCTGATCTCCGCTACCCTGGTTAAGTGTTGGTGTTACTCTGATTTGTGCCTGTGAATGTGAGATTGGAATTCAGCCCAGTTAAATATAAGCGCATGCAGTGGTGTTGGGCAGATTTCGGAATACCCGGAATGCCGGACTGGATCTAACCAGCGCTCCTAGTTATTTGTTTATGTAACAGCGGCCAGTAGCTGATGCTTCAGTAAGAGACGCAAGAATCCCTATAAAGGACAAATAATGGGGTGTATTAGCCATTTAAGGGGGAATTCTCACAATGTGTCAAGGCTGCAATTAAAAATGTACATTTGGCCCATGGACGCTGATTCGGGCTCTTGGGGCTCAGGCGTGGGGGCTGTTTAATTGCAGCATAGATGTTTGGGTTTGGGCTTCAGCCCAGGCTCCGAAACCCTCCCGCCTCACTAGCTCTCATCAAGTGCACGTGCTACAAATAGTGGAGCCACCGTGGTGGAAATGGCAGACAATGCAAGCTGCCCCGAGTACATGCCTAGCAAGACCAGGTAGCAGATCAGAAGCTAATGCAGAGGGTGGGCAATAAGTTGGGTGTAGGTCAGATGCAGTTCACCAGGGTTAGTCCCCAGTGGGCCACTGGCACTTTATTTACCTGCATGTCTACAGGTACAGGCGATAGCAGCTCCTATTGGCTGCCAACTGTCATTTCCGGCCAATGGGAGCTGTGAGAAGCAGTGCAGACCAGGACACCACTTCCTGCAGCTGCCATTGGCCAGGAACGGCCAGTGGGAGCTGCCAGGGGCCATACTTGCAGACGGTCTTGTAAATTAAGTGTTGGCAGCCTGCCAGGAGCTGACCCTTGCAAACGGGGTCTGCCTTATTGCCCACCACGGCACTAATAGCACCTGTATAATCCAGGCTCATTCAATGTAGCAGTCTGTCCCCTCTCGGGGGGGTTACCGTTTGAGGCTGTTCTAGGGCTGGCGAGCAGCTGGCTCTTCCAGCAGAGGCAGTGGATGCTTGTATTGTGACCCAGATGTCCCGGGTTGGTCCTTGCTGCCTTGAGCCAATCAGGGCTGTGGCATTGTACCAGAGAAAGAGGGAGAAAGTGAGCAGCAAGCTCTATTACTGTTGGCCACAGCAAGTCATTAAAGGGTGTTAAAAACAGGGAGGCTGCTTTTCAACTGGATTCCAAAGGAAAGAACATATTTGAAGTCGAGGGGCTTGCAAACTGGTGGAATGACTCAGCCGCTTTAGGGCTCCTCTCTCAGGGTGGGTGCCCGTGACTCAGAACCAACGTATTTTAGCAGAATCCAAACTGAGCATGTGAACAGTAACCAGTTAGCTCCCTGCCCGGGGCCTGCTGTACGTGGAGGGCTGTGCCAGCAGGGCCGGGAGCCGGCAGCAGCGCGGGGGCTGGGAGCCTCCTGCTTGTGGTGGCAGCGGCAGCACCAGGACCAGGGCCGGGAGCCTCCTGCTGTCGGCAGTAGCCCCGGCCTTGGAGCTGGGAGCCTTCTGCCACTGATGGCGGCAGCGGCCCATCCCGAGGCCTGGAGCCCGCTTAGTCAGTTAACCAGTTAAACTTTAGGTTCCCCTAACCATCCCTAATCCAAACGCAAACAGAAAAGTTTCAAGGGGCCGGGGTTCAACCCAGTCCCCAGCTGTCCAACTTGTGAGTCTGACCTCCCTGAAGCTGGTCTCCCTCCTCCTGCAGTAGTGGTTCCTCAGGAGACAGCACCTCTGCCTGAGCCCAGGGCAAGAAGAGCGGGATGTGGAGCTGATGGCAACTCTGTATGCACCAGTAGTGTCCTGCAGCCTGTCACTGGGGTAGTGAGTCACCAGTCTTCAAATGAATTCCTTATGCAACTGCCTCAGAGTCCATGGAGTTACATCAGGGCCGAGTTTAACCTGGGGTGAAACTGCAACTGTTTGCTCAAAGGGAGAGGAAGCTGATC
Organism: Pelochelys cantorii; assembly: GCA_032595735.1. NCBI lineage: Eukaryota > Metazoa > Chordata > Testudines > Trionychidae > Pelochelys > Pelochelys cantorii. The sequence continues at coordinate 10,465,159 of CM064336.1, read as the reverse complement.
TTTCAAGGGTCTGATATTTATACAGTAGAGTCCCGATTATCCGACCTAAACGGGACCGACAGGTGGTCGGATTAACGAAAATGTCGGATAATACGGAGTACAGAACATTACCTGTACAGTAGCTGATTCGGGTGCTCCGGGCGAAGGGTAGCAGCACTTGGGGGATGTTCTGCTTGGAGGCCGCCGAGAAGAGCGGCAGCAGCAGCAGCGCCCGGAGCGACGGGACCATTCTCCCGGCCCGCACCCGGGGGCTGCAAGGAGGGAAGGGGCCAGGCAGGGATGGGGACCGAGCGGCGCCGGCAGGAGGCTCCGACCCGCGGGCTGGACTCTGTCGCCCGCTGTGCGCTGCAATTCAAGGGACGTCAACAGCCGGGCCAGGAGAAACGGGCCCGGTCACATGGCGGGCAGGCGGCCGGTGGCAGCGTGGGGTTTTAGTTTTGCTTTCAGGGGCTGCTGCTGGAGCCTCTTCAGCCGGGGAGGCTGCATGCGGCATGGCAGCGCGGGGCGGCTGGTCGTGGGGGCCGCATACTCGTGCTGCACTAGGCTGGCTGGGTATTTCTCGCGGAACCCCTGACAATGGTCTGCGGAACCCCAGGGTTTATCCAGCTATGTCGGATAAAGCGGAATGTCAGATTACCGAAGGTTGGATAATCCGGACTCTACTGTATTTACATTCAGAGGCCACTGTCAATTTGAATTTCTTCCTGAAAACACTTCCAGCCGTCCCTCCTCCCACATGTGAACATATAACCACTGACTATTTCAGCAGTTAAATGTTTACCACAATAAACACGTTTTAATATCCCTAAAGCTGAGTGCTTGGGTGGGCCACCCAGCAGAGCACCCACAGCCGGCAGCATGGGTCTCTGTTGGTGGTGCACATCTGCACATGCCTCAGTGCACATAACATATTTTATTCTGCACATAGCTGGAAAAAGAGAGAACGTTGGGGGAGCTTCAGCTATGAAGTTCTGGGGGACAAGTTGTCCCTTGACCAGGGAGTCCCTTTGAATTTAATGGTACTGCTTGTGTGAAGATGGATTCTGCATATGACTAAGAGTCCGCAGGAACAACCCTTTTGTGACTACTGTTGTACGCTAAGGCTCTGACATGACACAGCAGACCAGGGCATTCGCTGGGAGCAACAACCACCTCCACACAAAACCATCGTTTCCACTCGAATACGTGGCCTCATTAGGGAGGTAAATTCCTGGTTAAAACCTTAACCAGGGAAACTCTGTTTAACCGCTCGACCCTGGATCAGCCCTTACCTGCCATGCAATGCAGCGGGCCTGGCCGGGTTGGAGCAGCCCCTCGCCTGTGGCAAGACACTGGTGGTAGTGGTGGGGGGGGCGGAAAGGGGGACTGCTGCTCCAGCCCACCAGGGCCTGCCATGCTGTGGGCTGCTCTGACTGAGCCGGGCAGGACTCACCTCACCACTCGGGGGGGGGGGGGCTGCTCCAAGTGGGCCAGGCAGAGCCCGTTGCGCTGCTAATTAACTGGCGATTGGGTAAGCATTCCAGTAAGGCTGATGCTTACTGGGTAACTGCTTAACCCTTTATACTCCTCATCCTCATATAGCAGAGCACAAGCTTTTTTTGGACTTCGCTGCTGGTGTATTGCTGTACATCTGTGCTGGGCATGCTTAACCAAAGACCATTTGGCAAGCATGTAACACCATTTCATGGAGAAAATATGGTTATAACTCAGGAGGTATCGTTTTCTCCTGCTGAGTGAATGCGCCTGGCAGGCTGAAGACTGAATCATGTCATATATTAAAAAACAAACAAACAACTTTTCCAGAAATTGTGTTTGGTCACTTGATCAGATCCTCATTGACTTCAGTGAGAAGTGCTCATTGCTTGCTTGTTTTTGTGATATTCTTTTAAAACTCCGTACACATTTAACATTCAAATACAAGCTAATTGCAATAAAAAATAAGCTCCAAAAATTGTGCTGTCTGTATTCTGACTATTAAGTGAAATGATCTTTGTTTGATTCAAAATGGCTTTTGTTTTATAATGTATTTTTATAGGACTGGAAATCCATATGCAAGTAGGGTTAAAATCATCACAATGAATCCTGAATGGTGGCTGAATGTTTTTCATTCAACCCATGCATATGCAACGCTGCAGGGCCCCAAAAACAAAGACCTTCTGCACTGTTATGCTTGATGCACTATTATGCTTGATGAGTTCTTTAATGAAGTTAAATTGCTTGAGGCTAACCTTGTAACACAGTAGAATTTGACAATCAGTCTGTTTCTGTCTGTGATTTAAGGGCCACAGAGTTCAATATTTATTTGTGAAGTAGAAATAGGTCTACCAACATTGTAAATATCAATTCTTGTAAGTGTCTCAATGTGCTAGCAAATGCTAAACATTCAAAAGCTGGAAAAAATAATTGAGATTCATGTTAACAGTAAAAATGACTGTGGGATGAAGCTGAGAATCCTACAGGTTGAACTTCTCTGGTCCGGCAACATCCGTGATCTGGCATGATTTGAGTTAGCCAGATGTCCCCTTATCATGGGTGTGGCCAAGTTTCTTATTCCTAAATGTCCTCTAACAGCCCAGTAAGCAGTGGAAGTGTTGGTAATGCTGCAGCTAGACAATATTGATCTCCCATGTTTTGGTGAATTCTCTGGTTTGGCACTGGTCAGGTCCTGAAGATGCCAGACTAGAGAAGTTCAACCTGTAGTGAGTTCCCCATGTGTAGTAGAGTGTATCTTTGTAATGATATGAATGTATAGAGGTATATCCAACTTTTAAACTTGAGGGAAACATTTTGAAAACAGCGTGGGTGGTAAATTACTCCTGGTGCCAAATTAAAATGAAGAGTCTTTGGAATGAAGATGATTTGGGATTTACTAAAGGAAAGAATTCCTTGAACACCTTGTATTTTCTTTAGTATCTCCATGGCAATGTCCTTCTTTACAAGGTAAGTTTAGACCGTGATACTGAAATCAGACAGCAGTGTAAGCAAACCGTTGAGGGCACACACAGCCTCACTGCCTTCAGGCTTTGCATCAGTTCTGTGATCCTCCCCCATGGGTCCAACTGCTGAACCCTGCAGGCGTCCAGAACTGAGAATAGCCATAAAACATGAAAAGCGAAACCTGTCTTATGTTACAAAATAATGTATTTAAATATAGCACCACATCAGAATATGAGTTAGCCAGTCCTTTCTGGTCTGAGAGCCATTTTTTACAAATTGTAATGATTTTGGCTGTACAGGTTAAACCTCCTAATTCTGAGACTCTCTGGTCCGGCAACATCCGGACCACAGATGATGTTGGACCAGGGAGCCCCAGCAGTGGGAGTGCAAGTCAGCCAGGAGTCCAGTGGCGGGGAGCTCTACCAGCATCAGCTGGGGATACTGTCCCCGGGGAGTCCTGGCCAGGTGGGGTAGCTGCAGGGCTGGCAAGCCACATCTCTGGAGAGCCCTGGTGGGGTGCGGCAACAGCGGGGCTGCCGGCTGGCAGCCAGCAAGCCCCATCCCCAGGGAACCCCAGCCAGGTGGGGCAGCAGGCAGACCAGGGAGCTCCATCCCCGAGGAGCCCCAGAGATGGCAAGGCACTTTGGTATCAGTGTGCTGCTGGCAGCAAGAGACCCAGCGAGGAGCAACAGCAGTGGGGCTACCCACAACCAGCGAGCCCTGTCCCCAAGGAGCCTGGCTAGGCAGGGCAGAAGTGGGGTGATGGCTCCGTCCTAGGGGAGCCCCAGCCAGCCTGCTGCACCCAAGCCCATGCCTGGCAGTACTGGGGCTGCAGCCCAGTGGCAGTGGGACTGGTGCGGAGCCAGCCACGGGGAGTGGCAGCGGGCTGGGAGGCTGGTGGCAGGGGACCTCCCCTGATCCGGCAAAGTCCCTCATTCGGGACTGCTCTGGTCCCGAGGGTGCCGGACCAGGGAGGTCCAACCTGTAATAGAACTGAGTGTGGCCAGTCACAGAGCAAGGCACAATTAAATTACAGTCAGGGCCAGATCCTTAATTAGTGTGGCTGTGTTGAAGTCAATGAAACAATGTTTGAAGATTTGAAGCTTGGCCACTTAATGGGCCTAATCTGAAGCCCAGTGAGGTCAATAGAAAGACTCCGAATTCCCTGAGTAGGGTTTGGTTCAATTGTCACTTACCTGGACGGCACATGGCCACAAAGAATGCCCATGCCTAACTAACTTTTTTGCACCTGGAAACTTCCTCACCTATCCCAATCTGCTTAACTGTTGATAAAAGTGAATCATTTCTGCCAGTAGCTATTCAGATTCAGAGCTGTTTATCAAGGAACTAGGCATGAAGTAAATCTCCTAGTTGCGTGAGAGGTGCTTGCCAAGTTGCACAATTTCTGACTGGTGTAAGGCAAGCAATCTCTCGGGTTGTATCCTCAATTTGGATTGCAGATGCACCCACACAAACACAACTAAAACCAGCATTTGGTGGTGTGCAAGCATGCTAAGGTCTTGTGTTGCTGAAGCTTGTGCGGCAGTATCTACGCTGCTGGTTTTAGCCATAATAGCGAATGTAAAAATTAGCTCAGGCCAGGTCTACGCTAAAAAGGGAACATCAAATCAAGATACACAACTCCAGCTACCTTAATTACATAGCTGGAGTCAAAGTTCCTTGTGTCATGTTTCCTTGCCATCCTCACAGGAGTACTGGCAGCCAGCAGGGGCGCCCTCTGAGATCAGTTTAGCAGGTCTTAAGTAGAATTGCTAAATCAAACTCCGGAAAATCGATTGCAGCAGTGTCAATCTTCCATTTAGTGAAGATGAGGCCTTAGATACTCTACTTCAGTTAGCTTCACATCTTGGTTGACAGCACTGGCAGACCTTCAGAATGCTACACTTAACAGTTCATGACAGTTAGATGATTTTGAAACAGCGGCAGAATGAGGGGGTGTCTTTTCCTTGAAGCTGAGAATGAATTAACCCTTAACTTTTTTAGTTGTTGTTTGATTCTTTTGCCTGACTGGGTTCAGGAAATGAGAACGTAGTTTATTTTCTGTTCTGTTTATTCTCTGCAGTTGTGCTGATGATTACCTGATTTGTCCCCATGGTAGTGAATACAGACATAATGATATAGATAAATACTTTGTGGTGATCACCAAGAACGGATAATTTCCAACGGATATGTTGGAAATTAATGACCAAATTTTCAACATGTGGCCAAATACTGGCCATGCTAATGTGCAGGGAATGCATTTGCTTGAAGGGAAATGGGAATCTGTGTACGCCCATGGGGTGACAGGAAGATCAATGATGAAGCTGTTGAACTTCCGGGAAGCGACGGTCTAAGAAGGAGTACTGCTGAAAGGGATTTAGGGGTCATAGTGGACCACAAGTTAAACATGGGTCATGTGACACTGTTTCCAAAAAAGCAAACATGATTTTGGGATGTATTAACAGGAGTGTTGTGAGTGAGACACAAGAAGTCATTCTTCTGCTCTACTCTGCTGGAGTATTGTGTCTAGTTCTGGGCACCACATTTCAAGAAAAATGCGGAGAAATTGGAGAAGGTCCAGAGAAGAGCAACAAAAATGATTAAAAGTCTAGAAAACATGAGCCATGAGGGAAGACTGAAAGAATTGGGCTTGTTCAGTTTAGAAAAGAGAAGACTGAGGGGGCCAGACATGATAGAAGGTTTCAAGTATCTAAAAGAGTGTTACAAGGAGGAGGAAGAAAAATTGTTCTCCTTGGCCTCTGATGATAGAACAAGAAGCAATGGGCTTGAATTGCAGCAAGGGAGGTTTAGGTTGGACATTAGGAAAAACTTCCTAACTGTCAAGGTGGTTAAACACTGGAATAAATGGCCTAGGGAGGTTGTGAAATCTCCATCATTGAAGATATTTTGGAGCAGGTTAGACAGACACCTGTCAGGGATGATCTAGAAGGTGCTTGGTCCTGCTGTGAGGGCAGGGGACTGGACTCGATGACCTCTCAAGGTCCCTTCCAGTTCTAGGATTCTGTGATTATATGAGATACTGAATTCCATGTGTGAAGGTCTCAGTATTGTCAAGATGAAGACATAGTCATCTATGTGCCTGCAGAGTAATTGCATGCACAAAAAAGGGAACACCGCATTTTGCGTCAGAGCACCAAATTTTTAGTCTTACTCTGTGGTTTTGCAGTCTTGGTTTTTTCAGAGAAAATGCCAGTCACTTTCAAGGATTAACTGTTGAGGAGCTTGTGCAAAATGTATAGGTGGGGCAGTGAGGACAGTTTTTGCTTGTCCGCTATTGCAGGGGTTTTCAAACTCTAGGTTGCAACCAGCGCTGGGTGGTGGAATTTCAGGGACCGGGTCTCGTTGCTGCAGGGGGATCAGGTGACCAGTGAGGGTGCTAAGGCAGCGACCTGCCAGTCCTGGTACCGCAGACTGCTCTACACCCCAGAAGCAGCTGGTAGCACGTCTGGTTCCTAGGTTGTGGGTGGAGGGCGGCACAAAGCACAGGGCTTCATGCACTGCCCGTGCCCCGAGCACTAGCTCCGAACTGGGAGCTTGCTGCTGGCTGCTTCTGCAGTGCAACATGGTCTATGGTGCCAGGAGAGGCAGGAAGCCGCCTTAGCACTCCCACTGCACTGCTGACTGGGAGCTGCTCCAGGTGAACCCCTCCTGCCTCAGCCCTCGCATCCCCAAAACTGGCACCCTCTCCTCCACTCGAAAGCTCTCATTCTCAGCCCCACCCAGGAGCCCACGCTCTAGTCAAATTCTGTAAGGTCGCAGGCATCAATGATTTTCTTCAACTGGGTCATGAGAAAAAAAGTTTGAAAACTACTGCACTATTGTACACTGAACTGATTGTCCACTGAGAAGTGTTCATGCTCCCATGCCATGTCTGAAAACAACCATGTGTTTGTGCAAAGGCAGCTCTTCCGTTTGTATGAACACCTGAATGCCGATTTTGGCACATGCCTGGTGTATGTAGCCAGTTTTGCGTGGAAAAAAGAGGTACATAAAAATGGAGGCCTCTAATGACTCTCAACCTTGGGCACTTTAATGGCAAAATGCTCTGAATTGTGAAAGCTGTTTTTTTGTGCAGTCTGCCCTCTGGTGTACAGATGGCTGCCTTAAATAAAACAACACATGGAGAAAAGAAAATGAGAATGCAGTGGTCTTTGATTACACCCTCTTAGCACATTTTGATCAATATGTGTACTTTAACTCAGTGTAAACTGCATCATAATTAATATTACATCTTTATCTCAAAGGACAATGTAATTTGCTTACAGCATACTCAAGTTATAATGAAATGCCTCCATTTGTTTCAATGTACAAATTGATTCATTTGGAATTTATTCTGGAACCTTATCCAGCTTTCATTACAATAAATGGCAAAAGGCCAGTTGATTTATCATCACACCCTGCTGCTAAGAGTAAAATACTCCTCTCCGATCTTGATAAGAGCCTACAATTCCTCTGTGTTTATTTTAAAAGTAAAATACTCCAGGTAGTTTTGGAGTCCAATATTCTGCTCCTCCTAAATGTGCCACCGCATGGTTTATTGATGTTCCTCCATGCGCATCTCAGAGGACAGCTTTGCCTTGTAAGTTTCTCCTCCTGCAAAATCTCAGAGGGCTAGCCTTGTTGTCTGTAACTTTAAAAACAACCAATAGTCTTGTGGCACCTTAGAAACTAACAAATATGTATATAGTATCATGAGCTTTCATGGGCAAAACCCACTTCCTCAGATGAGTTTTTGTTAGTCTCTGAGGCCCAGCCTACACTAGGACCTTAGTCTGAAATTAGCTCCCCAAGGTCAAATTTGTAAGCGATGCGTCCACATTCCCAAGCCCGTTATTCTGGAATAAGGGGGTGTGGAATTTGAACGCTGTACTCCTGCTTTTCATGAGGAATAACGCTGTTCCTGAACTTGTAAGTCTGAAATAACGTTAGCGTGGACACAGCGGTGTCACTAATTCAACCTTATTGGCCTCCGGGAGGCTTCCCGCAGCTCCCCAGCGTGCTTCCTGGGGCTCTGAGTCCTAGGTAGCACATCTGCATTAACAGAGCCTGCCTCGGACGACATTCAATTCTTCCCTGTTGTGACATGGAACTTCAAATCTGCAAAATCGGGTGCCCAGACGTCAAGCTTAGTAAATTGGGATAATCTCCTAGTGCAGACATGGCCCAAGGTGCTACAGGACTCTTCTTGCAAAGAGATCTGCCACCGAAAACACTTTTGCCCACTTTGAGCCCTGGTGAAGTCATTGAAGGATGAGACGCTACTGCTTGAGTTAAAGGATCCGAACCACTTATTCGAATTCAATGGGGCTCCATGTTAATATGTCTTTTGTGGGATTAGGGCCATGGTCTAAACTTTTTAGGGTGGGCCAAATATTCTTTTCTCTGTAGAATATACCTGGCCTGAGAGCTTAACATGTAAGAGTCATGTAAGCTGGCCAAAAATCCCTGTCCCAAGCAGAGATTTCAGTAACTGGAGAAAAGCCAGAGATGCTAAAATCCCTTACTAGGGAATGTACTGTTGCTACTGTTAGAGTAGCTTTAGGCTGTAAAGGAAAGCAGGCATTAAAAAAATCCTGATGTAGAGATCCTTGAATGTGGGAAGGGGTCATGAGTAAGGTAGTAGCACAACGGAGTGTTGAAACTTGGAAAGATTGATACATGGGTGGGTTTTTCAGGTGTCCTTTGGCTCTGTCGGCCTTTTGAAGAACAGTACAATAGAAACTGAGTAATCTCCTGATTGAAGGAATTGCTTGTCAAGGATCTCTTACCCAAATTGCCTCTGTTTTCATTTTTAGCATTCCTAAGTTTAGTCAGGACATGTTTCTGTAAGTGATGTGCTTAGTTTTGATTCCTGTAATTAGCTAACATGTACACTTCTGTTCCACTTCATGCATTAATCTAATGAAGGAAAGAATTATGCATAGATGAAGTTAGAAGGCATTAAGCAAGTCTGGGTTTGCATTGGTAATGAACTGAAAAATACATGCATGGAAAAGATTGGGCTATACAGCACTGACACATTAACAGGGAGCAATACGACTGTTTAAATTGTGTACAAACATATTAGCAAGAATTCTTGATGTATTGTATACCAGTCTAATCAGTCTTAGATGGGGAATCTGAGGAATGAACTGAAAACAGCACATTGGCGGTTTGTTTCCCCGGGAGAAAAATTGATATTTTGTCTTCTTTGCTGTAGCACTTTGTGAAGAATCTGGCTAGAGCAGATGAAGGAAAGCAAGACTTAGAAGGATGAAATCAGTACATGGCAATGGAAAACTGAAGGATATTACAGAGAGGATTAAATAGAGACGGAAGGCTGTGCCAGAGCTAAAGGTAGGAACCAATACAAAATCTTGTCCTTGTAAAGTCCCAGTGGGTCATGATCATGATCACTGATAAAAAATAAAGTTGTTAAGCTACAGATACAAGATAAGTTCTGTAAATCTAATAATCTGAGCCATGCGTTTCATATTAGTCAGTCATTTGGGTGAGTCAGTGATACGGGATCGTTCTAGGAGTGCACGGTAAAGCGAGTGACTACATTCTCCGAATTCCAGTAATGTTTGTCTTAATAGGACAGGTGTTGGTGACATGTAGCAAAGCACAGCTGGATATAATGAGGCTACACGTAACAAGGGTTTCTTGCCATGTAAAGTGTTTAGGCATGCCTGACATGCTTCTCTGGGCACTTGGAGGATTGTAGATTCATTCTCCTGGGTGGAAATGTGAAAAATCAACGCAGCGAGCCTTTACGTTTGCAAAATTTTGCAGCGCCTCCCAGTGAAATCAAGTTTTTGGCATTGCCCTCTGTGAGTTCAGGATCAGGGCCAGATACTGAGTTTGTGCTGAGATCAGCCTCTCCCTCAGGACAGTTATCATGTAGTGTTGAAATCCGAGCGATCTGTTATCTTGTTGTTCTGGGCTTCTGTGCATTAAATCAGATATGCAACAAAGAGCATCCATTCACTCTGTCTCCCCCCAAACACGCACATGGAGATTTACATAGATGTTAAAGATGCAAAACTAAACATAGGAAATCCCTTTTTTAGCTCAAAAGGGAGCCTGTACAAATGTGGTCATAAATGCTGGGAATTCTCTTTCCTCCCATATGAAGACAAGAGACTGTAGTTAGTCATTTACTATAAAGTGAGACTGTTTTTCTTAGTCATTCTGTATTCTTTCCAGGTAGGTGTTCTGCATTCATTAGAGGAAGGCAGCCATGGTATCAGATGAAGGAAAAGTATTTAGGTAGGGAAAGTGGGTGTCGTATGGGAAGGATCTCAGCAGTGTTCCCTGGAAGCTGAGTGGTTGGGCAGCTGCCCAGGAGAGCGTCAAATGCCACCCAGCTAGTTAGCAGAGCACCCACAGTGCCCACAGCTGCATGTGTTTCGATTGGTGGTGCACATCCACACATGCCTCTGTGCACATAACAAAATTTGGTCTGCACATTGATGGAAAAAATTAGAGGGGACTTTGGATCCCAGCCTACTTACTTTGGACCTTTCTCCCTCATTGAAAGAGGAAGATGTGTGCATGCTTAAAATGCAAATAAAAGAACCGGAAGAGAAAAATCTGAGTTTAGAGAGCTTGGACTGTCTGACTTCTGTGGGACCTACAGGAACTATGAAATTCCAACTTCTATTTTGCTCTTGCACTGCTAATGAGCGAGTTCTCATGCCCTTCGCAAACTTGAGTAGAGATTCTTGGGTCTCACCAAACTACTTTTTCCACAGAGCTGAGGAGGGAGCAAAGGCAGCTGAAAAATAGCTGATCCTGACGGTAACCAGAGGATGAGATGGCCCCAGCATAAATTAGAGCATTTTTCATTGGTTCTGGCTTCAAAAGCTCCCCGGTGGCTGTTTCACTGGTGCTTTTCTGCTCCTCATGCTCCAGGATTTTCCTAGTCAAGGGGCAAGCCCCCAGTTGCTCACTTAGGACAGCTTTCTGGCCTCTTTAGGTCATGCGAGTGCTGAAGGGAGGCCTCACTGAAGGAAAATGTATCTGTCCTGTCGTCTCATCTTGCAACCTTCCAGACGAGATAGCTTTCCTCCCCAACACAAGAAAATCTTCTAAAACCTCAGAAATCACTGCAAACCTTGAGAGGCAATGCAAAACGGAGGCCAGGAGTGCTGTGATCCTACACATCATGGCACTCTGTGAAGATAAAGTCAGACAGGTGTTTCCAAGATGGGTCACCTCTATACCAAATCAATTTTGTAGAACCAATTCACCTGTGTTTCCATGTTAGCTGATTCCCATGGGACTCTGACTTGGGCAAAAGATGATAGGGTAGCCACTGACTTCTTCACTATGGGTGTGTCTAGACTACATGGCTCCGTTGATGGAGCCATGTAAAGTAGTTTACCCGACGTAGTCAGTGAAGCAGGGATTTAAATAATCCCCGCTTCATTAAAATAAAAATGGCTGCCGCGCTGAGCCGAGAATCAGCTGATCCAGCACAGCACAGCAGTCTAGACATGGATCGGTCAACAAGGGAAGCCTTTGTCGACCGCTCCCTTATGCCTCGTGAAACAAGGCTTCCCTTGTCAGCCAATCCGCATCTAGACTGCTGCGTTTTGCCGGATCAGCTGATCGTCGGCACGGTGCAGCGGCCATTTTTATTTTAATGAAGCGGGGATTATTTAAATCCCTGCTTCATTGACTATGTTGGGTAAACTACTTTACATGGCTCCGTTGATGGAGCCATGTAGTCTAGACACACCCTATGTGCTGAGTTCTGAGGTCCTTCCCCAGAGAATCACCTGTACAATCTGGCTATGTCTACACTACACGTTTTTGCGGCAGAAAATATGCTAATGAGAGACTCATTAGCATAAGTCGTGACATAATTAGCATATTTTCTGCCATTTCTTTTTGCGCAAGGGGATTTTGCGGAAAAAGAAGCAGTGTAGCTGCTTCTATTTTACACAAAAACCTCTCCAGGAGAGGCATAAGGCTCTTGTGCAAAACAGGGCTTTTTGCACAAAACAGGAGTGGCTATACTGCTTCTTTTTGTGGAAAAAAACCCTTGCGCAAAAAAACCCATCAGAAAATATGCTAATGACGTCATGACTTATGCTAATGAGTCCCTCATTAGCATATCTTCTGCCACAAAAACATGTTGTGTAGTCATAGCCTCTCAGTGTTAGCAGATACTAGGTGTTGATTTCTGGTTCCAAGCGCTGGAGATATTAGTTACCATGTTAAAATTTTTAACATCTGCTCCTGCATGAGCAGATGCCATTCTCTTAAGTCTGGGAAATGCCAGTGACTTACCTCTTGCATGTGTTCTTAGCAGAGCGGCATCGTTAATCATTGTCCTTTAATTAGTAAAGGTTCCGTAGGCCTACAGACACTCGAGGATGAGGTTCCTGGCTCACAGAGCTTCCTGGACAAGCATGTTACAAGCTCAACAATGAAATCTAACTAGATCTATTTCTTAAATGACTCCCATCAGCATAGTGTCTGACCATCTTGCCATCTTCAATGTATGTATCCTCACAATAGCCGTCTGACATAGAGAAGTGGTATGAGTCCCATTTTATAGTTGGGGGAATTAAGGCACAGAGAGACTAAGGGCCACATTTTCTACCGTATTTAGGTGCCTAGAGAGGTAGGTAGGTGCCTAGTGGCATTTTCAAAGTGCCCAGGACCTAACTCTTTGTGGGGGCGGGAGGGAGAAGAAGGTCAGGTGTTCTTTAAAATCTCATTAGGTGACTGTCTGCATCCTTTGGTGCCTACTGCCCTTGACAGTGTGGTCCCAAGCAGCTTGTCCAGTGATTTGAAGCCAGATCTCACCCAGGTTATTTCTAACCCAGGTTAGTGTCCTACCAGCTGGATCATCTGTCCACCTCTCTCCCATATGCTAGGCTAAGTGAGGGTAGAACTGACTCTAAAATGAGGCCTGGGGATGGGTGCAGACAGCCCCAGGGCCAGTTAACACTGAGTAGGTCCACTCTGTATTTTAAAACCTGGGGTGAGCGCATCCGAGCCAAGGACTCGCACTACAGTGCTGAAACAGCAGTATAAATGTTGGGGCTCGGGTTCTGAAACCGACCCTCCTGCCTGGGCTTCAGACCAGAGGGCAAACATTTGGTGCTGTTTCAGTGCCTGTCGCTCTAACAGCAGGCTAGGATACACTCAGTGAAGCCACACCGGGTGCATAAATATAAGAGGTTTTATTGCCAGGGCATATTACACCTCATAGCCTTCACGCTTTACTAAATATGCGCTTCTCACTGCGGAGAAGCAAATAATTAAGCAAGCAAGAAGGCAAGCAAGAATCCCATGCTTATACCCCTTCTGCTCCGTATCCTCCGTCCACGCTCTTGAGGGCTAGTAGCGGGCGCTGCTCCAGCGTGGGGAGCTCCTGGGCACCCACACGACCTAGGTTTACAGGTGAGACTGTTCCCCGGATCAGTGCCTTTCGGCCGTCTTATAATTATTCCCTTCTTAGGGGCGTAAACATCCACAGGCAGATTCTGGCAGGAAACAGCACCACTATCTAGTTCTCATACTTCATGTCCTTGGGCCTAATTATCTCACAACTTGTTTATGTTGCTAAAGAGGCCTTGGGCCAGCTCGTCACCGGTTAAAACCAGCTCACCGCTGTCTCTAGCCGGACCGTCTGCGATAAGGTGGTCAGCCGTGACAGTGCCGTAGCGTGAGCCCCCAAATCTGTACACCTGGCCTCTGAGACTGGCTGCCGTGAGTTTTGTAAAGCAACTGAGAGGTACCCTGGAAGGCTGAGGCCAGGTCTACACTAGACCCAGAAAATGGGGTTAAGGTATTTCACATAGCTGGAATTGGCTTACCTTAAGCAGAGCTTGGTGCCATTTTCACAGAGGGAAGCCAATGACAGTCAACGTTCCCATTGGCTTCCTTTACTTACTTTCCTTTACGTACTTCCTTTATTGGCGCTGAGCAGAGCCACCGTCAGGATTCAATTTAGTGGGTCTTATGTAGACCCTCTAAATCAAATGCCAGAAGATCAATTTCGGGCCATGTCTTCACTTGCCCCACCGGTGTGGGAGCAGTGGGTTTTGAAGAAGGGGCTGCATGAGGAAAAGACACACATGTAGGATTAGGCAGAGATACAAAGAGAGGACTTTGTGGAAAGGAGCCAGCCAGCAGCTCTAAAGGAAATGCAATCTCAGGTGAGTATCTAACCTCGCTGTTACTCTAGTTAGACCTACTGTTATTGAGAGTCCGGCCCAGATAACATTTGGGATTGGCACTACCTTTAATTTTAATTAAAGTGCTTCTCTGGTGGTCACTGAGACACAAGGGACTGAACGGGGAATGCCACAATTAAAAACATGTGCTAGTTAGGGTTGAGCTGAAGAGCCAGAGAGCTCTATCTGGGGCTGTTGCAGACCCTCTCTGCAGATCAGGGGGACCTGAAATGCACTCACCAGTCTTTCTCCTATAGGAGAAACAATTTACCATCTTATTTCCAGACAAAGAAGTGGAGTCTTGGGATGGATCTGAGGTTTGGGGTTTCTTTTATGCATGGCCCTTTAGAGGTAGACTTATCATGAGACCAGCAGAGGGAGCTGTATGAATAGCAGAGTAGCTAGCTAGCCTCTTCCATTGTGGGAATAAGAGGTACACAACAAGCCCTTCTTGTGGCAGGAGAGATTTGCCCCGTCGGTTGGCCCAGCTCACCTATGTGGTAGCATTCCGGTCTCATTCCCTTCTAGCTGGCTAGTTCTGTGGTGTTCATTTGAACAATATTGAAAGGAGAGAAGCTGGTGTTACATAGAAACCTGTCTTGTCCCTTCTCTCAATGTCCTAGGTAACTTAGTTACCATCTAAGGTCCTTCAGAATCCTGCAGACATATGAAAGTTGAAAACGTAAAATTGATTAATGTTTTCTTCTGTGCTGGATTTAGTCTGTAAGTCCCACCTCAATCTCCATTTAAAAAATTAGACACAGGAAACTTTGATTTGTTTCAGGATTGTTGTTTTTTTCTCCCCATGATTATAATTGAGACAGTTTCTTAATAAAACACTGGTGGCCATGGAATATTTAGAGATGAAATTGCTCATATAAATGCTTTGGCGCGAGGAGCAAACAGCTGGAAAATGTGCCTCTGTTGCAGTATTCCAATGGTATGAAGCATCATCAAAGGCTATTCATTAAAGCTGGCATTATGCACACATCCCATATGCCTGAGAATAAATAATCTGTAACCTACACTTCACGGGGGCATTTCCCAAATGTGCAGTCGGCAGGCGACAGACTCCTGATTCGGATGGCAGACATTGTGCCGTCAGCTCCGTAGTACGCTGAAAGGAATAGGAAAGGGGATTTACTTTCTCATCACTGTGAGTTCCCATATTGGGAAACAGATGGTGCTCTTGTACGATTGTACCTGGGGTGAGACTTATGCATAATGTATTGGTATAGAAACATGAATTGGATTCCAGTGATGGCTGTGCTCTCAAGCTTAGGTTTTGTTTTCTTTCCTTTTTGTTTTTAAATGTTCTTTACCAATGGCCACACTAAAGTTGAATTATATTTAGCTAACTCCCCTCCCTCCACGTACACAGAGGGTTAGGGAAAATAGTAGCTGCCAATGTTCCCTCTAATTTTTCTCCATCCATGTGCAGAATAAATTTTGTCACGTGCACCAATGCATGTGCAAATGTGCACCACCAGTAGATATGCATGCTGATGGCTGCTGTGGGCACTCTGCTAATAAGCTGGGCAGGATTTGAATCTCTCCTGGGTGGCTGCCCAAGCACGCAGCTTGGAGGGAACACTGGTACCCACCATGATTTACTAGAAGAATGCCTAAACGTATGATGCCCTTACATACCTTTCCTCTAGTGAAACCCTAAATCACATTCATGAGTTGTACTATATGAGCCCGATTCTGAAGTTGCTGGCTGCCTCCTGTAAGGTCCTGAGTGCCCTTAATCTCTCCTGGGTTTCAGTGGACATTTAAGGGCAGTGGTCTCCAATCTTTTTAAGCATGAGATTACTTTTTGAATTTAAATGCAATCCAGGATCCACCTCAAACCCGAACACCCTGACCCCGCCTCCTTCCCGCCCCTTCTCCAAGGCCCCTGCCCCTGCTCACTCCATCCTCCCTCCCTTCCGCATCCTCACTCACTTTTATCAGGCTGGGGCCAAAGGGCTGGGGTGCAGGGGAGGGGATGCAGACTCTGATCTTGGGCTAAAGGGTTTGGAGTGTGGGAGGGGCTCTGAGCTGAGGGGCAGTGAGTTGAGGTGCAGGAGGGGGTTCAGGGTGCTGGCTCTGGGAGTGAGTTTGGGTGCAGGGGAACTCAGGGCTAGGGCAGTGGTTTGGGGTGCAGGAGAGGTTCAGGACTGGGGCCAGGGTTTGGAATGCAGGCTCCAGCTGGGCACCGCTTAACTCAGGTGGCTTCTGGGTGGTGGAGTAGTGGGGCTAAGGCAGGCTCACCCCTACCCTGGCCCTACACCACTCCCAAAAGCAGCCAGCAAACTCTCTCCATCCCTGTCTCCCCTCTGCTCTGTGCAGATGGGGTACAGGGTGGAGGGAGGGGCACCCTGACATCAGCACTCCTCTTCCTCTTGTTCCTTTGCCCTGCACAGCAAGCAAGAGGCTCCTGGAGATGGGGGAGCAGTTCCAAGGCAGAAGGCAGGAGCAACACGGCAGTGCTTAGAGGCGCAGCTGAAGTGCTGGCACTTGACAGCCTCCTGGCCAAATCAGTCGGGATCACCTGCCAAAGGCTTCAAGATCTATCTACCCGTAGATCCCAATCTACTGGTTGGTGACCATGGTTTAAGGGTGCTCAGCCCTTTGCCAAAATGAAGTCTGTGATCTATGTAGGATCAGAAAGGGTCACAGCCGCTGATATCTTGGTGTGTGATGTTCTTCCGGCGGCCCTGTTCCTTCTGTGCCATTTGCAAGACTCAACAAGAGGGTAAACAGGGCAAGAGGCCATGAACAAAGATGCGGTAACGCAGGGGGCCTCCTCCTCCCCTCTGGCTGTCATGGGGAGTCCCTCCCATGTCTCACTGTGGGATGAGCAAGGTAGAGCAGTCTTGACCCTGTGAGCAGCCCCTAAAATGAGGACTCCCCAAGGTGAGACCACCAGCAGCCAGATAGCATTTAGTAACCTAGTCAAACAGCTACTTTGTGAGTGGCGGTTGGCGTTATAGTGTCAGGGTGTTGCCCTGTGCCACATGAAAGGCCTAATAAATGTTCCTGATCATCCTCTGCCTCCTCCAAATGGCTTCCCAGAGATGGCCAAGTGCTCGTAAAGCTCCCTCCAAAGAGGATGGGGTGAGCTCATGATTCTCATGATTGGCCAATGAAAATCATCCTTGCTGCACTTTCGTTGTTACCACAAAACGTTGGTTAGAATCGCAGCTCGGGAGACCCACACACCTGTTCTGTGTCCCGCTGGGCTTAAAGAAATAAAAGTGTTTTCTTCTTAAGAGCTTTTCAGATCCCCTCCCGTCCTGCCTTTTAAATGTCATTTGCCCTCAGGGAGCAGTCAGTTACCAGTGCTTTCCCTTCTAAGTGGGAGGTGGGGCAGCGTGTGGTGCTGCCGCTTCCCACGGTGGGGTGATTGTTAGCACTTTTACTTACATCCCTTGTAACAGGCGTGAACAGCCAGGTGCTTGAATGTTTCTAGACCAGCGGCCTGGGGAGGCGGGGATGTTACAGAATGGCAAACAATGGAGCAGGAGTTGGAATTGAGGAAACGATGGGGAGCCGGAACCGGAAAATATTTTGTGTTTAGAATAATTTCTGTTCTCTGCTCCCCTACCTGCTGCTGACAGTGTAGCTGCTTTTTACCTTCATTCCAGAAAGTCTGAAATGCCAGCCTAGCTCTCAGCAGCACCCTCTGCTCTTCCCCACCAGACTGGCTCTATTAGCCCCCACACTCTATGCTTGCTTTTCCCCGAGTCCTGAAGAACCATGTTCCACTTTTCCCCTCTATAGCCTGTAAAGAGAAGGGCAAGATTTTATGTCAACGAATTTCTAATTTCTGACCTTGTGCTGCTGTAACGCCAATAGGCAGAACCCAACCTGGGACGGAGACAGCATGGTCCCAAATGTCCCATCTTAGAACAGTGGTTTGCATGAGCCTCTACCCCACACGCTAAAAGCCAGCCTCCTCTCAACTAAGAGGCAACATTATTCGCTGCGTAAGTGGTCTCAGTGCCACTAGACGGGACAATACACCGTACCTGACAGGTGTGTGGGTTACACTGCTTCTCCGGCAGTTTGTCTGCCACACCAGCTGGGGTGCTGCGAGAAAGACTGGGATCTCTGCTACACGCCCACACGTGGCCTCCCCTCAGAGATTTACAGGAAAGGCCTGATCCTTCCCCCGCTGCCCCAAAGCAATGGGAGTCTTGCCTTGATTTCGGGATCAGCCTCCTAGTGCTGCAGGAAGCCAAGCTCAGTGCAGCCCGGCGGCAGGATGGATGGAGTAGCATCCACATAGGCTCTTAAAAGGACAAAAATAAATCCACTTCTGTCCCCCAGGCAGGACAAGTGGCAGCAAGTGGAGGTAACGGAAGGAAGCCAATTGCTGACACTAATCAACCTTTAGGGGAGTAGACTCTCACCTCCCAGTGTGCACCGTCTTGTATCTAGGCTGCGGTCTGTCCCTAGGACACCTGCCACGTGTTCATGTTCTGCCTCCCCTCCATCATTGTATTTTGCTTTTTCCAGCAGGGCGAGGCCTCCATTTCCTCTCTCCTTTACTGGGCTGATTCAGCTAATGTCACAATGGACAGGAGCCGTCGGGACTTCGCCCTCCGCGGCTTCCCTTTCTAACTTCCTTTCTCATTGTTTGTATTTCGGACACTTCCAAATGTCACCGTTCCCACTGCAGGCGCATCCGATAAAAACCACTGCTTGCGTCAGTCCTTCCCTGGCTGCCCTGACTTTCCTTTTTAAAACAATCTGGAATGAGTGCGCTTGCTACTAAGCGATTCCTTTGGGCAGCTCTTTGATAGAAAGAATACTTACCTGCTTCAGATGTGCACTATAATTGCCCTTCTTCATATTGGTGTAAAAAGGACCCATGATCGGATACGGCATAGCCAGGGATTTCTGGAAATTCAGGGGGCCGAAGGGAGAGGTCGGGGGCAGCATGGTCCCAAATGTCCCATCTTAGAGCAGTGGTGAGCAGCCTGTGGCCCGAGAGCCACATGTGGCCCGTCAGGGTTCTGAGTGGCCCGCGAGGCGTTTTGTTTTCTGTTGTTCACCTGCACGGTTGCTAGATTCTGCTGGTTTCTGTCCATGTCGTTTTTATCCTACCGGTTTTACTAAAGTGATACGCATGTAAAGCAAAGGCACGTGAAGGGAGGTGCGTGCTGATTGCACACAACATCGACTGTGAGAGCCATGTGCTCCCTCTGTAGCCAATCAGAGCGCAGCTACGGTTCAGTCGGCACCTCCCGCAAATTCTAGGTACACAAGCGCGGTTAGCAAAAGTACCTTATCCCGGGAGGCCGTCTTGGTTGTAACAGTCTTGCAGCCCACTGAGGTGAAGGAGGACCACTCACGCAGCCCACTCACTAGCCTAGGTTGCCCATTGCTGCCTTAGAGTAAGGGGCTGGGAGACAGGACTCATGCATTGTATTCTCAGATATGCCACGTACTTATTCTGTGACTTGGCAACTCGAAACACTTTGTCGTGTCTTAATGTCCCCATCTATAAAATGAGTATAAAAATACTTCCCCATTTCCAAGAGTATGAAACTCAGTGAGGGTGCAGCTACACTGCGCCTGTAGGTCAAAATAAGATATACAATTTGATGTATGCAAATTGTGTATCTTATTTCGATCTAATTTCAAAATAGCTTATTTCGAAATTTGGCATGGTCTACACAGTGCCAAATTTTGAAATAAAGCGCTATTCCGACAAGTCCCTTAACCCTCGTAGAATGAGGATTACAGGGACGCCAGAATAGCGCGCCCATTATTTCAAAATCTAATTCTAAATAATGGGCGCATTTAAAGACACGGAATAGCTATTTCGGGATACTTCCGGTATCCTGAAATAACAATGCTGTCTAGACATAGCCTGAACAAATGGCTGTAAAATGCTTTGAGATCTGCTGATGAAAACCGCTGTTTTCGTGGAAAGTATTAACTACCAGCTGGCCACAAGAGGCTGTTAATAACTGGCACTTGGAATTGCCATACTTTGTTGTGTCCGTGTGGAGGGAGCTCACATTGCAGTGTCCGTGCTGCACTACTCCTCTGGATAAATGGAAGACATTGGTCCCCAACGGTGTCAATTTGACTCCTTTGAGAAGCACTATAGGACAGGGAAAGAAAAGGCAGTATTCGGGCAGGATCTAAAGCCCATTGAGAGCAGCTACAGTATTTTCTTTGATTTAAGTGGACTTTGGGTCAGGCCTACAGTGTGTTCATTATTCTTTATCTCAGTTGTCTTCCAAGGATAAAAACACATTTAAAAGGTTTCTTTGCTACTTTCTCTCTCCTTGGTTATTGTCATTCCTCCACCAGAATGGCCTCATGCTTATCATATATGCTCTTCCACCAGCAAATATCCTGCTTCCTAAGTTGCCAGTAGCTTGCAAAACGTTAAATGGCCCAGCTTCATCTTCCACAGAGGTAAGAGTCCTACAGAATGGATGTGATCCCTCTGGAGTATGTGGCTGAAATTCTTGGCGCTGCAGGAATAATTTTTTCTTGCCTGGTGAAATGCCCCAGATAACGCTGAGATTCGATTTCTAGATGGGTGCTGTACATCAAGGCACTGTATGTGCAAAAGCAAATCTGCTGTAATAAACAGAGCCTTTTGATTCACCCACCACCTTTCCAAATTCTTGATTCTCATTGACTTTTTGTTGCCCAGACTGTCAAAGGTTCATTCTTTGTACAAGCACTTTGCTAACGGAAAAGAGTCTTCATTGCCCCAGGACTGGTTAGAACCATCTTTAATCGTTCTTGCTTGCAACCTTATCATGCCTGCCCACTGCATACACAATGCATTCCCAAAGTGCATTGTTTGGTACAGCCCAGAATCTTTGTAGGACTGGCAGCTTGCTAGAGTCGATGCCATAAACCTGCCTCTATCCCTCCTTTCCAACAGTGCTGTGTTTGCCCCAACCTGTGTCTCTCCTGTTGCAAAAATCTTGTAGAAAAGTGCACAATATTTTGAAGCTCTTTTTAAAAATCGTACACAGGCATGCTACAGACATCACAGATGTAAGTGAAAACTTCTGTTGACTTCCATGGGCATTGGATGAAAGCAATTTGCACCACTCTTTCATCTGAACATAAAAACATCTGTGATGAGCAAGGCTTTAAGCTACATTCCACAGTCAGGCAGAGGTGCTTAGAGGTTCCATGCATAACCCACACTCATCCTGGGTGTGATGTACACATGCACAAGGCAAGTACAATGGCCTGGGAGCCTGTGTGGTAGCTGCCCATGCTGGACCTTCTCCCAGGATACATTTGGTCCCCTGTCCATCTCTGCTGGCTATTGAGAAGGGAAACATGGTTGTAAACTTGCCTTTTCTTGTGGGATATGTAGGTAAGTATTTATATAATGGTAGCATCCAAAGAGTTTGGGACCCCATTGTACAAACACTGCAAGAGACAGACTCTGCCCAGAGGGGCTAGCAATCCATGTTTCCTCTAATCTTTTCCATCCAGGTGAGGAATACATTTTCTGTACAGCAAGGCACGTGCAAATGTGCACCACTAGTCAAAACAAAACCTCACCGTGGGCATTCTGCTAATCAGCAGGGCGGCATTGGAATCTCTCCTGAGTTGGCACACAAGTCCACAGCTTACAGGGAATGCTGCTTGCAATGTAAAATTGCAGATGGAGGGTAGGCCGTGGGGATGCAATATACAAGTCAGTGGGTCTGGTGAAGACTTGGCTCAGTTTTGTGAATCATGTGGATTTCTTAAAATTTTAGTTGGAGACAGAGGAGGAGATGAAGGGAGAAGGGGAGAAAAAGAAGAGAAGATGAATGGATTTAGTCGTCACCTTCCTAGCCAGGATGTTCAGAGTAGTTTTTGTAGGAACCCTGGTGGAAGTGAGTCTAAGGGCAGGTCTACACTTATCAGGAGATTGGAGCTGCAACGATTGACCCCTCTGGGGGTTGATTTAGCAGGTCTAATAAAGACCCCCTAAATCGTCCGCCTATTGCTCTCTGGTCGACTCTAGTACTCCACAGAAATGAGAGGTGTAGGGGAGATTGATGAGAGTTTTTCACACAGCTGGAGTTGTGTAACTTAAGTTGACGTTGCCCTGTAGTGTAGATCTCCCCTTAAGGGGGGATTTGAAGGAAGAGAAGCTAGTGGCTGTTTGGATTTATCTGCATGTTTTCTCCTTGTAGAAGGGGTAGCATGGGAGAAAGCACAGATGGGTTCAAGGTAATCCCTTGATCACTAAGTGGTGGCATGCCAAGGTCAGGATTGGGTCTGACCTTGACCAAGGATTTGGGGGAAGATGATCAAGGCTTTGCATCCTTTGCTTTTTGCCATGGGCAGCACCATACCATCTCATCAAGGGCAGAACCTAGCTCTGAGTTATGCTCATTCGTAAGTCTTCAGCATCTCAGGTTAGTCATCCTGAGAGCATGAGCACACCTAGGCTATAATTACAAGAATTAGTCATCAGTTAGTGTCACTCTTCTTAAAATATCTGTGTCAGGAGTGAACGGTGTATTTTGGGGCTGTGATTTTGTTTTCGTGACTCTCTCTCTCACACGGCTGAATTTAACTCTCTCACACTTCCTAGTACTGGGCAGTGTTGCAGCTCTTTGCCTGGTATTTAGATTATGCCCTAATTTTACCCCATTTGCCAAGAAACCCAGAAGGAAGATTGAAAAATGAACAACAAATCCTTATAGTCATGGGAATTGGTCTGGATCAATGTGCCATATCCTGCCAGTTCCACAGCGTGATCCCATACTATGGCAAAATTTATTTTGTAGAGGGTGTTGACCCTTGGAAAATCAAACAATTGTAATAACCATCTCGGTAGACGCATACGGCCATTCATCCAATGCGACCCGAAAGTACTTTACAGACTCAGTAAACGTTGCCGCACCTACCACCACAATGCATGTAGGTCTGGCAGGAAGCGTGGCGGCTGTTTAACAGCTCACGGTAATGCTGCCCAACAGTTAAGGACCAGTAGTGATGAGTAGCACCCTCTCTAACTGAAACTGAGGAGGAAAGTAGGTGTTTAGGTAGGCCCAATGCCACGTGGCAGGTTGGAGTCGGAGGAGGACATTGCATATAGTCACGGGGAAGACTAAGATGTCATTGCCAGCCCCAACAGGTGAATAGTCATGAGATTGGGCCCAAAATCATGAGACTTTAAAATAAGAAGAGAGTTGTGTGGGGTTTTTTTTCTGATTCATGAACTCCCTCTGCCCACCCTCAGAAGGTGTGTGGCCATTGGTGGTGGTGGTGTACAGTGAGACACACAATTTTGGTCACTATGCCCTTCTAGCAATTAATTTTGTGCCCTTGTCTCCATATCAATTCTGTACGAGGGATGTTAATGGGAAACCGGTTACCTGATGGTCTGTCTGGGCTGGAGCAGCCCCCCCACCGCGGGATCCCGGTTAACCGAAATGTTTAACATTTTGTGCAACCGGTGAACTTTTTACCCTGAATTTTACATCCCTATTCTGTACCTCAGCCCCCTAATCAATTAAATTTGTGCCCCCCCAACCCACACCTCTTCCCCACCTCCACATCAACTGTTTACCCAGCCCCAAAGGCCTTCTGAACCCCACAGCCGCATGTGTCCCCCACAGCTGTTCTGAACCCCACAGCCCCACACCTGCCCCTTGTCCCCTAGCAGGCCTCTGCTCCTCTTGTAACTATGGAGATTCTTCATCCCTTCTCAGGCCTGATGCTGGGGAGGGCAGCCCTGGGGCGGTTCTCTCTCTCACACCACTGGCTCTCAGGCTTGAGAGGCATCTCCAAGGCATGGCCTCTCCCCCTTTCTAGACCTGGTGTTACAGTGTTAAAGGGGGTGTGGAGGGAGGGACATATTTTTCATAAAAAGGGGAGGGGGAAGCAAGGAGCAGTCCCCCTTCCCCCACCGCTGCATCATCTTGTCGAATTCTTCCAAACATTTTCTCTGCTGAACTCTGAGGGGCTAGAGGAGAGCTCTGGTTCCTGCCTCCTGTAACACCTCTGCCTGGCTGTTCTCCCTTCCCTCCCCACCCCTCCCGGAGGGCAGGAAAGGCATCCAGTTGGAGTGGTTTCCCCAGGCAGGTGCTAATTGCATGGGGGCTGGACCTTTCATGCTGCAGCAGGGGTTATAACTGCAATCCTGAGGATTGGCCACACTGCTCGAAGTCTGTGTATGAACGATAGTTATGGGGCTGGGCTTTAGGCCATGAAAGGCACCTGAAAGAGCTGTTGGTGTAAACAGAACCTCCTCCTACCATCACTTCCTGACTCCTGATCGCCTGTCCCCCTCTCAGTACTTTCCAAAGCAGGGTAATTCCCAGTGTGTCAGATTGGCATTTAAACTGTTCCCCTGCTAACACAGGGGAGAGACTTTTGCTGCAGGTAGCTGGCCCAATGTGAAAGGGCCACATTGTATGATGGTGATACACTCTTTCTGGGTATACGCAGGGCAGAACCTGTGTAATTCCTCTTTGTCTGGTGAGGATTCTGACATGGCCGCAGACTAGCCCTCTATGAATCACTCACATGACACCACCAGGCTGGGAAATAGTGTCAACGCCCCATTCTCGGCAATAGCTTATGATTTTGTTGCCATCCTTCAATGTGGTAATTAAAAAAGTGGAGGGTTCATCCATTTGCGGGTGCCTCAGCATAATACAGCTACTGACAACGTTCCAATTTTCCGCTCTGCCCAGGCCCCAGGCTGACTTTTTTCTTCTGATTTCCTCCAGATGTTGGGGGAGTGGTGTTAAGTGCAAAATGATTTCCTGTGTCTTCGGCGCTGCCTTGGCAAGTCCAGCTGGGCACAGTGCTGCTTCAAAGCTGCGAGCACCGAAATCTTTGGGTGTTTTTGTTGGCCCTGCTCTTCCAAAGCATTTTGTGGAAGAGGAAGCAGGCAGAATAGAATGTGTCTGTCTCCCCTGGCTAGTCTCTTCTCCAGTGCCAAAGTGTATCCTGCCAGAGTGCAGTTAGATTTGTACTTAGAAATGGAGAAGACCCATTAGAATATCTGCCATCTCTGCCAATTCAGGATTGCTCCCTGTAGCGCCCTGGGACAGGATCAAAGCAACGAGAGAGGGGAAAGGCTTGGTTTCTTCTCAGACTTGAAGCAGAAGAGTTGCTGATGCAAATTTGGCTAGAGGGATTCTCTCCATACTGGTGCTGGGTGGGAGGGGGATAAGCCTTTGCTAACGAAAAGGGCAGCCTAATTCAGTAGCTTTCTCCCAAACTGTACAAAGAGCAGTGAAGACCTTTTCTTGCAGAACACCTGTCCGGTAGCAGATAAACTCTGTCCTGAGTTTGGTTTAGAATAATCACGCTTAGGAACTGGACAGATTTTCAGAACACTTGCTGTGCAGAAGGCAGAAGCTGCGGAGGATTCTCTGGAGAAGAAAAAGGAACTCTCTGTGTTGGTACTGTAGCCTCTCTGTGCCATCCTATCTTGCTCTGTGATCTCATCCGTTAGCAGTCCCCTGCACCCAGGGTATGCAATGACACCCATGGTTCAGTAGGGGGCAGTCTGCCTTCTCCGTCAGTAATGAACCCAGCCCTAAGGCCATGTTCAGTGTTGACTGCAACACACTCATTGGGCCAGACTTTCAGATGGTGTAAATCAGCGTAGTGCCAGGGCTGTTTGGAAAATGGCAAGGACCTCCCCGTGAAAAAAAACATATAACAAGGGAAATATTTGGGTTTTTTTGAAAATGCTCCAGGTTTTTTTTAAACAAAACAAAGTATTTCATTTTTTTAGTTTGAAATAAAATCTGCTCAGTGCTTTGTTTTTCAAAAATGAGCTAATTTTGGGGGTGCCCCCATCCGCAGCTCCATTTTTCCCTCCCTCCTCCTGACTGGAAAGAGAGAAAAACAGGCAAAAGCTTTTGACATCAAATATTTGACCAGTTCCATTGAAGTCGCTGGAGCTATGCCAGGTTACTCCAGTTGAGGATTTGGCAGATTGTTTGGAATAGGCCTACATGGGGGTATAAACCTGGACAGAAATTTGCACACAAGGTCCAGTTCTGCTCTTCTTTGTGTCTTGGTAAATCTGGATTAACTCCATTATCAGAGTGTTACGGGCCCCAAGAGCTTACGTTGAACTGAAGCTGCAGGGTGGAATGAAGCATAGCTTTAAACCTCTTGGCATGGAACTGACAGGGCATTTGAATGTCTGTAATTATGGTCTGAGATGATTTCCATGCACTGCAGATCACTTAATAAAGGCGATCTGTATTTTTCCTCATGTGTAGAGACAAGTACGTACACAAAAATGAGGCATATGTGTGTGCAAATCACTAGCTAGACCCACAAGTTTGATATGCTGAAGAGCACACAATTTGGTGCATGAATTTGTATGCCTAAACTTTTGAAAATCAGTCCCTCTCAGGCTTGTAAAAGATGAGCCTCATTTACAGGAGTGGGTGTTTAAGTGGGACCTGTTTGTGACATTGGCAGGTGTAATCAGCACACAGGCATGTGGGTGAAATTTTCAACAGCCCCTAAATGATTTTAAAATGCAGTATAGGATCTTGTTTCGAAAATGCTGCTGTGTGCATGTGTGGGTGCACATGTGCGCACAATTAACCAACACATACATCGTAACAGGGCCCTCACTCAGCAGAACTAAATTGTGCATAAACGTTTTGGAAAAGGTCCTCGGCTGATCTATATTTACGTTGCTCTGTTGGCTTCAAATGGAGCTATGCCAGATTAGACCCGCAGAGAGTGGCCCGATGTCATCAGAAAGGCCAGCACTGTTCTAAATCAGTGGAGTCAAGGTAACACGTGATCTTACTTTTCCGTTGTTGCAACATTTAAAAATGGAATTAGTGTTCATTTGTGAAACTGGTGCATACGCTGCAGCTGTAACTGAACCTGACCTGCGTTCGTATTCCTTGATATAGCAAGTGTAAAACAATTTGCCTTTCAAGAAACCTGCCTTCAGTCTGTTTTACTTTATAAATGTTTAAATGGCAAGACACTCTGGGGGTTTGTGTTTTTTTTTTTTTTTTTTTTGCAACTGGGAACGTTTGATTGCAGGGAATTCACATCACTGCGCATTGTAGGCAATAGCTGGTATATTTTAAAAAAGTATCTTTAGTTAATTCACTCTAGTGTATGTGAAGTTTGTTACAGAAGCTGGGACTGGGCCTATGTTATTCCATCTGATTCAGAAGAACCAGCAGGTCCATAACTGTACGAGAGTGAGACGATTGTTGTGAAACCAGAGGGGTTTTGAAACAAAAGAAACATTAACAATATGTGTCGAGGAGCATCACTGTCCGGAGACATCAATACAGGTTGAACCTTTCTAGTCTGGCACCCTTGGGACCTGGACAGTGCTGAACAAGAGAATTTGTTGGCCCACAGGAGGTCAATATTGTCTAGCAGCGTTACCAACACTTCCACTGCTTACTTGGCTCTTAGAGGACATTTAGGGATAAATTAGAGCTAAATTGCAGCACAGAACACGGAGAGCCAGGACTGGTGGCTGTAAACAAACTTTATGGGACTGCAGGAAACTTGGCCACACCCATGTTAAGTGGGCATCCAGCTAACTAAAATCATGCCTGACCACGGATGGTGCCAGACAAGAGAGTGCTGGACTAGAGAGGTTTGACCTGTATTTTCATTTCCTGCATACCTGAGTGGTTCTCGGAAGCCAGGCTTGATGGGTGGGGTGGCAGGGAGCCTCCCAGAAGGTTTTGTAGGTTCATTTCAGATATGCACCGCAACACTCAGATCCCCATCCAGCGTGCACAGATCTCTTAGGTGTTGGTGACTGGTGCATGTGGGGAAGGGGGTGCAGGGAAGGCCATCCAGAGTAACAGGAAGGGGCATAGGGAGGTACCCCATTTAGCAATTCAAATTTTGGCAGGAGTACGGGAAGGGTGCATCTCTCAAGTGCTGCCAAAAGTCACCTGTGCTCTTAGGTATGCCAGTCTGGGATGGGAATCTTATAAGAAGGTGTCATCTTGTGAGACTTCTAGTAATCCTTGCTTTCAGCTGGGCTAGAAACACCTTAAGAGCTTGGGGGGGCGGAGGGTTGGGTTGTGGTGGTAGGCACGGAGGTGATATGTGAACGCTTCCACTTCCAGCCCTGGATGTTCTGGGACAGAGGATCAGGTAAGCACTTACTTGGTTTCCCTCTATTGTTTTGGATTTGGACTTGGGGAGCATGTGTGGGGTTAATATATGGGAGACCACAGTCTTAATTTTTTTTCTTACTCACATTGGTTTGACCCCAATGCAACTTCTGTGGAGTTCCACCAGTGTTACTGAGAATGGAGTTGGGCTCAGTTTCTCTAGGGGAGGTGGAGTAAGACACTTGTAGTTCTGGTAGTAAAAGTGTACCAAGCACAGCGCCATCCTTACCCATACGCAGAATACACAGCTGGACAGGGCTCCTGAACGCTTGAGGCACCACCAGGTTGTAATGTCCACCTTCCCACCTCTTCTTTTCCCTGGTCTGTGGCTCCTGAGAGGATGTAGTTATCCAAAAAGTGAAAAAAGCCTGTGCCAGACCTGTTAGCAGAACACGGAACCTGTGAAAGAGTCGTGCAAGTGGTGATGAAGCCATTGAACAGGCATTTGCCAACCCCAGTTATATGTGATGAGTTTCTGAATTTACTGTGTTAGTCGACAGAATCTTAATTTAAAATGGGCGTTAAAATATTTCATTAGCGTGTTGCTGAAGACTGTAAAATCGCATCTCTAAAAAAATCCATCCCCTCGGGCTGCCATTGGGCATAGAGGCACCAGTTTAATAGTACTGCATAGGGCCCCATAAATCCTAAGGACAGTCCTGGCCAAGCATTCCCTGACAGCCCTCGCTGATGCAGGAGGGAGGAGACCCTGTACCACCCAGGCATGTTCCCTCTGGAGCAGCATGTACTGCTGGCCAGGCTAGTCGTACTCCTTTGCTCCCCCAATGTCCGAACCATCTGCAGCACCATTGTCACTGCCTCCTGCATAGAGGCATGGTGTGGAATGGTCTTCTGATGTCTCCTCCGGAGTCTAGCTCCAGGAAGCTGAGTGACTGGAGCTGCACGTTCTGTAAGCAGGGGCGGTCTGAGTTGTGCCCTGAGTTATGCCCCAGTGTCCGTAAACGTTGGCTGGAGGCTCAGGGATGGGGCAGTGCCCGAGGGTGAGGGCACTCCCCAACCAGCCCCTTTCACCTGCCTGGTGATTCTGTCTCTTTTCTGTATGGTTTGAGGAGAAGCAATCCCATTCCAGGCACATCCCATTTTCCTGGTACAACCAAACCCTGACCTTGCTTTAAGTTATGAGAAGAGGAAGCTGTGCACGGAATTGGGTGTTCCTAACTCTTACGGGTTGGAAGGAGTTCTTGAGCATACAAACAGACAGACTCTCAAGTATATAGTATATTTGCCAGTCTTCGCACTTTCCAAGCCACATGCGCCATGACCCCATTGGGCTAGGCATTGCACCAACAAAGGAAAAAAAGGTGGTCTGTGCGCCAAAGAGCTTGCACTGAAAGCGGATAATCTGTAGGTAGGATTTGGCATGCTGAC
Organism: Pelochelys cantorii; assembly: GCA_032595735.1. NCBI lineage: Eukaryota > Metazoa > Chordata > Testudines > Trionychidae > Pelochelys > Pelochelys cantorii. Next base: position 10,435,509 of record CM064336.1, on the reverse strand, counting down.
TGCTGGTTTTCTTATAAACCACGGCTACTCAACACGTGTCCCGTGGGCTGCATGCGGCCCGCAGTCCATTTGTTTGCGGCCCGCGGTGTGGCTTGGATTTATGCAGGGCTCAAACCCGTGGGTGGCAGCCAACACAAAAAAGTAGCCAATATAATGGTCTTCTGTTGATATGCAGTTTAGTAGTTAAATTCCTGGACTGTCATTGCTTATTAAAAGTGCTGTCATATGGGTAGAAATCGGGTAAATATTGCTTTTTATTAATATCAGCAGAACTGACTTAAACGGGGCCTGTGTGTTGGGTAGTCTTGCCTTAATCTTTGTATTCATGCCCATTAGTGTGAAAGAAGCTATATTTGCATATATATTTGCATGTATATTCACCCACACTTAAGTTGCAGCCCTCGGCATGTGCTGTATTATTGTGGCCCCCGGGGCTTCCAAAGTTGAGTAGCCCTGTTATAGACTGTTGTGTTTAAGAGGTGATATATACTGAAATTGGAGGAAGCTGATAAGTTTATTTCTCTTAATCTTTACTAAGTTACAGAGGGACCTGACTGCAGCAAAAGGGCGTTTGGAAAGTTGTTTTGCTTCTGCCTGAAGGTTGCTTGCCTTGTGCTCACAGCCTGGCACATGAGTGGGGGCGGAGGAGGGAGGATGGAAAAGGATAAGAGATATGTGACTTAGGAACACACTGTGCAGATGGCCTCATTCACAGATAATCCTGAGGTCCTTGCCATGTTTGTCAAAAGTCATTTGAATCAATATTTTACGGGGCAAATTCTGAACAAGGCATCTTTTTAAAGTTGTGAGGGATTGGCTCACATGGAGAGCTGGCTGGGGAAAAATCCAAATCCACCGTTGTTTTGCTGGCATTCACTGGTAGAGTAAAATTGGAACGTTTCACAGATCCTGATTTTGCCAGGGTTTTGATGGAGCCCAGCCTGGCTCCATAACAACCTAGACTTCCAGGGTCTGCGACTCTAGACCAACCAACCATCCCAATTGCTTCAGGGCTATGGAGCCGGGGTTTCTAGATTCCGTGGCTTCCGGGAAGATTGCCTTGGCACCAGACCCCATCCCTTTTTGCAGAGAATTTGGGGCTTTGTGCCTAGTCTGTATGAAACCAAATTTCAAGACACTGAAGCCCTTCATGAAACAATTGCCTACTTTCGTGCGGTTCTGCTTGTAACATCGCAAAGGACTTGGGGTTTTATACCAGCTGCATGGAGCATTTGCATTGTTTACTTTACCAATCTATGTGTCTTTGTCTCAATTGTGCTGTGCAGAAAGCTAGGCAGAGTGTTTTAAAATATCAGATCTGCTAGGAAAGGGAACTATCTGCTCCTATTATGTGATAACAAGGTGTAATTTCAAATATCCATGTTAAACTATTTGCTCTCCACTGATCTGCTACTTCAAATGATCAGGCTTCCGTGTGGTAGTTTAAATAATTCCTGTTCAGAAGATACAGAGACCTAGAGTGATGAGAGCGCACGTCCTTTTATTCAGAAGCAGGTGTGAAGCAGGAAACTTTAGGATAAGATTTTCTAGCATATTTAATCCGTGGATGATATCTTGGGCGCTGTTATCTTCACAAGGCTGAGGGCAAATTGAGACTCTCATTACTCAGGGTAGCTGGATTTTTGTGTCAATAATAAGCCTTATTTTGGCTTTAAGACATAAGCTACATTGCAATGAGCACCCCCATTTTAACATACCACTTAGGTGCCAAGCACAGGCTATCTCAGTAGCTCCCAACCAAATTCACAGCTGTGAAAAACACACCACAGACTGTGAAATCCGGTCTCCCCTGTGAAATCTGGTTTGTGTGGTTTTATCCTGTACTATATAGATTTTACAGAGGTCTGAAACTGGAGGTCTGAACCACAAGGGAGCTGCGAGGGGTGCAAAGTTATTGGAGGAGGGGGATTGCCACCGTTACCTCTGTGTTGCTGCTTTCAGAGCTGGGCGGCCAGAGAAGGGTGGCTGCTGAGTGAGGGCTCAGCTCTGCAGGCAGCAGCACGGAAGTAAGAATGGCAATACCATATCAGGGCATCCTTATTTCTGCACTGCTGGTGGTGGAGGTGCTGCCTTCAGACCTGGGTTCACAGCCAGCAGCCACTACTCTCCAACTGCCCAGCTCTGAAGGCAGTGCCACTGCCAGCAGCAGAGGCAACTGGTCAGAGAGGAACCGGGAGGGGGCCACGTGACCCCCTTCCTGCCCCTGTTCCACCCCTTCCCTAGCCTTGCTCCGCCCCATCGCCATCCTTGCTCTGCCCCACCTCTTCCCTCAGCCGAGATGTCCTGGAGAACTAACATGGCTGGTGCCGGCAGCCGGGGGCGTGACACCCCTCCCTGCCCACACTCACCAGCAGCAGCAGGGGAAGCAGAGCAAGGCAGTCCTGCTGCTTTGCCTCCCCGGCTGCATCACTCTGCTCCAGCCAGGGAGTGTGGGGCGCTCCCGCCCTCTCCTCCAGAGCGGCACAGACAAGAGGGCAAAGCAGCAGGGCCACCTTGCTCCACTTCTCCTGCCACTGCCAGTGAGTGCAGGGGGGGGAAGCGGACCCTTCCTGTGGGCGCCAGCCCCTGCCATTAGCCCCCCAGCCAGCTGCTGGCCAGTCCTTCCCACCTACGGCATTTAGTGGGCATATGACGTCTCGTCCTCCCCTACATGTTGCCCCTGGCCAGCAGCAGTGCTGAAGTTAGGGTGGCAATACCACAACCCCCCTATAATAACCTTGCAACCCCCACGCTACTGCCCCCTTTTGCGTCAGGCCTGCTACAATTACAGCACTATAACATATCTGAAATCATGAAATTTACAGATTTTAAAATCCTATGACCATGACATTGACCAAAATGCACTGTGAATTGGTGGGCCCTGTACATCCGCAGGGAAGACAGCCACAAAATCCTACTTAGGATCACTCTCTCTTACGGACTTAATAGGTCTCACCTTCAGTGTTTGTTCCTTTCTAATGTGTGTCTAACTGCCTTCTTTACATGGTCGTTTGAGTGTTCCCGTTGCTCCCGGGAGTATTTTATAACACACGTTAACTTTCAGGACATTTTTCCTTAAAATCTTGTCAAGCTATTCATATTTGTCATGTTATTCCTTAGCAGAAATTCATGACCCTTGTTCAAATGACAGTAGCTCAAATAGACATGTAACATCTATCATCTCTGCTCTCTTCAAACTGCTGTGTACCTTTCCAAAGTCCTTTTTGATATATTCTTTCTCCCTGTAGAATACAGATCTGGTTAACCTCCTGGGTATCATGCTAGCTTCCTTCAGCTGTATTTTCTGTTATACTTATTTTACAGTGAGGAGCCCAGAATTTTACCTAGAAAGGTATTTCAAATGGACCCTGACTGGTCCCTTAGAGTACGTCTACACAGCAGGGCTAAACTCGAAATAAGCTATGCAACTTGAGCTACGCTAACTGTATCGCTTAAGTCGAAATAGCTTATTTCAAATTTGGGCATGTCTTCATATTTCACGTATTTCAAAACAGAGCATTCTTCCTCTGACTTCCCGTACTCCCCATACAGTGAGGTTTACAGAAGTCGGAGTAAGAAGCCCATTATTTTAAATTTATTTCGAAATAACGGGCTTGCTGTGTAGATTTGCAATACATTATTTCGGAATAACTGACGTTGTTTCGAAATAATTCTGCTGTGTAGACTTAGCCTTAGAGCTTTATCTAAAGCTGGTGGAAGTAAAGGAAAAGATTTCCATTAATTTCTTAGGATATTGAATCAGGGTCCCAAAAAACAAAACAACACCCTGTGAATCACATTGAACTATTCCCTTTGCATCCTAGACTTGGCTTAGTCTTTTTTTTTCTACTGTTGCTAAGTGCTATATCCAAAGTTCAGAAGGTTTTTGCTTCTTTTCCCCTAGTATAGTACTCTTCGATCTTTTTCACATTCTATAGTTTGTGGTTGAACAAAGACTTACTGGTTTTAATCTGTTTGGTGACTTTGTCAATCTGCTCCATCTATCTCTGACATGATATTTTCGCCCTCCTGTTGCTTGAATACCTTCCTTGTTCATCCACAGAGATGCTTTTTTCTTACCTTTATTGTATTTAATATTGCTGGAAGGTCGGCTTGGTGGGTAAAGGTGCAGGGATGGAGATCAAGACACCTAGTTCTGCAAGAGATTTCTTGTGTGACCTTGTGTTAGTCCCTTGGCTTTTCCCAGAGTTCGTTCCCTCATCTGCAAAGTAAGAATAATGACACTTCCCCACCTCGCCAGCGCATGGAGGATTAATTCATTGATTGCAAAGCATGTTGAACCAGTGCTGTAGCGATGTACCAAGTATTACTGTGGATAAAATTCACCATATGTGGCTGAACTGTGCCTTTGGAAAGACCCCTGAGTGAGAAATGCACCCACCCTCCCCAGAAATAGACACTCAGGCACACTCATGAGGGGGCAAAAGGGGCAACTGCCCTTGGCTTAGTGATTTTCAAAAGGCCTGGAGCTTCCGACTGCTGCCACTACAACTGTGGCAGCAGTGGTGGTTGGAGCCACTGGTCCTTGAAATAGCTGCTGGAGCCCCGTGTGGCGCACTCTGGACAGCATTGATGGTGGGGGTGGCTAGTGTAGTGCTCTCTGGACAGTGCTGATGGCTGGGGGGGCTGGCTTGGTGCACTCTGGGCAGCGCTGAGGGCTGGGGGTAGGGTTGCCAGATGGTTGAACCAAAAATATTGAACCCCCCTCCCCCAAAAAAACACCAGGGAAAAAAATTTTGGTGGTGGGGGGGGGAGACCAACGTTGTTGTGCACAAAAAAAAAGGGACTCCGAGACTTACTAAGATAAATAAATAAATAAATAAAATAATAAAACAGCATTAAAACAGCATGGCCTCTTTCAGCGTGAGTGCAGAGTTAGAAAAGGGATAGGAACAGGGGAGCGGTTGAGCACTAAGACCCAGAGAAGGCATTGCTTCCCCTTGGTCTTTAGGCTTTTTGCCGGTGGCCATTTTGTGTTCTTGTTCAAGCCAGAACTTAGCTTTCCTGCAGAACCAGGTAAGCATGGGGTTGGGGGGCTGGGAGTGTCAGAGGTCGGGAGGTCGGGGGCTGGGCCCCGGCGGTAGGGTTGCCAGGTGTCTGGTATTTTCTCCTCCTGGCTGGGAAAAAAAAAATCAGAAAATACCGGACATTTTAGGTGTCTGGTATTTTCTGAATTTTTTTACCGGACAGGAGGCGAAAATACCGGCCTGTCCGGGTCAATACCAGACACCTGGCAACCCTAGCTGGGGGAGGCTTGCATGGGGTACTCTGAGAAGTGCTGAGGGCCGAGGGGAGCTGGAATAGTGCACTCTGGGCAGCGCTGAGGGCTGGGGGCGGGCTGGTGTGGTGCACTCGGTGCGCTCCCCCAGCCCCGTCCCTTCCTCCTGAGGCCCCGTCCCTTCCAGGAATGCAGAGCTGCCCCTCCCCACAAACACCTTGCTTAGAGGCCAGGTATGGCTGTCCGCTCCCCAGGAGCGGCCTGAGGTGGGCTGTGGCAGCTGGCGCCCCAGGCGGAACGCACAATCAGTGCCCCCATGTGCACGGCCGTCAATGAAGCGACATCATCATTGGACACCCCGGGCGCCCCATGATGTCATCATTGGGCGCCGTTGAAGGCGGCGCCCTAGGCGACTGCCGAGTCGGCCTATTGTCACGGGCTGCCCCTGCAGCTCCCTATGACACACCAGTGGAGCCACAATTCCTTCCTGGTTTCCAGCGGACAGTAACTTATTGCTGACCTATACCCAACTCCGTTGTGCCACGACCCAACTCTGACACACAAACTACATGACCCCAGAAGGGGGGATTGACGCCTGAGACCACCTGAGCCTCAGATGGGGAGCCAAACCCCCATGCCACATAGGCATGTTAAATATCAGTTAATTGAATACAGAGTCAGCAGTGAGGGGTGGCACCAGCTCCTGGCTGGTAGGGGGGGCAGTCTGAGCTCCCAGACCCAATGCGACCCAGAACTCAGCCAGGCTGCCTGCCTGCTCGGCTCGTAATGCACTTTAAATGCAGAGCCGCAGCAGGGGTAGGTCCCAGACCTGGCGCAAGCCGGGACTGAGCCAGGCTGCTGACCAGCCTGCTAAAAAAATTTACTGGCAAGTGCCGCCTGGGGGAGGAGCTACAATCTCCAACTCCGTCTCTTGTGATCAGGCCTTTGCTTTCCTGAGCATTTACTAAATCCATCCAAACAAGTGTAAATAAAAAAAAAAAACGAGGCAGCTAGATGGTGATGTGCAAAGTGATTGAGAAGCATCCGGGCCAACTATGCCAAGTAGATGTCGATCCAATCTTTTAAAAAAAATGATACCACAGATGACAGATCAATTTAAAAAAAATGTTCTCATCACTATCTTAAGTGGGAAAATCTTTGAATTTGCATTTCTGGCAATCTGTAAGTAAATGATAATGAAAACCAAAAAGGCATCAAAGACAATGGATACGGATTAAAAATTGTTTTAATTTCCAATAGATTGTGATGGTTTTTCCCTTCCTCAGAAATACATTATTCTTCCATCTCTCAATAAGGATTTTCTTAAACTACAAAGCAGTGTTGGCAGTGGAACTTGAAAATGATTGAAACGGTATTTTCTTCTTTTCTCTGTTTTATATGTAAACTCAGAGATGAATAGACCATTTTCCACAGATGCCATAAAAGATCTTTCTGGCTGGTTCCTATGTGAGGCAGTGTTACCTGAGGGAATGACAATTATCTGGATGCAGATTATCTTTCTCTGCTACTTACTCAGTGGAAGCATCCCTGCTAGAGATTTTTGCCAGCACTGGGAAATGGAAACAGGGCACTGCAAAATGTGTTTCTTTTGACTTAAAGGATTTGTCTATGTGGATAATTGTTTCACCCTATAAACACAAAACGCGTTTGAGGAGAGGGATCCCGAGAGACCTTCGACTCAGGTAGCATTTCCCAAATTCATAAAAGCTGAACCTTCCTCCCCCTTCTCCCCTGGGAAGATGAAACCAATATTACTTCTGAGGCATACACATCTTAATTTATGCGTCTTCCATGCGTCTCCGGTGCACCATGCTTTGAGTATGACGATGTAGATCTTCATCTGATCCTTCCTCCCGCCTCTTTCTTATATGACGTATGTGTATTTAACTGAAGAAATGCCTGAAATCCTGCCAAAACAAGAAAGCTGCTGCACATGCTCCTTGCCCTGGGGACAGTGTGAGAGCACAAACATGTGACGGATGTGGTGTTACATTGCTGAACGTGCCATGGGGAGCTGCTCAGATATTATGTAAATGAGCGCAGTTTAAGATGAGCTAGAATGGACAAGAGTGGGGAAGTTCACACTTCAGAGAGAGGTGCAGGCTCCCTGCAAGCTCAGGCATATTCTCTGTAGTGGTTCAAATGCATCTGCCATGAATGAGAGAGAAGCGTTTTTCGTGAAAGCTGAGACTTGAAGAACCCGTTGAAAATATTCTCCTCTTCCCCTCCCAGCTGTACTTCCACAGCCCCACCGGGCACATTGAAATACTGAGAAGGAAGAGAGCTGGGCTGGAAGCCCAGACTCAGGGCTCACGTTAAGCTTAGGCAGCCACCTATGGCGTTGTATATTGAAGGGCTTCCTCCAGCCCACCCCTCTTCTCTGTCTCCAGCTGGGAGCAGGCCAGTGAAGGTGCAGTCCCTTTAATGGTGTGCCAATGACTGTGGCCAACTCATAGCAGCTGATCCAGCATCTCCCTGCACAAAAGTAACTAGTGGGGAGTGTCTGCTTCCTGTAGTTGCCTCCCCACTGAAGGTGCGGGGGAGAGGGCTACCCCAGTGCTGCTGTCTACTTTCCAATAGCTCTTCAGGGGTGCGGGTGCTCAGGGCAGCAAAAACTCTAGCATCAGCCTAGCCCATCCCAGGGACTGGGACTGACCTGAGCGATACTTTGCATTGGCATCACACCTCACAGACAGCCCCGAGTAGGTAAATGCTAGAACTGGCCTGGGATGGGGTTTGTGCCCCACAGCAATGGACTGTCCTGTCTCCAGGAGGCCCCGGAACCCACACGCTTCCCTTGACTCTGGAGCACGGTGTATATTTCCCCTCCCAACAATGTACTAAAGAAGGGGCCATAATGCTTGGAGCTAGTGACGCCTTCAATCCTGACTGGTTTTAGATTTTTGCCTCTGATGAACATCATGTTGGAGGAGCCGCTGAGTCCTTTTAGTGGCATTTCATGGAACTCTGCCGTGTTTTGGCAAGCATTTCCCCCCTCTGATACAACTCTCCGGGATTCCTTTTAAACTTGCTTCCCAGCTCCCCCGAATACTCCTCTGAGGAGTCTGTAGGCTCCACCCTTAGATTTACCTAGCATGCTGCTAACTTCTTCAGATTTAAGCCTTAAACCCGTCCAGACAGCCTGAGGGATTTGGGCTTATTTAGTCTGCAAAAGAGAAGAGTGAGAGGGGATTCGATAGCAGCCTTCAGCTACCTGAAGGGGGGTACCAAAGAGGATGGAGAGAGGCTGTTCTCAGTAGTGACAGACAGGACGAGGAGCAATGGTCTCAAGTTGCAGTGGGGGAGGGTCTAGGTTGGATATTAGGAAAAACTATTTCCCTAGAAGGGTGGGGAAGCACTGGAATGGGTTCCCTAGGGAGGGGGTGGAATTTCCATTCCTAGAGGTTTTTAAGTCCCAGCTTGACAAAGCCCTGGCTGGGATGATTTAGTTGGGGTTGGTCCTGCTGTTAGCAGGGGGCTGGACTCGATGACTCCTGAGATCTCTTCCAGCCCTAGGATTCTATGATTCCAATGCTATTTCCCTTAAATATGAGGCTGCAGCCCTCCCACTAAGGGGCCTATACACCACATGGTACCACTATGTTGGGTCACTTCTGGGAGCTTATCCACTCAGCAGCCTCCAAGACCTTATCCACTTGATTTCAGTTTAACTCCGAACTCGTCACGGAGTCTTCTTTATTAGGATGCAGTTAAACTACATTTGAGTTGATCAGGCTTAAGCATAGGGGGTGTATACAGGGCATACTGCACATCCAGGTCACACAGAAGCCCCCTTGCTTTATATCTGCTGACCCATCACATTACATTAACTGCACATTGCATCTCCTATTTTGGGATTGGTTGGTACTTTGCAGGAACTAGTCCCTGTACAGCGCACACTGTCCATGCCCTGTCCATGTTTGACTTTACTCATTACCTCATCATCACCCTCCTGGCTTCTCTTGTCTATTGTCATCTTGCTCTTAATAAATGGTTTCCTGGGTGATCCCGCTCTTATCCTCGGTAGCTCAGCCATTCGGCTTTTAGCTTACTGACCAGTTTACTTCTCTTAGCACAAATGGTCCATTTTTAGCCAGCTGATCCAGTTACCTCCCTAATCCTGTCTTCCAAGAAATGAAGTCTCCTCCATGTTGAATTACTCATGTTAAGCCAGGACTCTTTGCCCTGCTTTTACAGATGGCAGGGGCAGAACTAAGACCAGGGAAAATCTAGGGTCTGATTTTCCAGAAGTCCCCCACTCCTGCCGTTGCCCTTGGAGCCTATGGGAGCTGGAGTACTTGAAAATCTCTAAGAATTGTGTCCTTTAATGCTTTCCTCAAGACTGTGATCGGCTGGTCCAATACTGACTGTGCGAGCTTTGGTGAGCCACAACTTTTCTGAGCCTTGGTTTATCCATCCGTAACAGTAATTACTTCATCGGGTCCTTGTTATATTTATGCAGCAAAGGCATGTGACTGCTTGTGGGGCTACCATGCGTCCTGTTCCAAACACCATAAGAAGCCATTGCATGACTCCATCTGGTAGAAGTTGTTGCCAAAAAAAAGGCTATCTGTGCATTGATGTCCGAAAATGTTTAGTTCTTCAAATTTTGCATTAAATCAAAATTTGTATCCAAGATCCTCACATGAGGGGAATACAAGTCTCCGTGTGCTGGCTCCCTGATATATTTTTGACTCTTGGAGCCTGAACCTAGTGTGATTACTGCCCCCAATCTCACTGTCCTTAGACACAGTCTCTGGGCACAAATCTTCATACTGCCACCCTTCACCCCCTGTTTTGAAGCCTGGTGTCCTGCCACCTCGTCCCCACCTTGTTCCATTCACAGCCTTTTTCAAAAGCATTTAGAAACACATCTGTCACCCCCGTCCCTAAAGCGAGGGAAAATTGTGCTGTCTCTGTCACCCACCAGCCCTGGTACCTGGGCTTTGAGTCCACCGACGAGATTAGAATTTTGCTGACACATCTTCTCCCTTTCAAGGTGATGTTGATGGTCCTTGTCTTTATCTTCTCAGTTTGCAATCTAACCCCAAGATTTCCCGTCATTTGCTGGAGCCTCTGCCAGTGGGCTGGATGTTGTCTGAGAACCTGGACCACCATTTCTTTTCTGCATGTCGGAATCTAGCAAGTGGACTAGCTGTGAGTTTTGTCCATTCCTCATTGTTGAGCTGCTCTTCTCTGAGTAGCTCAATTGGCTTCTCTTCAACTGTTCATAACTTGTTCTGCTCTTTCTCTTGCTTATTTCTTTCCCCACAAAAAGCTAAGACTTTCCTCTGTGCTTTTTCCTTCTGTGGTAATTGACTTCAGTGCTATTGGTATGTATGGCAATTCACACTGTCATATATGCCAGTCTTGACATCTGTGTTCCCTTTTATCTTTTCCATCCAAGTGCAGAATAATTTTTTGTGCACCAAGGGATGTGTTGAATGTGCACCACCAGCAGAAATAAAAAAACCTAGATGAGCACTCTGCTAATCAGTTGGGTGGCATTTGAATCTCTCTTGAGCGGCCACACAAGTGCACAGCTCAGAAGGAACACTGACTGCTCCATGTATGTCACCATTTGTACGCAAAATGAATCTGAACATTTTCAGTGAGATCTTACAACTATCCAATGCCAAACTATTGCCAAAATGTGGAATGACAGGACTTCTATGCACCCCTTGCTTTTGTTGATTCAGCTGTGCACTACTCTGTCACTTTCCATTCATTGTGCTGTCCAAGCAAAGTGATCGTTCCAGAGTAGTACAGGTTGTACCTCTCTAATCCAGCACTCTGAGGATCTGATCGGGGCAGAACCAGAGAATTTGCAAACCATAGGAGGCCCGTATTGTCTAGCAGTATTACCAACACTTCCACTGCTTGCTGGGCTCTGAGAAGACGTTTAGAGGTAAATTAGAGCTAAACAACAACACAGAACACTTAGAGCCAGGACTGGTGGCTGTAAACAAACTTTGTGGGATGCGGGAAACTTGGCCACACCCATGAAAAGTGGGCATCTGACAAACTAATATCATGCCAGACCACAGATGTTGCTGGACCAGAAGAGTGCTGGAGTAGAGAGGTTCAACCTGTAGTGTTTTTAGACGGCCCCAGCCCAAACCTACCTACCTGGCACCAACTACCGTCTTCAGGAAAAGACAGGCTGATTGTCTGGAGAACCCCCAGCACTTTTTTCCAGAAAGCTAGGAAAGATCAAATCCCATGAGAATTCTTAAAAAGATTAATTACTCCCTATTTCTTCCATTCTGGTGCAACAACCCATTAGCCGGTTAACAAAGAATAGCCTGCCTGCACAAGATGTGACACTCTGGCATTAACAAGTAAAACCTCAGTGCATAGAGCTGCTGCCTAATTTTATACTGATCATTGAGGCAAGCCTGGGATTCTCTTGTGGGCTATTATTTCAGAGTGTTTATTTACTATGGTTTGTTTGCAAAGGGCTCAGCTTGCAGGAGGCTGTTTGCTTTTCTAACGCAGTAAGTGCTGCATTAATAGGATTATGTTCGTTTAGCTGTAGATCAAAATTACATCTCTTTAGCAGGCTGATGGTCCTTCAGCAAGAGGCAACCGGTAACGTGAAACGTGCGATTCAGGGAGATGCTCTCCTCATGTTGTATGTGGGTTCCGATAGCCACGCTAAAAGGGACATTACTACATTATATTGCCGGGAGAGCTCTTCAGAAGCAGTTTTCTGTGTGTTGCTCTTGAAGCTGTTGAAAACAGGATTTGTGATGTCTGTCTTGATCAACAGCTCAGCCAGAGGGAACCGATGACAGCGCTATTCCTTTTCAGACAGATAATGAGGTGATGGAGAGAAAGTGTGTGTGTGTGTGTGTGTGTGTGTGTGTGTGCACATTGTGCTGTGGGTATGTGTGTAATGTCTGCTGACTATCAAGATATGGAGAGTATTACTCAGGACTGTTTACCTCAGTTCTTTTCCTGAGATACCCAAATGGGTTTCTCATCAGGGCACACAGAAAAGGGGTTAAAATGTAATTAGAATACATAGTGGTGGCTACTGAAGCTTAACAGAGATTTATATAAGCTGTTAAGAAGTACAAGGCTGCTGTGTGAGCTTCGGGCTGGGCTGAGCTACTGCAGCCCTTGGCTGGACTTCAAGCAACACTCAGGGCATGCCTCGGTGTCTGCCCAGGAAGCACAGTGAAAGAGGAGTTTGTTTTAAGATTTGACCCTGGCTTCTCGCAACACTCCTACCCTTTGCACTCCGTATAAAATGAAGCTGCTAGAACGGCAGGCGTTGCAGGCGTTACATTGAGTGCGCAGAGTGAGGCAGGAAGAGAGGATTCTGAAAGAGTTAGATCATGGCTTCGGTGTTCATGTGCGGAGTAGAAGACTTGCTTTTCAGTGGGAGCCGGTTTGTTTGGAATTTGACAGTATCAACTCTGAGAAGGTGGTACACACAGAGAGTGAGAGCTTGTCATCAGGTGATGAGAACATGGTGTGGTCTCAGAGAAGTTTATCAGGTAAACCCACCCAGCAATCTTTGTTTGCTTTTAAAAACGCCAGAAGTATTGCCGAGCATAATTTCCTAGTAGAGTGAGTGTGTGTGTGTGTGTGTGTGTGTGTTTAATTAGAATACATATTGGTGACTACTGAAGTGTGTGTGTTAGATAATGTGATTAAAGAGTCATTTAATAAGACAGCGCGTTTGTAGTGATTAACAGCAGCTCACTAAAGTTATGCTTCCAGCCTCCCTTGTGTTAAGATAACTAGCTGGATTTGAAATCTACAAGTCTGAGGTATCAATAAATATTTCTGATCAAATGATTTAACCAGCACAGTGGGACTGTGTTGTGAATTCATTGTTTGGGAGGTTGGTGCTGTGTAAAATGCATCTTGTAGACTGGTTTGTAAAAGATTGTTTTTTGAGACTGACTGTCCTAGCATAACCTTTCCAAAGACTGGTTAGTGTTGGTGTGTGGGGTTTGTTTGTTTGTTTGTTTGTTTGTTTGTTTTTTGTAACAGACTAACTCGGCTACCCCCTGAAGTTTCCAAAGACTTGTTAGTTGCTCTCATGGTCACTTGTACTTTGAATCTGATAGGTTTCAATACGCAGCCTGCATTTGCATCAGACTGCCTGAGATAAAAATGCTGTTGCAGGGTATACGTATTTTTTCAAGCTTATTTGCATTTTCCTGAATAGCTGTTAAGGAAAGTTCTTTCTATCTAGCTATTTATCTATTTTATACTTAGCATCATGAAAAAATTACTGTTATCCAAGGAAAAGGAGATGAAGATTAGTCCTGAAATAATTGTACTTTGAAGTATGCTTTAGCAGATACTTTCTTTACTGCTTGATTTTCACCTGCCTTGCAGGTGGAAAATGCAGAAACATATTTGCAAGTATTATGTTATCCAGTCACATTTTGGAGCCAGTTCTTGCTTGCAATTGGTTTTGTTTATTTGTTTTTCCTGAGTGTAAGACCATGATTTTGTCTGATCACAACATAGGCAAAAACATTTATTACAGCAAGGCTGATTTTTCCCTCTAAGCATTATATTACAGCAAACGATGCAATGTGTAGGGACCCTCTTTTCCAAAACCATCACTGTGTAACTTCCATGTGAAAACACATGAAGGGAAAATCTGGCCCTACCAGTGAAATCTTATTTAAATCTCTGTAATGCCCACAAATGGGAGTGCTTCTCTAAAATGAAGGCAAGGTCTTCTGAATGTTAGCACATCCCCTGGCTAGTGCATAGAACCTCTTTTGATGATGTACTCCCAGGCACTTGTATTGCCTTATGGATGTACCTCATGTCCTTGAATTCCATTCCAATGAAGGGTGGCAACTCAGCTGCCTGGACTCCTGTGGGTACATTAAGAGATCTGTGGAGCCCAGACCTACATTCTTTGGTTTTACTCCATCTTTTTCAAGACAAAAATCCTAAGTTCTTAAGAAAGACAAAATTGCTCTAGGTGAGAACTTTGCCAGAGTAGAGACTGAGGTTGGGTCTACATTTAATTCATGTCAGCAGAGTTATCTTGGTCAGCGGGGTGAAAAACCATGCCCCTGACCAACAAAACTATGCTGACACAACCTGCAGTGTTGACCCAGCTCTATTGACGGAGGAGTGCTTCTGGCAGTATAGCTAAGGCCAGGTCTACACTAAAAGGGAAGGTCAAATCAAGATACGCAACTCCAGCTGTGTTAACAGTGTAGGACTTAATCTGTGTATTTTATTAAAGAGGCTTTAAAAGTTTTTTTTTTTTTTTACTTTTAGAAGCAAGGATCATTCAAGTTTTTGTTTGTTTTAAAGCTACTGATTGTAATGGTTGGTGCTGAGGGTTTAATCTGCTTATTGCTTTAATTTTTTTTTTTTAGTCTTCTTGCGCTCTGATCCTGCCATCACATGATTCTCCTTCCACAAAGAAGGCATGTGGCATCCTTTGAAAGAAACCTTCACCAACACATCCTTAACACTTAATGGGAATTTTACAAAGTGGAAATGTGCCCTACTTGTGTCTTATTCCTGCAGTGCAAATTGTGCATTTGGAGTGCTAGTGCAAGATGCATTCCCAGCAGTGGCACTTGAGTAACATTATCTGCAGCTGGACTTCTGCACGGGCGGCTCTTATACATTTCAAAGAGAGAGGCGCGGCAGTAGGGATGCCTCTGCCCCATGTCCCACGCGGAGATGGTGCTGCAGGGAACCAGCTTTAAGCTGGCTCCCCCCAGCACCAGCTCCTGTTTCCTCCCCCCTCCCCCCCCCCCAAGCTGCCTCTCTCTGATAGAGGCAGCAAAGGGGTGGGGGAGGCAACTAGTCGAGTGACTACTCGACTAGCCGATAAGCTTATGCTCATCAGGTAGTCGACTAGTCGCTTACATCCCTGTACCCAGCCACCTTCTAGAGATGCAAATCAGGTTTCAACCGTCCAATTTTTAAAGTGGGTTGTGTTATAATCATTCAGGCTGTTTTTATGAATGTGGGAAATGGCTGGATGACTCCACTGAACATTCCATCCTTGGGGTTGTATAAATGATGCATCAAAATCTATTGCTTTAGGTCCTGGTTCTTCTCCCAGTGAAGGGAATGGCAAGTCTCCCATTGGCTCCAGGAGGAGAAGGGCTCAGCCCATCGTTGTAGCAATGAAATGCCACAAGTATATGTTTGACTGTCAGAGACGTGCTAGAGGGAGTAGTTGGAAACAGAGTTAGATGGAGCGGGGGTTGGTTGGTTTTGAGGGGTTGAACTGTGGATTTCATTTGTGTCTCTATTGCAGAGGGGGGTGGGTATGTATAAAAAGATTTGGCGATAATTGTTTTTGTTAGTAAAAACACAGAAGGTGCACTTTGTTCATGGGCTTCAAACATTTCACCCTAAATCTCGATTTCCAGGGCATGCGTGGTTTAATTAGCTAACAACTGTGAACAATTAAGAAATCTTGCTAGGGTGTAAATTTGGTTTAAGACGAGACGCATGATATTAAAGCTGCTGTTTAACTACAAAGAGTTTAGAGGGCAGGAGATTTATGTGCCTCAGCTACTAACCTGAGTCCAGAAACTTCTGTTTTTCAAGTGGGTAAAACACCATTTGCTTTTTCCTCATTATAAACCATTGTGCTGAAGGGAGGGCCAGTAGGATTTTGTTTCCTGGGTTGGTAAATTTTCACAACTGTCTTACAAGGCTGAATGTAAAGGGCAAATATGATGCTGTTGGTATTTAGCCATAGGAGCCTTGTTTAACGTAAAAACAGAGTGGACTTAATCTGTCATTTGGGGCAAATAAATACCTTGGAACTTCTGTACTAGAAGCTCTCGCCTACACCTCAAAACTTGATTCAGGTGCAGGGATTGTCACATGGACAGAGCCTTTGTACTGAATAAGGCAGAATGAGGCAGAATCCCTTCTCCTTCTGTAGCTGAAGCTAGCTGCATTGTATTACCTTATGCCTTCCTTTCACCCACCTTGTAGCCTCAGCCCTTGGTACTACAGAGATCTGCTTCAGAAACCTGGCCTACCATTCAGTGTACTCGTATGCTGCGGCACCTGCTCACAGGGGCTCACTCACTTTGGACCCAGATGCAGAATTGGCAGCCTGTCTTTCACACACAGGATCCCCAGCGGAGGAACTCAAAGCTGCCTCCTCCACAGGAGGCCTGTAATCACCTGAGCTGTCCCACAGTTGCCAACAGAGCAGAGATGTTTATTTTCTCAGCCTAGTTTATTTGGAGGAATTCCTGTGATCTAGGCAGGGGACATGCTGTCCGATTTCTAACCTCTGAACCCTGGATAAAAGAACAAAACACACTGTACACAAATTTCTCCTGTCATGGAGAGCTGGATCTGTGTGCCAAGGAATCTGGTCTCTTGGAGCATAGAACATCCAACAGTCTGTCCTAAGAAATGACATCAAAAGGTCCAAAGTGTTGCTGAAGGTGCAGCACAGACATTCTTTGTATCTTCGGTACCTCAATAAGATCTAATACCAGGAGCGCTTGGACAAAATCCCAAACACAAACTGCAACTAAGAAGTCTCCAAGCTTGGTACCCATTTGGTTGGGGAGAGAGGAAAAGGAACATGGCATCTTTAATAATAAAATAATAATAATAAAGAAATATCTGTAGCTCTCTGGGCTGTAGCGGGGCCACTGGGAAATATTACCTCTGAGATGCACAAGCATACTTGCACAGTCCATGCATCAAGGACACTTCTTCTTCCAATGTAAAAATAAAAGGGTGTTACAAGGGGGAGGGAGAAAAATTGTTCTCCTAGACCTCTGATGATGGGACAAGAAGCAATGGGCTTAGATTGCAGCAAGGGAGGTTTAGGTTGAACATTAGGGAAAAGTTTCTGTCAGGGTGGTTAAAGACTGGAATAAATTGCTTAGGGAGGTTGTGGAATCTCCATCAAGAGCAGGTTAGTTAGACATCTGTCAGGGATAAGATGGTGTTTGGTCCTGCCTTGAGGACAGGGGACTGGACTTGATGACTTCTCAAGGTACCTTCCAGTTCTACTATTCTATGATTTTGTAATAACACGATAGCATTCACCTCAGATAATTACATCTCTTCTGAAGTTAAAGACTATCTGTGTTTTATCTAATTATAATGCAGGTAAAGAGAAAAGAAAAAACTGGGCTAAAACATAGCCCTTCTCTCTTTCTGAGACTATTAACAATGATGGATACATGAACTTGCAGCGCGAACACTTGTTCCACACCATGATTATTCATCTTACTGCTGTCCTGATTATTACAGAGGCCCCAAACTACCTTGCACGTTACTTTGCATACATGCACCCAAAACCATCCTCTTCCATCATTAGTAGAGCTCTGCACAGATACAACATTTCTATCCACCTCTATCTACATCCATATCTGCAAAAATGAGCTGCAGATATCCACATTTGACATTCACAGATGCCAATGCCCACGGATATAAAGCCAATATCCGCAGATTTGCAGGGCTGTGATCATTAGCACCAGCTCTTCGGGCGGTAGACTATTCATGTTCTGAGCCCATTGGGAGAGAAACTGAGGACAAGTGGGTTTTGCAAGCAAAAACTCAACTGACTCCATGTTCAGCTGTTAGTGCTGGAAAAGAGCATGCATAGGTGTGTGTACCACATCTACATAGGTGGAGGCCATTTGGAGGCCCAAGAAAAATCATGCAATAAAAATGAGGCACTATGATAAACATATGTAGGTTAAGAGGCAACTCTGAAACTATGAACAATTCATGCCTGTCAAAGTCTGATTTCCAGGTGCATATGCTGAATTCATGTGATTTGGAGATAATGCACATTTTAACCTCAGGAAGGTTGTTTCCTCCAGGCCAGTTGAAGAAATTGCTGATGAAGTGCAGAAGCTTAGCGCTCCATATATCTACTCCACACCTAATTTGGGGTGGAGGAATAAGAGAGGAAATGGACAATTTCTGTTTCCTATGGTGCAAAGGCAGTTAGTTTGGACAGCTATAACTGTTCATTTCCTGTACCACCACGCCTGGCCATTTATTTTTCCTGGAATTATTGACCAAAAATGTGAGACTTTCTAGTTTTTCCTTTTCAAGGTTGGAGAAAGAAAAGAGGCAATCTGTTCAATAGGCCTGATCCTGAGGTGTGTGGGATGCTCAGCGGAGTGGGAGTTTAAGGGTATTCAGCACCTCACGGGATACAGCCCAGTGGCCAGAGCTTTTGCTCAGATGCGTCTTCAGAACACCTATCTTTATCTTCATGGGCTGAGGCTTTCAAAAGTGATTATTGACTTGGGTGTCCCCATGTTTGGATGCCCAACATGAGACATCTTCCTGTTTTCTCCCCTTTTAAGTGTCTCAAGATGAGCCCTCGGGATCATGACTTATCCTTTAAAACAGTGTTTCTTAAACTGTGTTCCGTGGTACACCGGTGTGCTGCGAGGCAGTTGGAGGTGTGCCGCAGAGAACAACAGAATTCAAAATGGCCACCCTTAAAGGGGCAGGCAACCTTTTTTATTTGTTGTTTTTGCTCAATAACTCCCCCCCGACCCTTTTTTTCCTCAGTAACTTTCCCCGAACCCTTTTTTCCCCCCGACCTTTTTTTTTCCCCCCTCAACAAAAAATCCTTGGTGTTCCCCATAAAAAAAAAATTGTTTGGTGTTGCTCGGTCTTAAAAAGTTTAAGAAACACTGCTTTAAAACCTTTCACTGTGGTTATAAGTCAGTTTCACACAGGCCTACCAATGGGAGGGGGGAGGAAACGAACAGTTGCCCTGGAGCCTAGCGCTTCTAAAGGGCCTAAAGTTCCCAGTCACTGCTGCTGCTACTGCGACAGCGGTCAGAGCCCTACGCCCTTTAAATCAGTGTTTCTCAACCTTTTTATATAAAGTACCCCTTTAAAAAAATTGTAAGTACCCCCAGTACCTACAGTTTTCAGACACACAATTTTTTTTTCTACCATTGCAACACATTTGTTTAAACAACTTAACCGTAGCCGGGCGGGCGATGAAATTTTTGGGTGTAAAAAGTACAAAAAATAATAAAGTGCTGTAAAACTTAAAAATTCAGTTTCCTCCAAATTTCAGTTGTGTTGACGTACCCCCCCAGACTTCTCTCGAGTACCCCTAAGGGTACTCGTACCACTGGTTGAGAAACACTGCTATAAATCACTACCAGAGCCTTGCGCAGTGCACTCTGGGTGATGCTAAGGGCTGAATGGAGGGGGCACTGTCTGGGCGGCACTGAGGGCAGGTTGCCCCACCTTTGCCCTTTCCACTCAAGGCCACACTCTTCCACTCAAGGCCACGCCCCTTGTGATAATGTAAAACCGGCCCCCTCCCATCCTGCCCAGGGTTCTAGCAGTTCTGTTGTCCTCCCATTTTCACAGTTGGTGCAAAGGGATATGAATTGATGAAATTACACCTTTCAGAAATAGTTTTTCTGTATTTTTTTTTTTGTCCTGGACTTCACTACTGATTACTTAAAAGGTCCCTTTTTTCCAAACAGCCCATTCAAGAAGAGACTGTTCAGACACGGTGCAATGGTTTTCTTTTTAGTCAGCAGCTGAAAGCAAGTTTTAAACTATGTTAACACTTTCTGAAGTCTTGAGAACAGAATTTTGCTCAGTGAACACCCAGTCCTGCCAATTGAAAGTTCCATTTCGTTTTACACATTCGACTTTCCAAAAACAACTTTCCAAATATCTCTGCCAGACGCATTTCCATTTGAGCTCATTTTATACCAATTTTCTGTGCGAAAGCATTTGTTCAAATTAAATAAGATTTTTGCACTGCTGCTCCCCTCCCCCCCATTTTAGTCAGACTATGAACTTCATTTCATTTCCTTCTAGATGTCGCAGTGCCAGTTTCAAAACAGTGGCCTCTATTCACTAATCATTTATATTAGCTGTATTTTTTTCCACTCTGACGTGGTTCACATTAGTGAACATTTCAAATGTAGCTGCTGTTAGTTTTCAAAAACAAACTTTTATAGAGGTGTCCAATGGGGAATCTCCTTGTATTTCATTTCCAACAGATATTTCAGTCTCCTCCAGGATGTCTGGTTAATTCCTTTTCCCTGGGTGACAGGTTTGCATAAATGGAATTTAGAGCAAATTTTAGCCCATTGTGTTTCTCCATTTCTGTTTATCTTTTCAGTTTCTATTGCTGTCTTTCCATTTGCCTGTGTTGTTGTCATACTTCATTCAGTAAAGATCAAATGGGCAGTAAGTGCTTAAAATAACACTGCAGTATCTCTGTCTTCTAATTTTACTGTCCCTAAAAATCAGGGCACCACTCTTAAGACATCTGAGTCATAATTAGTCATTAGTAATTCTACTGATCTCCTGTACAGATGGAGACGAGCACATTCTCAGTGACTGCAAAGAGGATAAAGTTATCAGCAATGGGATATATTAGCTTAAGTTACCCTTCCACACAGAAACACACACGCACGTTCACTCTTTCTCTCTCTGTAAATGACCATTTATTTAGATTTGTACAAATGCTTTACAAAAAACCATAAAAATGAAAGATAAATAATATCCTAAATATACTGCAGTATAATCCATTCTAAGCCACCATCAGCAAGGCAGGCAATGTAAAAACTCATCTTGCTGCCCTCTGCCAACATTCTTACAATTATAATTCTCACTGTCCCTATTTTCAGATGCTGGAGACACACACACTCACACTCACACTCTCACTCTCTCTCTCGCGCTCTCTCTATGTCCGTCCTGTAAACTGAGCATGTCGGTGGCCACTCAGGAAAGATTCACATTCTGATTAGCAGAGCACCCACAGCTGCCCGCACCTGGCAGCATGTGTTTCTACTGGTGGTGCACACCCACACATGCCTTGGTGCATTTAACAAAATGTATTCTACACACAGATGGAAAAAATTAGAGGGAACACTGAGACTGAAAGTTATTAGATCTAGTCTATTTAAGAGCAAAGGGGGAACAAATTCTAAATCAGCTAGGGCCTTTGCAGAGAATGGCCTCAAATGATTCCTTTCTCAATTGTACCAACAATGCACTCCAGGTTGAAAGTCTACGCATATCTCTGGTGTAGCTGTATACAACAGGAAGAGAGGCAGCCTTTCCATTAGGTAGGTCCTAACCCATTTAGAGTTAGTTCCTTAAACTTCACCCAGAAATTCTGAATAAGAGTACAAAGGGGGGTCTTCAGCTTTATTTTGCTATCTTCTTGTCCCACAAACCTTTGTCTGCCTCTCTAGTTCTGTGCCCAATCACCTGTAGGATCCAAGAACCATTCATTTTTGATGCCGTTGAAAATGAAAGGTTAAAGATTCTCAGTCTCTTTTGCATCCCTCCATTCAAAGGAATTGCTGACACATAACAGACCAATGTTGTGAATTGCTTTTACTTTTTACTAGTACTATTAATCGTATTATAGCAGCCCCATGAATATCTCTCAGATACTGTACAACACATAGTAAGCTAAGTTCTGCCCCCAAGCAGCTTAGATCAGGGAAGTAAAGGCACAGAGAGATGAAGAGACATGTCCCATTTTCAGGTTAGTGTCAAGGATTAGAACTCAAATCTCCAGACCTCCCACTTCTTTGCCCTGTATAATAGACCATGCCGCCTTTTTCTCCTGTTTGTAAAATTATAAAGCATTTGTGTATGCCACTTTACTCATGGCAAGTGTGTGTTTTCTATGCCCGGCTGCACAATTAGCTGTCATTCATTTTAATATTAACTTCTGCGAAGTGAGCGGTAGTTCAACATTTTTGATCTTACTCTTTCTTCTAAAAAGAAGATACTGTTCCCTAGCGGAGGACAGTGTTGTGTTACTGCAGGTGGGAGGCCTATGCTGTTAGATCCCATAGGGTAGGGATTTTCTAACTCAGCTTCTGCCCTCCTGTATTAAACAGGTTGTCCGTTTGCAATAGTGAGACCTGCCAGAGGATGGCGTTGAGTTTTTAAAAAATATTTAGGTTGCAGTGGTTTTTAAAGGTATCAGTGAAAATATGTTCTCAAGTTATCAGTACAATACAACTGTCATATTAGTCATATTTTAAGCTTTGATGTCAGCAACGAACCCAGGATTCATGGACAAGCAGGGGCGCCCACAGCCTCCGCTGGCCACTGGGCAGGGTGAGGGGCCTGGCTCTGAGCTCCTGGAAGGGGCAGTCCCTGGGACTGAAGGGGTGGGGCCAGTAGCAGTCACACGGAGCATGTCCTGAGAGCCCTATGGAGCGTGCGGCGCTCTGGCGGCAATTTAAAGGTCCTGGGGCTCTAGCCATTGCCGCTGGCATAGTACCAGCGGCACCCAGGAGCCACTGGCCCCTTTGAATCACGGGGTCCATGGCAACTGCCTCTTTTGCCTCCCCCACTCGCTCTGTCAGCGGGCCTGTGGACAGACATCTCTCTTTTATTATTGTCTTATATGTAGTTTGTGGCAAGGAAGAATGTTTAGGATGCTTGGTTTCTCTTTTCTCCATCTGCTCTGTTATTTATTGGGCTATCTTGCTTCCTAGTTGTTAGTTTGTTTTTGAGCTACCCAGAAACTCAGGACTAGAAGCTAGAAGTTGTCCACAATTCTAAAATGTTCATAACACTGAACACAAGGTTATAGTGGTTCTTTCAAACATTTACAACTGAACATACACTTAATACGGCTTTGAAATTTTACTATGCAGATGAAAAATGCAGCTTTCCCATTATTTTTAACAGTTAAATATTCACACTGTATGGTATTTACACTTTTTGGTTTTTGGTTTGGTCTCTGCTGCTGCATGATTGTGTAGTTTGGGTTCCAAATGAGGCATGTGGTTGGCTAGTCAGTTTGTAACTCTGGTGTTCATAATTTTGAGGTTCTAGTGTATAAATAAACCTGTTATAGGGTTGCCAGATGGTTTCAACAAAAATACCGGACACACTTGACATCACATCACAATCGACATTACATCTTATTTAGAAAATACCGGACATTTATATTTTCTCATTTATATTTTCTCAATTTGTTTCCCGAACAGAAAGTTCAAATACTCGACTGTCCGGTTCAAAACCAGACACCTGGCAACCCTAAACCTGTGGCGTATATGACTTCTAGAAGATACTTTTTTTGAGGGGCGGGGGGCTAAGAGTTGACCTAAAATAGATAAATGATTATTTTACTGTGGGTTGTGTCTGTGCTGAGAGCTCCAATGCACACTCATCTGTATTGCTCAAGGTAAGACAGATGCCTACAATGGCAATGGACAAAGGATGTTAAAAAGTGGTCAATTAGGTAACCGTGTAACCATAAAAAAATCTTAGTGGTTACATGCTGCAAGCTCTGCAGCATAAAGCTTATACTACAAAGCCCACAGCGCCGTCAGCGCTCCGGGAGCTGGCATGCATCAGAAGCAGGCTTTTAAGCTGGCTCCTGGTGTGTACTAGCTCCCGGCCCCGCTCCCAGAGAGCCAGCTGCTGCCCCATGGTGCAGGCTCTGATACAGAGCCCGCAGCACGGAGTGGCAGCTGGCTCCCCGGGAGCATGAGAGGGAGCCAGTGTGAGACCATTACAGTAACGGATAAGCCCATGCTTATCCGTTAACCATTTGATCGTTTACTCTGTTACATCCCTACAATCGACGCAGTGGACATTACACTGAGAGAGTGCAAGATGTACTGATAACACTGTACTGGCCGTTACTCATAAGTTACACCTTGCCTGCTTTTTGACCAGGCCATTGAGGTTGTTACCCCCTGTTCTCTGAGGTGTCCGGGTGGGCTGGAATGTGCTATTGTGTCTGAGAACTTCTGCCTTACAGACAGCTTCTTGGTTGATACACAGGCAAGGAGGTCAAGAGACTGGGGAATCAAAAAGGAGTAAGCAGGAATGCATGGAAGTGCCGGGGATGGGACTGTAAAGAGGAGTGCAAAACTGAGGCAAAGAGCAAGGAAAGAAAGTGGGATAAGGGCCCAAAGAAAAGGAGGGAGATGGGGAGAAAAAGAGATAGATGGAACAAAGAGAATAGAAAATCATATTCTGTTTCCCTTTGAAGGGTATGACTAAGCTCCCCTGGACTTCGAGGACAGGATATTTTTCAGAATGAGTAGCCCCAAGGAAGAGCCGAGAAATAAGCAGGAATAAGAGGATAGAGAGAAATTTGGGGAAAGGAAGGAAGAAGGGTTATGAGCTGACAAAAAAGGAAGCTGTTCCTGAAGTGCATTGCTCACCAGAAAGTGTTTTGTTCAACCCTCCACCAGGGCATGTTGCCACTAGGGAGCACTAGAGTCTGACTTTGTAGCTGCATTTGCAGTGGTGACTTTGCTACTTGTGGTTACCGCAATTGCACGTACAGAGTGGCTGTGTGTGTGTGCCAAGAGTCCGTTGTGAGTCTAAGCAGCCATTTGTGTGTGCAGTCTCAGCAGTTGCACTCACCTATTAGACATGAAATTGACTTCATAGGGCCAAATTCAGCCCTGTGTAAATGAGTAACTCCTTGGATGTCAACCAATGTACATTTTTTTGCCCCAGTGAGGGGATCGAGTTGGCTATGGGATTATGTCTCAACTGAAAGCCCTGATGCTACAAACACCAGAAAGGCTGCTGCTCTCAGTGCCAGTCGGTTTCACAACTAGAACTTCCTACTGGACTCCCATTATTTTTGCCCTTGAGCCTATTACAGTCTATCTATCTAATCAGATTCTGATCTTTTTTCCCCTCAGAAAAGCTGCATATGCCCTTAGGGTACAATCAAATTATGCAGTGCTGTCCATTGTTGGGAACCTACTAAAAGGCTTTGCAGTCTTCTCTCTTCCTTGCCACATATCCCTTATTCCTGACCCATGTTGTTATTCCACTCAAGGCAGAACTTGTCATCACAGCAGTAACGGTCATATTTTCTTTTGGTACTAAAAGGAAAAATGACTCACTGTCTAGTTTCCATATTGGTTTGAAATTAACTCAATTTTTTTTTAACCAAAACCACATCAGCCGTTATCCATTCATTTAACGGCTGCAATCCTGACTTGTACTGATTGAATCGGTGTGAACATGCAGTTTTGCCACCTCTAATGATTGTGTTGTGTGTCATGCAAACCTGGATATTATTCTTAAATTATCTATTTTGGTAGTCATGTCGTCAGCTGGGATTCTCAGCTTGCATTAAAAATAAAAAGTGTGAAAAGGTGATCTGAGTGCACCCTACTGTCTCAAAACCCAGGAGGCAAAAATAGAGAATCCAAAAGATATAGTAGAAATCTTGTGATTTTTAAACCAAACTTCCTGGTTTTGGGGGCCTGACTCATGAAGTTTGAAGATGTGAGGTTGGCGATACAGATTCGGATTCCTTTGAAGTCCATAAAAGCTGGGCTGTAATTTGGATGCACCAGCTGTTCGGAGTCCAGTTTTGCTCATGGATAGCCATGTTTTCAGAAGCGCTGAGCATTTGGACTTCCCACTGATATCAGATGGACTTGCAGGTGCCCAGCAGCACTGCAAGGGTATGTCTAGACTACAGGGCTTTTTCGAAAAAAGTAGCCTTTTTTCGAAAAAACTTCCCCTGCGTCTAGACTGCTGCCGCGTTCTTTCGAAAGCAAATTGAAAGAACGTGGCAGTTTTTTCGACTGCGGAAAACCTCGTTTTATGAGGAACAATGCTTTTTTTCAAAAGTGCTCTTTCAAAAAAAGGCGCTATGTAATGCAAACTGTGCTTTTTAGAAAGTACTGGTAGTCTAGACGCTCTTTTTCAAAAGCCTCTTTCGAAAGAGGCTTGCAGTCTAGACATAGCCTAAATGTCTTGATTTGGGGCGTTGCGATGGGATGTACAAACCCTACACTGGGCCCAAAGAGCCCTGTCCCTCCAGGTCTGCAGGGCACGCTCTGCCTAGAGGAGCAGTTAAGAGGAGCTCAGAAGGCCAGGCTGGGGAGTTGGAACGAGAACTGTGTGGAAGGACGATAGTTCTTCTCCTGGGAGCTGAATGGAAGTTTGAGCCTGAGATGGGACCATATTGCTGGTAGGATCTCAGACAGTCTTCTCCAACCCTCCTTCAAGAAGCACTTGGCCCTGCGGGGTGCTGCTCCCTTTTGTACGCTGTAAAAATTCTGGCTTATTGGGACTGGGGGGCGGGGAACCAAACACAGGAGAAAGTAAGTAGGAAGCAGCCCAAGTTGGCACATGAGGCATTTTGGCTTAGGATATGTGGCTGGTGCAGTTCCTCCACAGGGCCATGCATGACCTGGAGGAGAGGGGAGACCCGGGTGCCCCTACCTCACCCGATTGAGAGCAAGGCCCAAAGCAGACAGAGACTGTGACATTTCTCCCCAAAGGGCTGGAGCCAGATATCTCTGCTCTGCTTTTGCCTGGGAGATGAGAGGCTGGAAACCTGGTGTGCTAACCCATAGGCTGCCTGACTCTCTGGAGACTCCACTACAGAGTTGCTTCTGACAATTTGAGCAACTCCAACACTTGACTCCAACAAATACTCAGCTCCCCTTTAAGGAGTATTCTTAGCTGGCTGCCCCAGGGCAATGGGGCTGGGAGATATCTGGGATCTGATCCCTAGAGAGAGAGAGGTTGTTCCTGTTCCCTTCAAAGATGACTTTGATAGATGCTGGATTTTAATGTTCATTAGTTAATTTGATCACCAAAAGGGGTATTGTGAAAAAATAAAAATCAACCCCTTTTTTCTTCCTTTCAAATATCAGACTTTAACATCTTACATCCCCTGACTAATGCTGGAAGGGCTTTTGTTTCTGAATCTGTAATCAAAGCAACAAACAGTAAGGTCATTTCCTTGAGATAATATGGCAACGGAAGAAGTCTGGGATTGTGTGTCCCCACTTCCACTGCCTCGTATTGAGAGAAAAATACAAAGGCTCAGTACATGCTCTCTTTGATGTGTAACTGTTTGGGTTTCTCCAGTCCTTTTAAACTACCAGCGTTTGTGGCTTGGAGGTAAGAGAATATATTTATTTCTGATGCTTACCAGCTGCAGGTAATGTTGTTTATTGCGGTTTCACTGTATCCTGACTTATAGAGCTCTGCAGAGTTAGAAGTACAGGCAGCTGGAGAGTGTGGAGACAAGAAAAACAAAGTGAATTTGCTCTTGGATCCTTTCGTGGTGGAATCTTAAACGTTTGCGTTACCTATTTTTCTAAAGATTAGCTCTTGTACCTTTATTTGCATCTTCTGGACTTAAGCATGAGGAGTGTGTGTTTGTTTACTCTCAGCATTTACAGTGACTTTCTCTGCCATTGTTCTAATGACTGCCCTGGCTGCTGCTGCTGCTTCTGCTGCCTTTTTTTTTTTTTTATTTATTTAAATGAAAATGGTAAATCTAAACAGGCAACTTTGTGCTGGCCATCAGGCCCTTCCTTTTTGATTTCACAGATTCAACCTTAACCGTGATAAACGTCTTTGAAATATTATTTGTAACCCATGTTCCTCCACACAGAGTGAGTCTTGAGGAAAGGCGACAGTCAGTGACTGTGCTGATAGCCCCTTTCAGTTTGTAACAGTTCCATGTCCTGTCAGGGAAATCTCTGCTCCTCCATCCCAGCGACCTCTTACGAAAGGGTTGGCACTGAAGATACAGCAGCACACGTGGAACTCGTTAATAGCCTTTCAGAGAGGCCTCCTTTGTTCAGACACCCTTGTTCTCTTTTAAGAAAGAAGCCCGGACAATCTAATTTTGTCAAAAGCATTTAAAGGGCTAACAATGTGTGAGACACCCAGGCAACCTAGTGCATCAGGACGTGGCTACCCTCAGAAATTCTATTTGACGAGGGGGACGCTCATTACTGGATCATGAGGACAAATCTTGGTCTTATTCCAGAAGGGAGGGTTTTTTTTTTTCCTTCCGTATACTTAAAGCCAATTCAGGTGGACCTCCCTGGCACAACCAGTTTTATTTTTCCTGCTTACCTAATGTCTGTTCAAGACTGGCGACTAGTTTTCCTGAGGGACAGCTGCCAAGAAAAAGAGAGAGACTGCGAAGCGGGGGGTGGCAGTTAAGCTGGGACAGAAGGTGCAGATGGAGTGGGCAGGGTGAGAAGGGAAGCAGGATTTTTTTTGGGAGGGGGGGGAAGGAAGCCATAGAGGAAGAGAAGGATCCTGCAGGAGGAGTTGGCTGGGCACTGGGGAAGGAAAGGGAGGTGGGCAGGGGGGGCGGGAAGGAAGTGTAAGAGCAGAGAGCGTGTGAGCAGCGTTCCAGGGAGAAAAGTCTGCTGTGGAGAGAACAAGGAAGGAAGTCTGAGGAAGAAGAAAAACTGCAGAGAAGAGGGGAGAGGCAGTGACTCCCAGGAAAGGGAAGATGCTACAGAAAGCCGGCTGGGAGAGCAGAAACGAGATGGGCCCTTAGGAACCATGGCACTGCCTCAAGCACTCTGCTGAGGGGTTTTAGGGGCTAAGGCAGAAGCGCAATTTGGACGCTGAGGGAGCAGGAGATGCCTCTGAGGAAGTGCCGTGAGCAAGCATGGAGGGGGGGTAGGCAGGCAACATATGTGAAGCCTTCAGAGAAGAAGGGAAATCTGTAAGGGAGGAAATGGCATGCCGATTTGGGGGGAGCGGGATGGGAGGAAAGACTGCCGTGATAACAGAGAGTGGGGATTCAGTGGGCCTGGAGAAAACTTCTGTCCAAGATCAGAGTTTGTTTTTATTCTGTAACAGGATATCCGAGCAGGCCGGCAGGATCCATTCAAAGTGCATCAGGGAGGGTTTCTTGGATGCTGACCACTTCCTCAAACTGTAAAAAGCCCAGCAAAGTATCCCCAGGCCACCTCAGAGCACTGTGTAGACCTGAACTCATTGCTTCTTATGGTACCCAGGGTAAAGATTATTAGCCTCACTTTACAAATGGGGAAACAGACACTACTTTAAGTGATTTGCTGAAATCCCAGCTGCCAGCTCCATGCATCAGGGGCTCTGTTGGTAGCCCTGCATACCGGGTTCCCAGCTGCTGCCGTGCGTGTCAGGGACTCTGCTGCTGGCCCTGCGTGCTGGGGTCCTGGTTCAAGCCCCACATGCTGGTAGCTTCTGCTAGTCCCTTGCCTGGGGTCCTGGCTGCCACCCCCCCATACCAGGGCTTCGCTCTCGGCCTCAGTTGGGAATGGGGGTGGATGGAGTCAGCACCCCCACTTTTAAACATGTTCCCGCACCACTGCCGTCCTATGCCATACTACTGGCTCTGCCTCTAATGACCTGTGTCTGTATCAGCAACAAACTTGGGTTGCAATGAGCAATCTGCCCTCAATTGGTTTCACTCGGTGACTGCATAGTTACCACAAGCGTTATCCGGTGTCATGAGCTTCCCTAGCATTTCCTAGGAGATTGTGTCATGACTCCTTGGAACGAAACATTACCCTGGCTTCTCGCATGGTCACAGTGCAGTTACTGTGAGTGTCCGCATTGTGTGTGAAGTTTACCGCTAGGGAGCCCTGATTGATTGACTGTCGCTGCCAAGGAAAGCAGATGTTCTGTGAAGTTTTGCATTGACTCATTATTTATTGCAGATTAATAGGAAGCACTCAGTACAAATCTTCCTGACTTTTACCATTTAACTGTAGAGTTTTGGGGGCCTGCGTTTGTCCCATTTTGTTATTGGTTTATTATATAGTGTAAAGCCCTAGGTATGGCAGAATAAAGTCACTGCCAATGGCATGTATGCATTTAGTGAGAAATATTTCCCTCCCAAATTAAAAGGGCTGTTTATTTAGAGGCAATACTCCCTTCCAAAATGGGCTATTCCTCTAGGAAGAAAGCCAACAGCCGCCACCCCCATCAATCAAGTTTTGGAGAATTTCTCTCTCAGCAGGATAAGAATCCCTCCAAATGCTAGGGGAGGATATGTGCTGACTGGCTGGAGAGACTGGATGCTGATTGGCGGATAAGAAATGTGGGGTCTCCAAAGTAAGCTGTGGAAGTCCCCACAAATGCACCTACACCAATGGTGCTTCAAAACCCTGCCCGAGCAGCTTAGTGGCACACTTGGCTTGGTTTGCACATGGAGATGCACAAATGTGAAGGTTTGCAGGATTCATGCAGAATATCAATACGGGCATAACCGTATTGTGCATGTTAAATTCTAGCCCAGTGGTCACCAGCCAGTAGATTGGGATCTGCCAGTAGATCTTGGAGCCTCTGACAGGTGATCTGACTGGTTTGGCCAGGAAGCTATCAAGTGCTGGCACTTCAGTTGCCCCTCCATCCACTGTCATGCTGTTCCTGCCCTCTGTCTTGAACCAGACCCCCTGGGAGCCTCCTGCTTGCTGTACTTTGTGTGGGAGGAAGAAGGGGGGGCACTGATGTTAGGGTGTCCCTCTTCCCCCCATTCCTGTACCCTATTTCCACACAGAGAAGGGGATGGAGGGAGCTTGGCAATGCAAATCTCTGTCACTCTCACACAGTGTGTGTCTCTGTCATTCTCACAAACACGCACTGTCCTGACCCAACACATACGTGGGGGGTAGTTGTTACTTCTTTTACTGCTTGCACAATGGGCTATTTCGGGTTTTAACTGGTTTGTGCATTTCATAATTTTCATTTCTCTCTTGCGCTCAAATGTAATTCTTTGAGTAGTTAGTTCTAAAATGCCGAACCTGTCGCAGCTGGAGTCATTATCCCTGTGGTAATTGCTGTTGCTGGGCATGACTGGCAAGTCCCTGCAGCCCTGAGAAAGGCAGAGCAGGGGGTCTCCACATGCTGTCCTTGCCTGCAGACACCGCTCCTGCAGCTCCCATTGATTAATAACGGGGAACCATGGCCAGTAGAAGCTGTGGGCTCAGTGCCTGTAGATGAGGGGCAGCACATTGTGCTATGAAGCCATTGCTGTACGTGCCAGCTGCTTTCAGGAGTGGTGCAGGGCCAGGGCAGGAGTAAGCTGCCTTAATCCCACTGCACCACCAGCCGGAAGCCATCTCAGTTAAACAGTGCCCAGCCAGAACCTGCATCCTGAACCCCCGTCCCAGCCCTGAACCTCCTCCTACACCCAACCTCCTGCCCCAGACATGAGTCCCCCTGCACCCAAACTCCTTCCCAGAGCTTGCACCCTGAAACCCCTCCTGGACTGGGCTAAGCCTGGAACCCCTCCCACACTCCAAACCCCTTGGCCCAAGACCAGAGCCTGCACCCCAGCCCCTACCCCAGCCTGGTGAAAGTGAGTGAGGATGGGGGAGGCCTTGGAGAAGGGATGAAGCAGGGGCGGGGCCTCAGAGAAGAGGTGAGAAAGAAGCGGAGCGAGGGTATTTGGGTTTGAGGTAAATCTTACATTGCACTTACATTGAAAAAGTGATCTTGTGGTTAACAAGGCTGGAGACCACTGCTCTAGCCTATAGCAAGAGGAAATGAAACCATGCTAGGGACCTCCTACCACATAAGCGTTTCTTCGTTTTTGCAAAATGTGTGTACCAGGTCAGTCTGTTGGAATGCCGCACATTCTGTCCCTTCGACTGCTCTGGGGCTTTTCTTTGCTTGATTTTCATCACAATATGCTTGTCGTGAAGGATTTTTTTCCATGTCTCTCCAAATGAAGCATGACATGACTTTCCACTGCATTCAGTAGGCTTTGAAACAGGCCAACCAACAAACAATGAGCAAAATAGCGAGTGAGTGGAAAACTAGCTCAGTATCACTGTTTCCTGCACTGTATTCTCTGTACCAAAGAGTAAAAAGGAGAATTGAACATAAAATCTATTATGCTTGGCCCTGAAAAATCATAGCTGCCCTGTAGTCAGGGAGACTGCTTTGGGTTCCTACCCTGCCAGGTTTTTACTGTCTCAACTGTCGGGGCTGACATGAAAGTCAGCTGATGGTATGCAGGAGCCAAGCCTGTAAATGTCTTCAATTCATGGAACTATTTTTGGAAGGTTTCAAACTATCCAGAGAACGTTTAGTCTTGGTGTTCCAGCCCAGCATCTTCATACTCAGCCAAATGCAACATAGCCAAGGCTTCTACAGAAAGCATTTGCAGAGAGGCATTTGCGACCGTTAGCTACTTCTCTCTGCCCTCTCCTCTCTTGTTAGTATGATTTTTTGAAGACAGGCTTCAAGGAGTGGATAATCTTCTAGAAGGGCACCAGTGATATGATGGACTGGGAGACCCAAAGGGGGTGTGCATTCGGTATTGGTTCTATATGATTTCTTTCTGCCTCCCATCTAAATAGCTAGAAACTGATTCTTGTGAGCTGGTACCATATACAAAGGCATCTGTAATAAGGGCTGTATTTGACTCCCATGCACTATTAGTCACTCATAGAACCATTTCCTAAGGCATTCATGCTGTAAAATCACTGTCATTAATGCAAGTAAAAACACTGCATTCTGTGACACAGAAAAATGACACACACTGTGCAGCCCTTGTAAAGAAACTGTAGTGGGCTCTTACGACCAAGCTGACTTGGTGACTACAAGGTAACAAGGAGTCCCTCTGTAGTGGTGTGTGGAGCAAGAGGATTACTGGTAACCAGTTGTTTTGCTCGTCTGCCAGCTGTTAATGCTAAGCAGACGTTGGCTTCTGCTGAGGTAAACATCAAGATGTCAAAGGGTAATTAGGGGGGCAAGTCCTGTCCCTATTAAAATGAATGGCAAAACTCCCATTGGCTTCACTGGGATCAGGATTTCAGCAGAGGGCCCTTTCATGACTTCTAAAGCTGAAACCACATTAGGAAGGAGGTCAGGAGGGACAGTGGTGTTTGGGGACTGGAGCTGGCGAAAGACTTTGCTGGGCCCTAGGGGGGGCAGGGGACGGGGCAGGGCTTGGCTCCAGACCCTCCCAGAAGGGACAGGGTTAGGGGCAGCCACCTCTTAGCGCCACCAGGACTCAGGCTCTGGCAGTGATTTAAAGGGCCCAGATCCCCAGGGCAACTGTCCCTTTCTCCCCCTCGGTGGCCCTACTGTGGGCAATGGCTTGATCTTGCTTTATTGGAATCCGTGGATGTTTTGCCCTTCAGTGGGAGCAGGCTGAAGCCCATGTGGTCAGTGGAAGCCTTGCTCCAGAGGTACTGTGGGAAACATGTGGACAGGAGAACTAAGGCCTGGATTGGGATAGCCCCAAGCGCTGGGAAAATTTGGTGTGGCACCCGGAGGCCCATTTCTTAGAGCTGTAAGTGTTGCAGTGAGCTCCCTTGCAGTGCTGGAGATCCCGGTGGGCCCCAGGGAGTCACCAGCATAAATAACTCTGTAGTGACTGGCACAAAGAGCAAGAGGACTTGCCAGAGGCAGAGCTGGCGATGCCTGTCTTAGTGCCTTGCACCAGAGAATGAGGACAACACGTTGCTGGCTGTGATGTGGCTGGGATTATGGTTCTGTGGTTGCCGGGGGAAGCTGGTGAGGACAATCAAGGGACAGCTAGACTTTGGGGATGGAGGGTGATGAGGGAGAGAAGTATTATCCAGACTTAATCCCACCAACTGATCCATGTGCATGTGCTTTGTCTCCCTCCACCTCAAGGAAGCAGAGAGTTCAGAATGGCTGGGTGGAAGATACGCTGCACCTTTAAACAAGTGGGGAAGTCATGCCTAACTGCCCAACGTGCCTCTCAGTGCCTGGCCAGTGAGTTTCCCTCTGCTCCCCTCTGGGCTCTGAAACACCAACAGGAGAGGGGGACAATTATAACCTCAGCCAGCACTGTGACCCACCCCGGGGGAGGGCAATGCCAGCCCCTCTGTGGTTGCCGGCTGCAGGGCTTTGCTCTAGCAGCAGCAGAGGGGCTAGAAATGAGATTGAATGGGGACTGAGGGGGGCACTTGGGGGAAGAGGCAGGGTGGCTGAGGGCCAGGAGTGTAGCCCTGTGGCTGGCGGGGGGAAATGGGGACTGAGAGAACAGCCTGGCAGCCGCAGGACTTGATGCTCTCTCGCAGGGGTGCACTCCCGGCCCCTGGCCTCAGGGTTCTACAACCATCCTGCCTCTTTCCCCAGCATCTCTCCTGTCCTCGCTCTGCTCTCCCAAAAATGAGCTATTTGCGGTGCTCCTGAAGCACTGGGAGGGCGGGAGATGAGCTGCTGGATGCGAGACTGGGCTTCTCCCCAGGAGTGCTCCAGCCTGGGAGCACCCAAGGGCATGCTGGACCACAGATGTTGCTGGACAATGGAAGTCCAGACTATAGAGGTCCAACCTGTAGTAGTTTGGATTCCTGGTACCCATAAGCCTGGGACCAAGGGGACTGTGTGAGTATGGCATCAAGGAGAGTTGCACCATTAAGTACAAAATAAGCCCCAAAGGATGGGTAATGGAGGTCACTTCCCCATGCTGTAGAAGAGATACAGAATGCATGTCACTGCCCTGATTGATAACACGACCTTTTGGTGTTACATGTTCGTATTGGCCCTGAAAATTCCACCTGCCAACTTTATGCACACATCACAAACCTGTGTGTCTGTTTGTACCCCCACACATATTTTTACACACACTCTCCACAATTTAGGTGAGCTGGATAGGGGTCTAGCTGTGAACCCGTGCATGTGTGTGTAAACAGCTGCTCAAGCAATATTTGTCAAGGCCATTTTAGAGACCGGTTTGAAACAGTGAAGATTTCTGCAGCACAGCGGGTTAAAGTGAAGTCCTTACCCAGTTTGCTTTTACTGGTGTTTCTCAAAGAAATCAGGTGATTTTTCTGAAGAGTAGATCACTGTCAAGTTGCATCCTTTTTATAGGATAAAATAAATATTCTAAGGTCATTTCAGGCAGAATAACAAAGTTCAGCTTTGAAATCTTTTATTGCCTTCTGATTTCCAGAACAGATGTTGGGAAATTTAAAAATCCCCTTTTAGGAAATTACTTGTGTCACTCCTTGCTATTTAAGTCTAGCTCATAAAGGAACTATAAAATAAAATTTTCTACCTGTCTAAGTACAAGTCCAGTGGATTTAGTTCATGCACATAACTCCCGCTAGAAGGATGGTCACAGGATTAAAGCACAGGATTGGTAGCCAAGAGAACTAGAGAACTTCTCTGCCACAGACTTCCTGTGTGACCGTGGCAAGTCACCCATCCTCTGTACTTTAGTTCTCCTTCAGCATATTGGGACAACACTTACTAACAGACCAATCTCTTCACAGTGAGAGTGAATGCCCATATGTGATTTCTTCAGTAATCTTTCTCCTTTAGCTAAGGAATGGCCTAAGGGTTTTTGACATCCTAGGTGAACTTCATAGCACTTAAAACAAACCAACACAAAGCTATAAAAATATGACTGTGACAAATTTGGCTGGCTAACCCACACTGGGGTAGTCTGTAATTTGTCACAGGAGATGAAATCTCAGTTTTGTAGGAGTGTAATGAGTTTGTTTTATTTTTTACTCAAGCCCTCTTAGGACTTGCACGCTTGAACCACCGTTCCATGCAACATGTTTTTTGGTCAGCTTTTTTGCACTTAAATTTTTGCGAGGCTTCCTGTTTATACAGTGTCTAAATATGGTGGTTGGCTTTTTTTTTTAACGTGATGACACAGTGGTGTCTAAAAATATTATAACTACTGGTTTTGAATAGAGAGGATGTTACTGCCGGGGAGACATAGCATAAATATCCTGCAGAGTCTACTCCCCGCAAACATTAGGGGAATTGGTCTCCATGGCTAAGAAATGGGGCTTTTTTGCCTTTTAGACTGTACTGAAGTTGTGCAAAATATGCCTTAATAACTCGCCATTGAGAATTCAAGTACATGTTTTGTTTGCAAGTGATGTTTCACGAGTGAGATAAAAAATAGTGTTTCCTCCATTTTCCGTTTGTGGGTCTCGGTATAAAAGCTAGTCTAATGATAAATGAGTATCCAAAGTGAGTTCCCTGAAGCTACTCGTGATTTATTCCAGCCTAAGGAAGAAAAGAATTTGGCCTTCGTCCTTTTGTTTTGTATATATAGTTCTGCCCCTTTACCCGTATGCTGCACAAGGCTGTAGCATGTGTATGCTCCAGATGCACAACATGAAAATCTAGTTTGTGCTGACAAAATTAAATCTGTGTTGAAACCCCTCTGAAAATATAAATCACATTTAATCCCAGTCTTGCTGTTTGCTTTACTTTGTACATGCAATGATACAGAAAAGGATACCTCTTCCTGTTCTTTTAGTGCACTCCTTTTTCATTAAACATCTGAGTAAATCACCTGTTTGCATAAAGCCACTGGAATTGCTTGTCTGTAAACTGACTGCCGCAGAGCTGCAGTAACATCTAAACGTTGCCCTGGACAATCATTTTCTTTCGCCTGCTTCTGAGTGGCATAAACCTGCAGTTGGTAAGGACTGGCCACTTGCGCAGAGAGAAAAAAGATGTGCTAACTTCTCGGGACAATAGGAGAATCCAATACTTCTGCAGTTTTCTGCTTGGTTTTGTTGTGAACTGGGTTCCATGTTAAAAAGTCTCAGAGGAGTAGTCATGTTAGTCTGTAACTTTAAAAACGAGTAGTCCTGGAGCACATTAGAGACTAACAAAAATATATATAGTATCATGAGCTTTTATGGGCAAAGCCCACTTCATCAGATGATCTACGGTGGAAATAACAGGAACTCAGAATTTATAACATGTTGTGCTTCGTTCCACTTGTTTATTGTTTTCACGGAGGAAGTCACACTGGAAACAGAGGCTTGAGTGTCTTTAAGTTTCTCCTTATTTAACTGTTTTTCTGTCAATAAAAATAGACAACACTCCTTCCTCTCCCACTCTACCATTGAAATCAGTGCTTGGGTGCACACAGTGACACAGGCTTTTGCAAAATGTAGCTGATATAAATGTGCCCTGGCACACAAGGCAAAAAAAAAAAAAGCATTTGGACTAAGCTGAAATACATTAAAAATTCACATTTCTCTCTGAACTGCTTATAATACCCAGGTCTTATCTTTGCCAGCCACCCTCTTGTAATAGAGTCTTTAATAAGAACTGCCAATCATACTGTTCTTATTAGCCAGGCACAGCGAACAGAAGACACAAATGTAACTGCAGGAGATGGGACCGTGCCTCTATTAGAAGCGATTAGGTCAAATCCTGATGCCTGCACAGATCTTGAGTAAACTGGCTTAAATAACTGTTGGGCTACCAGGAGATAAATCACATGTACATCTAGCTCTTCATTCTTCAGTTCCAAAAAACAAGCCACTACCACTTGAGCTAAAGTGATCTCCCCTTAGCAAGGCCCCTTTTTATTTCCTGTCACACTGGAACAGGGCATCGTAAGTTGTAGGGGACGAGGACTGTCCTTTCAGTCTCTGTGTGTACTGCACCTAGCACAATGGGAGCCCAATCTCTGATTGGGGCTTCTGGGAACTACCCCTGTACAAAGTAATATTGCCCCACTATACCAGTATTTCACACAGGAGATTTCTGTGGGGCCAGTGGGAGACAGAATCCTTTTCCTAAGCAGCAGCAACATGAGGGCTGCCGTAGCCTCAGAAGTTGCTGATCTTGCTCAGTGCGAGTGAGGCTTTGGGACATGTATAATCTTGTACAGTGTTCCCTCTATGCTGAGTATGTGGGTACCCCCACCCCCACAAGAGATTCAAATGGCGCCCAGCTGATTAGCAGAGCGCCCACAGCCGGCAGCATGTGTTTCTACTGGTGGTGCACATCTGCACATGCCTTGGTGAACATAACAAAATTTATTCCACACACAAGTGGGGAAAAAAAAGGAGAGGGAACACCGGTCATGGGTCCAGTACCGCAGTCATGTGCCTATGCCATCCTGTGTGTAAGAGAAGGGCTTGCACAGTTCCCTGGGAGTCAGTAGGTGTGCTGAATTGTGCCAACATGGCCTACACAGAAGCATGCTGGTTCTACTGCCATTTGGGCCTTCCATGCACACAGGGGTAGGGCAAGCGTTTTCTAATAGCATCAGGATCGGTGGAGAACCTGAGGCACAGGACTCGCCTTCTTTCCCACACGGCGATGATTAGGCTCATTCAGGCGGCAGGGCCGACAGTCCCCAGGGCCTCTGGGGCGAAGTGTGTCTGTGTGTGCCCACAGAAGGGCGGGTCCGAAGACAGTCAGCACCCTTCAGACCGCGGCGCTATCTCCCCCCTCCCGGCCCTCAGAGTCGCGTGGAGCAGCACTACGGCACTTCTGCAGCAATTCAGAGGGGCCCGGGGCTCTGGCAGCTGCCGCCATAGTAACAGCAGCACCTGGGCTGCCAGGCCCCTTTGAATCTCCGGGCTGCAGGTCAATTGCCCCCTTTGCCCCTCTGCTGCTCCCCACCAGCAGGTCTGCATTCAAGTCACAACATTTTGTTTCCCAGCACATGCAGGGAGTGAGCCGTTTGCTGCATAGAGCAACTAGACTGCAACTAGGGATGTAAATGGTTAACTGGTGGGGCTGGAGCCCAGCAGAAGCAGCCCCCATCTGCAACAGGCCTGGCCTGGGCACACGGCAAGCAGGCGCACTTCAGCTTGGCCGGAGCAGCCCCATCCACCCCCATTTAATTGGTTAACCAGTTAAACACAAAGTTTAACCAGTTAATTAATTAAATGGGATTTCACATCCCTAACTTGATGGCATTGCCTCCGTGTGATGCTGCTGTGACCTCCCTTGGATGTGTAAGGTGCCTGGAACAGAAGTTTTAGAAATAGGTTCCCAGTGTTTATATGTAGTGATCATTTTGAATGTGTGTTTAGGGTTGTGTTAGTTTTGTTAGTAGCTATATAGAATACTAGAAGATT
This sequence comes from Pelochelys cantorii, assembly GCA_032595735.1. Classification (NCBI taxonomy): domain Eukaryota; kingdom Metazoa; phylum Chordata; order Testudines; family Trionychidae; genus Pelochelys; species Pelochelys cantorii. The sequence continues at coordinate 10,396,698 of CM064336.1, read as the reverse complement.
TATCCAGTGTTGCTTGGGTCTTTAACTCGGTTAATTTTTGTTTTTGGAAAATAAAATGGCAATGTACATGCTTCATATAAATCATTGCTCTGGAGTGGGACATTGGGGGATGAAGGATTCAGTTTGCAGGCTGCCCCAGCGAGAGAGGACAACCCCAGCCCTCTCTCACCACAGCAGCTTGGGGCCAAGTGAGAAGTGCCTCACAGCTAGGGAAGGGGAACATCCAGTAAAGTCCCCGTACTAATTGCGGGGGGGGGGGGGGGGAGTTTCAGCCCCCTCACCTACCCTCTTAAAAGGATGCTTGGGGGTAGGAGTTTCAGGGTTAGGGCAGTCCCAGATGGAGGGTTGTGTTCCTAGCCAGCCCCTTTCACCTGCCTGGTGATTCTGTCTTTTTTCTGTGTGGTTTTCTGAGAAGCAATCCCATTCCAGGCACATCCCATTGTCCTGGCACAACCAAATTCATACCTTGCTTTAAGTTATGATAAGAGGAAGCTGCATCCCAAATTTGGTGGTCCTAACTCTTACTGTTTAGGAGGCGTTCTTGAACAAACACTCTCTCAGATAGTAGATGTAATTGGGGGGAAGGAGAGCTACCCCTTGAAGAGTAGTATTGGGACACTGTGTGTGTGTGTGTGTGTGTGTGTGTGTGAGAGAGAGAGAGAGAGAGAGAGAGAGAGAGAGACTGCTTTGTAGCTGTGCCAGGGGAGCTCTCTGCCTGCAAGGAGCCCCTAAAGAAAAGATTTACAAAATAAAGGAAATTCTCCTTGGAAAGTCTTGTGGTTGAGGATATAAAAAATACAGATATAAAACTGGCCTCCCTGTAACTAGTCCTACATGTGCCCTGGTCCCCCTCTGTGCTGAGTAACTACATTCTGCCTACTTCCATCTCTTATTTCAAGTGGGTAAGGCATTGGCTTCCTGCCCTAACACTGGTGTGCACCTGCTTAACACTGGTGTGCGCCATCACATGTGGGTAAATAAACTGACTCTACAGCTTACAAAGGGCTTTGCCATCCTTCTGGAAGAAAGGTGCTGTATAAGTTAGTCATTATCTCTGGCCTTCCAGGCTTTGCAAGCTGCGGAGTGGAGCCCCAGGAGGGAACCCATGAAGCTCACTGTGGCTGCAAGGTCTCCCTGCAGGGAACAGCCTGTATGACAAAGGACATTAGAGCTGACGCAGTAGAGATGCCAAAACAGTGCAATACCCCCCATCACGGAATGCTCCTGTGCTGTTCTGTGCTAACTAGTCCAGATTTAACTTTCTAAAATTCTGCCAAGTGGCCACATCATTGCATTTATTGAGATGATATAAAATGCTTGAAGTTCAGGGAATCTTAACAAGACGCCTGATCGAGAGGTTCATGTCAGCAGCTCCATCAGTCATTTAATTTTCACCATTTAGGCAAAATAAAATAAAATAAATTAGGCCTGACTTATGGTTAGAGCAAGAATCTCTTTTTTCTGAGCTGCTAAGTACCTACAGATGCTATTGATTTTAAATGAGCTTGCAAGTGCGCAGCACCTCTCTGAATTAGTCACTCTGTGCTTGCATGTCTCCATCTATAAAATGAGGGAATCTCGCTAGCACACCTAACTTACAGGCGTGCCATGAGGCATGACTATATATTTGACAGAGTTTCTGTGTGTCTGTTCAAGAACTCCTCCTAAATGGTAAGAGCTAGGACCACCAAATTTGGTATACAGCTTCCTCTTATCATAACTTAAAGTGACATATTTGGTTGGTTGTGCCAAGACAATGGGATGTGCCTGGAGTGGGATTGCTTCTCATAAAACCATACAGAAAAGAGACAGAATTACCAGGAAGGTAAATGGGACACCTCTCCCCTCCCGTGACTGCCCCAGCCCCGAGCTTCCCACTCTCCTTCCTACGGGAACATTGCTGGCTGTTGCTCTTTGGCAGGGAATGAGGGAAAAGTGCATAGTTTGTACATTCCTTACTCTGGCTGGGGAGTGAAGGGGGCATATGAACCTGGACCTGCCCCAGTCGAGGGACATGCACCCCTCTTCCAGCTGTGCCCACTGGAGCTGCAGCAGCTGTGGAAAGGGACATCTCATCTGGCCCCAAGCTGCTGCAATGAGAGAGGGCTGGGGTAATCCTCTGTCTCCGAGGCAGCCTGCAGACTGAACCCCTCATACCCAGTCCCACCCCAGGGCAAGGATTTAAATGAAGAAAAAAAATTAATTGAGTTAAGGACCAGAGCAACATCAGGTAAATCTAGTTATTTAATATTTTTAAACTGCTTTGAGATTATCAGGTGTGTTGTGAACAAGACACGAGAAGTCATTCTTCCGCTCTACTCTGCGCTGATTAGGCCTCAATTGGAGTATTGTGTCCAGTTCTGGGCACCACATTTCAAGAAAGATGTGGAGAAACTGAAGAAGGTCCAGAGAAGAGCAACAAGAATGATTAAAGGTCTAGAGAACATGACCTATGAAAGAAGACTGAAAGAACTGGGCTTGTTTAGTTTGGAAAAGAGAAGATTGAGAGGGGACATGATAGCAGCTTTCAGGTATCTAAAAGGGTGTCCAAGGAGGAAGGAGAAAACTGGGCTTAAACTGCAGCAAGGGAGGTTTAGGTTGGACATTAGGAAGAAGTTCCTGACTGTCAGGGTGGTTAAACACTGGAATAAATTACCTAGGGAGGTTGTGGAATCTCCATCTGTGGAGATATTTAAGAGAAGGTTAGATAAATATCTGTCAGGAATGGACTTCTAGACAGTACTGGGCCCTGCTGTGAAGGCAGGGGACTGGACTCGATGACCTCTCGAGGTCCCTTCCAGTCCTAGTGTTCTATGATTCTGTGATCTGTTCGATGATGCAGTAGAAGTGCAAATGATAGTTGTATCTTTTACACTGTGTGTGTGTGTGTGTGTGTGTGTGTGTGTGTGTGTGTGTTAGGATTGCCAGATGGTTTCAAAAAAAATACCGGACACACTTGATATTACATCACTATTACATCACAATCTACATTACATCTTATTTAGAAAATATTGGACATTTATATTTTCCCATTTATATTTTCTCAATTTGTTTCCCGAACAGAAAGCTCAAATACTGGACTGTCTGGTTCAAAACACCTGGCAATCCTAGTGACAATTACAGCAGTCAGAAATGATTAACATGATTTGGGTAAAAATGAAAGCAGCTAGGAATTAAGTACTGCAAGACCTAGTCTATCTCAGTGCAACAGGTGGGGCTGTTCCTTAAAAAACATTAATGGATCAGACACTTCACAATGGGGATGATTGGCAGCAGAGTGTCAGGGGCAGAAAAAAGTGTAAATTGATGAAATGACTAATCTACCATAGCATGTGTGGACATAAATAAATCACAATGGCATCGTGACAAATGAAGCTGTGATCAGATTGTAATGGAATTAAGGGCTCCAGACAATGCAGATAAATCACTTATGCAGCTCCTTGGGAGCTGGGATTAGAACGATGGATTTTTATCTCTGAACCAAAAGGCTACAGCAGTTCGACTTACGAAGGTCCACCGTGGCCAGCTGTAGCTGTAAGCCACATGTCCTTTTTGTGGGCCAGTCAGTAATGGATCTCTCTCAAACACACATGGTTGCATGACATTACAAGATATTCTGTGAAAATTAATAATAGTTATTTCTTTAATTTAGGCCTGGTTTAAACACAGTTTTTGGACAGTATATTGTCTTATACCAGTATAGCTTATTCCCCTTTATGGCAGTAAGCTAAAGTGATATAAGCTCATTTATACCAATATAACTTCATCAGTTATGCTGGCATTTGTGTATCAGTGAGGCCTTTACATGTTCCGCCCTCTCCCACATCCAGGTTTTCTCAGGCTTTGCCTATGGAGGGATTTGTCTTGTCACCATTTGGGGAAGAATTCTAGCCCCACCTCAGAGCGCAAACTATGGGTTGAAGCCTCAGCTGGTGTAAATTGATGTAGCGCTGCTGATTTCAATAGAATTATGCCGATTTCTATCAGCTGAGACTCTGGGCCTAACTCTGTTACCATCCACAGATAAATCAGTAGAGCCTTGCAGATCCACGGGTATCCACATGCACAGATATGGATGCGGCCATCCGTGGCTTATTTTTGCAGATATGGATGTGGATACAAATTTTGTATTCGCGCAGGGCTCTAGAAATCGGCCGTTATTTGGAGGAAGACAACCACTGTGTTCATGCTGTTTAATTCATTAGATTATCTCTTAGAAACCCACCCCTCTGCCTACGTTTAGAGCTGCAGATTTATTGCCTGTAAGAAGCTCTGTGACTTCAGGAGAATGAGTTATTCTGAGGGCATGATTAAAAAATAAAAGCCAGGTTTCCTTTCCCAGTTGTAATCTTCAGAGTAGCTGAAAGCCAGGCCCTGCCCAAATTGTGAAGGATTTATAATAGAAGAGTTCTTAAATAATGCAAGAGTTTTAATAGAAATGAAATAGATTTTAAAGGTTTAAAAGAGCATAATGTGAATTTATTTTTTAACTGTTGCAAAAGAGACATGAGAATAGTTTCAATGGATAAACATGACTTAAAACTGAAACTAAGGAGACCACAACAGTTGAGATCTCTCTAGCTATCGTGTGAGCCTTGTCTCATTGCATATCCCTGGATAAACCTTGTGGTGCAAGTCGCTACACTGGTCTTGAAACTCAAACAAGGAAATGCCATCATCATCTTCAGTGAGGCTGTCTCCCTTATATCTGCCCCAATGAGAAATCCAAGCAAAAGCCTTAGTGCTTGAATGCGACTAAGTCATTCTCTCTCCCATGGGCTAGAACTGCAGTTGACCTCCTTGTGACAGAGATGGAACTCAGGCCAGCTGGAGACTAACTAATTTAGTTCCATAACTTCCTAAATATGAGCCAGATCAGGTGGGAAAAGTAGTTTAATCAGAAAAATGAACAATTGGGAATAATTTAAGAACACCTTGTTAGATGCCTGAAAAGCCACAATCCTATATTTGAGGAAGCATACTATACTGATTAATAATTTCTCCTGGTGTGGTGGGGAAGTGTAGGCAGCATGCTCTCTTTTTCATATATAATATGGGTGGATGAAAGAGGAAGTTTGTTAATATAAATAATAAATTAGGAATTGTAGAAAATTGATGAGAGGAGCAAGGGGACACTAAGGGTGTGTCTACACAGCACCCTAAACTCGAAATAAGACACCCAATTTGCGCTACGCAAATTGCGTATCTTATTGCAAATCTATTTAGAAATAGCTTATTTTGAAATTTGGCACGTCTACACAGCATCACATTTCGAAATAACAGCTATTTTGAGCTATCCTTTAACCCTCATGCAACAAGGTTTACTGGGATGCCGAAATAGCGCAATAACGGGCAGCTTGTGTAGACACGGGGTAGCTATTTCGGAATACCTCTGGTATCCCGAAATAGCCGTGCAGTGTAGACATACCCTAGGATAAATCTTTGGTCAGCACAATTAAGGACAATAAAGGGTTTAATAAATATATTAGAAACAAAAAGAATCCTGGTCCATTAGTAGATGGAAATGGTAGAATTATCCATAATAATACAGAATTACTCAATAAATATTTCTATTCTGTATTTGGAGGAAAAACAGAGGAGAGTTTCATTGTATAGGGTACGTCTAGACTGCAGGCTTCTTTCAGAAGAAGCTTTTCTGGAAGAGATCTTCTGAAAAAACTTCATCCGAAAGAGAGCATCCACACTGCCAGAGCGCATCAAAAAAGCAATCTGCTTTTTTGAAAGATAGCGTCCACACTGAATGGATGCTATCTCGCATTTAAGCTGTGATTACTATGGACAGAGTGGCCACCAGGGCACCTGTGCTTTTTCCTGGAGGCCTCTTCTTTCGAAAAAACTCCCTCTTCCGCATCCACACATGCCTTTTTCCGGAAGAGCTCTTTCGGAAAAAGCGTTCTTCCTCGTAAAATGAGGTTTACAAATGTCAGAAAAACCCCTCTGTTCTTTCCATTTTCTTTCAAAAGAACACAATAGCAGTGTGGACATAAGTGAAGTTTTTTCAGAAAAACTTCACTTATGTCTACACAGCACCTTCTGAAAGGTGTTTATCATTTGGTGCTGTGTAGATGCACCCAGGGTGGTGATTACGTTCTTTCTATTCCACTGGTATCTCTGGAGGACATTAAACAGAAGTTGCTAATATTAGTCATTTTTAAATTAGTAGATCCTTATAACTGGCATCCAAGAGTTTTAAAGGAGCTGGCTGAGTAACTGACTGGAGTATTAATGTTTGTTTTCAGTAAGTCCTGGAGCACTGGGGAAGTTCCAGAAAATAGAGGAAAGCTAATGTGCCAGTTTTTAAAGAAAGTAAACTGGATGACCTGCATAATTGTAGGCCTGACAGCCTTACATTGATCCCAAGCAAGATAATGTCAAACTATCTTCATATATATTTTTGATGAAATTACAAGTTTAGTTGATAAAGGTAATAATGTTGATGGGATATACTTAAATTTCTGAAAGGGGTTTGTTTTAAAATGGATTAAAACCCAGATAACAAATAGGTCTCAAAATGTAATTACAAACAGGCTTCATCATCCCACAAGGGACCACAGGGTGTTAACGTTTATATCAATGACCTGGAAAAAACGCAAATGATCACTGAAAAAGTTGGCAGATGACACACAAATTGGGGGAGCAGTAAATAATGATGAGGACAAGTCACTGATGCAGAGTGATGTGGATTTCTTGGTACACTGGATGCAATCAAACAACATGCCTTTTAATATGGCTACATATAAATTTAATAGAACCCTGTTTATCTGACCCTCCCTTAACTGGCTCTCAGTGTCAACCAGATAACCAGCACACACAGGTCTTAGAAGGGGGTGATCTCTGCTGTGGCTTCTAGATGGTGATGCAGTGTTACATGTTCCCATTCTCTGGTTTACCCAGATTTGTGATTGTCTGATGTGGCCCAATTCCCAATTAGATTGGATAAATGGGGTTCTGTTGTATACGTGTCTAGGAACAAAGAATGTTGGCCTTACTTACAGAGTGAGGGGACTCTCTCTGGGGAAGCAGTGATTCTGAATAAGTTTTGGGGGCCATGGAAGATAATGAGCTGAACATGAGCTCCCAGTGTGACTCTGCGGCCAAAAGAGCTAAAGAAATCCTAGGAGTCATAAATGTGATTCTTCAGTAGGAGTTTAGAGGTGATTTTGCCTCTACGTTAAGCACTAGCTTGACTTCTCTGGAATCGTGTCCAGTTCTGGTGACCACACTTCAAGCAGGATGTAGATAAATTGGAGCAGGCTCACAGAAGAGCCAGGCGAATGACTGGAGGCTTAGAAAACCTGCCTTATGTGATAGACTCAAAGCGACTCAATCTCTTTAACTTAAAAAAAGAAGGTTAAAGAATGACTGGATCACAGTCCACAAGTATCTACGTGGGGAATAAACATTTGGTACTGGGCTCTTCAGTCTCGCAGAGGGAGGCTGCAAGTTGAAGCTAGACACTTCCAACCAGAAATAAAGCGTGCAGTTTTGACAGTCAGAGTAATTAACCAATGGAACAACTACCAAGGTTCATAGTGGATTCTCCATCACTGACTATTTTTAAATAAAGCTTGGATCTTTTTTCCTGAAAGATCTGCGCCAGGAATTATTTGGAGGCAGTTTGGCTTGTGTTATATAGGCACACCTGCCGACAGGGGATAGGGTGGGGGAGAGACAGGCAAAGGGGGCAGTTGCTGCTGTGGTGATTCTGCCGCTGCTGCTGCAGCAGTGGCCAGAGCCCTCAGCCCTTTAAATCTCCACTGGAGCGTCACGCCATGCTGTGCGCTTCAGGCAGCTTTAAGGGCTGTGGGGAGCAGCAGCACACTCCAGGTGGTGCAAAGGATTGGCTGCCCCAGCCCTGCCCCTTCCCCTCAAGGTCCTGCCCCTTCCAGGAATGTGGTGCCAACTCCCTCCTCCCCCTCCCCGATTTTCCTCAGGAGCTGGCGGAGGCTGTCGGTGCCGCTATATACAGCTCAGATTGGTCCTAGCTAACCTTGGAATCTCTGAATAATTTTTTTGTTTGTACCAAGTGCTGGCTGTTCTCCCAGAGCATTAGCGCGTAAGGACGTGGCTAGCTGTGTATGTAAAGGTATTGATACGTCTGGTTTAGTTTCACTACGAAAGCCAAATGCGTAATTGCCTACTGAAGCTTTTAAACAGAGTTTCCTCCATTCTCTCACCTCTCATACGTTCCTTTCTTTCTAGATGACAGAAGGCAGGCAGTGCCAGGTGCAGCTCCTTGATGACAGGAAGTTGGAACTGCTGGTCCAGGTAAAAACCCTCTTTGGGGCAGCAATAACATGTGGACAAGGGGAATCCAGTGGATATACTGTATTTAGATTTCCAGAAAGCCTTTGACACGATCCTTCACTAAAGGCTCTTAAGTCAAGTAGGTTATCACGGGATAAGAGTCCTTTCATGGATTGATAGCTGGTTAAAAGACAGGAAACAAAGGGTAGGAATAAATGTTAGTTTTCACAGTGGAGAGAGGTAACTAGTCGGGTCCTCCAGTAGTCTGTCCTGGGACCTATCCTATTCAGCTTATTTATAAATGATCTAGAGAAAGGGGTAAACAGTGAGGTGACAAAATTTGCAGATGATACCAAACTGCTCAAGATAGTTAAGATCAAAGCAGAGTGTGAAGAGCTTCAAAAAGATCTCACCAAACTCAGTGATTGGGCAACAAAATGGCAAATGAAATGTAATGTTGATAAATGTAAAGTAATGCACATTGGAAAAAATAATCCCAGCTATACATACTATATGATGGGGGCTAATTTAGCTACAACAACTCAAGAGAGAGAGCTTAGAGTTATTCTGGATAATTCTCTGAAAACATCCACTCAGTGTGCAGCGGCAGTCAAAAAAGCAAATAGAATGTTAGGAATAATTAAAAAAGGGATAGAAAATAAGACAGAAAATATCTTAATGCCGCTATATAAAACCATAGTACACCCACATCTTGAAGACTGCGTACAGATGTGGTCTCCTTATCTCAACAGAGATACATTGGTATTGGAAAAAGTTCAGAAAAGGGCAACAAAAATGATGAGGGGTTTTAAACGGGTCCCCTATGAAGAGAGATTAAAAAGACTTGGACTTTTCAGCTTAGAAAAGAGGAGACTAAGGGGGGATATGATAGAGGTCTATAAAATCATGACTGGTGTGGAAAAAGTGAATAAGGAAAAGTGATTTACTTACTCTCACAATATAAGAACTAGGGGTCACCAAATGAAATTAATAGGCAGCAGGTTAAAACAAACAAAAGGACAAAAGGAAGTTTTTCTTCACTCAGTGCACAGTCAACCTCTGGAACTCCTTGCCAGAGGATGTGGTGAAGGCTTGGACTTTAACAGAGTTCAAAAAGATAGATTCATGGAGGTTAGGTCCATCAATGGCTACTAGCTAGGATGGGTAGGAATGGTGTCCCTAGCCTCTGTTTACGTGGAAATGGATTACAAGAGAGAGATCACTTGATGATTACCTGCTCTGTTCATTCCCTCCGGGGCATCTGGTATTAGCCACTGTTGGCAGACAGGCCACTGGGCTAGATGGACCTTTGGTCTGACCCAGTATGGCCGTTCTTATGTTCTAGTAGCCTTACTTTGCCCGCCACAGCCTGGTTTTATAGTGTCATATATGCTTTTTAATGCAGTCCACTTTTTACCAGCTTAAATGGACACACAAGTCAAACCTCTCATAAATGTCCATAAGTAAAGTTTTCAAAAAATTCCATTTTCCAATGGGGCACTTATGCTCCTAAATCTCATTGCCTTCTGAGTGCCAGTGTCCCTTTTGAAATGGGACTTAGGCCCCTAAGTCAAAGATGCGCATCTAAAAACTTTAGGCCATGTCTGTGTGACTAAAACCCCCTCAGATCGGTAACGGGGAGTGAATTTTAAAAATCTAAATCAGACTTCCTCTTTTGTTATTTGTTTGGGCCATGACACAAGACAAATCTGTTTGTCTTCCATTTCATGTTCTAGCTGTCACATTTGGAAATGTTTCAATAAGTAGGGGTTTTTAAAAAAAATCTGATGTCTCTAAAATTCATAACACATTAAGTTCTTCAGAGTTTCGGTTTTAAAGTCTTTTGTAAAGTGATCTGGGTTTTGGGCTGTGTTTTAAGGTGGATGGTACCTTTTCATAAGAGGGGAGGGAAAAGGTCTAGTTCTTCGTAAGTGTAACAAGTTCTATATTGAAAGGTCTTTCCTGCCATTATGTCCGCAAAAACCTGAATTCAGTCCAGTCTTTCCTCTAGACTAGCCCCTCCTTTCCTCTACCTAATTATACTTTTCAGCTGGATTGTAAAGGCTCAAAAACTGAGTTTTTTGTTTCCTAACCACTTAGGCTATGTCTACACTCGCGGCTTCTTGTGCAAGTACAGCCGTTCTTGCGCAAGAATCTGCAGAGCGTCCACACTGCCCGCCCGCTCTTGTGCAAGGAAATTTACAGTACAGCGTGGTAAGAGAGGGCTTCTTGCGCAAGAGCTACGCTCTTTTTTATCAGGTGTAAGCCCTCTTGCGCAGGAGCTCTTGTGCAAGAGGGCAGTGTGGATGCTCGGCAGGGATTTCTTGCGCAAGAAAGCCCTATGGCTAAAATGGCCATCAGAGCTTTCTTGCACAAGAGAGCGTCCGCACTGCCATGGGAGCTCTTGCGCGAAAGCACAGCTCGCACATGGCAGTGTGGATGTTTTCTTGCGCAAGACTTCTTGTGGGTTCTTGTGCAAGAAGCCGCCAGTGTAGACATAGCCTTCAGGTGCATCTACACTGCACCCTTAGCTCGAAATAAGCTGTGCAATTGGGCTACGCAAATTGCGTAGCTTATTTCGAGTTAATTTTGAAATAGTTTATTTTGTCATTTGGCGCTGTCTACACGGTGCCAAATTTCAAAATAAACCGCTATTCTGAAACATCCCTTAATCCTTATGAAATAGCGAGCCCATTATATTTTGAAATAACGGGCTTTTTTCAAAGATGCAGGATAGCTATTTCGGGATACCGGAAATAACCTGAAATAGCACCACTGTGTAGACGTACCCTTAATCATTTATGTCTGGTTCTGAATGTCTACAGTTCTGATGGGTAAACTGGGGTTTGGAGTCGTGGCTGTACTTGGGAAATCAACACCTCAGTGCAAAAGTCCTCATGGGACCCAGGTAGGTAATAGAGAGAGCATCATGGTTCTTTAAACTACGTGGCAGGGGCCTTTTTAAGGTAACATACCCAGAGAAGACTAGTTTAAAAATAAAATGATTGAGCTGACTGTAATGATATGATGATGATTCTCTCAACAGCCCAAACTTTTGTCTCGGGAGTTACTGGATCTGGTGGCATCACATTTCAACCTCAAAGAAAAGGAGTATTTTGGGATAACGTTTATAGATGACACGTAAGTGTCTGTATTTCTTTTTTTAAATGACGGGTGAAATGATTGTTGCAAGCCAATGTCTCAATCCATCCCACAAAGTGTAGGAGTAGACTCCGGGCCAAGCCACAGTGCTCTAAAGGTGACTCCTCTTTGCAAAGATGTTTTCCTTCCCCATCGAATGGTCCTCGGCTGAGTCAGGATGACACCATGGCAAAACAGGACAGTTCTATAAAATCCTCCTTGGGTTTGTTTTGCCCTTTCTTGTTTGTCTTGCAAGTAAAAAGTGGAAAAGCTGGTTCAGTGTTCTCTCCTTCCCAGAGAGTCTGCTCTTTAGAATGTCACTGCAGCTGGGTATCACCCTGGCATGCAGAGGTGGCTGCTACTACAGCTCTACTTGGCACTGCCCTGGGTATAATTTTTGAAGAGCTGCTTTCATCCTGGGGACTCTTTTTAGAACATTTTTGCAATGTCCTTGCTGGAAAATGTTTTCTTCCAGCATTTCTTCTATAAATACCTCCGGGATGATGGTTATGCTCCTCCCAGGAGAACAGCCAGGAGACTTTTCTTGTCTCTGTAATTGCTTAGTGGCAGTCCCACCTGCTGTGTTGTTCCAAAGCACTGCCTGGGTATTTCAGAGGGGTTGCTAGTGCTTTTTGCGTACCATCACCTTTTTTTGGGAGCACTTGCTTTTCTCCGGTAAAGCCCCCAGCCGGCCCTGGGAGCACCGCACTGGACGGAAGCAGCAATTAAAGGGGCTGCAACCGCATTTTGGCCCCACCTCCGGCCTTTTTTGACACATCCCAGCGAATATGTAGGCATCTGCTCAAGTCAGTAGTGGGCTCTGGCACCCTAGAAGGCTAATGGCATATTAGGTTGTATTAGGAGGAGCATTGCCAGCAGATCTAGAGAAGTGATTATTCCCCTTTATTCGGCTCTGCTGAGGCCACATCTGGAGTATTAAGTCCAGCTCTGGGCCCCCCACTATAGAAAGGATGTGGATGCATTGGAGAGGGTCCAGCGAAGGGCAACCAAAATGATTAGGAGGCTGGAGCACATGACCTACGTGGAGAGGCTGAGGGATTTGGGCTTATTTAATCTACAGAAGAGAAGAGTGAGGGGGGATTTGATAGCAGCCTTCAACTGCCTGAAGGGAGGTTCCAAAGAGGATGGAGAGAGGCTGTTCACAGTGGTGACAGATGACAGAAAAAGGAGCAATGGTCTCAAGCTTCAATGGGGGAGGTCTAGGTCGCATGTTAGGAAAAACTATTTTACCTAGGAGGGGGTGGTGAAGCAGTGGGATGGGTTACCTAGGGAGGGGGTGAAAACTCCATCCCTGGAGGTTTTAAGTCCTGGCTTGACAAAGCCCTGGCTGGGATGATTTAGTTAGGGGTTGCTCCTGCTTTGGGCAAGGGGGTGGACTTGATGACCTCCTGAGGTCTCTTCCAGCTCTATGATTCTAAGCCACCTGTGACCCCTGTGTGTGTGTCAGTGTTTGCAGTGTGAGCTTGTCACCACTAGGGGGCAGCCATGGTGTTCCAGCGTGAGGCCTTTTGCAGTGGTGGGATCTCTCAGGTGGCAGGACAAGGCATCAGTGTGTTGCCTTTCTCTCCTGGCTAATCCATGGGGCTAAGTGAGGGGCAAGCCATATCCCCCTAGTCTGTTCCTGTTTCTTAAAAACAGGGCTTGTGAAAGCATGTATCCTCTTAGCTGTGCTGTGAAATGCAAGCCCCTGGCCCTTCTCTTCAGCGTGACCAGGCAATTATCAAAAGCCGGCTTCTCATCTTGGGGTCTGTGTCACTATGCTGGGAAACCCCTGCCATCTCCCTGCAGGGCAGGGTCTTGCCTTACCGTGGAGGAGCAACACATTAGTTCTTCTGAACTTCCTGTCTGATCTTCATGTGCCTGCAAGCCATCTGTTTCAATATTATTAATGGAACCTGTTCCTCTTCCCTTTTCCTCCCTCCACTTCTCCCCTTATTCCTCCCCCACACCCCATTTGTTCCTACAGAGGCCAGAATATTTGGCTGCAGTTGGATCATAGAGTTCTGGATCACGACTTGCCCAAGAAACCAGGTCCAGCAACTTTGTACTTTGCAGTGAGGTAAGTATTAATTGCATAGATGATTCATGGTAGCATTCGAGGGGTGCACTGCCTCCCCCCCCCATGCCCCTGCCAAAATGTTAATTGCTAAATGGGGTGCCCCCACATGCCCCTTCCTATCCCTCTAGGTGTCCCTCCCTCCACTCCTCCCCCTTCAGGCATCATTCGTCACTGATTTTTTCTGTAGGCTATATGGGAAAATTACTGGTTTGCTTTATTATGACCATAGATTTTTTTTGTTTGTTTGTTTTAAAGGATTGATAACTAGTTTGATAGAGGAAATAAAAGTCAAGAACCATCTGTGTTATTTTCAGAAAGCAATTAACTCCTGGATAAATGCTGTTTAACTATGAGACATTTTGGAAGTTTGGTTATTCCCTTTTAAAATCAAAACAATTTTTTATTACATTAAACAGATATTATCAATGTTTTAAAATAATCCTTTACTTAAAGAACTTCCTTGCCTGCATGTTTACTAATACATACCTTTGATTAGTGAAAATATACTAATTCTTGACAGTTAAATTACTTTTCCCCATTTGTGATGGGTACTATTTTTCACAATGAAGTCATTCTGGAAAATGAAATTAGGCTGATCTTTTCCACTCTCCAGTACTAATATGGCACACGCTCTTGCTAGATTTTTCCTGAGTTAAAGTTTTCGTAATGCACTTTGGAGAATGGTGCTTTATGTAACATGTAGGTACCACAAGGCTGCGCTGTGGGTTTAGGGCATGGTAGTGGATGGTTCACAGTAAACAGTACCTAATGTTCACTGCATATGCTTTTCTTCTTCTTAGATTTTTGTAGCTTCCCACCTTCCCCCATTTTTTAGAACCAAAACCTAAAATACGTTTTTTCCCTTTAAATATATTCATGATGGGCCTTTCGTCCCTCCTAAACATTCAGTGCCTCTGGCCAGGAAACAAGAGACTGAATCTGTGTATTGAACTTTAGTCACGTTCATGGCCACAGGATAGAAACACTGTCACTGACTTGGCCATCAAATTGGTCACGTTGCAGATCTTCCCTAATTTTCTGGGAAACATAAAGAGCTCTATTCAGTGAGCTCCATGTGAGCAGGATTATGTACCCTTGCAGAAATCCACTGTTTTTGTGCTGCTCTGGTATCAGGGGATGAATGATGCACAGCCAGTTCAGGAGCAGAGAGGCACAAAGATATCCTAAAGCCACCTTCACACACATGCTTCCTGAGCGGTGCTATGCACAGCCTGGCTGGGGCTGAAGATCTAGGCCAGAACCTGTTCAGATACAGAAATATTCCGTACAAGATGGGAGATGGAAAGCACCGAACGTGTTAATACAGAGAGAGAGAGCTGATGTGGGAGCAGAAGCTGCTGGAAGCTAATTTTAAGCCGAAGCAATTTGGAATGGAGTTTGCATTTTAGGGGCATAAAAACTTAAATAAACTTTTTAAATGAGCAAGAAGATAGTGCATGGAGAGGTCTTGAGAAAGGAAAAGAGGGTATGGGAATACTTGACAGTACACAAATTATTTAGCCCCACTGAAAATATATGTTCTAATAGAAGAGCCTTTAAAATCTGCATATCTATAAAAATATTTGGCCACATCATAACAATAGTTCTGACGTGTAAACGACGGTGGGGTTTCACACTGTGGCACATGCCTTGAGTGATTAGCCCTCCCGCACTTATCTCTTCCTAACATATGTGCCTTGTCATTGTCAGTTCTTTAATTAAACCCAGATGCGAGCAGTCAGAATGCTCGATACAGCACTGTGTGCACACAACTTCGGCGGAAAGGCAGGGGCAGGGATGGGGCATTAGAGTATGGTGCTCATGCTGTGTAAAAGACACGGTTTGCCAGAGCCGCTGTGGGATGCGTGACTTCGGAATTCAGCCTTGGACCAGAAGGGCTCATCTAGACTACGTGGAACGGTCAAAAGATGATATGCAAATTCTATGGGAATTTGCATTTCTTCCGATCGCACTTTTGAAAGCATAGCTTTCGAAAATAAAAGTAATTAAGACGCAGCTTTTTTCAGCGAACCCCTTCCCTTTGTCGAAAAGCCGCATAAGCCTCCTTTTTTGAGGAAGAGCGGCTTTTCGACGAAGGGGGCGTTCCACCGAAAAAGCCGCGTCTTAATTACTTTCACTTTCGAAAGCTCTGGTTTCGAAAGTGCGACTGGAAGAAGATATGCAAATTCCCGCAGAAGTTGCATATCTTCTTTTGACCGTTCCGCGTAGTCTGAATTGAGTTGGAAAATGGTGCTGGTGCTTCTTACTGCACAGCTCCTGCCTGGGGAGCTGACAGGATCGCCAGGTCCCTGGGCAATGTTGGGGAGGGACGGCTCTGTGTTCCTGGAAGGGGGCAGGGCCTTAGCCAAAAAGGGTGGGGCTGGCTCAGTCTACAGTTGGCCGCCGTGCAGGGCTCTGGAATGCAATTCAGAAGGGCCCAGGGCTCCGTCTGCTGCTGCAGTAGAGCAGTGGATGGGCCCCAGGGCATTTGCCCCCTTTGCCCCACACCCCCATGTCAGCGGGTCTGCTCCTGCCAGTTTAACTCCTCGTGATTTTTGGTTTAAACAAGCGCTGTGCCTGCTTCATGGTCACACATCACATTTGTTTGTTTATTGATCTATATTTATTTGTACAATTCTGGGGTTTAAAATAGGTTTGAAGGACAGCCATTTCTTAAAACACCTGGGCTGATGGAAGGGGTCAGGGAGATTTGCTTGGAGCACATGTGAGCATTGGCCTGTTGCGCAATAAGCCATCTCTTCCCTCAACTCCTTTTTTTAACACCTTTGCCAGTGGAAATGAGCCTCCTTCCTGTTCCTGGGCTTTTGTGAAGCCTTGTTTGTCTGTCAAGGCCAGCTCTTTGGGGCAGGCCCTGTCTGTGTTGTGGGTGCAGCATCTATCCCACAGGTGCTATAAAATAAACAACAACTTTTGGAAGTACAGCTTTGCAGCATCAAGTTGCCTCCCTCAGAGTTCAAAGTCTCCTGGGATTGGCCAGGCTGTTAAAGTGACTGTGTTAGGTCCCTGTGACCGCACACCACACTTCCTGAGTTGGGAGTGGTGCCTGAAAAACAATGCACCATCAGGTTCTTAAGCTTTGCTCAGCTGGTCCCACCATTTACAAAATTAGGAGCACTGTAAGCTTTAGAAGCTTTTCTGAAGATGAGTGGACACAGGGCAAGTCATGCAACTTTCCTTATAGTTAAAGATGGTTGCACATAAATCTCCTGTTGTCAGCCTATTCACTATTTATTTCCTCGGTGCCTGTGTACTAGCTTTTACAGGTGTTTAGTTATCTAGGACCTGATTCAGATATCACTCGCCCAGGTGTGAAATTGTGAGTAAATTCATGAGAGTCAATGGAATTACAGTGGTGTGAAAATGCTGAGAGATCAAAATTAGACCTAAAGCCTCACTCTGTGTTGAGCATAGCACTAAAATGAATTAATAAACAATGAAACATAATTTTTGGACCAATCCTTCTGATTAATACATGCCTCCTGGCAGGTGCCAAGCACCCTTACCTCTGATTATATGGAGAGCGCTCAGCATCTCTCAGGATCAAGCCCTTACCATCTGCAAAGCACTCCGTAGTTGAGGAGTGCCATTCAAGTACCAGTTGTTGTTGTTGTTGTCATTAATAACACCAGGGTGTACTGTTTACATTGCAACAAAATGGTAATGGAAAATGGTGCTTCAAAGAAATCAAACTGGTTTGAAAAATGTCAATTTTGTGGAAATTGCTCATTTTAAGTGAACATTTTTTTAAAAAATGGGTTTAGTTACTGTGGGAAAAAGTCACTCCTTTTACTTGTCACGGTGACCTTTTCCTAAAGAAAAAAATAAAAAGTTGAGACACTGACTTTTCCCACACTAAAATGATTTTTTTTGTTGAAAACAGGAACATTTCATAGTTTCAAACTAACCAGCAAGGATCATTTGCATTTTTTTCAAAAATATTGTTAATGCTAGAGACTTGTAAAAATAAGTGCCAAGCATTAATAAATTACTATATATACTTGATCATAAGCCTAAGTTTTTTGGTAAAAAAATGACACAATCAAGAGTGGGGGTCAGCAAACTTCAGTTCCTGCAAACTGCTGGCGCACTGGGACGTTATATGTACATGGCGTGTCTGCAGGCACAGAGCCCCTCATCTCCCCATGGCTGCTGTTCATAGTTCCAGGTCAATGGAAGTGGTGGGAAGTGGCAGCCAGCACTTCCTATGGCCCACACTGCTTCCCATAGTTCCCATTGGCTGTAGGGTTACCAGATGATTTAAAAAAAATACGGGACACACTTGATATCAGGTGTGGGGGGGACCAGCCGGGAGGGGAGCGCGGCTGGCCGAGAGGAGGTCGGGGGGAGCTGGGCTGGCCGTGGGAGATCAGAGGAAGGAACCGGTCGGCAGGAAGCCGGGCTGGCTCGAGCACAAGCAGATCCTGGGGTGCTGCCCGTCCTGCACACGGCCATGGCGGAGCGCATGGGCGAGTCCAGCCCTGGGGGTTCCATCCCGCCCCGGCCCTGCCCTCCCCCTCTACTGTGCAGTTGCGTATTGCCTGGCTGGTAGACACACTCACGCAGTGTGAGTGTGTCTACCAGCCAGGCAGTATGCAACTACGTACTGATACTCATGATAATAAAACTTACTTAATTGGAAATATTCGACATTTATATGTCCGGTATTTTCTCAATTTGTTTCCTGGACAGAAAGCTCAAATACCGGACTGTCTGGTTCAAAACCAGACACCTGGCAACCTTAATTGGCTGGGAACAGCAAACAGCAGCCAATGGGAGTGAAGAGTCTCCATGCCTGCTGACACTCCTGGTAAACCAAATGCCCCGATGTGCCAGTGGTTTACGCTGACAAGCTGGGACCAGACGTTTGCAAACTGCCGATACAGAGTCGGCTTATGAAGGGGTCATTGCAATTTTTACAACGTTTTTTAACTTGGTGGGGTCGGCTTACGAAGGAACAGGTTTATGATCGGGTATATACGGAAAATATCACCTCACTGTCTTTTATTCCAGATAAAATGCATAGCTGTATTTTTATCCGAAATGGTGAATGCATGCATTACTGCAGCAGCCCTCAACCTTTTCCCCTACTGCAATGGATCTTTTCTCATTAGCAATGTGGGCTGGGCAGGGTGGCATTGACCCCGACACACCTAGTTATGACCTACCTCTGAGTCATGATCCCCAGCTTGACAACTCTTGCACTATAGTAATAAAAGACAAATGTTAGAATTCCCCCTTCAGTTTTAGTTAATACTGTTGTCTTTAGTCAGCTGTAAATTCAGAATAGCCACACAGAGGATCGTGGGATATATGCAATCAGTGAAAGACCCTGCAGCTTACAAAAATGAGCAATAAATATATATCTCTTTCTTGCATGATGACGGCTTAGGAAACAAAACTAGAACAAGCACTTGATTGTCTTGGCGTACATGCCTGTCATCCCTTGAACATCCTTATCTCTGTGGTCCAGCGTCCCTTGCTCACGCTGCGGAAATGGGAATGTACAGCATGTCCTGCAGAAGAAGTAAAACACACAAACCAAGTGTGGGGGAAAGCCTAAGGTAAAACCTCAAAGACATGTGAACTGCTTGAGAGAGGGAGGCACAGGGTGGTACCTGGCTGAAATGTCACATGCCCACGCTGCAGAGTTGTGACCCAGTCTTGTGTGCAGCTTCCAGAGCAGTGACTCTGTTTATACTATTTGCATTTTGTAGACTGCGAGCACGACATGTGTTTAAATGGTAGAAAAGCTTTCATTTTAATAGGTGGTCTCGAAGTGTAGAAGCCTTGAGCTTAAGGGCCTGACCTTGCTAGGTGACAAGTGTTCTCAGTCCTTGAAATCAGAGAATCTGATTTCCCTTTCTTACTTGTGCAAGCCGAGTAGATCCACAGCAGTCAGTGGAGACCCACCACTCTAAGACCAGTGTGGGCAGACTTCGTTGATATGAGTGGATACTAGGACACTCAGCCTCCCAAAGGTTAAGGACTTAGGAATCCAAGGTTCTGTACTCAGCTCTGCTCTAATTCACTGGCAGTCTTGGGCAACCCTCTTTAACCTCTCTGAGCTAGGTTTGCCCATCCATAAAATGGGTATAAGAATACCCTGCTTGTGGGGGCACTGTGAATTATGAAAAGCTCTGAGATCTTTGAGGGAAAGGTGATCTGGAAGTGCAAACAAAGGTTCCAGATCAGGAAAGTTAGCACTTTCCAGGACAACATTCGGCTCTGTGCTATATCCGTTCTTACGCCATGCTCATCACCAGGGCCTCCCAAAGGGGGGGGGGCAGGTGGGGCAATTTGCCCCAGGCCCTGGGCCCCACAGGGGCCCCCACGAAAATGTCTGAGGTCTGAGAGAGGGAGTACCAGGAAGGGGCCCCCGAAATTGCTTTGCCCCAGGCCCCCTGAATCCTTTGGGCGGCCCTGCTCATTACCATAGTACCGGAGTGCCTGTAGTATGTTAAGCAATGTGAGAGTCTGCCATATCGTGTTTTTCTGACGCCCGTGAGACCTAAGCACCTGCATAAAGTACAAAATTCTATAGGGTTGCACTTTTGGAAGAATAAAAGCAAATTCATGGCAACATTTAGCAGGGTTGTTTGGAAAGACAATATTTGGTTTTGGCTGGGGGGGAGGCAAAAATATCCATAGCATACACCGATTTATTGTCTTTTACAGGAGTTTTAAAGCTAGCATACTAAGGCTCTGTATCCACTCGCATTTTTGTCAGTATAACTTATATCTCCGGGGGGGGGGGGTGAAAAAACACACCCCTGAGTGACCTAAGTTACGCCAGTGGTAGAGCTGATGTGGACAGCGCAGTGTTGGTGGGAGGTGCTCTCCTTCCAACATAGCTATTGCTGCTTGTGGGCATGTTTTAATTATGCTGACAGCAGAGCTCTCTCCTGTCAGCATAGAGGGCACGTCTAGACTACGTTTTACTTTCCAAAGAAGATGTGCAAATTCGGAGGGAATTTGCATATCTTCTTCCAATCACTTTTTCAAAAGAGTTTTTTTCTAAAATGCAAGCAGTCTAGACCCGGGTTGTTCAAAAAAAACCCCACCCCTTTTTTCGAAAGAACCTGTAAACCTCAATTTTTGAGGACCAAGGTTCTTTCGAAAAAAGGATTGTTTTTTTCCGAAAGAACCGCGTCTAGACTGCTTGCTTTTTTGGGAAAAAAAAACTCTTTCAAAAAAGTGATCCGAAGAAGAGATGCAAATTCCCGCCGAATTTGCATATCTTATTTCGTAAGTAAAACGTAGTCTAGACGTGCCCAGACTGACTACATGGGAGATGTTATGGTGGAGAAGCTGCATCGGTGCCGCTCTGCCACTGTAAGGTCTCTAGTGTAGACGTGGCCTAAGTGTAAACAAGTCTTGTGAGAACTTAGGGCAGGTGTGGGCGAAGGGGCCTCTGTGGGCTGGCCTGTGGACGCCCTGCCGCTCCCCCGCCTTCAGGCTTCGAGTGAAAGCACTGCGCCCCCTTGCAGGGTGGGGAAAGGGAATGTGTGAAGTCTCTTCCCGCCCTGCAAGGGGTGCATGGTGCTTTCACTTCCCTTGCAGGGCAGGGGCAGGCAGCAAGAGACTTCCCATGCTCCTCCCGCCCCCAGACCCTGATTAGGGTTGCCAGGTGTCCGGTATTGACCCGGACAGTCCAGTATTTTCGCTTCCTGTCCGGTAAAAAAATCCAGAAAGTACTGGACACCTAAAATGTCCGGTATTTTCTGATTTTTTTTCCCAGCCGGGGGCAAAAATACCAGACTGTCCGGGTCAATACCGGACACCTGGCAACCCTAAGCAACCGGGCCCAGCCCACCCACTTCCCCCCTTACCTGGTTCTGCAGGGGAGCTGTCTGGTCCGGAGCAGGGAGAGAAGGCAGAGAAGATGGCCACCGCCTGCCTGGCTGTAGCATCGCAAACAGCTGCCTCTCAGAAAGTCATACCTAGGGCGTACTGAGCATGCTCAGTAAGAGCTGTAGTTGCCGTGGCCCTCACTCTGCCGCTACACCCGCAGCCTGTTAAGAGTGGCAGAGCCCAGCCCCTGCTCTTAAAGGGGCCATGCTGGGTTTTTTTTATTTCTTTATTTTTTTTCCTTAATAACTCTCTGGGTCCTTTTTTTTTTCCTCAACAACTTTGGTCTCTCCCCCCACCCCCCTTTTTTTTCAGCAGAATTTTTTCCCTGGTGGGTTTTTTTTTTGGGTGGGGGGAGTTCGGTATTTTTGGTTAAACCATCTGGCAACCCTAGCCCTGATTGACCTGGGAACTCAGAAGGGCCCGTGCTTTTCAATGGGGAATCACCATTGTAAGTGCTATACTTCACAGGGTTTGCTGCTGGATGCGGCCCTAAATCAGTCATAGCTGATTTAGAGGCCACCCGGCTGCTGCGTGGGTCCAATGGCCAGGCAGGATTTCTGTGGCCTAAATTCCTCCTCCCAGACATTTCTAGGTAGAAAGAAATACTTATTATTTTAAAGTTAATAAATTGCCTTACAAATAGCTGGCTACAGTCAGTGCTGTATTAACCGTTGTCCTGCATCCCTTCAACTGTCTGGCCCATAGAACAGCTGGGTGGAGGCAAGACATTTGATCTTTGTATGTGTGATGGGTGGTTTATGGCAAGGGCTTGAGTGCTCAGAAACTTTGAGTGCCCCCAAAAGCCATCGGTAGAAATACCCAGCTGCTGGCTCGGAGTCAGCAATGCAGATTTCAACATGTGTAAATGGAGTCTGATAAGCTAGAAAACAAATGCTGGTGTTACAGAAAATGATTATTTTAAAAAAACCCTTTAGAAGCTGAGTCAGTGAGACTTTAGTTGCATTTTAATAGGCTTGCTAGTGCTGCCACCTGGAATTTCTTCTGTTTTTATTGCCTGGAAATGGTTTTTCTCTGAGGAAAAAGTAGTTTTCTATCTTGGGGCTTCTCTTACATAGGAAGCAAAGGAAATCAGGGTTCAAGGAATGCAAAGAGCAAGTCACCTCCTTGATTTTGATATGCACTATGCATTTATTTTTATTATCTTAACAGATTTTGTATATTTGAAGAGCTCCTTGTTATATTGGCATTACAATTCAGGAATTCACCATCTTTGTTCCTCTGATAAAGTCCACATGACTACCCCAGCCCTGTCCTCCCAGGATCCACAAAGCTGGCACTCATTTATGCATACGTACAATAGTTTCATTTTTTCCCCGGCTGGATGCTGCTGACATGAGGGTTAAGAGCTCACTGCCCCTGCTGTGCTGTCATTAATGTTTTTTGACAGGAAAGCACTGTCTATATTTTTGGTTATGTATGCATACAAGAGCAATGTAAAATAACACATGACTGCTTACAATTAATTACCATACTAAACATGCAAATACATTAATTACCATGATGAATATACAAATAATTCAGTGCCAGTTCACCAAACGTTTTTGAATGAGTTTGACCATGTGCACTATAAAAAAGGTTGGGAACTGCTGAATTAGGTAACTGGGTAACCGTGAAAAATCTTAGCTGTTACACAGTTACACACTGTGGTCTCTGCAGTATAAGCTTTATTCTGCAGAGTCCGCGAGGCAGCAGCCAGCTCCCTGGGAGCCGGTGCGCACCAAAAGCTGGCTTTTAAGCCAGTTCCCATTGTGCATCAACTCCTGCCTGCCACCCTGCTCCCAGGGAACTGGCTGCCATCCCATGCTGTAGAAGCCAGCTCCCCAGGAGCTGGTGTGCACTGGGAGCCGGCTCTTAAGCCGACTCCCACCTGCCATCCTGCTTCCAGGGAGCTAGCTGCCACCACGCACGGCTGCCTCTGTATGAGAAGCAGCAATGCAGAGCAACAGCCAGCTCTCTGCTCCCAGCCCTGCTCTTTGCTCCATTCCCAAGGAACCGGCTGCCGCCTCGCCTTGGGGGCTTTGTTACAGAGACAGAAGTGCGGGGTGGCAGCTGGCTCCTCAGAAGCAGGGCTGGGAGCCAGCGTGTAACCATTTCGGTAACCAATAAGCTCATGCTTATCGGTTAACCATTTACATTTTAAACGGTTACACTATTACATCCCTGTTTTACGGGCCCTGTTTTCTTGGTTTACATAGATTTGAGATTAGCGCTTTTGGAATTATAGGTGTTGACTGTCGTGTGCAATGTTTGCAGTCTTGATGTTGTGAAGTGTTATATCCCAAGTGAGCATTACAGGAAAAGCACAAAGCAAAAGCAAATTATGGAACCTGTTGTTTTTATTTAGCATTGGTAGCTTGGCTTTGTGTATGTGCATAAAGTATTATGGAATCCAGATGCCCCAGTAATTCTGGAGTAATTCCATTGAATTGACTGGAATTCCTCTACATGCCAGTGTGGCTGAGGTCAGCGTGTGGGCTATGATCTCTGCTCATGTAGACACAGAAAATACCGCATGCTTAGATGAAGAGACTGGAGAATGGATGTCTCTTGGTAATCTGGGAAGTGAGGGATTTAGTTTCAGGATATGTTTTTGAGGGCTGGTGTGTTGCTGTGGGAATTTGCTATTATTTTGTATTTTTAACCAATTAGTGCCTGGATCATGCATTGTTTTTTGGCAGTTTAAATGCAAGCAAATACGGCACTGCAGCAAGCCCTGGTCATCTAAGCATATTACAGTTATCACGTCATGGCCGCTGGTATCTGCACAGGGGCAGTGAGCCAGAACTCGGATCCTGCCTCAGAAAGCA
Organism: Pelochelys cantorii; assembly: GCA_032595735.1. NCBI lineage: Eukaryota > Metazoa > Chordata > Testudines > Trionychidae > Pelochelys > Pelochelys cantorii. Next base: position 10,372,509 of record CM064336.1, on the reverse strand, counting down.
GAATCGCCCTCTTCTACTGGAGCTAAAGGGGAATTCTCTTCAGCCTGTGCTGTGTAGCATGGCAGTGCTGATTCTGGCCAGTAGAGAGCACAGGTATGTCAGCTGGCCCATGACCATACACTCGGTAATGGGGCAGGCTCACTGTGCTAAGGCTGTAGAGGAGAGGAGCAAGGATTCAGAGAGAAAACGTCAGGTCAGGAGGGTTTTGATGGTAGATGGGGAGGTTGTTTGGCACACACAGAGATGGGAGGATGGTTCAAAACATAAGGGGCCATACAGAAGAAAGTGCATGCGCTGCAGACAAAGCTTTTGGAATCCCCACATCTAAAGAATTCCCTTCGCGAATCAGCCACACGCTTCATAGTTATGAGCCTTTGAAAATAAGAAAACACTCGTTTTCCTGTAGAGGATTCTGCATTCCTAAGAGCTGTTGAGCTCTGCAGCCTGGCCACGCGGTGAACAAATGATCTTGCCCCTGCTATATTTAGTCAGGCAAGAAGGGGCTTCTGAAAGGGTGGGGAACAGAGTGAGCTGCCCCTTGGGGAAAGAAGATTGGATCATAAGGGTTCGGTGTTGGATTTTTGATGGGTCGAGAGAGGTCAAGGGACACGAGTATGCCCCTGCCCTTTGGTTCTGGCAACTGAACTCTAGCCCCCTTCATGGGCCCGCTGATGGGGGGCAAGGGGACCACTGCGGTAGCAGTGGCTCCTGGAGCCCTGGGCCCTATAAATTGCCACTAAGGGCTGGGGGGCCAGCATGGCGCACTCTGGGTGGTGCAGAGGGCTGGGGTGGGGAGGGGGCACAGTAAGCTCCAGCTCGCTCTAAGAGCTGAGGGGCGAGTTGGCATAGTGTGCTTTGTTTGGCTCTAAGGGTTGGGGGGTCGGCATGACGTGCTCCCGGTGGTGCTGAGAGTTGGCTGCCCTTGGCCTCCACATGCTGGAAACAGAACCTCAGGGTACCATGTGGCAGCCCTGATCATCTCCACAGTAACCCCCCAGGGTGCCTACTTACAGCAACTGCTCAGCACCGGGGCCCTTTGTGCCCCTCCAGCGCGCAGTAGGGAAGGCTGCTGACACACCTGCGTGTGCGCAAAATGCAGTCAGAGAGGAGCACGGAAGGAAAACAACCACTGTGCAAAATGCTTCCCCAGTTCTGGAGCCAACACCACACCTGGGATCCCACCATAATGGTGGCGGGAAGGAGTGGTGTGTCTGGCAAGTGGGGACGGAGCCAGGAAGCAGCAACTCCAAGCTTGCATCATTTCCAGGGGACGTTCCACTTTGTTCTGAGCAACCTTGCTGAGTCCCAACTGTGGCTTGCCCCCCGTGGGAGAAGATAGTGCACGTCTATGAACCAGGAGATCTGAGACCAGCGCACCCCTGAAATGGCACTTGTTTCAGCAAGGAGGGGGAATCTAGAACAGTGCCGAAAGACTGGAGCTCTGTGCAGTGCATCAGGGTCCCAGTGATTGGAACTAGAGCTCCCATCAGTTCCTGGACCCATTGCAGTTCTAAGGTCATGCCTCTGCCAACCTTCCACGCTAGCACTTTAATCCCTCTGCCATGGCAGATTTGGCTTGGGCTTTGTCGAGTTGTAACATAGAGTTTGTGTTACCCTTTTGCGATTCCATGTGTCTTTTCTCGGATGACTTGCCCCTTTGAAATCTGACAGTTTTTTTTTTTTAAAGATGAAAAGTCATCAGATCGCTCTTATCTATTCAACAGGGTGTTTGTCATTCCCTTTTCGCTATCTCTCTTCAGGTCTTTTTCTGCTTGCTCCCCACTAATAAGCAGGAAATTAAATGCAATAAGTTACAGTTCCTCTGAACCATCTGGACTGCGGGGGAACAACAAACTGAGGAAATCAGAATGACTTAGGAGTGGAATGGAACCTGGGTACGAAAATAAAGTCGCTTTGTTCTTTTTTTTTTTTCCTTCAGGTTTTACATTGAAAGCATCTCCTTTCTGAAGGACAAAAACACAGTAGAACTCTTTTTCCTGAATGCAAAATCTTGTGTGCACAAGGTAATGTGATGCCTTTTGAAATCTTTATCCATTATTATGCATTTTCCAGTACAAGAGCCCAACATCTAGAGACTAATAAATTAGGCATTAATGAAATCATATTTCTAGATTGTGCTGAAGGATTCAAATCTAAACACATCCCCAACTTCAGGTACATGGACGTATCAGAAGGTAATGGTTTCTGGATGCAATTTTAACAGTCCTTGATCTTTTAAAGGGGCTAAACCAAAATCCCACATCCAGATTCAAATACTCCAAAGTCTGGGCATATTTGGATCAGAATTTCACTACTAAACCTCAGCTCTAATTGACATCGTAGATGTGTTTCCCACATACATGCGCTATTGAATGACTAACGCAAGTGTCTAGTTAGTTTATTAATCTCAACCACAGCTCTGCACCTAGAATCAAGAGGAGCATATGGCCCTGTTCACGAGACACATTAATTTGAATGTGGTTTCTTCTTTCCCTGAAGGTACCCCACAAAGTCAAGAACCAAGAGAACGTACTTTGAATATATATGTATACAGGTGTGTGTATATGTGTCTAGGCAGATACGCACACACACACTTTCTAATTAGGAAGGTAACACATTGTGTATAGAAAATTCAAAAATCCACATTGGAAAACATATATTTTTAAACTGTTGGGGTTTTTTTCATCATGTCATCCTGCCAAGTTTTCAATAATAAATTAGCTCTCCAGAGGAAGGGGAATCTGCCTGATCCTAAGCGAGGATTGTACGGTCACATCAAATAAAACCACAGGTGGCCCTTACCTATGCCAGTTTGCCAAATCTTTGCTGTAACAGGAACCACTTCAGTAAACTCCATTGCAGCAATTCCTAATGGTTCTGTGATTTTTCTGATACGGTAAAGTCAAGCAGCTGGAACTTCTCGGTTTTTTCATGCAACCTGTGTAGCTGTGAAGCACGAGAAGTGGAACTCAATTCTTACAGGTTTTAGAGATAAACAGAATCATCTCCTCATGCATTAACTAGTGTAGCAATTCCATATGTTAGTCAAATACATCCCTGAGCAACTCCATTGTTTGCCAACATTCAAACGCCTCACACTTTAAAGGGCTGTAGTTCAGGAGCTGATAAGTTTTGGCTGGGTGGAAACTTTACACGGACTATTTAATGGCAAGATTATGTGGCTCTCACTTGTATAGGAATTTGTTTCTGGGAGAGTAAGGAAAATGGTACCCTGTTCCCCCACTCTCCCCCAAAAATAATAATTAAACAAGTAGATGTCTGCTAAGAGTCCTGGACCTCATTGGCCAAGCTTAGTAGCTGAGGAGACTTAAGTCTATTTGCCTTCTGAAATAAGTGTCTTGGCCGGTGCTAGAAATAGTTTCAGGGAACACTGAGGCAGCTTAACTAAGCACAAAGATATGAAACTGGAAAATATAACTGAGGTAGTCATAGGATGTGAAGAATATTACTGCTGTCCAGAATTAGCTTGCTATTAAAAAAGTTTGGGTTGGCTGGTAAGAGAGAGAAGGTGTATGCACATGCAGTATGAAAGGTAAAGGGAGAAAGCAGTCCATATATAAACATGTATGTTATTTAGCCAGCCAGGAAGATTTGCATCTGGCCCTGATTCATATTATTATTCACACAGCGTAGTTGTATAGTATTGAAATGAACTGATGATCATGCGCAAAGTGCTGGAATAAATATTGGGTGTCATGCAGTGATTTATTTGAGTACTTGGAGTGTCACTGTTTGAATGAGAGCCCTTTTTCTTTCCCTGGGTCTGTGCTTTGATTGGCACTAGTGTACAAAGTTATAGCTGCCTGATTTTGCAGAAGACGAGAGAAATCGTTTTCCCCAGTGTACATTTTTCTATAGGAAGCATAAGATGGAGGGAGCTTGGCTTAAGATTCAGCAAAGAAAAGTTTCAGAGCAGCACTGAGATACTAACAGATGACTGTAAAACCTGACCGCCCTTCAGTCTCTTTGTGTATCTTCCCATTCAAAGCTGGTGAAATGAAAAGGAACCCTGAGCAAAGAAATGCGTGTATGTAAATGGTTAGACAATCAGAGCAGACCTGTTGCCTCTTAGCCATGCTGGCTAAAGCTGACACTGCACAGCAGTAATCCAAGGGAATAGTTTTATTGTCACTTGCTAATAAGATGGAGTGTGCAGTTGGCAAGGAGCCAGAAAGAACAGCACCTGTGTGAATTGGGGTTTGAATACAGGGCAGTAGCATTATGCCACAAGCGTCTGCGCTTGGCTTCACGTTGGCATACCAACCCGGAAGATCCTTACACTTCAGGATCCCATGCCAAGAGAACAAGAATGGGGTCAAGCTGAACTCGGTGATGAAAGCCTGAGTGTCTGTTGCTTCAGCCACCCTTGCTTGTTGTGTTCAGAACATGCTACTCCATGTGCAACCATCCCCTCCCCTAACTTGCCTCTGTACATGCCTTCTTTTAGACTGAGAGCTCTTTGGGGCAGGGGCTGGCACGGTTTGTATAAGCAGTAAGCATAGCAGGGCGCCATCTGGCTGCTGCAGTACAAATGTTAACCTCTTGGGCTTGATGATTATTACTGAAGTGTACACTTCTCAGTGATGTGATTTGCCATGATTCTTAATGATGTATGGGACATTCCTAATAAATCGGATAAAGCAACAAATATGTGGGATTTGCATGTGCAAAAGGGGTAATTGGATGTATCAAAGTGGGCAATCAGCTGGGTGTGGGTGGAAAAACTGAAGGCTGGCTGGAAGTTTGAGTCAAATTCATCTTTGCCATAGCTCCATTGAAATCTGTGGATATGACCTCGGGCTAAATTTGGTCTTTTAACACTAAAATGAGTTACTTTCTAGTTATTTAATTCCACATGGGGAACAGCTGGTCACAGTTATGCATGATTTCAGCTCATTAGAGATGATCAAAAATGCAGTTTACATTGGGGTTGAATGAAGCCTGGCACTTAAGGAAGTGAAATTCAGATGAGAAGATAGGTACATGGGCCACTCTAGCTCAGTAAACATCATAGTCACTCTCGTTTGTGCTTCAGGGCAAGGAGGCCTAGTCCAAGTTAAGAGCAGTGTCAGCTACAAAATATAACCAGATTACCAACTTCAGTGAAGCAATCTAATGGTAGTCACTAATGACAGATAAGATGTACTCTGTTTTTTCTCAGTAGTTACTCCAGATAGGGCAGCTGAGGCTTGTTGTGTCAGTTTCTTGTTTTGTTCCTGTTTTTGTTTTTTTTTGCTCCTCTCCTGTTGCATGCCATGATGAGCCCCAGTGTCTTTAAAAACAACAACCTACACATGATGCAGGGATCTCTGTAATGCACCTGTGCACTATATTTACCTAAAGGATATGATAGCAAAGGCTGTATCTTACCCTAGAGCTTTGCCTGAAGCTCCCGTGTTCGAACAGGAATGCATTTCAAAAGGTGGGTGTGATCAGAGAGGAGGCTGTAAGGGAGTATGGAAACCTGGATGAGTTGATAAAGCATCTTGATGATCCCTTAAATTATTTCCACAAGACTGTTCTCAATGTTCTTTCACATTTCAATGGTTAAAAAAGTAGAGAAGGCCCAGTTCAGGAAAGCACTTGGGTTTGCATTTAGATTGAAGTGTGTGCTTACCTTCCACTGACTTTAATGGGATTGAGGCAAATGCTTAACTCTAAGGCTTTGTCTGTACTTACAGGGAAGATCAAATTAAGATACACAACTCCAGCTACGTTAATTGCATAGCTGGGGTTGACATACTTTAATTCAACCTTCAGTGCCATCTCCACTGCAGGAGGTTGATGGGAACAAAAGCTCCCATTGATTTCCCTTAATCCTCAAAAATCAAGGAGTGCAGGTATTGAGAGGGTGCTCTCTGCATTCGATTTAGTGGGTCTTTACTAGACCCACTAAATCAAATTCCAGAAGATCAACCACTGCAGCATTGATCCTGGGAAGTGAAGACGTGATCTAAGAATGTGTTCTTCCCTGAATACTGATGCTTTCCTGACTCCGAGTTAGAGCCTAGCTGAATGGAAAAACATTCAGTTGTAGAGTTTGCTGTGTGTGGTTGCATTCGTTTCAGTCCTACCATATGTACATGGGGTGAAATTCACCCTTGTGCCAAGGGCCAGTGTAAGGCTTAAGTGACAGCTAAGTCCTACTTTGAGGGACCAAGTCAGCCTTGTGCCTGTTCACTGCCTAGGAGGAATTTTTCCCATGGCTTATAAAGTACCATAGAATCCTTCAGGTTGAAAGTGTTACCTAATTATGTAATTATTAAAAAATATTCACTGGCATCATTCTTTGCATATGAGAAATGCTCCATAGAATTTAGTCTTTGTGTCTCTATGGGGCAGGTCTCTCTGCAACTTGTCTCTCCTTTAGGTCCTAGGCTCTGGTTTAGTTTCCACACTTCCCCTCTTCCAATACAAAGGGAATTTTTAATACGGGCAAAGGAAGAGCGATGCCGTACATATCTGGGGGCCAGACTTCAACAGTCCTGCCAGTTCAGTCATGCCTTGCTCTGCAAGGGGTTATTTGGACTTCAGTGGGCTGCTGCTACTCAGCGTGAGTAAAAAAGGCAGAACCCAGCCTACCAGACCAGCATCTCCAGCCGCCCTCGCAGGGTGTAGTGCCTGCTGCTCTTTAATGGAGCCCTGCTGTCTCAGGGGAATCTGGACTGTTCTTTTGCTCTAGGCTGAACATACTGATGAATGTCTGGCCCACACAGCTCTATGTACCTGCTCTCCCATTTCCTCTTTCCTCCTCACTTTGGAGCACTGAGCCAGTGGCCTCTTTCCCTGGAGGAAGCTGGGCAGCCAGTCAGACTTAGGATCCCCATAGCAAGTGTTTTACCATGATTTACCAGGGGATCGCAGGCTCTGTCAGTCGGGTGCATTGCACATTCCTGGGGCTCCTTGCATCCCTCCATTTCACCTCCCCGCTCCACACAGACCCTGCGTGCCACCTTCCTATCCCCATCTAGTCAAAGACTCCTGCATCTCCTCCCTTGGGCCAAGAGCTCTGTGGTCCCCCCCCCCCCATATTCTCTTCCCCCATGCAGTTGTTCCCCATAATGCCCCCTTCCATGCCATAGAATCTGCGTGCGTCCCATTTGTCTCTTCCCTCCTGTGGCACAGCAGGGGTCCTGTGTGCACCCCATTCCCTCCCTCGGCTACATGCCAGAGTATCTGCCCCCCCCAATCTCCTATCCCCTATTCAAGGATGTCTGTGTGACCCCTCTGTTCTCTATTCCCTGTCTCTCTTCACTCCCTTATGGATCCCTGCTTTTCCCCTCACAGAGCCCTTCTCCCTTCTGGTCCCAGCTTCCTCCACTTTCCACCCCATCTCTCTGTTCCTGCTGCATTTTCCCCATCCCTCCTCTTCCCCAGCTGGGGTCTCATTTTCCCCTTCCAGTCTGCTCTTCGCCCACCCTGCTAGTCCCCTCCCCACAAGTCCTCTTTCTATGCCTCTCCTATTTCTGTTCGAGTCTAGGCCAGCGGCGAGCTGCTAAGGCTAGTGAGTAGGCTGTATGCGTCGCCCTCCTTCATCTCAGTGGGCCACAAGATGGTCGTAACCAAGATGGTGGTTTTGCCAGCTGCACTTGTGTGCCTAGAGTTCACAGGATGAAACCATAGCAGCGCTTTGATTGGAAGCAGAAGGAGCACACGGCTCTCACAGTCAATATAGTGTGCCATTACCATGCAGCTCACTTCACCTGCCCTTGCTTTATGTGTGTGTCGCTCTAGTCATACCGGTAGGGAAAAAATTATGCAGACAGAAACTAGCAGAATCTGGCAACCCTGCACATGGGCAATGGTAACAGAATATCTCGCGGGCCACACATAGAACCCTGATGGGACACATGCAGGTCGTGGGACGCAGGTTGCCCACCGCCGGTCTAGACTATAGCCAGGCTCCGCCTGCAGCAAGTTAAGCTGCTGCCTTTGATATAAATGGGAGCAGAGCGAGCCTTCTGCTAGCAGCACAGTTGGGCCAGGGCCCTGATTTACCTGTGACTCAAGCTTTACTGGTGTTCCTATCTGCATCAGTAGCAAAAGATGGAGCCCTGTGAGGGCACATAATTGCTATCTGCATCTGCAAAAATGATCTGCAGCTTTCCACATCTGCCTCTCTGGATGCAGATACCTGCGGATATCTGCAGGTTTGCTGAGTTTTTGATCCAAAATCTGTATCCAAATCCATATCCGCTAAAGTGAACTGCAGAGATTCTCATCCAGATCTGCGGATGTGGATACCTAAAGTGCATATCCGTGGATTAGCAGGGCTCTTGCCATAGACCTGTGCCCATTGCTGCCTACAGTGTTCCCTGGTAAGTTGGAATTGATGGCATGTGGCATTCCAAAGCTACTCTGCTCCAGCAGGCAGAGAAACGCCCTGCCGCGAGCATCACACCTGGCTCCGCTCGGCCAATTAACCACGTTTGCTTTCACGCTCCTGTGGCCGTGTCTTGACCACAAGTCGTTCATCAGCGTGGGCTTGCTACTGAACTTCCTCACTGACCTGCCTTTCAGCACCAGCCATTCTCTTGCAGTGTGTGTTATGTAAAGTCCTTGAAATTAATGCCAAGTTACACCCCTGCAGAATAGCCTCCTACACACTAGCTTGCACGATTCATTCTGTTTGCTGGGCTGCCCACCTGACTTTGCTTTCCCCATGAACCTTGCAAGGCAAACAACTCAAGCACCATTGTGCACACAAATCCCCCTTTCACGTGCACTGAGCTGTGCCACTCACATTTTCTGAAGGAGTTTTTCCTTATCACTGGTGCATGCATGAGGCCTGGTACTTCAGGCCTCTGTAACTAGGACTCTTGGCTCTTTTCCTCCACCCCTTCCTGATGACATGCTGCTTTTGGTATTTTTTTCTGGACATCCCTGCAGCCCCACGGCCTGTTCACTCATGAGAGGGCTAACCTGCCACATAGCTAACGTTGCCCCAAGCTCCCATCACTCTCTACCTCCTGTGCAATGGTAGAGATGCTTTTTGCCAGAAGTTTGGGAGTCCATTGCCCGTAAGAGCGTTGAGAAGCTGAATGGTGCTATACGGGTGAATAACAAAGAAAACGGGCCCCAGCCAGAGATCTTAATCTAGATGTCAGACAAGACAGAGCACGAGAACAGCACAGAGTGGATCGGGGCAGACCCATGGCCGGGCAGTGGTGAGTTGTAGGCTCACAGGTGTAAAAAAAAAAAAAAACCCTCACCCTGAGTGCAGCAAGTTACAACTCTATAAAGCGGCCGTGAAGGGAGCTGTGCTCAGAGTGTTGTTAGCTAGTCTCCTCACAGAGCTGATTTACAACATGCTGTGGCTACCTAGGGCTGCGTTTAAAAGGCTGCGTTTTAAACTTTTCAGTGTAGACAAAGCCTTAGGCATCTCAGTGGAGATCGGCCTGAATCACCGATATGGGCACCAGGGATCACTTCCAGGAAAAAAAATCTGGAACCTTCTCTGTCCCCTCGTCAGCTACTGATAATCAGCACTTATCCAATCAGGGGCCGCTACTTCAGGGGCCGGGTTGCATTAGCCTATGAGTCTCTATCCAACCCCTGCACTCAGCCATGAAGGAGCCTCTCAGGGGTAGTAGTGTGTGGTGCAAGGGGGCTTCATGCTGGGCACCCTTTTTCTGTCTCCCGCCCTTTCAATTTAACAAGGCTCAGCGCCTGATACACTGAACACCACACACTAATGAGAAAACCTGCGCGCCACATAATGTAACCAAATGAGTATGGGATCTCCAAAACAAACCCACCTCCTCTCCCCCAGTTGGGATGAGTAAGTGTGGCTAGAGCTCCTGATTATGAAGGAACTTGAGGAGTCTCTACATAAAAACGGCCATACTAGGTCAGATCAAAGGTCCCCAGGATCCTGTCTTCTAATGGTGGCCAATGCCAGATGCCCCAGAGGGAATGAACAAAACAGGTAATCATCACGTGATCTCTCTCCTGTCACCCATTCCCAGCCTGTGACAAACAGAGGCTAGGGACCTCATTCCTACCCATCCTGGCTAATAAGTATTGATGGTCCTATCCTCCATGAATTTATCCAGTTCTTTTTTGAACCCTGTTAAAAGTCCTGGTCTGCATAACATCCTCTGGCAAGGAGTTCTACAGGTTGACTGTGTGTGGTGTGAAGAAATACTTCCTTTTGTTTGTTTTGAACCCGCTGCCTATTAATTTCATTTGGTGGCCCCCAGTAGCAAGTTCACACTGTGTGCTGTACTCTGGTATCTCCTGACTTTTTTGAGTGCTTGACTTTGCAAACTTAATAGCCTTTTAAAGTAGGCTTTGTTAATGGAACTTCCTATTTTAAAATAAAAACAGATTTCTCCCCCCCCCAAAAGAAAACCCAGACATTTTATCATGTGGATCGGCACTGCTCCCCCTAAGCAAGGTTTGGACCTTTCATCTACTACATGGATCTCAACCACTTCAGCTAGTGAAGAACTGGGGCTGATTTTCCTCTGCTCCGATTCTCCTCTTCCCCCACCCTCCTGCACTCAAAACAACCTTCTGCCACCACCACGGCTGCTTCCTTACCCTCCAGGCTGTCTGGTGACTGGAAGCAGGAGAACTTATTGCAAAGGAGGGATGTTCCTCCTCAAAGTCCCTGGCTGGTGGGTTCAGAGGAACAGTTGAGGGAACGTCCTTCATAGGCCCGGCTGTCCCAGGAAGACACCTTTTCAACAGAGATGGCTCATGCTGGGTAGTCAGCACAAAGAAGCTGTGAGGGGATGGAGCATGCTCAGTGTAGACAGAGACTCTGGAGAATTCAGCTGCTAAATTGTCTTAGCTGAGCATGTGTCAACTCATTTTTGAGGCGTATAAATAATGGTTGGCACGGGGTGACACATCTGACAAATTTCAAGTCACTACAGCCCAGAGCTGCTATAGTTTCTCAACAAAATAGTAGTAAGGGGTTTTTTTTTAAATTTTAATATGGATAAAACAGTGTATTTATTCAAAAAAGAACAGATCTAGTTCTTCAAAAAAGAGCTAGGTAGATTCATGGAGGTTAGGTCCATCAATGGCTATTAGCTCGGATGAGTAGGAATGGTGTCCCTCGCCTCTGTTTGTCAGAAGCTGGAAATGGATGACAGCTTGATGATTCCCTGTTCTGTTCACTCCCCCTTAGGGGCATTGGGCATTGGCCACTGGCATCAGACAGGATACTGGGCTAGATGGACCTTTGGTCTGACCTGGTATGGACATTCTTATGTTCTTACGTTCTCCTTATCTCACGCCGAGAACTAGCCTGAACTATTTAATCTAAAACTTACCCCCAAAAACATTAGTAGAAACGGATGCCTGAAATGGAAAATTTCAACCCAAATGACTTAACTTTGGCAACATTATCAGCAACTGAAAGCAGGGTCTTCTGCTGGGATGTGTGGGGCAGTCTTTCCTATTAGCACTGTCGATAATTAAGATGTACACATAAATGTCAGTGGTCCAGTGAGGCTCCTAGGTATCAATTTCAATTAGTGGGTAGTCGTCTCTTTTCCCTGTTTGCTTCATGTGATCACTTTATCCAGTGTAGCCTCCCTGGAAGGGTGAGTTGTTACATCTGCTTGGCCTACTTTAGTCCTTCATAGCGACCTTTGTCATATGATAGCAGGTTGCTCCTACTAACCACACCTTCCACCTTTTAGAGCCCCTCCCTTGCTTGAGACTGTCCCTCCCAAATGATTTTGTAAGGAGGAAAGTTGTAGAGCTGTTTACAATGTGAGGATGCGACTTTCATTGGTTAATACTTCACCATTAGGCTGTCAGACATCCCAGGGGCCTTTGCTCTGATCTGCTTTGGGAGTTGGCGGCGATAGGCGAGAAGATAGAAGGTTGGTCTTGCACTTCATTCTTGTTACTGCATTCACATACACTGTGCTCACCTACACCCAGTTGTCTCCCTTGAAACACTTCACTGCACAGGCTGTTGTTCTTTCTCAACCCCCCTCCCCCCTGCTCTCTCTTTCACCAACTCCCTCTTTTTAATTCATTTTTTCTCTCACTTGCTCACATTTTTCCTTTTTTTTCCTTTCTCTCTCCTAGCAATTACGAAGTTATTTGGCTTTCTTGAAGCTACTCAAACAAAAAACTGCATTGGACATCGCTTGCCTATAGTAAGGGGGAAAACATTAAAAGCCCACCCAGGTTTCTGTTTGAGGGAAGGAGGAAGATCCGATTGTATCATTGGGTTGTTATTTAGAGGCCAGTTTTTAAATCTCCATTTGAAATTTCTTAGTGGTTGATTTACGTGCACAGACTGTTGCTTTGATGGCGCTGTTTTAGATCTTGATTTCTTAGGCATCGTCTGTGCTATAGAATCAGCTTATGTTGAGCTAACTGGAAATGACTACATTTAATTTTTGCTCCCTCCAACTTAACAGCTCAGCTCCACCAACTCACTAATTCCACCTCCACAAGGGGCATGGAGTCAAGGTTGTCAATTGTCATGTTGTTGGTTAATAATAATTATCACAAAATATCATATGTGCATAAAGAATCTGCAGATGGCCCCGGCACCTCTTAAAACTTGTATTTACGGCCATTTAAATACATTTTAAAGATCAGCCTACTAATAATCATAATCATTATTAATGATTCACTTAGTTTTTCATCTTAACAGAGCTCTACAAACTTTAAGCAACACACCATCCCTGCAAGGCAGCCAAGTATTAGCTCCTTTTTGGAGAGGGATAAATTGAGACATACAAAGCAATAAATTGGTCTTGCAGTGATTCCCAGCGGCAGAATTGGGAATAAAATCCAGACAGCCTGGGTTCTAGTCCTGTGCGCCATCCATTACGCACACTTACGCATTTTTTTCAATACATGTTGAACCTCTCTAGTCCAGCACTCTCTGGTCTGGCAACATCCATGGTCTGGCATGATGTTAGTTAGCCGGATGTCCACTTATCATGGGTGTGGCCAACTTTCCCACAGTCCCATAAAGTTTGTTTACAGCCACCAGTCCTGGCTTTCAATGTTCTAAGCTCTAATTTACCCCCTAAATGTCTTCTAAGAGCCCAGTAAGCAGTGGAAGCGTTGGTGATGCTTCTAGACAATATTGACCTCCCATGGTTCAGCAAATTCTTGGTTAGGCACCAGTCAGGTCATGAGGGTGACAGACTAGAGAGGTTCAACCTGTACACTGTAGGGGTGCATCTAGAGTGCATTCCTCTTTCGGAAGAGGAATGCAAATGAGGGAAATCGAAAATGCAAATGAAGTGCAGATTTACAAATCTCGTGCTTCATTTGCATAATCACGTCTGATCGCTTTTTAGAAAAAGGTTTTTTCGAAAAAAAAGCAGTCTAGACGCAGTTCTTTAAAAAAAAAAAAAAAACCAACCTTTTTCGAAAGAACCCTTATTCCTGAAAAAATGAGGTTTGCAGGGTTCTTTCGAAAAAGGGTTTTTTTTTCAAAAGAACCACATCTAGACTGCTTTTTTTTTTTTCAAAAAAAACTTTTTTGAAAAAGTGATCGGATGCAATTATGCAAATGAAGCGCAAGATTTGCAAATCTGTGCTTCATTTGCATTTTTATTTCCCTCATTTGCATTCCTCTTTCAAAAGAGGAATGTAGTCTAGATGCACCCTACCAGTGTAGTTGCCACTAACTGGGTTCTGCTGTGATTAACAGACATATGTGTATTGTAACCTGGTGTTTAATGTTCCTTAGAGACCCAATGCATCTCATCTTCCAGCAGGTGTGCCTCAATCTTTGTAGACAGCAGATATATTCAACAGACTGTGGATTCTCCTGGCAATCACAACTGATTCTAACCAGACACATTTCTCTAGTGGAGTTAGAGAAGACACCTATGAGCCTGTTGTCCTCCCAGAGCAGCTGGTCTCATCTGTATAAGGGATCTTTTTAGACTTTCGGTAACAGACAGGTTTAGTTTATCTGGGGGCTGTTTGGGGATGCCATTACAAAAGGCTCATTGGAGAAGCATTCTTCAGAGGCTTTTCCCCTTACCAGAGGGCTTGTCCCAGAAGCAGATGGTAGAGCAAATTTTTCCTTGGGACTAGCTAGAAAGGGGAGAGGATCTTTGATAAGAGAATGAGTTAGGCCTTTGCTCAGTGCTTAGAGATGATGGACCACATCCTGGGCTATATTAGGGTAGCTTTGCACTGGTACAAAGTTACCCTAGAGGTATCATTGGCTAAAGGAGATTTCCCCACCCAGGTCTGGGCACTCCTCCTGTGGACAAACTTACCACAGAGGCTTCTAGGTCCCCTGCCTTGTGGCTGCTGCAAAGGGAAAGAGGGTGTGGCCATTTGCAGTCTCATGGTTTCCTGGCTGCTGTAACAGCCCCTTTGAGACCATTGGCAGCTCTGAATCGCCTGAATGTATGAGTCTGGCATAGAGTCAGGGGAGCACAAAGATCTTGAAACCATTTTTACACCCTCATGCTGAGCTGAGCCGAGCACCCATTGTTAGCAGCTTGGGATCGGAGGCATTGCTTTTTATTTAGGGTTTCATACTCACTGTGCCTGAAGTGAAGGAAAGTATTGATGGTGCAACGCTTTGTCCTATTTTTCTCTATTATTTGTGTCACTTGTTTGGTGAGACTAAAACACGCCTGTCCAGAATGCTGATGGTTTGGGGACTGCCTAGAGAGCTCCGCCACATCAGAGTAGCAGCACCTGTTGGAAGGGGAAAGTTCTTTGTATTCCTACATTCTTGACAAGCTTGTCGGGAGTGGGGGAGGAGGAGAGAAGAGACTCTGTACTGCCGGCAGCCCTCGCAGAATACGCCCTCTCTGTGAAACCGGTGCATTATTTGCTAGCACACTTTGAATTCAGCCTCTCTGGACCAGGGCCTCAGCTGTGCTTCAGCAGTATGGCTCACGATTTCTCTCTGGGAGGCATGGTAACTAAGTGGTTGAGGCACCGGATGACAATCCCAGATTCCCAGAGGCTGTGGAATTAAGTCTTGCTCAGTCTCACACTCCAGTTCATGCAGCTGCAAAATTGCGTGTCTGATCTATAGGGTGAGGGACGTCAAAGGTGCCCAGACACGATGCTAGTCGCATCATTTCCGCGTGTATTGTTGACTCTGGGAACCAACGTGCTGTAAACTGCAGACTTTGGCTCTTGATGCCTCTCTCCCTGTAACTCTCTGGGGCATCACATTACCCTGTTGCAACTCCACATCCTCCTGAAGTCCCCAGTAGGCTACGGATGTACTGTGACCTGAGTTACAAGAGGCAGATGTCACCTGTATTCTTGTCATCTGTAAACATGGGAAATATTTACCATTTGAAAACCTCATTGGCCTCACTTTGTCCTTTATACGGGTGGTACTGGCAAGGGGAGCATTTCCCCAGCCCAGGAGCCCATTGGAAGCAGCTCCGCTGCTGCTGGCAGTGGAATGTGATAGAAATCCCTGTCCCTCCAGAGCCTTATGCACCTGCCTAACATGCCTGAGAATGGCCCATTCACATGGGCCACGCTGAAGCACCTGCGGCATTTACAAGATTGGGGTCTTTGATTGTGAGCTCTTTGAGGAGGGGCTCCCTCTTGCAGTGTGGTTGTGTAGCACCCTGTACAAACCCAAGCCCTGTCCTCACTGAGCCTTGGGGTAGCTACATCTATGTAAATATTTATCACTATTGATAAACGAGGACCAATTTGGGCTCAAGGCTGTAGCCAAGAGGGTATCAGAGAGTTTATGCATTAGCCAAAGCCATGTTCTGGCATTTGCCATCTACTGTAATCTCTTAAATTACCGGGTGCATTGGTGTTGACAGACCATGCTCTGGCTGAAGAAGGAAATCTAGGAGGCAAAGATTCTGAAAAGTTGTTTTGAACTTCACAGTAAAACAGTTACTTATATCCAAATGCATACAAGTCTCTTCTATGTATGGGCCCGATCCTGCAAAGGAAGTTTAGTCTGAGTAGTGTTGTGTTGTAACTAATGATGATTAACAGTATATATGCAGCCTCATGGGTGTCCAAATGGTGCGGTACAAACAAATAGCAAACTTAATGCCCCGAGGAGTTTGAATGCTTTAAGATGTCTGTATAATTGGCTCAATCTTGCATCCTTTGTCTGCTCCAACATTTAAAGTGTGCAGGATTGGGGCCCCTTACTCTGCTGAGCGGTGTCTAGCCAGTTGCAATAAATAAAGTTTTATGCAGAAAATATGCCATGATAAATTGAGTGGTGACTGGAAGCTTTATACACACGCGCGCACACACACAGACACAAACGCGTGCGCGCGTGCGCACACACAGACACACACACACAGAGAGAGAGAGAGAGAGAGAGAAAACAATCTGTCCTGTAGCACCGTAGAGACGAACAAATTGAGATGAAGTGGGTTTTGCCCACGAAAGCTCATGACCTATTACATTTGTGCCTCTAAGGTGCCATAGGACTACTCATTTTTACAGTTACAGACAAACAGGGCTACCCCTCTGAGACTTTTTACCAAACAGAATTGGAGGGCCTGGATGTACTAAATTGCAGGGGAAAAGGAATAACTCATTCATATTTGCAGAGACACATTCAAACAGCAGCTATCTCTGTTCTTTCCCTGAATCCTGTTTTCAGAATTAACTTTCCTGAATTATTAAAAAAAAAAAAACCACCCATACTCACAAATGGCAAAGTTACTGAAGCTTCACTTGGCAACTCTTTCCTTCCCCCTTCCATCCTTACAGTGGTACGGTCTGTGATTGAATGAGATCTAGGGATACCAGAGTAATGTGACAGCGTCCCAGATTCAGCTTTGGTTGGGCTGTGCCCCTTCCCTGCTGAGTCAGAATATTCACGTTAATGTTTTCCTCTTTATATAAACAGGGGCACATTGAGGTAGACAGTGAGACAATCTTCAGACTAGCAGCCCTGATTTTACAGGTAAGATTATCCTTTCTTGTGTGTGTCGTTGCTTTTTAGAATAACCCACAACTTTGAAACTTTGATGTTTGCAGCAATTTGTGGTTTATTTGCACTATATTTTGCATCGTCTACTCTACAAATATATTGTTTCTGAGTATGGGGGTGGCTGCTGTTTTATTAAGTCCAGTTAGAGAATTTACTATTCAAACAATTCACATGGGATTGGGGGGGGATCAAATGTAACCTTTTTCGATAAGAAAAATCATTAAACGGAGTGATTCAGTCAGATGTGTAGCTATTATAGCAGGTTTCTCACCTGTTTGCCACTCCCTCCAGTGCCACAGATAATAGTCACGTGGTTGTTTTTATGGCAGATGTTGGAGGGCAAAGGGAAGTACAGTGCTGTAGCTATAAGTTACTGCACCACTCGTGAATTTTCCTTCGAGAGAACTTAAAATATAATTGTGTTTGTCTCTGTTTTGGTATAAATAGCTTTCTCACCATTGATTTTTTTTGTCAGATCATTAACTTTGTTCACGTGGGGTTTTTTTTTTTGTAATTAGATTTATACTCTATTTATGGTATCATCTGTGATTGAACACAAATTTCTGAAAAATGTCTTAACTAAGTTTTCTTTGAGAAATGCAGTGCTTGGGCTGTGTGAATGATTGTTTTCATCTTGAATGAATGCTAGCTAACCCATCACAACTGCTGACCTTCTTGCAATGTCGGCCTCTTGCTGGATGGAGTGATTATGGAGAGTCTTTCTGTTTATATCTCTCAGTAGTAAAAGTGACATGGGGTTTGAATGCGAAATTCATCAATGTTTTGGGAGCAGCATGCAGGTGGATAATCTTCAGCTGGAAATACACTGAGGACCAAATTCTGCTGTTTTACATATGCATGCCACTCCAGTGACTTCCTTAGGGTTGCATGAGGAGAACTGAAGTCAGGATTTAGCCAAAAAGTTAAATTTAACAATGTTGAGAATAGTGAAGTTAATATTCCAGACTTTGAAGAGATCACGTTTTAATTTTGTCACTATTTTTCAATTGCAGGAAGCTAAAGGTGACTATTCCAGGTAATAACATTTGTCTTTATAAAATGTATATGCTTCGTGTCTATCCTTTGTTTTCTTTAGTGTTTTAAGCAATTGTTTTACTGCCATCAGCAGGAAAGAAAAAAAAAATCCAGCCTTGTGTGGTAACTGAAGAAGTACAATCACTGCCATACCAGACAAAATCTTTTGAGTTCATGTGGTGAAGCTTTTGTTTTGTGAATGGGTTCTGAGTACAAACAGTCTGTTCCAAACCATCCCAGTCAAATCTTACCAGATAATCTGTGGTTCCTTGAAGGTGGGACACCGTTTTACATCAGAGATCAGGACACTCTGTCCTGTGTCTTGGTTCTGTTTTGTGAAGCGCCTAAAGACCCTGTCTGTGCATCGTGCTAATGCATGCGCAGAAAGATGGAATCTGTCAGCTGCCTGCTTTGGAGATCAATGCTGTGCTTTCTTTGGCAGCTGCCCTGCAGGGGCCTCACCCTTCATGCACTTGACCTGACAGTTGTATTGTGGCTGGTGTGAGACTTCGACTGGCTTGGGGGTTTAGCTACCTAATGTCGCCTAATCAGACGGCTTTTACCCGTGATAAACTTTGTTCCTTGGGTGCATCACCGGCCTGTGGAAAAAAAGTAAAAGCTTTAGGAGCAGAGGGAAGAGACCTTCAATTAGAAACAGCTCACTGAACAAACACATTCAAAAGGTCAGCTTCAGTTGTGTTAATGTTTTACTACTCGTGGAGTTTTCACATAGGAAGGATGGCCTGGTTACATTTGCCACCCGAGCTTTCAAGTGACACACTTTGTACATGCAGGATTCTGAGCGATCTGCTTGCTTGCAGTATCGGATTCAGCCTGCAAAATCCAGCAGCAATAGCTTGCTTCAGCATTTGTAATAAAGAGAGAGATGTCAAGTAAGTTTCGATTCTTCTAACCAGGAGCCCTGCTCCTCAGGACAGTCCGGTATTTGAGAAAATACCGGACATATAAATGTCCAGTATTTTCTAATTGAGTTTTATTATTCTCATGAGTATCAGTACATAGTTGCTTACTGCCTAGCTAGTAGACACACTCACACTGCGTGAGCGTGTCTACCAGCCAGGAAGTACGTAACTACACAGTAGAGAGGAGCGGGTGGAGCTGGGACGGGATGGAATCCCCGGGGCCGGACTGACCCGTGCGCCCCACTGCATGCACCAGGGTCAGCCCTGCTCCCTGCCAACTGGTTCCCCCCGCTCCCTCCCCGGCCAGTCTGCATGCGCCAGGGTCAGCCCCGCTCCCTGCCGACCGGTTCCTCCCCGCTCCCTCCCCGGCCAGTCTGCATGCGCCAGAGTCAGCCCCACTCCCTGCCAGACAGTTCCCCCCGCTCCCTCCCTGGCCAGTCCCGCTCCCCGCAACCTACTTCCGTCCAGCTCCACTCTCTGCCGGCCGGTTCCCCCCCGGCCAGCCCCGCTCCCCCCAGCCCCTTCCCGGCCAGCCCTGCTTCCCGTTGGCCAGTTCCTCCTCCCCCCCCCATCTCCCCTGGCTAGCCCCGCTCCCCTTCTGGCTGGTCTCCCCACCCCCGCCCATATGAGATCAAGTGTGTCCGGTATTTTTTTGAAACCATCTGGTAATCCTAACCCTGGTCTTTCTTCCACCAAAGGTGGTCACAAAACTCCCAATGACTTAAATGTTTCAAGGTCCTTCCCCTTGAAAAGAAAACATGATCTTGTGGCTAAAATGGTGGAGTGGACCTATGAGTTCTGTCCCTGATTACGGGACTTACTGATGGTCAAAACCTCACTGTGCCTCCATTTGCCTATTTGAAAAACAAGGCTAATATGCTTCCCTACCTCACAGGGATGCTGTGAAGATTAACTCGCTCCTGTTTGCAAAACTGTGTTGGGATGGTCACAGGGAAGATGCTACTGAAATGCACAATTAATTACTTCACACCTTCTTCCTTTTTTAAAGTGCCACTCCCACTCTGGAAGTACTCTTGTGCAAAGGCACAGCGTCGGCTGCTAGGATTTTTCCTGGGTCATATCAGATGCATTAATTTTGGTTAGTCTCTAAGGTGTCACAGGACTACTTGTTTTTAACGTTACAGACTAACACGGCATCCCCTCTGAGACTATGTAATCAAATGTGTGTGTCAGACTTAACACGATAGCCAAAAGAAGGAATTCGATTCTGCATCTCAAGAGTGATTATTTAGGTCATCGGTGATAAAGAAACTAGCTCAGTTACCAGCATATCTTACAAAAATATTATGGAACAGGTCTTCTGTGCCAAACCCACCCTTAGAAAGAAAGATACATTCCAGACACAGTCTCATTATTTATGTAAGTCTGGTATTTAAGCAGCCTTCCCCTGGTTTCTGATGTTTTAGTTGTTCATAATCAGTTGGGAACTGGATAGTGAACCACTTTGGACAGTGGCTATTATGAGGTGGTGTTTATTGGATACTGTCACCATTCACTTTTTAATGTGCAATTTTATTTTTAATAAACCTCTAGTACATTGGAATTTGCTTGCAGAGTTGAAAATGGGCTACACGTAAGAATATTAAGTGAGCCCTTCTACGCCCGGTTGATTTTCACGTCTGGTGGCAAAAGGAATTTTTTGGAACTGCAAATTGAAGCTGTGGAGGGGAATGGCGTTACTAGGATTGAAGGATTTTAAAATGTGGTTCATATCCGGATGGTGATCTGTGCATTGAACTCCCATGGAAGTCAGTGAGAGTCTTGCATGCTGGGTGTGGCCGAAGGGAAGGGAACAGTCACATTGCAAAAAATTGTCCCTACTACTGAGAGAACAGGTTTTTAAAAAAATCTGTTGTTTACAATAAGAGAACTTAGTTTTTGCTTACTTCAGAATCCCGCTGAAAGGAAAAAACCCTAGGAAAGACCATCCTAGAGAAACTTTGCAGTATGGCAGCAAAATGGCATCTGGAAGATAAAGAGCATCTGATTTTTACCTTTCTTGCGTTAATTCTGTTATGGGCAACAGAATCTGAGGAATCAGGACTAGGATAGGCCTTTATCTAGCTCAGAAAGAGGGGAGATGGAATTTTCCAAACAGTGACCAAGTCCCCTTTTTTAAAAAGGACTTAAGAATCTAAGTCCCATTGACTTTTAAGACTTTCCAAAAACCTAAGTGCCTGAGCCACTTTTGAAAATGGGACTTTGCTGCTTAGGCAGGTTTGCAAAGTGAATTCAAGGTCGGGTTCTAAAGCTGCAGTAGGGGGGCTGACTGGATTTTCAAATGCTCCTGTCTGCGTTTTTTGGCATCTAAATCCCCATACGCACCCGGTCCATAGGCATTTTTGAATAGCTACCCCATATGAATATGTCGTTGGGAATCCATCTTCCTGAGGTAGGTGAGGTCTACACCACTCGTACATCACTTTTGAATGTTGGAGCCATGGGCGTCAGCGCAGCTAATCATGTGTTTTGGGCACATTTGCCTCCACTGTGCAGTCTGAAGTTACTGCTGGTTGCAAGAGCAGTTATTAGCAGAGGCGGCAGCACAGTGCAAATGATGCGACTTGCCATTTGTTATCAATCACGAGCAGCTCAGTTCCTTTTCCTGTTTACTAAATTTGTGCTCCTGGCCAGGATAATTATACTCTGTTTATCAGGAGCTGTGTACGGCGGTGTCACAGCAATGCGCACTGAATGGCCAATCTACGTATTTCATGGGACACTGCTAAGCTTGAGATGGCCAGACACTTGACCTTTGATGTAGCTTCACTGATGTGCTTTTGAGTTACATATAAGATTGTTTTGAGCTGTTACAGATCTCTGGCCCCTGGTTTTCCAGTAATTTCCAGTGGTTGGTTTTGTTCAAGAAGAAGAGAAAGATCATGTTTTGCCTGTATTCACTTTTCAGTAGTACCTGTGCATTGTAATTAATTGCATGCTTGAACTTAAATTGAAATTCCTATAACTCATCAAATCTCCTCTTATTGCTGGCAAATTGAGGGATGCGATTATTCCCCTCCAGTTAGCACTAGTGAGGTGGCGTCTGGAGTATTGTGTGTGCAGGTTTGGTCCCCCCACTACAGAAAAGATGTGGACAAATCAGAGAGTGTCCAGTGGAGGGGCAACAACAATTATTAGAGGGCTGGGGCATATGATTGTGAGTGGCCTGCTTACTGGAGTAGCCAGTTAACGGGCGCCCAGCCCAGCCAGAGCAACCCCCGCCCGCAGGATGGGATGCCTTGGACAGGGGCTGTTCCAGACCTGCCGAGCCCACAGTTTTAACGGGAATTTACATCCCTACTTGTGAGGAGGAACTGGGCTTATTTAGTCTACAGAAGAGAAGAGTGAGGGGGGATTTGATAGCAGCCTTCAACTAGCTGAACAGGGGGTTCCAAAGAGGATGGAGTGCTCGTCTCAGTGCTGACAGATGACAGAACGAGGAGCAATGGTCTCAAGTTGCAGCAGGGGAGGTCTAGGTTGGATATTAGGAAAAACTATTTCACTAGGAGGGTAGCTGTAGTCTCTTCTAACCCTACTCTTCTGTCATTCTGTGATTCATCCCTTCCTCCTCCCCAGATCTCACTATCAACAGATTAATTCTTTAATGCACTACCATGTTTTTGGTGAAAGAGAAAAAGCTACAATCCTCAGCTGGGAATGACTTAAACCTGTTCATTCCTGTAAGATCTTTTTGTATGTACAGGTTGGACCTACCTGGTCTGGCATGCTCAGGAACTGACCAGTCCTGAAGTAGGGAGTTTGCCAGACTGGGGAGGTCAACGGCATTCCTTCTGCTGCCAGCCTGCAGGCTCTCTCCCAACGACTGGACACCCCTGCTGGTTCTGGCCCCTGGCTACCCAAGCCCAGCCTGGCTGGGCTCCCATGCTACTTGCCCCAACTCCGCCCAGGCTGCTGGCCCAGGCAAGGCTGCTTGTCCCCGTACCACTATCCCAGCAGGGTTCTTGACCCCGACAGGGCTCCTGGCTGCTGGCTTTCCTGCCGACGGCCCAGATGGGCTTCCAGCCCCAGAAGGGCTCCTGGCCACCAGCCCTCCGGCCACCTGACTCCTGGCCTCCAGGGCTTTCTGGTCCAGGAACATCTGTGCTCCTACTGGACCATGGATGTTGCCAGACCAGAATGTTCCAGATTAGAAAGGTCCAACCTGTAGTATAAGTTAGGTTCAAGTTGCAGTTTCCGGCATGGTTAATGGTTAGAAAATATTTGTGTTGCGTTCATTTTTGGACTCCACTTGTAACTTCATTTTTATAAAGTTAATCTTGTCTCAAGGGGTAACAAAATTAAAAGACCAGGTCTTCTGGTAATTATTCATAGGGTAAATATGCAATATATAGCATGGTACTGCTCTGGAAAATTAGCGAACTTCCTTTCCCCAGAAGTTCCTAAGGAATATGCATACATTCCCCAATGAAATATTGTACAGTGCTGTTTTACTAATTCTATATTAAAGTTTTTGTGGTATCTGATTTGATTATCCACCTCCCTCTATATAGTGTGGTACAATCTTACTGTTTGTGTTTTCTTTAGTCTTTATAGAATAATATTTTAAAAAGATAATATATTATCTGTCAGAATAGCTATGAATTCCATTTTCTTCAGGTTTCTACAGCTTCTGGGGCATGACTAAAAACAGACAGGGTATGATTGAAATGAAGATTGACAATCCTAAATCTTGTGCTTCCAGCAGCAAGAAAAAGTTGATTAAAATCAGATTAAGTACTGTGTGCAGTGTCAGGAAAGTTACCTTTTTAAAAGTTTACTTTTGGACAGATAATCTTAGATCATATTTTCCAAAGTAATTTCAGAGCTTAAACCCAGGCTGCCTGAAAGTTAATTAAATTGCTGGAGGAGGGCTTCCATTTTCTGTAAATAGCTGACACATTGGATTTCCATTCTAGCCTGTGGCTGCAAAGATAACTACCGACTGGCATAACATAACACAGACAATGTAATGAATTCCTGTTAGCTGACATATATGAGAGACTGGGGTTTATCTTTACATAGGTGATAAACATAGTTTGAAAAGACATAGTTTGTTTAAACGATATCCTTGCAGACTGCAGTTGTAGCATAATTGTAAATTCAGGGGCACTGAAACCAAATTTTATTGAGGAATAAATTAAATATTTTGTTTTTAGCTATAATGAGCTAGTGTGAACAACATGCTCCAAATGAAGAGTGAAATAACAATATGAGACCTTTTGTCTGCTTTTACTTGAAAAGCTTCTTATTTTGCTGGACAGACCAGAAGATTGTTTACAAGAAAGTAATGTTTGACCCAAAAGTTGAAACCAATAGCTGCTTTGCAGATGTTCAAAGTTCTTTGTCTTGTAGAATAGCATCTGTTTGCCATATTTCTCATCCGATAACTGACATCACTTTAAAAATAGTGGATCCTGAAGGATTGGTCATGGCATACAAAGGCTTTCCTGTCTAGCTTCCGAGCTGAAGTGCAGCCCAGCAGGTTGTAATGGCAAACATTGTAATTGTTTGTCAGCTGAGAAAAATAAATTGGTTCAGCAGTTCCCAGCAGTCATGTGTCCTCATCACAAAATCCCAGTAATAAGGAGATAAATGTCTGTGCAATAATATTACAATATAGTATACCCCCAAAACAGTCTATTGTAAATGCACTGTCAGTACCATATAGGTAGCTCGTAAATCAATGTTGACTCTCTGGCTTTGCATTATGCTCATATGAATGTGTTTCTGCTTTTTTGCCAAGTGAATCATTGTGTGTGTTGCCTGACAACATTTACTCTTTACATAAACTTTTTCCTCAGATACCTCCTTTGACCTTTGTTTCTGATTCACTAACTCTATTCACTAAGGGCTGAGCAGGAGGTAGGGTGCAGGAGCAGGCTGGGGGTGCGGCATCTGGGTGGGAGGGAGGCTGCAGGAGCAGAGGGGGTGCAAAAGGGAGTTGGGGGTAGGGGCAGGGTGCGGCTGTGGGGCCTGGGGGATGGGACAGCACTTACCTGGCACAGCTCCCCAAGGCCACACATAGCTCTGTGCCCCCCACCGCTCTCAGGCACCGCCTCCTGCTGCTCCTGTTGGCTGCGATTATGGCCAATCGGGGGAAATCTCTCCAGACAGCACTTTGCAGCCCTGCCGTTTCCCCAGCCAGGGGAGGGGAAGCAGCAGCGCGGAGCCACTTCCTCCCCCCACCAGGCAGAGCCCCAGCTTGCTTGACTCCAGCCTGCAAGGCTCAGGGCTCCACTCCTCCTTCCTGTGGGGTCACGGGGCTGGAGCTCTGGGGAGCAGGGCAGAGCAGGACAAGCTCTGTGGTAGGAGTGCTTGGCAGGGGGCCCTGACCTTTTTAGTATATGCATCCGCTCCAATAGCCACAAACAGGGGCTATCCGCATTTGAATGGGGGGATATAGAATGGATATCTATGTATTTACAGGGCTCTACCCATTAAAATTAGGTGGTCCCAACCCCCGTTTGAGAACCACTGGTGTAAATGGAATATTTTCAACCCGCTGTACTTGACGGTCATACAGAGGTCAGACCAGAAGGCCAAGAAAACTGCTGATCAAGCTCTGAAAACCACATGCCTCTTAGTTTTGTCATCTTAGATTTCTCTCCTGACTTTTCTGTGGTTAGATGGAGGAGATGGCCTTTTAGACGCAACAGATCCAAACCATAAAGGGCTACCTGTTAAAACCAGCAGGTTGGCTTGCTCTCTTGAATTGCATGTGCTTCCCTGAGAGCACAATTTAGACTGATTTTTCTCTTCCCTCTTTCAAGCTACAGTAGAGTCTTGATAGTGAATAAATCCATGTCTCTTTCATGTCTCCTCTGCAGTCAGAATGAAAGAAGAACCTCCAGAATTAAGTGGTCAGGTTGTGAAATACGGGCTGCTTGTGATAGATTTAAAAAAAAAAAGGTCTGGTAGCACTTTATAGACTAACAAAACATGTAGATGGTATCATGAGCTTTCATGGGCACAGCCCACTTTTTCAGATGACCGTAGTTTTGAGTTTAGGATGTGCCGATGAAGAACTCCAGTCATCTGAAGAAGTGGGCTGTGCCCACAAAAACTCATGATACCATCTACATGTTTTGTTAGTCTTTAAAGTGCTACCAGACCATTTGTTGTTTTTTCCTGTACAGACTAACTCGGCTACCCCCTGAAGCTTGTGATAGATAAGTTAGCTGTCAGGTTGCACTGAGCTTCATGGAGCCAAATTTGCCCCTAGTGTATCTTCATTGACTTAGTTACACCAAGGAGTAATTTTTGGCTCCTGCTGTCTAAACTATAAGCATTCATCATAACATTACACACAGCCCTTGCTACGCTCCAGCACTTTGGAGATAAAAGCCTGGTTTTGGCTTGTTTACATACTGTTATAGTAACTCCTAGGAGGACTCAAACTGAAAGTTGAGAGAGAAAATATTACTGGGCTTTTTTTTCTCCATTGATTTACATTGTCTTTTTGACAGCACATTGCGCATAGTTCCCTGGTGGCCCCCCATGCTAAATGATTGCTCAAGCACAAAAAGTCATGTGTCCATCTAAGGGTTTGCAGCTGTAAGACATTTGCCAGTTTATTCTGTTTGTGTGGGTCTTTCAGCCAACCACAAGGGAAAGAAAATACATTTTAAAAGAGGAAGATTTGATATAAAACCTACAGGATTCAGCAGGGGGATTTGAAGGCAGATGCTGTTCCTGCATCTCCTTCTAGCTCTCATTCGGAAAGGATCAGATTTCAGACTTGAGGGTACCTTTTAAACATTTTTCTATCTCCTTACAATGATCTGTGTGAAGGCTTCATACAGTCTATGGAGTAAATATGTATTTTTGTGGTTATCTGTATGAACCATGCAAAAGTCAATAACAGCACTGAGGGTATGTCAGCACAGCAGTAAAACACCCATGGCTGACCTGTGTCAGCTGCCTCGGGCTTAGGAGTTATACAATTGCAGTGCACATGCTAGGGCTGGAGCCCCCAGGCTCTGGGACCCCAGCTCTGTCCAGAGCCCCATTGCAATTGTGTAACCCCACAGCTGACACAGGCCAGCTATGGGAGTTTTACTGGGGTGTAGACATACCCTTATGCCTGATCTACACTACAGTGGAACGTCGAATTCAGATATGCAACTCCAGCTACATTAATTACATAGCTGGAGTTGATGCATCTTAAATTACCGTCCACACAGTGGGAGGTCAATGGGAGCAAACACTTCTTCCCTTACTCCTCGTGAGGAGCAGGAGTATCAGCGCTGACTGGGGTGCCCTCTGAGTTCTATTTAGCAGGTCTTCACTAGTCCCGCTAAATCAAACCCCAGAAAATCTACCACGACAACGTCAGTATTTCACATAGTATAGACATGGCCTTAGTGAGTCAGGTGTAAATGCTGTGAGGGAGGTAGCCAAGAATATGTAGGGGATGTGTGTGGAGATAAGGTGATTTCAGAGTTATTTAATAACATGATCTTATGTGGTCTAATGAGGCATAGTGTGATCTAAGAATAGCATGCATTTTTAAAGAAATCTATCGTGCAGTCCTCTCCCAAATGGAGCTAGGCAGGCTACTACAGCTTTAGGGCTGGAGTAGCATCCAGAACAAGACTACACAGCCTCAAGGATTCCTTCACCCTTAGCCCAAGTACATCTTCTCATCCTGCATTAAGCTGCGGGTTTGCCTCATGCCATGTAAAATTATTTTCCAGTTACTGTGTGCTGCAATGTGTTCTCAGTCACACTCGTGAATATTGGGAGAAACTCCACTGACTTAAGTGACCTTTCTCCAGATTTACACCAGATAACCGAGAGCAGAGTCTGGCTTAACATGGCAACCTTAGAATTTCCTTCCCTATAGCTCCCTAATTTTCTCACTCTACTGTCACGGTCTCAATTTCGTTGCACATACTGCACTGCCTACACCCAATGGGAATGAGCAGGGTAGTTTTTGGGGGTCTTTTAAAATATCTTTGTGAGGACTGTGATAACAAGCTTTAAGCTTGGCTGCTGTATTCAGACCCACAAAAGAACCACGACTAATGTGGCTAATCTGACTTTTGTATGAACAGACAGCATTCATGAATGTTAGCAATAACAGTCTGCTATTTCGGGGGAAGGTTTGGGATCCTTTGATCATCGTGTCAACTGTGAATAATCTTCACTTGTTCAAGAGCAAATCCCTAGGTAAATTGAAACAGATTTGCTTCCTGCCTGGTCTAATGGGGAAACATTAGCAAATGCACATGGGAACTTTTACAAGTTAACAAGATTCTTCTCTGGTTCTGCCTGTGGAATACCCAATGGCAACAGTGGAAGTTTTGTTCAAAGACTGAGGGTACATATGTTCAAAATATTCAGTTCTCAATATTTTGGAGCTGGAGAAGAAGGGTGGCCAAGGGGTTAGGGCCATGGACAGGACATTGTTCCATTCCTGACTCCAAGACAGACTTCCTGTGTGATATTGGGCAAACCACTAACCCTCTCTGCACCCAACCTCTATAATGGGGGTAATAGCATTTCCCTAAGGGCATTGTGAGGATACATACAAAATTAAAGATTGAGAGATGCTCAGATACTAAGGCAACAGGGGCCAGATTTGTGTGTTTAACTACCTCGTTGAAAGAGATATACTAATTCAGTGGACTTCAGAAAATAATACAGGCCGTCCTCGCTGTAAGTCCAAGATACGTTCCAAAAAACTTGGACTTAAAGTGAAACAACTTACAGCAGGGATTCTTTTTTCCTGTGGCTGACTTTCATTTGCACATATTGGTGTGGTTGGGGTTTTTTTTGTTTGTTTTTTGCGCATCTTAAGAGCGGGGAATGGCAGGACTTATAACACATCAGTTCCTGCAGGCGTCAACAATTTCAGTGTGGAACCGATGTATACTGGGGCGACTTATCGCATGGACACCCTATAGCACCTTCCATCTGAGGACCTTTGAGTTCTTTCCAAACATTAATGAATCGGGTGTCCAACGTTTCTGTGCAGTTGGTTAGCATTAGCTCCATTTTTTTTTCAGAAAGAGACATTCGGGTGTAGAGAGCATATATAACTTGCCCAGCTGAGCAGTGTGTCGTAGAGTTGGAATGGGAACCTAAGTCTCCTGACACCAGGGCTCTGATCCAACTCCCCTGGAAGTCAGTGGAAAGAGTTGATGGAAATTCCTGTTTTCATTACAAGCCTGTCTCCACCTATAATACGTTTTAAAATTAGTCTCTTAGCAGATAGTAAGCTAATCCACCTGTCAGTGGGCTTCATCTGTATGGTGCCTTCCTTCCATGCCATAGGGTTCAAAAGACATTTGTCAGATGCTCCAATGCCTTTTGCCATAGCCTATACTTAGCCAGTGTTTGAGGGAACAAACCCTGTAACCGCTCCACACAGAGACCCTCCACTGGCTAAAGGAAAAAGGGCCTGATTGTGGAATGTCCTGAGAACCTTTAACTCCGATTGATGTGGATCACTTGGTCAGCCCCTTTCAAGATTTGGGCCTTTTGACTAGCAAAGCTTCCTGAGTGTTTTGGAATTCTATACTGTAGCACAATGGTTCCCAATCTTTTTGATACTGGGGACCACAAGCTTTTAGAGCACTGGTAACATTTATTTGCATATTCATTAAGCAAATGATGAATATGCAAATAAATTGTGTCACTGGCCCTACCTGTCTGGCAGGTTGTTCCCCCCGCCCCCCCCGGCCCCAATCCCGGCTGTTTTATTGGCCGGCGCCGGCTCCCCCAGCTATGTCTGGGGCTGGGCATTCTGCGTCAGTGCACACGGTGCCTGGCCTTCTCCCTGGGTCCTAGCGCCCACCGGATCTAGCCCCGCCACCTGGAAGCATGCCCGGCAGAGACGCCACGGTGGCGGGCTCTTTCCCAAGAGGGCCACGCCACCATGCTCGGCAGTGCGGGGTGCTGCTACCCCGTCACACAAATTAATAGGATCGTGTGTGATAATTTTTCTAAGGGACGGTATTTTTTTTTTTCTAAGGACTGGTACTGGGCCGCGGACCACACTTTGGAAAACGCTGCTGTAACAGGCTAAGAGATTAGGGAAATAATACAGATATCTGGTGTCTGGCACAAAGAGGATCAGTCAGATGAACGTGTCTTAAAATGCTGCTCCAAAATCCAGCTACTTTATTTGCTTCTTCCCTCTGTGTGAATCTCTCGTGTTGGATTGTATTCTGTT
The DNA here is from genome assembly GCA_032595735.1 of Pelochelys cantorii. NCBI lineage: Eukaryota > Metazoa > Chordata > Testudines > Trionychidae > Pelochelys > Pelochelys cantorii. The sequence continues at coordinate 10,342,430 of CM064336.1, read as the reverse complement.
TGGTTTGAGGGGTTTGGGGTACTAAATTCAGATTTCCTAATCTCATTGTCAAAAGTTCTCGCTTGCTCCACTTGTTTCTCTAACTCCCCTTTAATTTCCATCTACACCCCTTTCACTCCCTATTGTCCACCCTCTGTTTTTTTATTTGCCTCCTCTCACGCCTGCTGTCATGCCTCCCGTTGTGCAAGGCACAGCCTCCCAATGAATGCACACCAAGCCTTCACCTCCCTTTCCTCCTTCAAATACTTCTGAAAACACATCTGTTCCAGACACATTCCAGCTATAAGGCAGTCATAATGGAGTTACTCTTCAGATCAGAATCGTGCCTGGTGTGTGCCTATCTTGTGTACATAGTAATGCACAGTGTTCTCGTTCAGTGCTAGTCAATCTTTGTAAAGTTAAAGGAGTTAGCAGTTCTCAAGAAATGGGATAAGTGTCAGAATATACCGAATAAACTAACAGAACATTTACAGATCCCATTTCCAGCATTTAATTTGTGTGCGCCTTCTTTTTCTAACACGAGGCATTTAAAGAACAAGAGGGGAAATTTTAGTAGAAAAGCGTACATAGCAATCTTGTATTGCTTCTTGCATGTTCCAGTCCCTTTCTTTGTTGCCATGTATCTTATTCTGGGAGACAAGGAAGAGGTTCAGATAATGAGGAAGTTGTGATAGAGGCCAAAAGTAAAAGAGGAGTCCCTGGCCTCTCAATAATCCAAACTCCCAATTGGCCGAATAAAATCCATGCCTTCACTGCTATTTGGATATGGGCAAGTGTACTGTGTTGATTTTTGTGTGCAAAACATTTTGAGGAAGCCTGATTTTCAGAAACTGAGTACTCCGCACTCTTTGAAAACAAGTCCACTGTAAACTTTTCTGGTTGAATTCCCAAAATCCTTTAAAATATCAGACTGCATATAATATGTCCAGAAGGATACATGTACTAATAACTGGTTCCCAATTATTGGACATGGTTAGGTTAGTATGAGAGGACCACAGGCTCCAACATTACAGGAAAATGATACATGATAATCTTTCCTGGTGATAGAAACCTGCCTTACATGACATTTGTTTGCAAAACAGTTCAGGAGTGACAAGCATCTTGTATCATTTTGTTATGATACATCCCAGACTTACCCAGAAGTTGTTTAAGATGTACAGAGAAATGTGAAGGTGTTGAACTTTTCTGCCATATCAAATGCACAGTAATTAGATTGTTGGCTAACGCTGTCCTGGGTGTGCCTGTTGCTTTTGTACTTCATGCTCCATGTTTTATGATAATCTCATAAACCAAATCTTGTTCCATCAAAGCTTTTACCTTGAGTTACTGCATTAGCAACAAAAATAAATTGTTATTTGACACAGTGGGCACACACAAAAGGCTGGGCACCTATTGACAAATGGTTCTAATTAGTGCAGTTCTGCCATGTCAGTAAATCTTTGGCTAGTAGGGAGTGTTATATCATGAAATCACAAGCTGTGAAGATACACATATTGAGAGTGCAAATACATTATGAATCCTTTTAATTTTTTTTAATTCGTAGCAACGTACTTTCAGCAGTGTACGCCATTATTGTCTGACTTAGATGCTTTTTAAAATTCTTAGAGGGATTTACATACCAACCTTAAATGTTTCACTACAACCTACTTTTTCTAGTATAAAGGTGGGTTTTTTCGATAGGCAGATAAAGTTGGGACGGGCTTAAGAAAACACGGTAGTTTATGTGATTAGATTTTCTGTTCATAGCACAATATGTGTTTGGATTTTGTTGTTGAGTTTGTTTGGGGTTTTGTAAGGACTCATTCCACCCACAGCACATTCACTAAGATCAGTAAGAGTTGTACATGCAGATCAGAGAGAATATCTCGCCCTAAGCTGGTTGAGATTGTTTTCGAAAACTAAATATAGCTGATACATAGAATGCAAATGAAAACATGGTGTTGTGAAAAGCATAATGTAGCTTTTCATTTAAATCTCAGAAACAGGGTTTTCCCATCCAAATGATAGTCATCAATTCAAGTTATGTTAAAATGATGTTAAATTTTGTCCCCCTATATACGGAGTGGCGTGGAAAACAAAAGAGAAAATGCACTTTTTTTTTTCATTCTCCTCCTGGAGGAACAATACTTCAAATGAGCCCGTCTCATATTCTCTTCCTAGGAAAGAAACAAACTTTTTTTCCCAGAGAAATTTCACCTTGTTGACCTTGGGCATTTTAAGTGTTGGAATGGTGCCAGGCACCACCAGGGCTGAGTCAGGAAGAAGCCCCTTGGTACTGGAGATCAGATTAAATGCTAGTGGGGGCCTCCCAGTCCTGACAGCCGAATTCCAGCATTGCTCTTAAGAGGGCTGGCTTGTGTTATCACCAACTGCAAACAACCCACTGCTTACAGTAACAGCCACCCACCCTCGCATTCATACAGCCGGAGTCATTTTTCAGTCGTGGCTTTTAGAATTCTGCTCCCTGCTAGGCAGGTTGAGCTACGGTTCAAAGTGATTTACTATTTGTTTGGGTGGGTAGTTTCGACAGTGGAGCAATGGGACTTTCTGTCCAGTCTCCCCTCTTCGTGCTTTCACCTCTTGTTCCAGATCCTGTAAAAACCAAACACCAACCGGCTATTCCACTCCTTGCTACTTTCCTCTGGATTCCTCACCTCTGAGAAACTGTGGAGTCTCTTATTAAGGCCTGCCGTAGTGGCTCTGATGTAGGGTTGGCAGATGGTTTAACAAAAAATACCAACCCCACCGGGAAAAAATTATGGTGAGAAAAAAAAAGGGGGGGGGGAGACCAAAGTTGTTGAAAATTGTCCCTGCCGAGCTTCCATCTGAAGGAAACAGAAAATACTGGATATTTCACATGAAACAGAAAAAACTGGACTTTTACCGGACGGGGGACCTGAATAATGGACAGTCCAGGCGAAAACCAGACACCTGGCAATCCTACTCTAAAGGTCAGGTGGAGAAGGTGCTTAGTCCAGAGGGAGAAGTGATAATGAACTTTTTTGGGAGGAGGGGAGAGGCTCCAATTTTGGTTTTTTACTCCCTGCGAAGCTGTGAATCGTCACAAATGCTCATCTCTAGTGTGTAGTCAACAGCTTGACGCCATGTAAATTCCAGGCTGTGCAGTTTACCAGAGGGCAGAGATACGTGAAAAATTAAGTGGATGGACATACCCTTTTCCCTCACGTTTTCCATACATTCCATGTTTAACCTTATGGCTATGGAAAAAAGGAACTCAGCCTAGCCATTAGAAATGTCAGGCCTCCTGCTAAACAACCAAACTCTCCTACCATAGACTTGTATTTCCAGGAGCCATGCGGCAGAATACTATGCTGAATACGCACCTTCAAATAGCATGTGAAAGGATGGCAGGATGTGAGATTGGGACCTTGGGAAGGGACAATTGCCAAGGCCAGGCCCTCTCGGACAAATACTGTTTTATTCTTTATATTTATGGGGAACTGGGTTTGTTGGAGGTTATGTTCTGCAGCTAGAGGGCCAGAACCCCAGCTGGTGCAAGGCATCAGTGCTCTGTTGACTTCAGTCAAGTTAGGTCAATGAACACTAATCGGGAAGCTGCCCAGACCCTTCACCGCTAGACTGACACTTCAAGTCCACTCGAGGCCTTGCGCGTGATTGCAATTTGGTACTGCAGCAGAACAGTTCCCTTCGGCCTGTGAAATGAGCTGATGGTCTCAGTGTGCAAGATTTGTCTAAAGGCTGTTACTGATAGCCATTGGGAGGTCTCCAAAACTGACCTGTGCCAGCCCCGGAGGGCACAGAGCATGCTATCCTCACAGAAAGGCAGCAGGCGGTGCCGAGCTCTGTGTCAGGTCAGGTTGTATCAGAGGCCATATGTATTTGATTAGCGAGGACCGGGGGCCTAAACTGGAGCTCTATCTTGAGCTCTGATGCGGTGAGAGTCCTAGTAATGAAGCAGAAAGCCTGAGGTGACTAATACAGACACCTAAATAAGTAGCCTGGAATCCAGAAATGCTGAACACCCGTTTAATTCAGTGAGGGTTAGCTGTGGAAATCAAGCTACCTTCTGAGGACCTCAGTGCTGCTGGTATTGAAGTCAGTGACAAAACTCCCAAACAAGGGTCTTTAAATATGGATTTTGGTACCAAACGTTAGATCTCCGCCAGCTGTGAACATTGTGGCCTCAATGCCTGTATTGAAGAAAGACCCATCCTGGTTTCTTGAGGAAAATAGCTCCCATTTTCCTCTGGAACTTTTCCAAGCCAATATATTTTAATGGAGTTTACTGTTGCCAACCCAGAGTGCTCAAAATCACAAGTCTGGTCCCCCAAAATTGAGAGCCGGGCTTGAAGACCATGAGATTTTAAAACAAAAATAAATACAGGCAGAGAGGGTTCCTTTCATTTGCTTTCTGAGCTTTTAGGATGCACTTGTGTTATGTTTTCAAGATTTTTCTCCACAACCCTGAGGGTTAGAAACTAACTGGATTTTTTGTTTGTTTGTTAGCTTAAATGGAAACTGAGAATCCCATGTAACCTCTGTTAATCCCAGCAGCTGAAACGATAAAAAAGAAACACCAAATATCATGAGGGTTGACAACATGGGGAGTTTAAAAAAAAAGTCTCCACAAATCTGTATGTTGTGGCATTGATGTGCTGGTCTGAATGTCAAGAGCCGTTCATGGTTCTTGCACAAGAGAATTAGCCGTGGGAAGTTCAGAAATAAACGGTAAAGCCAGTTGGTATGATACGCCATCTTTGGTGGCCATTTCAGCAGAGGCGGTGAAGAATAAAACAAGGCTGTTGATTGACCTCATCCCCTAGAGGAGGTGCCTCTGTCAGGTTGTTAGGGTGACGTGGAAGAAGCTTGTGCTGCTGTTAGCTGATGCTCTGAATACACGCAGGGCTTTAATTTCCAGTGCCTTCCACACAACACCTGCCAAAAGCACTGAGCAGCCTTCCAAGAAACTAACTTTTTAGTGGTGCCCTGGACCTGCATTGCTTTCTCTAGATGCAGCATTACAAGATCTTTGCCCTCTGCTGCTGTGTTGATGCTGCACTCCTCTCTAGCCATGCACAGTGGCGCACACACCTAGAAATTCTGAAAGAGGAATGGAAAGTGTCTGGGATACAGCCTTGCATTGGAGAGTCTGATCGGCAGCCTGGCTGTAACAGAGAAACATGAACTTCCTCCATGAAGTCAGCTTGTTGAATTCAGAAATCAAGACCGTTGTTAATGAATCAGCACAGTACATTCTTTACATGGAAAAGTCATGTGTATGCCTGTTCCTACCACTGCCAAAGCATGCAGAAATCCTGCAGAAATGAGGCGTGCAAGGTTCAGCTGATTGATTAATGGAGCATATAAACCGGAAATTTTAACCATTTCGGTACCAGCTATCATTGGGTGCCAGTTTGTTTATGTAAAAATTGATGTGTGCTGCATTTACTTTCACTAGACTATTAACTGTTTTCCTGCAACATGTCAAAAATGGAATTTCTGATATTTTGATGATGGTTTTTGTCCCAAATTGAACCAAAAAGTCAAAATATCCAAACTTTTCACACCACGAAAAGCTCAGAAAGAATTCTGTTACAGAGGTTGAAAAGTTTTGCTCGTTTCAACATTTTCAACCAGAACAAACATGTTGGCATTCCCTAACTGAAATCTTTCATTTCACTTTGCCAACTGAAATGGAAATAATTTATTTTGGGTCTTGTTGATGTTAATCTCTGTGTGCACATAAGCCTCTGCAGTGTTTCATGGGAATTGTAGTTTCAGGTTAATCCAAAATGATGCATTTCATTTAGGTTTTCTCTATGGAAATTTTACTAAAATTAATGTATTTTTCCCCTTGCAGAAAATGTTGAGTTTGAATACACCAATTTTTTTTTTCAACAGAAAAATAGTGGGTTCGAAATTTTTTACCAGCTTTAATAAAACCTGATTATATTAGGTTCATTTGCTTTTTCATGCCTAGAATAGATGGGTTGCCTAATAGGAATGGATTTCTAACTAAAGTCTGGACAAAAATTCTACTGGAAACTTAAAAAAAAAAACCAAAACCAAAACACCATTGTCATTCAGACAAGAGATTTCAATTCTGCAAATGCTCAAGGCAGGTTTCCTGTATTCTGCCTGGAATCCACAGTATTTTTTACAAGATGGATAAATACCATCTCTTCTTTTCTTCCGCAGCCTCGTTTCCCCATTAGCCTTGATATTGTGCTCACATTGAATGATTACACTGGTGTACGGCACAGTATTTTATAGAATTGCCATGTGAGAAGTCCTATAGAGTTACATTGCTAAGTAGGTGGAATATGGTGCAAATGAACATGTTGTTGGGCAGCAAATACCCAGTGGCTTTTCTTTTTCTGGAGACTAATGAATGCATCTGTGATTTAGCAGCAGTAACTTTTGTATCGTTCTTATTTTTAGTGATGATAACACAAGAAAAGATTTAAAGGCACTGTCTGCGTTTCCGACCAAGACATTGCAGGAACATCCCTCACTCGCTTACTGGTAAGCTCCTCACTAATATAGAAATGTAAATATGAGTAGCAATTAGTGGCCATCAGATTAGTTTTGCACACTGTGGCTACGTCTACTCTACAAGGTTTTTGCGCAAAAACAGCTGTCCACACCTCAAATGAGCTCTTGCACAATTAAATGGGCAGTTAAACGGCAGAACAGAGGGCTTTTTCCGCCATAGGTAAACCTCCTTTTCTGAGGCATAACTGCTTTTAGCGCTACAGCTATTGCGCAAGAAGGCAAGTGTAGACACTTGCACAAGAAACCCCTATTAAAAAAAGCACAGGTGCTCTGATGGCCATTCTGTGAATGGCCATCAGAGCTTTCTTGCACAAGGGCGTCCAGCAGTGTGGACACACTCTTGCGCAAAAGCACATGGCTTTTGTGATGTGCTTTGAGGTGTGGATGTGCACTTGTGCAAGAAGTTTTTGCGCAAAAACTCTAGCACGAAAGGCTTCTTGCGCAAGAAGCATGTAGTGTAGACGTAGCCTGTTTGTATAGGTTATAGCATGTATTATAAATGGGTTTGATCCCCAGTCCTGTATCTAAACACTTCCAGTCTTTAGGGGGTTCTGAATACAAATCCAAACCTGGATTCTAGTGTGGTTGTTAGCCCCTACCTTTGTGACAGGATCAAACAAAATCTCTGGATCACCAAACTTGCGGGGGACTTGAAATCCAAACTCCAGCTCAGCTCTGAATTTTTCAGATGGTACCTGTTATTTGTAGCAGGCATGAGCCAACAAGCCAGTGGCAGCCAGCCCTCCACCACTCCCCAGGAGGAGTCTGCCAGCTCCCAGGAGTGTGCCAGGGCCCAGAGAAGGTGGGCACCTTCCTGGTCCAGGGTGGAGATCATGGACCTTATTCAGGTTTGGGGGGGATGCCCCCAACGTCCATTATCTCTGCACTAGATGGAGGAATGCGGCCGTCTATGGCAGGATAGCTGCCAGCCTGGCCACCAAAGGCCACATGCGAACCCAGGAGCAGGTCTGCATGAAAATCAAGTTGGTCCGGTGAGAACCCCAACCCTGAGCCCTGAGCTTCCTCTCCCCTTTATTCCCCTTGCTTCCCCCTTCTAGCTCCCTCCTCCCAGGTTTCCCCCTCCCCTCTCCCATCCTCTCTTCTCCCCTCTCCCGCCTCCTTTCCCCAGTCTCACTAGAGTTTTATCTCCCCCCCCCCCCAGTTTTGTTAAATAAAGAGCGTTTGTGTTCATGAAAATACACGTATTTTATTTGACATCAGGAAGGGGGGTTAGGGAGGGGTAAGTGGAAGGACATGAGGAAGGAATGAGGCACAAGCCCCCAGTGGGGCAGACCAGGGAGGCTCTTAGTGCTCCTCAGGGTGGAAGCTCTCCCACAGGGCCTCCTGGATACTGACAGCCCCCCGATGGACCTCCCAGATAGCAGCCTGCAGCAAGTGCAGCCAGGCTTGCAGCAACGCGTCCAAGAGAAGCACCAGAGTGCCCAGGGGCAGGTCTGGCTCCATGTTGCAGAGTGCTGTGGTGTCCCGAGTGAGGGCAACCAGAGCACACAGAGACAAAATGCTTTGCTGTCCTTCATCGAGGTAGGCAAGCAAGCAAGGAAAGCTGAGAACCGGCTGTCCGGGGGGGGTCCCTTTAAGCACAGGCCTCAGATTGTGTGGCTGCTGCCTGAGGCTAAGTAGCTCCTGACTTGATGCCCTGCCGGACCTGGTTCCAGCTAGCCTTAAATGCGATTCAGCATCCTCTCAGTTTGGACGCGCTATTTCGAAATAGCAAAACGCTATTTCGAAATGCATTTTGTGTGTAGACGCGTTATTTCGAAATAACTTATTTCAAAATAATGCTGTAGTGTAGACATACCCTAAGAGCGCTAGCAGTCTGAATGCATATTGTATTTCTGATAACAGAAGAACAGAATGTAAACACATGTGATAGTGACACTGGTTTACGTTGTTGATTATATTAGGTTCATTTGTTACAAGGCTCTGACTAAAAATAACCTGTAGGACTATGTAGCAATTAGCACATCCATTATAACTTTTCTTTGTCTCACATATGCAGCACAAGCAACTATCTGAAGTTCTGGGTTCTTTAGACGTTTGATATGAATTTATCCAGTTAGTGCCATTATCCTACACTAGCATCTGCAACAAAGCTGGTTGATCTGAAATGATTACTTAATTAGACTCTGGAACATTGGACAATATAGTTAGAGTTAGACAGAAGGTTCCATTCTGCACAATGAAGAAATGAAGTCATCACAAAACTGAAACTACTGAGAAATGATCAATAAAGCACTTTTTCCGCATGCTAGGCATGGGTTTGAATATCATCAAATGTTACTACATATTTTTAAAAAATCACTCAGCGTCTAAATTGATTTTGTGTTTGTTTTGCAGCGAGGACAGAGTAATTGAACATTATATAAAAATTAAAGGTCTGACCAGAGGACAAGCTATTATTCAGTGAGTGTATCGCTTATTTAAGTTGGGGGTATTTTCTGAAATATTTTCTCTTGCTATGTGGGAACGCATGCTGTTCTAGTAATCATTCCTTGTGGACTTTCACCATTTATATCTGTAGCAATGGCATTTTTGATTGACAGCAAACTTACATTAACCCATGTCTTAAATTCTGCATTTCACAAGTCCCCAGTTAAGATTTCACCTCATTTAAATATCTTCAATATGCAAAAAATGATGATGGCCTCTTTTAATACCAGTACCAGAAGGGTTGCCTCCGACCTTCGTTTGCTAACAGTAAATTTTTACTCCAAAACCTAAAGGAGGATGTCGAACGTAAGGTGTGTAAGGATAGCAAATATATTTACTGATTTTGGTTCCCAAAAGGTGAGTGACTTGGGGGCCATTCCAAAGCCAATTGAAATCAATGGAGAGATTCCCAGGGTTCCCATTGACTTTGCTGAGCTTTCTTTCAGACCCTAGAAGTGCTTAGTGGAGGCGAATGTAGTCTAAAATGTAATATGCCCAGAGGTTTGAGAAGAGCTACATGGTTATATGAAGCAGACAGCATGCAAGTTTCCCCACATGTTTCTCTCACTGCACCTTTCTCCTAACCAGTAAAAGTCCTGCTATTAAGTCCTCAGACTCTTTCAAGTAGGAATGTAGAATAAATTATCTTTTCGGAGGCTCATTAACCCATTCAATTGCCAACGCGTTGAATCTCCTAGGCCCTTAATGGCATAATTGTATTACGAGTACTACTTCAAAACCACTTCTTTTTTGATGTTACCATAACGCTCCTTCCCATTTTGCCAAGTCATCAGAATTAAAGGAGTGTCGGTAACTCTTTCCCTGCAGCATTCTATGTTGGATGGTTTAGACGCAACAAATTCTGCATCTTGGCAGGGGGTAAGGTGAGAGCGGTGGTTTTCAAACTTTTTTTCTCATAATCCAATGGAAGAAAATTGCTAGTGCTGGGATGCAACATAATTTGACTGGCGTGTGGGCTCCGTGGTGGGGCTGAGGAGGAGAGCTTTGGGGTGTAGAAGGGGACTCCGGCTTTGGGAAGGGGTCAAGACTGGGGCAGGAGGGGCTCACCTCGAGCGACTCCTGGTCAGCAGTACAGGTGCTAAGGCAGCTTCCTGCCTCGCTTTGCACCGCAGACTGTGCTGTGCCCCAGAAGCAGCCAGTAACAGGTTCCCAGCCAATGGAAGTGTGGAGCTCATGCTCAGGGCACGAGCAGTGCACGAAGCCCTATGCGCTAAGCTGGGCCCGTTGCTGGCTGTTTCTGGGGTGCAGCACAGTCTGTGGTACCAGGACAACCAGGTAGCCTGCTTTAGTACCCCCACTGTCACATGATCCCCCTGCAGCAATGAGACCCAGTGCCTGACATTTCATGACCCAATATTGGGCTGCTTCCCGTAGTTTGAAAACCACTGGACTAGATGATCTTGCGGTTGCTTCTAACTATATGATTCTAACATTTCAGAAGAGACCTTTCAACGTGTAGGGCTAGTCTCAGCTTCTCAACTCGTGATGAGAGAAGTTACAGGGAACAGTTACTGTATTTTTCACAATTTTGTTGCACGTGCACAGAAATTTTGCCATTGGCTTCAGCTGGGCTGGAATTGTCCCTCTGTTCCCAGGGGAGGGTGCTGAACCTGTCACTGAATATGCAAAAGATAAATGGCTTGCTCTCAATGCTTATGTAAAAGATTATATGTTACTAGGCATTACTCTCCAGAGCAACTCATCAGAGGCACTGTAAATCTGTCTACAGGTATATGACCGTGGTAGAAGCTCTGCCTACATATGGAGTCCATTACTATGGAGTAAAGGTTAGTGACTCTTCATAGATCACGCGATTGCGTTCTTGAAAAACAGTTTCATGGTGCAGCATTGGCCTGTCAGGATTAAAAATTGTACTTCTGATTCCTACTTCATTCAGCGCTCTTACAGAACTGTCATCTTCTTGGTGGCCTGCAAATCATTTAGAGAGAGGGCAGAAGGGAATCTTTCTTTAAAAAAATTCCACAAACTTCCCGGTAATCCTGTCGTCCTAATTACACTGGGTATCACGTCTAGCTTGCAAGTGTTGCACTTCTCCAGAGGCAGGGCAGATGGTTAATCAAGACTAGAAAAATGTAACAGAGAAAAGGCGAAGGGTACATCTCGGCTGTAGCCAGGGGTGTGGTTTACAGCGTGTGCAGGAATACCCACGCTAACTGTCCTTTACCTGTGTCAAGGCTGATTCCCCACTCTGGCACGATGAATGCAGAAGTGGGGGCCCACAAAAGTACCCCAAAACCTTCTCTCTCCAGGCTTTGGTATAAAACTTTCCCCCCAAAATCCTAAAAACCTAGATTTGGGGGATAAAAAAATCCGCTGCCACCATCAAGTGTTTCTGAACCCATAAACAGGGGTGGACACTTGAAACCAATCCCAGGGGCACCCTAAGCTCTTTTCTCAAAAGAGCTTGAAAAGAAAAGAGAAAATACAAGTTTCCATCCGCGATTGCTGTCCCCTAATCAGAGGCATGCAGATCCCAGAGGCAGATGTTCCAGGATGCAGAAATGAACCAATATCAGGTCCAGTAATAAAAAAGAAAGAACTTTATTTCTCAAAACAATACTCCTGTTTCAGACATAATGACTAGATGGAAAAGTGACCAATTAATAAACTCATGGGGGACTCCCATGGGCCAAAACTTAGTTACAAAGGAGAGGAAAACCCATTTCTAAATGCACAGACATCAGATTCCCATTCCCAAACAATAAAACCTAATGGATTTATGTAGCCTTTGCCCTACTTACAGATGGTGAAGAGTCTTTTTTTAGAGAGGGATATGTTGTCTGTCCCCCTGAGTATCTGGAGAGTCAGCTGCCCAGGGACAAAGGAAAGAAAAACCAAAAATTCCTTTGTCCCAGTTTAAAATTCCTACCTGCATTTCTATTGGCTGACTGCTACCTGGCTAGGTACAGCTAACCCCTTAGTCCCCAGGCTGCTGCCCATCCCTCATGACCATGACAACCTGGCTCACTAAAAATAGCAGTGAGAACACAGTGGTGGGGGCTGAAGTACTGGCTGCACAGTCGAATACAAACCAAGGGGGTCAGGCAGGCATACTCGCAGAGCGATGGTAGCTTAATGATAGCGCAGGCACATCTACATGAGCTGCAGACCAGGTCCCCCCGCTTCCCCCCGCGCCCGTGGCAGTGTAAATGCATCCAGCCTTATGGCGGTGTGAAGAGTGAGATCCTGCTGCCATTCCCGCATGCAGCATTCTCTTCTTTCCTAGCCCCATAACATCTGAAGCATTTTGTTTCAATCCTGCTAACAAAGTTTCTGTGTATCTGGACAGTTTTTTGAAGAGGGTGAGGCAGTAGTTAAATAACACTGGAAACAAATCCTGCGTAAATGGGCAAAGTATGGAACAAAAAAGGCTTTCTTGCATGTTAGGGTGTCTCTCCGGCTGGGATCATGGCCAGCAACTATGGTGGATGAGGAGCATTCGAGCAGTCTTCTGTTCTCTTTCTGCATTTATGTAGTTAGCTAGTTAGTTGGTTTAGTTAGTTATCATGCAATGCAGCTGTATTGTATATACAGCCATTGACCACACCTTCTGCTGCCTCAAAGCCTTTCCTCCCCTTCAGTCCCTCATGCAGGGAGCAACACCCACGTCTTCATTGCCTTTGCTCCGGCCAACAGATAGCTCCCATTTTGCCTCTGCTCCGTCTGAGCCGACAATGGCAGAGCCCTTGCATAACAATCTCACTGCTTGATTGCAGGTTTGTTTGCAGAGTAACCCGCTGATACTTGTCACAGAATGAAACAAAAAATTCAAAGATTGTATAGTATTTATCTAACTCCTAATTAGACCTTGGCTCTTGTGTTTTTCCATTTTACAGGATAAACAAGGAATCCCGTGGTGGCTTGGCATCAGTTATAAAGGAATAGGACAATACGACTTGCAAGACAAAGTCAAGCCTAGAAAAGTAAGCTGTTGGGTTTTTTGCCATGTCAAAATATGTCTTTTTTTTTTTTTTTTTTTTTTTTTAAAGCCATGGCTAGTGAGTATCCCAAGGAAAATGAAAGTTTAGACACCATGAATTCTGGAAAATTGGAGAGGGAAAGCATATTTCTTCTCCAGCAGCCATACAAAAGCTGGGTTCACATGTGCTGCTGATGAATTTAAAGGTCTCGGCACATTCATTACCGGACTTTTAACTAGATCATCCCACAGATGTAGCTAGGGGTCTCTGCTTTCCATGGGTTCAGAGGCATTGGTCCTGACTTTAGTATTTCCTCAAGCAAAATCTCTCCTGATTTCTGTGGGTGGAGTGTGTGTGTGAAATGACCAGCAGTGTCATCTGCATCTTTATCCACAAAAATGAACTGCGGATATCTGCACTGACATCTGCAGATGTGGATACCTGTGACTATAAAGTAGATAGTTGCAAATTTTCAGTGTTACATAAGAATGTCCGTACTGGGTCAGACCAAAAGTCCATCTAGCCCAGTATCCTGTCTGCCAACAGTGGCTAATGCCAGAGGCCCCACAGGGAATGAACAGAACAGGTAGTCATCAATTGATCCCTTCCCTGTTACTCATTTTTGTCCTCTGACAAACAGAGGCAAGGGACACCATTCCTACCCATCCTGGCTAATAGCTATTGGTGGACCTAACCTCCATGAATTTATCTAGTTCCTTTTTTGAACCCTGTTGAAGTCCTGGTCTTCATAACATCCTCTGGCAAGGAGTTCCACAGGTTGGCTAGGTGTTGCATGAAGAAATACTTCCTTTTGTTTGTTTTACACCAGTTACCTATTAATTTCATTTGGTGACCGCTCAAAAATGAGCTGTGGATAACTGCATCCACATCCATGGGTATCTGCATTTTGAGACAAAGCAGATATGCGCAGATTTGCAGGGCTCCCATGATCAGTGAATCAGGCCATAAGACCAGTCCAGTGTCTTGCATGGGTGAGATATTGCGTGAAACCTTGGTGAAGCTGCAGGCCAAGCTCTGATTCCCTGGCTGTGTGTAACGGTAGGTGGTAGGTGAGAGCATGTGCTGGAATATCCGAGGCACTCCACTCTGGGAAGCTGAGTAATTCCTGCCACTCGTTTCCATTTCTAAAGCAAAGCAGAGGGCCCTGTATCCCCTCACTGGCTCCCTACAAGCCGCCTATCAGCAAGCCCTAACAGGCACCGCTGTTGGCAAGCTGTCCTACCACCCAAACACGTGAGGTGCACGGGAACTGTTCCAGCTGACTGAGTCTCATTCAGAGCTTGGAATGAGCCCAGGAGGTCTATAGAAAATTGGCTTCCTGGATTGGGTGGCGGGGGGGCAGAGGTTCAGCATGTGCACAAACTGCTATGGGGGAGATACACCTGGTTTCTCTCTTATAGCCAGGTCTCCTCTGTCCCCTGCATGTCTGAGTCACAGAAGCCATACAGAACTAGTTTGCGGGTATGCTTCCTACCCCCGGGATCTGGGCAGGATCGAGCATTCTTCTTCCGGCAGCGCCTTCTTCCGATCAGTTTAGACCTCGGCAAAAGGAAACTGAAAATTGCCTTCTCTGGGCGATTGTTGAAAACACTTGATGGATGGGGCCAGTTATGTCCAGCACCCAGGGCAAGAAAGTGTTTGTGCAACTGAATTAGTATTCTGCTGAATTCCTGTTGTACCTGTGGGGTAACCGTTCTTCACACCAGCTGGGAAGACTGGATAACCACAAGGTCGGCAAGGCCCAAATTCCAACCGCCACATCCAACCACCCTCATTGCAGGAGGAATAACAGGTAGTTCGAAATAGGGCTTTCTTTCGAATGCCCATTTCACTGCCGCGTGTAGACGTGGGCAGTTATTCCGGGCTTGTAAATTTCAAAAAGTGGCGCCTGGCTGGGAAGATGCAAATCAAGCGTGGGATATTTAAATCCCGGGCTTCATTTGCAATTCCGAATGCCTACATTTGCAGCCCTATTCTGAAATAGGCTGCAAGTGTAGACATGTCCCTAGAGAACATGACTGTGAAGGAAGACTGAAGGAATTGGTCTTGTTTAGTTTGGAAAGGAGAAGACTGAGAGGGGACATAATAGCGGTTTTCAGGTATCTAAAAGGGTGTCACGAGGAGGGAGAAAAATTGTTCTCCTTAGCCTCTGAGGATATAGGACAAGAAGCAATGGGCTGAAACTGTAGCAAGGGAGGTTTAGGTTGGACGTTAGGAAAAACTTCCTAGCTGTCAGGGTGGTTAAACACTGGAATAAGTTGCCTAGGGAGGTTGTGGAATCTCCATCTCTGAAGATATTTAAGAGCAGGTTGGATAGACATCTATCAGGGATGGTCTAGACAGTATTTGGTCCTGCTATGAGGACAGGGGACTGGACTCAATGACCTCTCAAGGTCCTTTCCAGTTCTATGATTCACTACAGGGGACTGGACTCAATGACCTCTCAAGGTCCCTTCCAGTTCTATGATTCTACAATTCTATGATTCACTCATCAGAAACTCTCCAAGCCTGTATTCAATTAAAACACGTTAACTAGACCCACTTGGATTGACACAATGGCAATGAAAAGACAATGAAAAACTCTTCTCCTTAAAAGAGAGGAACCTCAGGCCCCCCATATCGCTCTAGGCAGAGAAGGCCACACTGCATACTGAAGTAAACAGACTGGATCAGCAAGGCGAGCTGCAGTCCGGAGATAAAGAGAGACTCACTGAAAGCAACTTCTGAAGTGAAGATGGATGAAATAATCTCTACATAGGTAATCTGCAGCTTGGCCAACACTTATGCATGTGTAAGGTTACCCATGTGAGCAGTCCCATAAAGCAGCTACTCCTTTGCATGAGTGTTGGCAGGGCCAGCACCACGGTTTGTCATCAAGGGCCCAGCCTTCGTGTGAGCAGTCCTGTTAAAGCTAATGGAAGTGTTCACGAAGGAACTCCTCACCAGAGGAAGGCTTTCCCGCCCCACCAGCTGTCCGTGATTGTTTCTTCATCCAGCCATCACTTACATCTTTAAAAACAGGAAAGCCCAGCCTGCTGTTGGTTACATTTTGACATGGCAGGTCTCACTTCCTGTGTTAATCAGCTGCACACACACTTCTAATGTATCTAACTTGAAGGGTGGTGCAGTTTTGGCCACATGTTTTTTTAATTTTGTTGAGGCCATTGGGGTCACTAAAAGAAAGATCCTGCATAGACGTCAGAGACACAGTAATGTGGAACTGGAAGGGAGCTCAGGAGGGCATCTAGCCTGCCCCTCACGTTAATTATGACCGATACATTGATTATGTTTGGAAGTAGTTTGACGCTGACAGAACTGTCACTAATTTCAGTAGGCAGGACTGGCTTTTTTCCAAGAAGCCCATCCTGCCCTTGATATTAGTGGCAGCTCTGTCACTGGCTACGGGGGAGCTGAGGGAATTGCTGTGTTCCAGGGCTGAGATATACCGATGGTGACAAGTGAGGTTTGGGAGATTTTTCTGGCTTACATCTCCAAAGGCCAGGGGAATTTCCATGAATGAGAGGAAATGGATGACACGTTAAGTGTCAGTATGGTTCAGGTGATAAATATTCTCCGCTCTGGGACGTAAGATCATTGAGATCTTTGACAGATCGCTTCAGAACTCATGCCCATTTTTAAACTCAAGCCCAGCATGCTGCAGTCCTGTTATGGTGCCAAAAGCCTGCATTCAGACCATGAAGTAAGGTGTCTTCTGCTCATCTTTGTTGATTGTGCAGACATTATCGAAAGATCCCATTCCAGATTCCCTGTTGAATAGATTAGGCGATAACACAGGTATCCTGGCCAGCCGCCTTCTTCTAAGGAACATCAATTCTGCCGTCCAAAGCCCTTTGTGTCCATTTAGAACACAGGATGGCTCTTCCATTTGCCTAGAACAATATCCAGCTTATTAATATGCAGTACCTTTGTGTCTGAAAATGAAACGAGATTCCATTATATACTGCAATAAACCACTGTCTGGTGATCTAATGAGAGAGGAAATTTGAAAAGATAATGGCAGCGTTAGTCAAAAAGTAAGCAAGCTCAGCTAAGTTTTGTCCTGGTCTGGCCTATTCCTGTATTCAAGATACTGCAGTACTGAATGTAGTTCTAATGCCTCAATGCAAAAAATAGATCTTATTAAGGTGCTGTATTAAAGTGACAGATATTTCAATATCAATTTCCTTCCCCACACAATAGCCTTCAGGAGTGTTGTTTAAAGCATATTAGCTTTGAAAATAGATAATGCATATGATAGGTTTTTACAAAATGAAGAAATAGGTATCTAAATCTTGCTGCTGCACGTTTTCTCTTATAAACCTATTTCTTAATATACGTTTTCTGTCCTGCATTGTTCAGCTGTTCAGAATACAACAGAATTGGCACTGAATTCTCAGCAAGATCTTCTAATTATGCAAAGATCCCATTTGCAATATGTTTCTCACCCAGGAGAAGCCTTTGAGTTCGAATCCGAATACTGATTGAAAATAAACATAGGGCTTGTAATAAGACTATTCTATGAAAAGCAGTGACTTCTAGATCCAGACAGTTGTTTGAACTTTATCCCTTTAAACACACATACATTTTATGGTTGGTTTGCTTGGTTGTTGCAAAATTTCTATGGATTTTGCCAGGACTGTCAATCAAGTGAAAATATGGATTGATTTTTGGGACATTAGAAAAAGAATTCCTCAGCAGAAAAGGTTTTATAAAGCTCTCCTTCTGACTAAGGATTTAATATTCAGAATCTCACTCTCCCTTTATTACCAACTCAGCATTAGTTACAAAGCCCAATGCCCAATTATAGGATCCCATATGGAGAATAAGGTTGGAGAAGGATATTAATCCTCATGTGCACACACTAACTGCTTTGTATACATTTTCTGATTTTCCTTTGAAAGGAAAAACCACGGCATGTGCCTGCAGATGAGATGCTTAAAACAAAAAGGATGTCATCACCACCTTCCATGCTCCTCTGACCTCCACAAATGATTGCTTGCAGTGTACGTAAAACCAAAGAGCCTAAGGAGTCTAGTCTCCGTGATTGTGAGGATAATACGGCTCTGGGTAAATGCCTTGTTCTGGCCTGTAAATATCCTCCGCTCAGCCCCAGAATTACACTGTGTGCCCTGTTGTTCAGTATCTGTGCTCAACCAAACTAATCACGCAGATCCCAAAGCCAGAAGTTTTATATTTTGTATCTTCAGATTTTCACTCCTCGTTAAGATGCTCTGGGGGAATCACCCGCCATTTTCTTGCACAAAGTTACGGGCAGACAAGACTGATGGGTGCACTAATTGCCTCCTAGAAGCTTCCGGTAAATACCTCCCCCCCAAAATGGGCTCCCCCTCCCCTCCCTCCGAAGTCCAGCCCACATGGAACATTGCCATCAGCCTTGTATAGAAAATGTTCAAGTAAATTTGCTTTTCTTCAGAACTTCAGGCCTGATTGACCATTCTGTTATTTCAGGGTTTTTTAAAAAAACACTTTCCTGCAGTTCATGTTTCTTTGCTTCCTGTACTCCCTCACCTGTGTGTGTCTACCTGTTGTGCCTCATCTTGTCTCTGGATTACAAGCCATATGGGGCAGGGTATGACAGAGTGCTGAGAGATGAACCATGGTCACTATTTGCACTCATCACGTTGCTGTGAAAATGCCTAATTGGCCAAGTGAGCCCGGGGTTACCGGGTCAGACTGAGGTTAGGAAATTAATCAGCTAATTAGCCAATGACCAGTTAAGGTATTTAAAAAGAGCACAGGAAGGAAATGTGTGAAAAAGGAATAGGGTGGTCCTGGGGAGAAAGGAAGGCAGGCTGGCTAGGAGAGGTTGATAAGGTGAGTAATTTAAATAGTAACCCCTCAGGTACTATTCCACTTGGAAGAAGGGACCAGAAATCTGGAAAACAGTGCCCAGGTAGATGACCCAATATGCATTGGTGAACGTATTGAGACAAGCAAGCTTATATTTGTGGAAAGAGGTGGGGATGTGGTAGGTAGGAATGTTTCTCTGTTTTGAGTTTGTATAGTGCCTAACACACTAAAGTCCTGGTCCAGGTCTGGGGCTCCTATGTGCTACCATGATAGAAATAAACCATTAATAATAAATAAAGAGTAGTCCAATAAAAGCACAAGTCCATGGCCTGATTCACCATGACACTATCGAGTTTTAATCCAAGTATCACTGGCACTTTGAGAAATAATAGCAGAAAATCTAGTGGCGAGTTTCTTCTAACTTTTCATGGTAATAAATGACATTGATATGCTTTTTAAAAATGTCTTTCAAGCAGTTATTGCTGCCTAGAAAATGTTATGCTCGGTGAGAATAATTTTAATCCATTTGTGTTACAATGCATGTGGATCCATAATTCTGAAGTGTCTTTTTGAGGAAAAAAAATTATAATTTTATACTGCAATATTATTTTCCCCAGAGCAGTCTGGTTGCTTGAATCATGGGTTGACGTATACATGTTGTACAACATTCCTAATTTTAGTTGCTTCATCACCGTCTACTTTGTATTTAAATGACTAACTATTAAATATTGCCAAAAACAACCTCTTCTCTTGCAAATGCATCACTGCCTTTGCATTGGAAGGACAGTGTGGTCTATAATCAGAGTTTTTCTGGATCAGAAATGACCACCTCTCTCGTAGAGCATCTCTCCAGCATCTTCAGTGTATGAAAAGTCTCCTTTAAAATCTTCCATGATTGTAACCCACACAAATGCATGCACAGTCAGTCCAACTCTACCTAGTCATAAGCCAGGATAAATTGATGTCTGCAGTCATGTTTTACACCAGGGTTGATTCTTTCACCTTCTCTGTTGTTGAAGCTACATCGTTGATTTAGATTGAGCACATTTCTCTTGAACTAACCCTAACTTTTATGAGTTTATGGTTTATTACATTACCTGTATAGCAGATCCTCAGAGTTATGAACACCTCGGGAATGGGGGTTGTTCATAACTCAGAAATGTTTGTAACTCTGAACAAATCACTATGGTTGTTCTTTCAAAAGTTTACATTGACTTAATATAGTTTGAGACTTTACCACGCAGAAGACAAACACTGCTTTCCCTTTATTTTTTTTTTAGTAGTTTAACACACTACTGTGCTTGGTTTTTCATGTTTTTGTCTCTGCCACTGTCTCAGTGCGCACTTCCAGTTCCAGATGAGGTGTGTGGTTGACTGGTCAGTTTGTAACTACTGTATTTAACTCCCCCCTCGTTCTTATGGCACAATTGCCCCTGAGCATGTAGTCAGTACAGAACAGACTTGTCCTACAAACAGAACCTCAGAGTTCAGATCTAAATCTGGATCCGAATTTTCAGAAACTTTGGGGCTGCTTCTCGGTTTTTTCCCCGTAACATTCCCTGACGTATTAAATAGGAGGATCAGGGTTAGATTGCAAGCTTGCGGAGGCTGCCTTTTTGTTCTATGACTATCCAACACATTTGGGTCCTGCTAATTACTGGAGCTTATCGATGCTCAGGCCTGCCGACAAAGAGGGGCAAAGAGGGCAATTGCCCTGGGACCCAGAGAGTCAAAAGGGCCCAGAGCTCTCGGCTACTGCCATTGCGACTGCGGCAGTAGCAGCTGGAGCCCCAGACCCCTTTGAATTGCCACTGGAGTGCTGCTCCATGCGGCTTTGAGGTTGTGGGGGGGTCGCACCGTGGTCTGGATGGTGATAAGGGCTGACTACCCTCAGTCCCGCCCCTTCCACTTGAGGCCCCGCCCCTTCTGGGGATGTAGAGCTGCCCCCGCAAACACACACTTTGGCCTGGGGCCCGTTCTGGCTGTTGGCCCCACTATCAGTTCTACTGTTGTAGGGATAATATTGTAGGGTAGTTTTGTATGAACGAACTGGAGAGCCCAGCATCTGTTTGATATGGGGATTCATACAAAGGATAATCGAATGAATGGTATATTACTGAACAGGGTTATTGTTTCATAATATGGTCCTGATGATTCCTTGATTTTTTTTATATCTACCTTGGATATGTTTAATTATTAAAAATATAGTTAATTGGGTTTGTGATGACTGGGAGAACTATATGGTAAATTGCCTGGAGCGTACAAAGATAGCAGATCTGCTGAGATGTCTAGACAGACCTCTGCAGTGCAGAGGAGGAGCACTGCAGTGCAGAGGAGGTGGTTGTGGTACATGTAGGTTCCAGTGACAGAGGGAATGGTAGCAGAGAAAAGCCAAAGTTAGGCTGCTAGGTAAGAGATTAAAGTCCAGGACCTCCAAAGCAGTGTTCTCTGAAATGCATCCAGTTCCACGTGCAGGGCCAGGTAGACATGCAGAACTGCAGGGCCCCAATGCACAGATGAAATGATGGTGTAGGGAGGAGGGGTTTAGGTCAATTAAGAACTGGGGAAACTTTTGGGAAAGGAGGAGCCTGTGTCACAAGGACAGGCTTCACCTAAATCAAACCGGAGCCAGATTGCTGGCATGTAAAACTAAAAAGTTCATAGAGGATTTTTTAAGCAAAGGGACAGCTGGCATGCAGAGGAGCACGTGGTTCAGACAGACACATTCCACGGGGGAGGATTTATTAAAGGGGACCCTCTCTATCCTAGTAAAGAGGAGGGGGTAGAGGATGATAAAATAAAGGTAGGAACTGAAGAGAAACAGTGACACAAAGAGAGTCTCATTCATTGCATCACATGAGGACAATGAAATACTGACAGATTTTATAAATGCTTGTATATGAATTCAAGAGGAGTAAATACTGAGAGGAGTGAAGATGAATGCTTGGTATTAAATGAGGATACCCCTTCACATAACACAAGAACCAGGAGTCACCCAATGAAATGAATAGGAAGCAGATTAAAAACTAACATAAGGTAGTACTCCGTCACTCAGCACATAGTCATCCTGAGAAGCTGGTTGCCAGGGAGACTGTGAAGACCTGAAGTATCACCTGGTTCAAAAAAGAATGGGGTACGTTTGTGGGCGGTAGTTCCGTCAGTCACTGTGGGCTAGGATGGTCAGAGATGCAACCCCATGCTCTGGTTGTCCCTAAACCTCCAACAGCCAGATGTTGGGCTTGACAACACTGCGATAAATGCCCTATTCTGTTCATTCCCTCTGAAGCATCTGGCACTAGCCGCTTTCAGACAGGACACAGGCCTAGATGGACCATTGGTTTGTCCCAGTTATGTCTAGCCTTATATTCTTACTTCTCTCGCTCACTTTCAGTTAAGTGGGGGAGCGGGGTGGGCGGGTGGTTTTCTGCCTCGTAACATGGAACTGAAGAATGTAACCAGGTTTAGAATGATAGAAATAAAGGTACATTAAAAATAGACCCAAATAAATCCTTCAGAGGTTGCTGTTGATAAATGAAGTCCTGCTTAATGCTTATGGACAATTAGGCATTGCTAACTAGCGTTGCCTTTCTGAGGATCTTCTCATGTCTTTAAAAAACAATAACAGGGCCAAATTCTGCACTTGAAGTCACACACATCTCCCATTGAACTTAATGCGGGTCTTGAATGATGTAAGAGGATGGACAAGTGTTTTTATAAACACTTATTAGCTCAGATGCTCGTATCTGGATTAAGGTAATTTGTGCAGATTGCAGATTATTCACAAAAACATTTTAATTACGTTAATTATTTCTAATTATTCTTCCTGCCTTCCCTTTCCATTTTGCTACATGTATATATTAAAAGAGATGAAAATTAGGTAGGATTTTAAAACAGGTTTATACAGGTTCAGGTCAGGTTTAATAGGGAAAGGATTTGTGCAGTGGGAGCTTCCTGGAGTCTGGACCTCTGGATTTGTCCTCTGATCTAGAAAACCTATTTGTAAGCAGAATCTTGTACAAATCTGTTTCACTCCCTTTGATTTTTCTCCCATATTCAGTGGCCTTTCTTTTCCTGTTCATCCCTTATGACCTGTCTCTATTTCTGTCAGAAAATAAGGAGGAAACACCTTAATTTACTCATCACTAATAGAAGGTCATTAGATTTTATTTGCTTATTTATTTTTAAGTTACTCTGTGTAAATATTATTTGCCCATATACTATTCTGTGATTACCTAGACAGTCATTCATCTTTTTAAAAGGACAGGATGGAAGTATAATTACTTCATTTAAATATGTTTCATACTAAATGCCATTGGAAAACTGTCTGTATTTAAATATGCATGCAGAAAATTCGGAGACCATAGGAGAGCATATTGTTTAGTCATACAAGTTATTAACTAACAGCTTATTATTTCTTAGTAGTTATTTGAAAGCATGCTATGCTGTAAGTACATATAATGAACCCATAGATCCCTGCTACAGCGAACTGTAGCCTTCAGACCAATTACTGATTTTTAGCATTTCTCGTGTCAATAGATACAGAATAAAGCAACCAAAGCAAAGTTATATGCAACATTAATTTCTGACCATGTCTTCTAGTACACGATAGAAACCTGTCACATGTATCATATAGGTTATGAAGCACTGGGAATAAAAAACTGCAGTGCTTTCTATTTAATACAGAAAGGGTAGTGCAGTTTAGACATCAAGTCTGTGAGCTCATGAGTTCTAGTCCTAATTCTACTACTGATTCCCTTTCTGGGTTGTTAATACACTTGACCTCTCTGTGTTGGTTTACCCGTCTGTAAATACTTAATGTGCTTAAGGGTTAATTAGTTAATAAACCATTTTGAAGTTGAAAATTCTAAGTATTGTGGCATTGTACAGCTGTCGGTGTGCAATAGAGATTGCGTGTTGAGTGCTGTCACATGTACTAAATGAAGTGTGAAGTCCCAGCGTTATACACTTGTACCTCCTGTAATTTGGCAACCTTGGGAAATAGGCTGTGTGGGATTATGGAATTTCCAGGCCATGGTTGCTCACCATAATGAAAGGTAAACAAAGTCTATTAGTAAAGCTTTTATTTGGGCAACCCATTAAAGAGTGCTTTACATGTATAACACCATAAGATAAATTCTGAATGCACTGTATTTAAAGAGGAGGTGCGGGTTCTGGGAGGGAGGGTGCAGGAGAGTGCTGGGGGTGGGAGTGGGAGTGTGGGGTTTGGGACGGCCATGCAAGGGTCTGAATCATGGGTGTTCCTGGACCATAGACATCCGGATTAAGGGGGGGCAGTACAGTAGAAGTTCCTGCTCCACAGTATTTGGCTGTACTAGAGTCATTGCAGCATACACTGTAAACATGTGTTAATAATACTATGCACTCTCTGTCAGGGACCCAAGATCCAGCTTTTTGTGCATCACTCTTAATTAGGGATGTAAAGAGTTTAACCGGTTAACCATTAACGGTTAAATGGCCTATGAGACTGCTGACAGAATAGGTAGAATTTTTATCGGTTACATGATTGATATTTTTATGCATTTTTTTCATCCCTACTCCTAATACTTGTGCATTGTAATATGCATTTTTATTATGCACCTGTATGACCAAGCAGATAGCAAATATCGTTGAGAACAGTAGTTCCTCCGTGCTGGCTGACCTTCGCACTCAACATCTGGATGTTTTAAAAAACAGAGTCTTGTGGCAACTTATAGACTAACCGATTTATTAGGAAATATGCTGATGCCCTAATAAATCGGTTCTTCGCTAAGGTGCCACAGAGGACTGCTCATTGTTTTTGCAGGTACAGACTACCACAGCAACCTTCTCTGAGATGTTTCAGACATTTTTAATGAGCAAATAGACTCAAGATTTGGGGGCAGGGGCAAAGGTCAAGCCCTTCTGACTGACTAACAGTGTAAACTGCCCATGCCAACCCTGAAATGAGATAAATAGGGGACTCCCCTCCTCAAGGCCGTCTCACTGGAATTTCTCACTAGCCCTACAATACACTTTTAAATACTATTTCTCAATTATGGGAAGACAGAAGAGAGGCTACAAAACTAGTAAATGGCTAAACGTGCCTTCATGTGACACAACATTACTGAGCACATTGTCTCTTACTAATAAAGGTCAGTCAGAGACTGCTACAGAATGACAAGGACAAAAATGCCTTGTCTGGGTAATTTCCCTTCTTTCTGTGCTGCTTACTTACATTTGTGGGCAGGGAGTTAGTAGAGATGTGGCAAAAGATGGATCAGCATGTAGGGATATAGAAGAATATGACAAATATCTAGGCTGAAAATCTTACTTGTGAGATCTGGTTATGGGACCTCCTCCCTTCCCCCGCTAACCGGGGAAATCAACCATTCTCTGCAACTTCCTCTCACTCTTTGAATCTCCCAGAGACCTCTCCATTGGTACAGAGTAGGGATGTAATAGGGTAGTTGATTAACCGATTAACTGATAAGCGAAAGTTTATAGGTTAATGCTATAGACTACACGCATTCTCTTCCCACCCCTCCGGTAAATTGTTTAGCAGGCTGGCCAGCAGCCTGGCTCAGTCCAGGACCTACCCCTGCTGCGGCTCTGCATTTAAAGTGTATTTGGAGCTGGGCAGGCAGCATGGCTCAGTCCTGGCTTGTCGGGTCCAGGACCTACCCCTGCTGTGGCTTTGTATTTAAAGTGCATTAGGAGCCAGGTAGGCAGGCAGCCCGGCTCAGTTCTGGCTTGTGCCAGGTCCAGGAGCTTACCCCCCATCCTGGACAGGGGCTGCTGTAGCAGAGGCAGCAGCGTAGGGCAACAGGCAGCTGGTCCACTAGGGGAGCTGGTTTTTAAACTGGCTCCCCTCGCAGACCAGCTCCCACCTGGCACCCTGTGCTGCTGCCTCTGATACAGCAGCAGCAGCACCAAGTGACAGGGATCTCCTCGGGAGTGGGGCCAGAACACACTGGCTGCCGGCTCCGCCCCCAGGGACTATAGAATAGTTGACTAAGCGCTAAGAATTCATGAGGTTAATTGACTATTCAATTAACCAATATTTAAAATCCCTAGTACAGAGCCCATATGTTCCCCCTCCCCAGCACTATAGATTTTCTTCTCCAGAGCACAGCAGGGTTCGGCAGTACGTTTACAAACCCAACAGGACAATATTTTCACTGGAGTTTTTTATCATGTCTGTCTGTGGGGCCAGAATCTTTTCTCTTGAGCTTAGAGTCACTGAGGTGGAGGGCTTTGCCGCCTTCGTCATATGCCAAACCCCATCTTGATCACTCAGTTTTCTTGTGGAACAGGTCGTGTCTTACACAACCCTCAGGCAGGCAGGGAGCATTTAGTATCCTTGCCATAAAAAAAAAAAAATCCAGCGGAAGTGGTAAAGGTGACAGGATTAGTCAGGTGATAAGACAGAGAGGGGAGACTGTGCTTCAGAGAGATCTTATTTCAAGCATAAAGAGTAGTCCTGAAGCACCTTAGAGACTAACAAAATAGACAGTATCATGAGCTTTTGTGAGCAAAACCCACTTCCTCAGATGAGGTGAGCTTCAGTGGAGAAAGCTCAAGTCCCAGATCTTGTAAAAACTACAGACACACTTGAAATAAGTCTGAGGGACAGCCGGGTTAGTCTGTAACTTTAAAAACGAGTAGTGCTATGGCACCTGAGAGACTAACAAAATATACAGAGTCTTGAGCTTTCGTGGGCAAAACCCACTTCCTCAGATGAGATGATCCTGAGTGGAGGAAAAAAACGGAGACCCTCAGAAAAAGAAGAGAGAGGGAGAAAAAAAATACCTGCCAGTAGTCCCAGTGTTTTATTTTTTTTTCTCCCTCTCCCTTTTTATTCTGAGGGTTTCCTTTTTTTACTCCACTCAGGATCATCTCATCTGAGGAAGTGGGTGTTGCTCATGTCTCTATATATTTTGTTAGTCTCTCAGGTGCCATAGGACTACTCATTTTTAAAGTTACAGACTAACCCAGCTGTCCCTCTGAGACTTATTTCAAGCGTGTCTGTAGTTTTTTACAAGATCTGGGACTTGAGCTGAGGGGGAACACAGTGGGAATGTAGCGCAAATCTTTCTGTAGAACCTGTTATGTTTCAGAAGTGAAAAAGGACTGTGGTAGGATCGTGCCTTTAAAGCTACCACAAGGCAGTCAGAATTTGAAGCCACTTCTGTGGAATTCCCCGATGAATTCTGCAGCGTTCAGCTGTCTTTAGGCATGTCCTTCCTCTGTGAAACTTCCTTCTGTGTTTAGCTGTCTGTGGGGAGAGGGTGGAATGGGAGGGGGGGCGTTGTCGCTGATACAGCTGGTGATGTCAGCAGCATGTCAGAAGTGGGAGTTAAGCCTGTGAAACTAGAGTTACACCTAGGAGGCTGAAACTCAGCAGCAGAGGGAAGCAGAAAGCTGCTTCACAGGGGGGAAACGGGTTAGGGGAATGGTCTTTTTAAACCTCACTTTCTGAAACAATGGGATTAAAAACCAAACTAACAAGAAACAAGACTGCGCGTTTTCTGTAATTAGGTAAGTATGGGGATTTCAATCTATCATTCTGAGTAGCTGTATATCCAGTCTATGCTTAGTAAAAATGTTGCGGTGTATTATAGCACATGAACATTCTTCTTCAGAGAGAGTTAGGGGCATTTGTCTGCCCCTATACCTGTAGTTTCAGGGATATCAAATGTAATAGACCGATGGGTCTTTAGAATTCAAGTTCTCTCTGTGGACTGCATCTGGGGTATTGCATAAATTATATTCTTGGTAGAATTAATCATTTAGAAAATCCAGCTTAAAATAGAAGGAGTATATTTTTAAAAAAATAAGTTTTGTCAAACAGCTACTTTTTCATTGCTAGTTGTCTTTTTATGTTAATTTAATACATCAATATGTAGATTCCTCTTTAAGCAGCACTGTTAAAAAAATCAATAATCTGCAAATGTGAATGATTCTTTTAAGCAAAGCTCATTTCTCATTACAGCCTTTTTTTTTTTACTTTGGCAGAGTTTAATAACTATAATATAACATTCTGAGAGAGAAAAGTTGGGGCAAAACAGAATTCCAGAGAGTGAAAGGGGACTGAAAGAATTACCCCAGAGTTTGCCACAAACATGTGAACTTGATTGTTGTATTTATGGTCTGTGAGAAGTGAATTTTAAAATGAAGCGGGACATAATATTTAGCTTTATGAACCTTGAAGTTACTCCATGCTCTAGTACGGTGGGTGTGTTCCCCAGACGGTGTGTTACCCGTGATGTGACATTGAAATATTACCTAGAGAGGAAGAGTAATATTGTGTGTGATGCCAAATGAAATGTTTGATTAATTAGCTAAGAAATGTAAAGCTAGGTTCTGCCTGAAAAAGTGATGTTTTGGAAAGGGATATTCTCAGAGGAAGTGTTTCTTGTTCATTGTGTCTTGGTGATTTTCACCGCAAAGTTGCTCAGTTTGCAAGTGAAAAGATTTCTTCCCCTGACTGCAGCCCTGCACTCAGCCAGGGTTCTGACAGTCTTTCCATCTCATGCACTGACTCCAGTCAGAGAGGGCCTGCAAGCCTAATTAGGCCCTCGGATACACCTGTGCAACTCCGTTCTCCTCAGACTGTGCACTTAGTGACACCTGTGCACCCCATGGGTGTCATGGCCGAAAATTCAAGTCATCCCTTTCTACAGCAAAATTCTGCCACAGGGTGAAAGCTATGTTAAGAATGCACCATGTTGAATGGATGCAAAACCTGCTTTGCTTTCCCTCAGGTAATGACTGGCTGATGCAGAAGGAGTAGGCTAAGAAAATCCACAGGGAATTCTGACCAGCAGTTGCAGCTCTCAGAGCACTGCGGCGAAATGCCTCTCTAGACTCGTGGTTTCCAAACTTTTTACTAAGGCAACTGCATTTTGGGTTTTTTTTAATAAGGGGCTCAAATTTGCGGGAAGGGGGAAACAAAATCATAGACCAGCATCTTTCTTCTCCTCCTCCTCTTCTCTCGCCCTGTCCGGGACACTGACTCACCTCTGCACTGACATCACAACCCTAATCCCAATCTACTCTCCAGCTGTGAATCCTGTCCCTCAGGCCTGGCCTGGCACCCCACCCCAGATTGTGGCCCAGCATGTAGGGTCACAGTGCCACTCAGACTTGGCGCTGGAGAACCCTGAAGGCTGGGAGAAACCTGAGTGGTGCTGCAGCCCCATGCACCAGGTCACAGTGCCAGACAGCAGGGCCTATCCCTATAGAGCAGGGTCCACTGGCTGGTGAACACAGGGCGGGCTCGTACTCCAAAGCGCCGCCCCGCGCCAGGCCGACAGTCCATCCAGAACCTTCTTATGATCCGCTGGTGTGTTGCGACCCATCATTTGAGAAATGCTGCCCTAGACAACAGTTCCCCTGCTGGTGCTTACGCGTTTCTTTATCATTTGTGCTCCTGCAACACCTAGGAACCCCAGTCATGGACCAAGACGTCATTGTGCTAGGTGCTGCACAAACTCAGAACCAAAACATTTCTCTGCCTCAAGGAGTGAAATTCTCGGGAAATGCCTGGTTTCCAACAAGATATTTGGAGTTGCTCCTCCCAGACTCTCTGCCAGGGTGCTGTGCAGTCTCACTTGGCCCCACCCAGAAATCTTTCAAAACCCTTATCCTGGTTGTTGCGTAGAGTATGTGTCAGAACTAGAGCGTGCCTTTTCCAAAGCTGTTGTTGCTTTATTACTTCCTGGTGCACCCCGTGACTGATTTGGGAGAGCAAAGGCCATAAAGAGAAGAGCGCATTATTTTAGAACACTTCTGGTGTGCAACCATTTATATTAACATCTTCATTTTAATCAGAGCAAAAAGTACTTTAGCTCTCATTCCAAGATAGACAGTTGGATGAGACGCAAACATTTCGCTGTGAGATGAAATTGTTATTGACCAAAGCAGCGGTGTTCACAATTCAGATCTGCAATTTACAATGCACTGTTTATAACTAACATTGTTAAGTCCGCTGGATGGGTCAGTTTTGTCCTTTGAGCAGTGACTTTTGGCACAATTAATCTTTAGCTGTAGCATGAGCTTCCCTAGGATTGATATTTATTGGAATGAATAGTAAGGTGGAGGGAAGAGAGCAGTGATTCCTGGGGTGACTGTGTTTTGTTTCTTTCTCTCTCCTAATACTCGCAGTTATTTCAATGGAAACAGCTGGAAAACCTGTATTTCCGTGAAAAGAAATTTGCTGTGGAAGTTCACGATCCACGCAGGTGAGACCAGAGTGGTGGGAGTTGTAATAGCAAACCTTTTAGACGTTGGACAGTTGAGCCCCGTGTCAGTCGAGCTCTTGTTTCATTGAGCTGCAATGACTCAGGATTTCATGAGGACACAAAACGTTGATCATCCTCTTTACTTTGAGATGTGGGGCCCAATCCTCAGGTCCGGGGAGCAGAACAGGGCTGTGTAAGGGCTATGGGCTTGGTCTGTGGTTTCCAATAACTAACAATAAGAAAGTTTCCTGGAAAGGGACAAACAGGGCCACAAGACTGAGCTGTAATGTGGGGTGAAATTTTGAGGTGTATTTATAAGGCGGCTCAATACCTCATATTTGTTACAAATTGAATATGGGTGTTCCCAGGCCTCCTTATACTCTCAGTGGACCCGGTTCTAGTAAGTGGCAGTAAATGCCCATAGACATACGTTGCAGTATCTGCAGAGGAGTTGTCCTCCTGTTAGTCAGCTCCAGAGGCTCACTGTGGCTGGTGTCCTGGGGACAGAAGGACCAATGGGACAGGGGGCAGGAGTCCCCCAGGTTTATGTACATCCCTAGTCCCGCAGTGACTTCCGCCTCCTTAGTCCACAGCCTGTGCGTGGGCACGAGAGGAAGCACCGCCAGTGAGAATGTGAGTTCACAGTATTGCTGCCCTTCCACGCACTTGTTTCACAGTCACTTCTATAAAGGACCAGCGTTTGCTCTGAGGAAATCCCCCTTTTTTCTGTTTCCATCTTCCGTTTCCCCCTTCCTTCCCACCACACCTTTTCTCCATCAGTGCTGCTTCCACCTAGCAGTCTGCTTCCTGCTTCCTTTGTTTCCCTTCCGTAACCGAAGTGCTTACAGCTTTGAGAGACTCCTCCATTCCCCCGGCACATCCCACACTGCCTTTCTCATTCCTTCAGGATCTCTCAGCATTCCATTCTCTCGTGTGGATTTATAACATGTCCAGCCCTTTGCATCTGATCTCAGCTGCAGGAGCAGCGCCCCCCCCTCCCCCATTAGCTCACTGTGTTGCAAAAAGGAGAGGTTTTATGGCTGCAATTTACTTCTGTCATAAAAAGGAAAAGCATAGCAGCAGCAGACCTGCCGCGAGAAAAGGGTTGGGGTTTTTTTTTCTTTTTTTAAACCACTGCAGCAAAGGACGTAACTCACAGGCTGCGTATTGAGTTTTGCCCAGTTCACCAAAAGACGGCTCGTGTTCAAAACCTTAAAAAGAACCAGCCTCAGATTGTGTTTCTTTTGCCCCCTTTAGAATTTCAGTGTCCAGAAGGACCTTTGGACAGAGCGGACTTGTAGTACAAACCTGGTATGCAAACACTTCTCTGATCAAATCCATCTGGGTAATGGCAATCAGTCAGCACCAGTTTTACTTGGACAGAAAACAAAGCAAAGTAAGTTACCAGACGTGTTACTGTAGGCAAAAATTTCAACTCCCCGACATGTCCCTACTTCAGTGTGCATTGTTCGAGCGATAAACTGGAAGAAAAGTGATTGGCTTTGGAGCTGTTACGTGATCTGTTAGATCAAATAACAATGTGATAGCTAGGTTAGCCTGCCTCCCGTGAAGAGCTGTGGAAGTGAAATCACAAAATGGGGGGAATTATCACAGCTCTGTGTTTAATCTACCCTGTGTCTGGCCTCTTTCTCACAATCATTTTGAATATGATAGGAATAATAAAGGGGTTTTGCATTATGGTGATAATGAGAGGTGCCAAGCATTGGAAAGCAAAGTGTAAAATCCCACAGGGTGGTGTTGACTACCAGGTGAAGTGTGAAATGTCATTCTCTATGATCCTTTGTTCTGAAGATAGTTAGAGGTAACCTGATGATGCAGGATTCTGTTTTAACTCTTTCAGGCAAAAATTCCCTCAGCCCGAAGTTTGGATGATATTGCCATGGACCTGACTGAGATGGGAACACCAAAGGTTGCCAAACTCGTGACTTTGGAGTCAAAGAACCAGCTTATTATGGCCAGCAACGGCAGTTTGATCTCTTCAGGTGACATTTTTGCTTCAAGCTGACTGCAGGTTCCCTTAATAAATTGTGAGGCCAAAGTGCAAGAAAGGGGGAAATGATTTCATTCCTTTATAGCTGTGGTGAAGTGGAGGTCATCGTATAGCACATGAGAAGGGTTTGATTTCATAAGCATAACACAATGATTTTTTTTTTTATAAATAAGTGAAGAGACAAGATAGCTTGGCCTCTCTGTAACACATTTTTAGCCCATACCTAAGTTTGATATCTGTTTACTGCACCTGCAAATCCAGAGAATTTACTACAATCCAGGGGCATCTAAGAATGTGGATTTTGGGTCTGCTAAGTACAAATACTCAGCCATGTGTGAGTGACAGAGAGAGCGAGCACAGCAGTTAGAGGGTACCGGAAATTGAACCTCCAGCTCCCTCAAAATCTGAGTAGGATTTGGTGCTTTAACGTCCTCAGGCAGCTTTGGGAAATCGGGATTAGGCCCTTTGTTCTAGGCCAAGGAAGGAAATGGGTCTACCCCGCAAATCAACATTAAAGATAACTCGTTGCTTCAGGGTCTCAAGATTCTGAGGTCAGCGAAGAGCAGAAGAAAGAGAAAATCGCAGAACTGAAGAAGAAAGAAAAACTGCTTCAAGAAAAACTGCTGCAGAAAGTCGAGGAGCTGAAGAAAATTTGCTTGCGAGAGGCGGTGAGGACAGTTCTTAAATTCCAGAGGAGGGCTGGCACACCTCTTCCTGTGGTTAGTAACCCAGCATCCTTTTCGCTCCCCAGGAGCTGACTGGCACAATGCCCAAGGAGTATCCACTGAGCATGGGAGAGAAACCTCCTCAGGTCAGAAGGCGTGTAGGCACAGCATTCAAACTGGATGATAACCTGCTTCCCAGCGAGGAGGTAGGTACAACAATTTCAGGCAGCTTGCTAGCCACAGGGCAGCCAAAGCCCAGACCCAGCCAGCCTCTCTAATACTCAGGGGGCGGGCGTATGCTTTCAAACCAAGGGTAAATCTATCCAGTCCCACAGTCCAGATCCTATCCTGCTTCCCTTATTGAAACCAAGCGCTGACTTCCAAGGGAGTCTAGCCTTGCTCAAGACAGCAGGCTTCCCTAGGGCTTGACTGTGCACCATTGACATCCGTGGAAATTTTACCCTTGATTTTAGTGAGAGCAGGTTCCGTCCCTTAGTGCATAGACACAACCCAGAACTATAATTCAGTGCTCTGCGGTTCTGAATTAGGCAGCAGTTGAGACTGTGAACAGCAGCACAGGTTGGTTTTGATGCACTTTTGCAACTGCATCAGTAGAGCCCTGTGCAGATACAAAACTGGCATCTGCAAAAATGTTCCGTGGGTATCCGTGTGCATGGATGTGGATATCTGCGGATATAAAGCAAACAGACGCGAATTTGCAGGGTTCTAGATACAAAATGTGTATCTGCAAAAATGAGCCACAGATATCCGCATGCCCATCTGGGGAGGTGGATATCCATGGATATAAAACAGATATCTGTGGGCTTATAGGGCTCTGTGCATGGGGCTGTAAATTGTACGCTTTGTTGGTAGCAAGAGTCTTGGTGTTACTGGGTAGGGATTTGCCTGCATAGCAGGGCATAGATTAAACCAAAGGAGAGCTTTATAATCTTCATGGACCTCAGTAAGAAGCTATACAGGTAGAGGCTGCTTTGAGGGATGCACTGAACACTCACAAGACTCCTTTCAGTCTTCGGGCACACCATCTCCGTCCATTGTTTTGTGTGCTGTGCTGGCTTGCTTCATTGTCCAAGTGGAGTGTGGGATTGCAGGTACCTTCTATTCATCGGTCCCAGATAACAACGCTGGCATAGCCAGAGCTGCAACAAACTTTCTATGTGAGCAGTACTAAATCCTTTTGAAGCAAAACCCTTCTGACATCACGCAGCAGTGCACGGTGTAATACTGCTGTTGCCCAAACAGTAATTAATTGAGCTTCTGGCGCACTGCAAGGTAGCCCTGATTACATCAGCTTCATATCTTGTTAAAGTGAAACAGAGAGAGATTCCAAGCCAATATTCTCAAACCTTGACATCAGTCAGAGTAGCTAGTGCTTAACACCCCTGAAAATTTGGTTTGTTTGCTTAGGTGTCTTAACGTGGAGTTAGATGTCTAACTTTAGGCAACTCGGTTTCACAATTTTGGTCTGTACACTTTTTCGAGGATACACAGTGAGTTCAGTGGAGTAGAGGAATAGATCCTAAGGAGTCTCTTAAATACTAGACCAAAACCATACATTTCTGGTGCTATTTCTGTGTTTTCACTTAAGAGTTTATTTAGTAACCTGAGTTTTATCTGCTTTGACCTACAGTATCTTATTAACCGAGAGCTAATGTTGTCATGAATCTGCAGGACCCCACTCTGCATAGCTTGGAGCGCAATTTCATCATACAGCAGAAGCTGGTGGAAGCTGCGAAGAAACTTGCCAGCGAGCCAGACTTGTGTAAAAACGTGAAGAAGAAAAGAAAGCAAGATTACACGGATGCGATGAAAAAGCTGCAAGAGACTGAAAATTCCATAAATGAATACAGGATCAAATGTGGCAAAAAACCAGCACAGAAATCAACCCTTATTTTGCCAGGTAAACACCAAAAATCTGATGAGGCTGAGAGATTGCTCTTCAGTTCAATTACAAGTTATGTTTATACATATTGTACAGGTTGAACCTCTCTAGTCCGGCACCCTTGGGACCTGACCGGTGCCAAACCAGGGAATTTGCTGAACCATGGGAGGTCAATATTGTCTAGCAGCATCACCAACCCTTCCACTGCTTACTGGGCTCTTAGAAGACATTTAGGGGTAATTAAATAACAGCGCAGAACCCTGAGAGCCAGGACTGGTAGCTGTAAACAAACTTTATGGGACTGTGGGAAACTTGGCTACACCCATGATAAGTGAACGTCCAGCTAACTAAAATCATGCTGGACCATGGATGTTGCTGGACTAGTGAGGTTCAGCCTGTATATGCTTTTTATTTCCATGGCACTTGTGTGGAAAAGTAAGATGTAATTAATGCATGATATACATGAAACACTGTTCCTGTGCTGTACGTAAGCTGTGGGTAGAACAGATCATAGGGGAGGCTAGGCACAAGTGCAGTCATGTTCTAACATCAGAGACCAAAGAACTGCAGTATGCAGAAGGGCTGGCGGCATCTTCTCAGCCGAAACTGGTGCGGTACCTTATTCTGCAGCATATTAGATGCTCTTTTATTTCTGAAATAAGCTTTAAGAATCTCTCAGTTGTTCCAGTGCCCCCATGTGATCTGTATCCCCTTATTTTTATTTTGCTATGATAGTAAGAAGGAAAGTGGGTGAATATTTCTGCAGGACCATAGCAGATGCTGGGGAAGGCCAGAAAAATAAGCGGGAGGGGGAAAGAATTTGTCTGGATTAGAAATTACTGACTCTGCAGAAGACAACACAAAGCTGGGGTGTTCCTAGTGTGCATTGTTGCATATGGGCTCCATAAGCCAGGGATTTAACTTCTTAAAGGTAGCAGTGTGATGAGTGGGTGTGTATAGAAGCAATCCCTTTGCAAATAATGACAGTAAGGGTGTGTCTAGACTACAGGGTTTTTTCAAAAAAACTTCCCCTGCATCTACACTGCCGCCGCGTTCTTTCAAAAGTAAATTGAAAGAACGCAGAAGTTTTTTCGACCGTGGTAAACCTCATGTTATGAGGAAGAACGCCTTTTTTCGAAAGTGCTCTTTCGAAAAAGGGCATTCTTGAATGCAAACAGGGCTTTTTTGAAAGAGAACATCCAGACTGCCTGCTTTTTCGGCTTGCTTTTTCAAAAGTACTGGTTGTAGTCTAGATGTTCTTTTTTGAAAGAGGCTTTTTCGAAAGAGGCTTGCAGTCTGGACGTAGCCTAAGAGAAATATAGATGCCACTTCCTTCTCCATTCTCAAAGTAAGGCATGATTTGATTCCAGCCCTTTTGTGTGAGAGGTCACTAAATAATATATTGAGCTAATTGAGAGGGGAAGGGCGAAATAGCAGAAACATAGGTATGGTGTATCTTCTTTAAGGTTTCCGTGGCTTTTTGACACATCTTCCTGCTCCTTGACTTAGGACCATCTGTGTGTATATATATATATATATATATGACTGTTGATGTTTGATCAGTTTCTTTTTGGTCATTTTGCTAAGCCAAAAACATACAGTTACAAGAGATGCAGTTTTCTCTTGGAAGCAGGAAGGTAGAGAAGGAGAGTATACTTTTTCTGTAGTACAGGTTGAACCTCTCTAGTATGGCACCTCAGGACCTGACCGGTGCTGCACCAGAGAATTTGCTAAACCATGAGAGGTCAATATTGTCTAGCAGCATTACCAACACTTCCGCTGCTTACTGGGCCCTTAGAAGACATTTAGGGGTAAATTAGAACTAAATAGCAGCACAGAAAGCTGAGAGCCAGGACTGGTGGCTGTAAACAAACTTTATGGAACCATGGGAAACTTGACCACACCCATGACAAGTGGACATCCAGCTAACTCAAATCATGCCAGATCACCAATGTTGGCAGGCCAGACAGTGCCAGACTAGAGAGGTTCAACCTGTATATTTATATTGTATTCCATTGATCCATGTGTGGGATATCAGTGGTGCCCATTGTACCTCTTCATTTCCAGAATAAGGGCCCTTCAGAGCATATATTCGCCCATTTAAATATTGCAACATAAAGGAGTCTACACAGGGTTTAGTCTCAGTGGGGTAGCTGTGTTGGTCTGTTTCAGAAAAAAAAAAGAGCTCTCTGGCACCTTAAAAACTAACAAATTTATTTGGGCATCAGCAAATACATTTTGTTAGTCTTTAAGGTGCCCGGGATTCCTCATTGTTTTTACACAGGACCTAGATTTTCTGCTGGGGTAACTGTTGCCTTGTCCCCTTTGGTTTCAGAATTCACTTGGAATTTTTTTCAGCAAGTGGTAATGCAAGGGAAGGCGATTTGTCATTGTTGATTGGCTGGAGGACGTTAGCTGGCCTAACCGTCAGATTCTAGTGGACAGGGTGAAGGTGGTATCTCCTTCTCCAGCCTTGTGTTTCCCACTGTAGGCGGTAGTTCGGGGCATACTTACACACCTAGAACAAGTAACATACTGGGCTAATAAGTACTGTGACCCTCATGGTCCACCAGCTGTGTACAACCCCTGCTGCTTATCACATGGGGCATGTTGGCACCATTGTGTAAAATGGGGAATTTAGCATTGAGACAGCTCCATAAGAATGGCCAGACTGGGTCAGACCAAAGGTCCATCTAGCCCAGTGTCCTGTCTGCCGACAGTGGCCAATGCCAGGTGCCCCAGAGGGAATGAACAGAACAGGGAGTCATCACGTGATCCCTCCTCATTGGCTATTCCCAGCTTCTGGCAGTTGTTCGGTTTTCGCTCAGCAAAACACCCACCCACGTCGTCATTTCCCAATGTCTGGCAACTGACTTGACTGGGAGTCTTGCTTGAGCAAGGACTGCATGTTTTGGCCCGGAGGGAGATAAGCTGCACTCCAAACCAGTATGGTGACTCCCTCCGAAGCAGTATGTGCTTAGGGATGATGCTGGGCTGGGCTGCTTGGCATTCGGAAAGAGCACAGCCAGCATTTATGGCGCATCTGCCTAGGCGGCCATTGGGCCGTCATTGACCCTGCTCGCTCTGAGAGGGTCGCGCCCACGCTCTGTGCCGGTGGGTTCCGGAAGCTGACGAGTGGCCTGTTGGTGAGGAGCGTGGCAACAAGTCAGTCGCAGCTGTGAATTTTAGGAATGGTTACTGGGAATGATGCATTAAATAGCAGCCTCCGTCTGCGGGTTGGCCCTGTGCTGTTCTCATTCCTATCTTCTGGGGATGGGAGATTGAAGCACGTATTTGGCTTTCATAGTTGTCATTCCAGGCCGGGCCACTTGTCTGGGGCCATTGACTCACACCCCCCTGGCTGCAGAAGGCTCTGGTTGTGCCCTTCCACACGGTGCGGCATCTGACATTTGTGCAGCAGATGGTGCACATGGGCTAGCATATATTGGCTGTCTTCATGTGTTTAAAAAACTGCAGTGGAGGAGGGGCTAGGGTACATTGCTAGACAGCTGACTTGTTTAGCACTCTTCCTAGTGACGAGTTAAAGAGAATGGAAATGATGGAGAAGTATCTGTATGGAGAGTGTTTACTTTGGGTGTAGATCTGGGTGTTTTGTTGACTGTCCTTACAAGTGCCCTGTTTCCAGAATCGATATCTCCCTTGCCCCTTTTTCCTGCAGAGTCTCCTTTCATCCAGCACCCCCTGCCATACTGAACTCTCTCCTTTTTTACAGTTTTCTTCCCTGACTCTGCACCTTGCCCTATATCGTGGTTTGAGATTTCTGGGGCTGGAGTCAGGGACTGGAATCACACAGGTTCAGATGTTTGTAATGTTGAGAAGTCTCAGGGGGTAGCCGCGTTATATATATTTGGTTAGTTTCTAAGGTGCCACAAGACTAATTCGTTGTTTTTAAAGTTACAGACTAACCCAGCTACCCCCTGAGACTTTTATATACATATATACACACACAGAGTGCTTTGTGTGTGTGTGTGTGTGTGTGTGTGTGTGTGTGTGTGTGTGTGTGTGTATGTATGTAACAGAGAGTGTGTGTGTGTGTGTGTGTAACAGAGAGAGAGAGTTATACAATATGTACAATAGCTGGCTGCCCATTCATTGTTATCTCAGCAGTGGGGTTTTGCCTTTCATGAAGCCGGATCTTGATATCTTCCCTCTTTGTTGACGTTGTTTTTACACAGTGAAGTCCATTGAATGAACCCTGAATAAGAACCATGGGAGTCTGCCTAGTGTTTGTTACAGTTGCAGAGGAAGGAGGTGGGGAGGCATGGTAGTGTCCTTTCTCCGCAGCATGAGAGTCTTCTCAGCGCAACAGCCAGCACGGTTACTGTGCTGTTCTTCACAGCCTGCTCTTTATAACTCCCCCACACCAAGCATGGAACAAACTTGTGCAGCTTATGTTTATGATGCCTGGGCTGAAGAGACAGCTGTGCTGTGGTAGTAGCCAACTGCTGTGGCTGTCACCAACTGCTTCTCCGATGGGCCTTCTCCCCTTGTGTTTAAGGATATTCAAGCTTCAGATTTCTTACAGATTTAGGTTACTCATCAAGTGGAAAGATGAGCTTCATCTGATATATGCAAGGGAGCATTCTGAAGAAATACAAAATGTATGTTTAAAAAAAAATTGCAGAACCATGAGTCTGATTCAGCTCTGTTAACACTGGTGTAAATTTCAATGGCTGCCACTGAAAACAATGGAAATAGTCTCGATTTACATCCATGTAACTGAGAGCAGAATTGGCCTAAAGGTAACATTTTCAAAAGCCCCAGAGTCCACTTTCAAAAGTAATGTGGAAGTCATAATAGCAAAGGGATTTGGTGCCTCGTGGGATTTTTTGCTTAAGTGCCCAAACAGGTTAGGTGCCTGAATCCCATTGGAGTTGAAAATTCTACCCCAAATGTTGTCCTATTTGGTAGCTTATTAAATTATAATATAAACAAATCAGATAGGAATGCACTGCAAAATAGGATGATCAGAATGTGAAAGATTAAGTACCCCCTCATGGGATACTGCAGTTCATGTCCGTCTATATCTGCAGCTTATTTTAAAATAGAGTATTTGGAAACCTCTGTAGAATATCCTCTCTCTCAAATCCTTTATTTTCATTTACAGATGATATCATCCCATCAGAGAGTAGCTCTTTGTCTGATACAACAGTTTATGACGATGGTACGTCGCTTACACTTTTCCATTTATGAAATATAAAGTATATCATTACCATAAATAATAATGTAATACTTTCAGTGTCTTATTATGATCTACATCTCTGATGCCTTTATTTAAATCTTAGTTTGCTAAATGTTTTAGTGGGCAATGATTTAATTCTGAGGAGAACATGTGTAAACAGAATCGGTTCTTTGAAACCATGTATTTGCCAAAAGCGTGATGGCAAGTAAGTTTTCTTTGGAGACAATTGCTGTTTTAATGGGATAGCTCTCCTGATTAACCTTCAGAAATAAGCGCACCACTCTTGGAAGAACAGACAATTCCAGCAGTAGTAGGAACTGGAATGAGAGGGCACTTCCTGGTGGTGAATGACTGGCTAGAGGTATCTGGCCAGTTAAGCCAGCCAATTGTTAGCTGACAGGAAGTGTCTAACCCAGATGTCGTCATTGCAGTTCTAAATCATTAAACTATTAAAACATGCAGAGAAACGAACGACCTGTTTGCATGTTAAATGACGTTCAGTATCTTGCCAGGGATATGGTATTCTGATTTAATATACTTGATTCCCCTCCCCCCACCACCTGCCGCCCCTAAAGATAGCATTAAACCAGTCACCATCTGGAAAAGCCTTGGCTTCACATTTTTTTAGATTTGTCATCATGATTTGGGAACAAATATTATCCAGACAATGACTCGCTGCTTAGTGAGGGCTCGAATCTGGTTTCACTCCAGCCTTGTGCCCGTGTCTTGACTCTCACATTGAGTTA
Source organism: Pelochelys cantorii (assembly GCA_032595735.1). Classification (NCBI taxonomy): domain Eukaryota; kingdom Metazoa; phylum Chordata; order Testudines; family Trionychidae; genus Pelochelys; species Pelochelys cantorii. The sequence goes on along the minus strand of CM064336.1, from coordinate 10,301,898 downwards.
CACCTGAGTCTCACAGGTGGGAGTGAGTTCCGTGTGTTCACCCAGTGTTTGATCCTGCAGCTGTTCCAGCCAATGGAAGGTGGGTCACTGGCTTTGATGGGCAGAGGATCGAGCCCTAAAGCAAGTGAGATCAAAATTAAGCCCTGAGTGTTCTCAGTTGCATCCAGCTGAAAACACTTAGCCCAGTTTTTCCTCGCGACAGATAATTAAAGTTGGCCCTTCATAGTGAGACATATTTTCAGGAAACTTCTATTTCCAAGTGCCTTCTAACAGAGTCATTGTAACCCAACACAGCTAGGGCCTGAAGCCCCCTCGTCCGGCCTGGGCAGAGAGGAGAAAATTGAAGGGAAAGTGGGGGAATTAAGTTCTGCCATATGCCTCCCTGCCATCTCCACAGAAACTGCTGCAGGCCGGCTCAGCTGATAGCCCAGGAACAATAATCGCTTTCCCCAAGAATTGTCCTTTGTAACCTGGCAGAGACCCAGGCAGGAGTGATTATTGCTTAAATCAGTACTAATTGCTGTTTCACAGTGTCCCCTCACACTGGAGGGGGAGGTTAATGCAGACAAGGCTCCTGGGAGAGGAGATGAAGGCATGGGCGATGGGTTAAGGTAGGGCTGGGGAAGGCAAGCCCCACGCCCTGACCCGTCTGCTCAGGCCCCACCCCTGCCTCCCACGGAAGCCAGCCCTCTCCTCCCCCCAGCCCAGCACCACGGGAAGGATGGGCAGCGCACAGCCTCAGTCTCCCTGGCCCCAGAACATGGGGAGGGCGGGCGCTCAGGGGCGGCATAACTCCACCCCCGAGATACCTACAGCAGGCATTTTGGGGATGGAGTCTGAGTGGGGCCAGGCTGTCGGTTTGGGAAGGCAATACCTCCCCCCATTTTACCTGCCACCCCTTGGTGAAGGCATCCTCACCTTGTCCCCACAGAGGAGAGGATGTGCTAGCGGAACCTTAGGGAGTTTCCAGCACCCCCACTCTCCTTGGATTAGAGGTTGTAATTTTTTCCTAAATGTGGCTAAGATTTTGCTAACAAAAAGCCTCATGTTTCTTTCCAACAGCCAACGATTCTTTTACTGCACCAGGCCAGGGAACGAGTTGCATTCAGCTTTCTCCAAGAATCCCTCCACCAAAGTCCCTTGGTGTGGAGAGAATCCATCTTCGGAAGTCCTCCCTCACAGAACAGCTCCTGGAAAACAGACACTCTAGGTATTATACTTCTGTTCTGGTTGTATTGCGGGTGTGAGCCGACTGTTACCTCTGTTGTAACAAACACTACAACTTAGCCTGCTGGCATCAGGGTGGATCTTCCTGGCGGAGGATGTTTTAGTGATAGAGGAGAACTCTGTGCATCCATCCTGATCATGTCCGCATTCTAGCCAGGACACTGTTGTAGCACAGTTGCACATCTGTGATCTCAGCCTGCCACCAAGCACAGGGACCTGCCGGGATGCTATGCTCTCTCACATCCCGTGGACATCGGTGGGAACTGAGAATTCTCAGCTCGTCACAATCTGGCCTGTGGTGCTCGTAGCCATGAGCTAAACTTGCTGAGAGCCCTGTAAGTAAGTAGAATGAGCCCAGGCCAATGGATTCCCATTGGCTTTAATGTGATATGGATCCGGTCCCGTGCCTGACAATAGGTGCTTGCAAGATCAGCTCTATGAACACATGTGTAAAAAATATCGGTGTGCAGTAGGGATATGAAGGGTTTATCGATGGAGGCTGGAGGAGCACCCCACCCGCTGCAGGCAGGGGCTGCTCCAGCGTCCAGAGCAGCCTCTGTCCTCAGCGAGCCCGGGTGCCCCACAGGGAGGGGCTGCTCCAGCCAGGCTTGTTAATTGGTTAACCAATTAAACGGGATTTGACATGCCTAGTGTATATTGGACAGTGTGGCGCCACTGACTTGTCAGTGCTCCCCTGGAATTTAAACAGAATTCTTTGTCCTATCAACCTTGTATATCGAATTATAATTAATTGAACGTCTGTAACTTTGAACAGTGCTATTGTCCTATTCCAGTGTTTCCCAGATTCCTTTTCTGTTGATCATGCTCTGCCTCACTGTCCCTTGGCAGCAATTCTTCCTACAATTCATCTTTGGGGTGAACTTCCTTGCTGTGTTAACCTCTTGAGCTGGGGGTGTGACCTATAGTAGGCGTTCTGGGGATGGAGTCTGGGTGGGGCCAGGCTGGCAATTTAGAACAGTGCTGACCTTCGCCATGCCGGCAGACACTGCCACGCTGGCCTCTGCTTCCTCTACCCTCGCCCGTCTTTTCCTTTGGGTCAGTATGCAAGTAATGTCACTGCCGTCATCCTTTGCATTTTCTTGGTGATATTTTGGTGATGGCCAAGTGCTGGATTCTTCTGTTTCTGATTGCAGAGACGCTCTGTCGACACACAGCAGTCCTTACCGTGTTCTGGAGCGGCAGCCCCATGGCGGGAGAAGCATGCCTACCACACCCGTGCTCACACGCAATGCCTACAGCAGCAGCCACTTACAGTAAGCTGAATTCCATGAAATCTATGGGGAGTTATGCGCATCTTGTGCAGAGACATGAAATTAGCAGTTTTTAAGAGGGTAAAGAAATAGGATCCTTTTGTGTAAGACCTTTGCCGAGATAGGGTCAGAGCTGTCCGCCTTTGATTTTAAATCAGAGGTGAAAATAAGGGGGTGCACCCCGATGCGCAGCTCCAGCAAGAATTGACTTAGCTACAGCAAAAGCCAGCAGGGAGCTATTTAAAGAACTGGCAGGGACCTGGGCTGCAGTAGGGTTGTACCTGTAAGAAATTTAAATTCCTTTTACCCCATTCTCAGCCATCGTTGGCACAGACAGCTCTGTACCAGCTTTTCAACATGCACATGGTGGACTTTTCTTGCGCAAGTGTTAGCTGTAGACTTCCAGAGGACAGCGTGTACAGACTTAGAGATGAGATGGATGCCGTTTGGGAATTGTTGCCCATGCGGTGATGGAGGGCTGTATAAATAGATAGGATGGCTATGAGTGTCCTAGTTTTAAATATCCAAACTTCAGGTGTTTTGCATTTAAGCTTCACAGTATTGCCTGTTTCAGAAAGGGGTCTATATAATTCTTAAGACACTGCTAGCCCAGTATTATTTTTATCATCTTATCTTTGGGGATAGAGTGGGGGGTGAAATCCTCTTGTAACCAGTGTTCCCTCTAATCTTTTCCATCTACATGCAGAATAATTTTTTTGTGTGCACCGAGGCATGTGCGAATGTGCACCACCAGGAGAAACACAAAACCTAGCTGCGGGCACTCTGCTAATCAGCTGGGCGGCATCTGAATCTCTCCTGAGCGGCCGCGCAAGCACACAGCTTACAGGGAGTGGTGCTTGTAACTCATTATCAGACAACCTCTTTGTTGGTCTCACGTTAGCCATGGTGTTGAATGATCTGTTGTTGCACGAGCTCAGTGCTGCTGCAAAGACAGAATCTTTGAGCCAAGTTCACTTGACTGTCATCCAGACTTTTTATCGAGAAAACAAAAAAATGATTTTGAGGCCGTGCCAGGCATTGCATGAGGCTGGGAGACGTGTTGCATATTCTACATGGGATTTTTATTTTCCCGGTCAGAGGATTTGGATTATGGCAAACTGACCTTGGCTTCAAGCTTCTTACCTTGTTCTGCCAGGCCACCAGCAGCAAGAAAAGATTTGCCTTGGTTGGTATGGCCGGTGACTTAGTAATAGTCATCTAGCACTTTGCATCTCCAGCCAAAACCTGAACCTCTGCTTGGCTTGGAAAGAATTCTTTGTTTGCTGCACATTAACTCAAATAGGGATGTGAACATGTACCTGTGCACACAGTTAACGGATGAGCCTGGGCTCATTAGTTATCCTTCACACTTACGTGCAGCCCTCCCCCATCCCGGTGCTGCTGCATCTGGGGGAGAGGTGGCTCTGCAGGAGCTGGTACACGCAGGGAGCTGTCTGTGTGTGTCGTCCCTCCTCCCTTCCCCCACATGTAAAAGCCAGCTTCCTGCAAGCACTGCTTCCCACCTGTCCCCCCTTCCCCCCTCCACATGTAACCTTGTAAGTGCTGAAATGTTCAGCAATTAGACGTTTACCTAAATAAACACATTTTAACATCTCTGCTCTCAAATGCCTCGTGTCTGCATACGACTTCGGCAAACAATCAAATTTTTTGCCATTTCAGGCCGGATATTTCCCCAGAGCACTGCAGACAGCGCAGCGGGAGTCTAGAGTCCCAAACCCATTTGCTGTCAGAGCCTGCCAGCGACAAGCCCGTCTTCTCCCTCTCAAAATCCCAGCGCAGCAGCAGCACTGAAATCCTAGACGATGGGTCGTCCTACACCAGCCAGTCAAGTGCAGAATATTACTGCGTGACGCCGACCCCTAGCCCCTATTACACCACGCAGACGCTTGACAACCGTACAAGGGGTCGAAGGAGGTCGAAGAAACAAAACATTTCTGCTTCCAGTTCAGGAAGCATGCCCAATCTGGCCCAGAAAGACCCACGGAACAGCGTCTACCAAAAGAGCCAGGAGCAGCCTTCCTCTAGCTACTATGTTTCTGGATATACACCTTACGCTGACTGTGACGTTTATTACAACGGGGGATACGTTTATGAGAATGACACAGAGGGACAGTATAGCGTCAACCCTTCCTATCGCTCAGCGGCCCACGGTGGGTATGACCGTTATCGGGAACTCAGGTCCTACCAGGAAGGGGAGATGGAACGAGTATCCCACAATCCGTATGCAACTCTGAGACTTCCAAGGAAACAAGTTGCTAAAACGCAGCATATAACCAAAAACATTCACAAGGCCTTAGTAGCAGAGCACCTCCGTGGTTGGTACCAACGTGCCTCTGGTCAAAAGGACCCGTGTCAGAGTCTGCAGGCAGGCTTTGACTCTGACCGAGGATCCCAACGGAGCCTGGGCTTTGCCGGGCTGCAAGTACCGTGTTCTCCCAGCAGTCGGGCTTCTTCTTTCTCTTCAGGTAATTTATGATTTGGGATCCGCTCAATGTTTTATATGTCCCTTCGGAGGGTCACATCCTCTCCTCGTTTATACCCTTGCAAGCCCATTTAAATCCATGCAGGAAATGGGCCTGCATGAGGATAACCGAGGGCAAAATTTCATCCAATAAAACGGAAATGCCAAGTGGCTAAATATGAACCTTTACGAGAGAAATTGCTTTGATACTTGCATGAGGCAGGAGGCACATGCCCTACCAGGAGGGATAGATACATGCTCCAAGCTTCCTGTTTGCATTTGACCTGGCTCAGACTTCAAGGTTGTTCCCAGCAGCACTGCCAATGGGAAAAGCTCTTAGTTGTCCAGCATGGTGTGTCCAATTAGTCATGCAGCATTTTCCAAGGCTGGGAGGTAGTTCCTGGGAGCATCACTGTCCTGCAGCTCCCACCGGGAAGGACACCACCAACATAGTGATACCTTTCAAAATGAGCTCGCGCCCTGTATTCTGTAAGTCGCTCACAGTGGCTGAGTCAATGGAACACAGCTGTGAGGTTGGGAAGTGTTATCATCCATGTGTTCTAGACACAGCAGACAGCGAACGGCCCCAGTCAGTGGTTTCATTGCCCTGGGCTGCAGAGATAGTCCAAGTCTGAGGCACTAGGCAGGGGGCCAGCTTCCCTGCTCTGTTTTCACACTGCTGAGTCATTTGCCTTTTGGGCAAAAACCACACAGATACAACAGGATCCAAATATCCATGGACCCCAAATACAGAGCACATGCAAAGCCTCGTTCAGTGTATACGCCGCTGCCCTGGCTGGTACCTAAAGCACAGAAGACAGTGAGTAGGAGGCCCACAGACTCTTTTATAGCAACCCCTCCCCATTCCTCTACACTCTGCACACCATGACTCAGTTTCCAAAGTACATGTAAATACAGGTGTGTTTGGAGTCTGTGTGTCCAACAGAAACCTACAGGGATTGTTAATGAAAAACATCTTGCTGCTTTCAGTCCTCTGAGCTGCCGAAAAAGCTAATTTGCTATAATTATTTTTTTTTTTAACACTTCTAGCGTCTTCTACAAACATGTCTGGAAACTGGCGGAACCAGATTCAACTAGGGCTTTCTGATTACGATACACTGTCTCAAGCCTCTTCTACCAGCTGTTACGGGAGCGCTTATGGCAACCTTCCACTGCAGAGCAGGTGAGCCAAGAGCAGAAAGACTGGCTGCCTTGTCCTCTGTACCGTGTAAGCTTTTAAAATTTAGCAAGATACCAATCAGGTTTCAGGTAGCCAACTCCTCGACTAAGAGCAGTTATGAAACCAACTTACCGCGAGCAGACCTGCTCCGTACAGCACAGCTTTGGCTGACTCAAGCAAGAATATTCCTGCGTTTCTTTCTAGCTGTTCTCGGGTAATGTTCTGCTTTATTGACACAACGGCACCTTTGATCCTTTGCTCTTAACTCAGTTACACTAGAGCAGACCATGAGCTGGTGTAAATGGGCATAGCTCCATTCTAGCCACTGGAGCTAAATTGATATACACCATCTGAGACTCGGGCCCATTCATTAACTGCGTGCTAGGCCTAAGAGGGAAGACTGGGAGGAAGGTGTAATTCTATCTGTTTTAATGATGGGAAAACAGGCACAGAGAAGAGTTAAGGGCACAACTGCCCCTGCAAGGATGAGCCAAGGTGCATATAGCATTCCCCTTACACCTCTCTGCTGGGGCAGAGCATATCACAGACTTTGCCCTGCCCTGAGAACAGCGAGTATCAAGCCAGTGTCTCTAGTGCACAAGTCTTTACAGAGAGCGTACCTGTGACCCTGTCCTACAACACAGCAGACTCTATGGCAGGGATGGACAATCAGGAATTGTGGGTGGGCCACATGAGTGGCCCTCCTTCACCTCAGAGGGCCGCAGCAGCCCGCAACCCCTTTGGGGTTCCGCCTGCGGCCTGTGCCCCTCCCCCCATCTGCCCTCCCACCAGAGCCTGCATGTATCTGCTCCTCCCTCCCAGCACCTTTGGACCCCGCAAAGCGCCTGATTTGTGTTCCATCCCCGCTCCTCTCTCTCCCTCCCAGAGCTGGAACACTGCAAACAGGGGGCCTGCATGCTGCAGGTGGAGCCCCCATGGGCTGCACGCGGCCCACCACTGTTGTACGGAGAAGGAGTCATTTTCTTCATCCTATGAGTGGTCCGGCAACCTTACTCCCCCTCCACTCCTGGAGACACTGTGCCTCCCAAGGAAGAGGCTGTTTCTCTACAAGCTCTGTGATTGCCTTCAAAGATGCTACCCAGTTATAGTCACCACAAATAAACCAAGTGTGTATCACAGTGGGGGCTTAACAGTTAAACCATCTTGACTTGACATGGCTACAAAGACTGCTGCCTAAAGAGGCAGGATGGGGAGGAATGGTGTCCCTAGCCTCTGTCTGTCAGGGGCTGGAAATGGATGACAGGAGAGGGATCACTTGAGGGTTACCTGTTCTGTTCACTCCCTCTGGGGTATCTGGCATTGGCCACTGTCGGCAGACAGGATACTGGGCTAGATGGACCTTTAGTCTGACCCAGTATGGCCGTTCTTATGTTCTTAATGAAGCTTTAGACAAGTTATGCCTCTTATTCCCTTTCACACAAATGTAGGAACTGGCCACTCGGGACATGTTTATTCTGTCTAGGGCTGTAACAGTCCAGCGTTTCACTCTAGTGCTGCAAACAGACATTCATGTCACTTTTCTGCTTCTTCTACTTCATGTTTTCTGTCTCCTCCCTCCTGCACTTTCTAACTCCACCTGTTATCAGTCAGAACAAAGGTCTTCTGTCCAGGAGAAAGATTGTGCCTGCAGAAATGAGATCACTTTTAAATATTCTTATGCTAACAGTAGCCAGCTGCAGTAAGTACTCCCCATTTGTGTTGCTGCTTCGTGGATTGTATTTTTTGCTTGCTGCTGGGCTGGCATTTTGTGAAGTTATCTAATGATGCTTTCATTTGTTTTTAAGCCACCAGAAGCACTAAGAAGGGAGTATAAAAGTCTTGACATTGATTTTCACTAAAGGCCTTCAGTTTGGGGTTGTTATTGCAGTGACTAAAAGAACTACAGTAACAACATTTTAAAAACAGCATTTCTACTAATGACTTAACTTCCTACAACTGGGTTTGAAAAATACGATTAAGCTGCCTTGTTGTGACAGCTTTATCCATATGATTTACGTTAACTATATGCTTTAGTTTTACATTCTGATCATTGTCCAGATGTACACCAGTATGACCAGTGTCTGTGCAATGAACATAGCAGCCTGTGACTGTGCAAAATGATGCCATGTGCTGCCTGGCTCTTCTCTGCAGGCAGTATTCTCATAGGGTAGGGCTACACTAGCTCGTTAGTTCAAGCTAGGTAGTCTAATGAGGGCAACCGGAGTTGCAAATGAAGCCCAGGATTGAAATATCCCGGGCTTCATTTGCATCTTCCCGGGCGCCGCCATTTTTAAATCCCCCTTAGTCTGAACGCGGCACGGACTAGGTAGTTCGAATTAAAGATCCTAATTCGAACTACTGTTACCCCTCCTGCAATGAGGAGTAACGGTAGTTCGAATTAGGATCTTTAATTCGAACTACCTAGTCCATGCCGTGTGTAGCTGCAGGCACGGAGTTCGGACTAAGGGGGATTTAAAAATGGCGGCGCCCGGGAACATGCAAATGAAGCCCGGGATATTTAAATCCCGGGCTTCATTTGCAACTCCGGTTGCCCTCAGTAGACTACCTAGCTCGAACTAATGAGGTAGTGTAGCCTTACCCATAGGTACCAGTGGAGTGCCGTATGCAGAACAAGGCAATTGGTTGTGACACTAATTACCTTGTTGATATTGGGAACCATGCGGGGGTAATTGTCATAGCTCTATTTGAAATCAGTGGAACTATGACAATTTACACCCGCTGAGGAGCTGCCTCTTTGTAATCTTTCCTGTCTGGAGAACAAACCATTTGGATCCCGATTACGCTGCTGTAAGCCCAGAGGAACCTCGTTGACATTCTAATACTCAGAGTCAATGAGGTTACTCTGAGTTTCTCAGGGTGTCACTGAAATCAAAAGCTATTCAGTTTCTATGGATTATTTACTTCTAAGCATGACCAGCCCCAAACCTGAAATCCCAGTGCAAAGGTTACTGTTCCCTCATTTCTCACCAATGCCATGTTTCTTTTGTAGAGCTTATGCAGAGAGAAGCCAGCTAGATGATGCTGACGAGAACCAGTTGGAAGCTGACTTGCACAGTAATGAACAGAGGCTATTTTGGCATGAGGATTCTAAGCCTGGGACGCTGGTGTAGGTGGTTGACAGCCCTGCCTTTGCACCCTCCATGTGCTTCGCACAGAATGCTGTTCCTGCGAAAGAGACCTCTTGTGGAATCCGCCCGGCCCCGCGCACACATGAAAATATTTTCGCATGTGAGGGAAGATTGTGTTCACCATGAAGAGGGACATGTGCAAAGTTACAAACGACTTTCCAACAATGGCATTTCTTTCTGAATCTAGCCAAAAGCCTAACTGAGCAAGGGCAAGCCGCCATTGAATCTAGTGACGAGACACAGCACTTGGCTGAAGTATTTATATTTAGCAAGCACTTTTTAAAAGACTGGAAGGTGTTGAAGACAAACCTCAAAAAATGTGAAAAGGAGACTCTTATGGAGAATACAGGAATTTTAGGAGCACAATTCAGGTGGCTGAAAGAGGAAATAAAAAATTTTTCAGCTGTCACTTATGGCGACCAAGAAAAACTTCATAAGCTGATGAAGGATACCGTGTGCATGTGTGTGAATGAGGCAAAGATTGACTCCGTCAGTATTGGAATATTACTTGAAGGAAGGCTGGGTTTTTAATGGAGGTTTGAATGAGCTCTAAAAAAATTTGGAGGGTGTTATTTAGAGTGTTTGTTTGTAAGCACCACAAAATGGGTTCTGGAAAGACAGGCAATTTGCTGCTGCAACATGCAGTGTAAAACTAACCCTGTAAGGCTGTGGATTTTGGAAATAGAAGCAGCAGACTTTGAACTGTTTCCATGATAAAATGTAATTGATATCCTCACGCTTAATGAATTTCCCATGGTACAATTTCATTGTGCAGATAAGCATGCAAATGGTCATGTTAAATGCACAATGAACTGTTAGATAGCCATTACATTTTGCTCTGTCAGATTGATGGAAAAGTTGAATACTCAAGTTATCACATGTAGAACAATTTTAATAAACTGGCCAGTATTCTAAGGTGGATGCAAAAAAAAAAAAAGACTAAGTTGGTGCCTTAAAATTGAGGGCATTAAAATTGTATAACGTCATCTGAAATGCCAAGTGCATTAAGAAGTCACTAAGTGACAAAACAGCATTTTCAAAAAGTCATTTACATTGTTTTTAAAAAAACAACAGCAGTTTTGGTCTAGGAGGGATACGCCTACCTCATATCATCCATCTGTAGGAACAAATTAGTGTGGACTAACTTGTGTAGTTTACAAAAAAAATTGCATACTGTAAAATAATTCTTGTTTCTCTGCTGTACTGTGCTTCTGGATTCCATACAATGGTGCTTTTTTTCTTTTATACAGAGGATTAGTTATTTCTTGTTCATATTGTGAATAGCAAAGTTTCTGATAAACTTTTTTGAACATTTTTTTACAAATATTCCAAAGCATGTAATATAGACTGAAAGATAAATTTGTTAAACAGCTCTTCAGTCGTTTGTATTATTAGAGTTGAGGTTTGGAATAAACAAAACAATAAAAATAATTTATTTCCTTTTGCATATTTGTATACCCTTCTAAAAACGCAAAAGTCCTTTTTGCTTACTCCTTTTCTACTTCTGACTTTTTGAGGCCTATGATTTTGTATAGGTCAATAAACTAAAAGTGTGCTACCAAAAGTGTTCAGGTTTTCTATTTCTGCTGGGTTGTCCGTAACAGTTCCGTGTGTGTGATTGTTTTATTCTAAGCATTTATAAAGAGAACTCATTAGGGTCTTATTTCTCTTAGCCTTTACCATTGAAGCTTATTACCATGCAGCCAGTAATCAAGAGTGATTTCCTGCCACAATTGTCACACTACTCATCGTGAAGTAGGAAGAGGGTTTGTATAATTTTTATGAGTGAAGTCATAATATGAATGTGTGACATATCTCATAAAACTGTTAAACATTCATGAAACATTTGGAAGCTCATTTGGGCAGGGACTGTCTTTTTATTCCATGTTTATACAGTGGGGCGCAGTGGGGCCTTGGGCCCTGGCTAGCCTCTAACTTGCAACAATACTATAAATCATCTACTATATATTTGAGAGAGTGAGTCTCTCTGTCTGTCTGTTCAGGAACTCCCCCTAAACGGTAAGAGCTAGGACCACCAAATTCAGTGCACAGCTTCCTCTTATCATAACTTAAACCAAGGTCAGGTTTAAAGGTCAGGTACCACTTAAACCTCATATCATAACTTAAACCAAGGTTGTGACAGGACAATGGGATGTGCTTGGAACGGGATTGCATCTCATAAAATCATACAGAAAAGAGACAGAATCACCCAGCAGATGAAAGGGGCTGGTGGAGGGTGTGCCCCCCCACCATCCGGGACTGCCCCAGCCCTGAGCTTTCCACCCAACAGGCACCCTTTAGGAAGGGTAGGGGGGCTGAAGCTTCCCTCCCCCCTCCAGATTTATATAGGGACGTTGCAGGCTGTTCCCTTTCGGCACTATCAGGGTGCAAGGGAAAAGTGCACAAACTTAATTGAGTTAAGGACCCAAGCAACGCGGGGTAAATGTGCTAGTATATAGCATTTTCTTAACATCTAAGAATGTGATTTTTTTTCCCCATTGCTGGACACCCACAGCTCAAGCTGAAGTTGGTGGGAGCAGCAAGGTGCATTCTGTTTATATAAACTACCTGCTAACACTTTTTTTTTCTCTGAAATCGTTTTAGATGCGACCGAAGTTCAACAAACATAATAGAAAACTCAGCAGTAGCACGGGGAATAGTCCATTGATGACCAGTTTCCCGGGGCTAAGCATCACAGTACACATGGCCTCTCTGCATGGTGTGGGTATGACAAAGAGACATTTGCTCACTGTAATCTAATTTATACTGTCAGACTCAATATGTCATCTGCATCCCTTTCATTGATTTTTTTCCCCCTTTTCCTGCAGTGACCGTGCAGTGGGATTTCTCCAAACTAAACTCACGCAAGCAGGCCGCCCTCCTTCTCCTGCTCATACCCCTTCACAAAAAGAAACACTGCGAAGAAAATTCTTCTGCAAGTTGAGACACAGCCTGTGAAATTAAAATCCAGGAGCAGATGGTGCCACTGACAATTGTGTTTTCATCTCCCGAGGCGCCCAGCTCAGCTCCTTTTCTGCTTGTGCTGTTCCTGTGAGTGAGGCTAGGCCCTGTGAGAAGGTGAGAAGAAGGCAATGGGCCGGTACGCTGTAGCGGCAAGTTACTTTTAGCCGAGACGCGGTAGCAGAAAGACTCCCTGCCAGCCGTCCCCAGCCCCTCCACTGGCTGCCAGGTCTCTGTGTACAGGGCTGGAGATTGGGGGGCAGGGCTTGAGGCACCAAGGCAACAGAGGAGCTACCAGCCTGCTGCCCCTCCTAGCAGAGAAAGGAGCCAAACTGCCAGCCGCACGCCTCCCCCCCGCCCCCCAGCCCTGTACACAGATGTGGCAGCTCTGTGGAGAGGTGGGGGTAGGTCAAGGAGTTCTGCTCCTTTCCCTGCTGGGAGGGGCAGCGGGGAAAGGAGCAGAACAGCCAGCAGCTCCTCCGACTGCTCCTCTACCCCCCCCCCCCCAAGTAATGTGGGATGGGGAGCAGAGGGAAGCGGGGGGAAGAGCATGTGAGGGACCTGGGCTGAGGTTGGGATGGAGTCTCACGGAGAAGTCACATGTGGCCCCACTGGAAGAGGGGTGAAATCTGGCCTGCTAAAATGCAGGCAGCAAGTGGAATTTACCCTTCGACCTTGCGTCCCCTCAGAGCGGGATGCGTCGGTGTAATTTTTGCCAAGGACAAAGAAATGTATTGCCAGCAGCTGGAGTGGTGGTTTTTTCCCCCGCTAGAGAAATGTCCTTGCCATTGCTCCGACCAGGAGTGGGGAACCTTTTTTTCAGTCAAGAGGGGCATATAAGTGAGAAGCAAAAGCAGGGAGACATTCACCTCAGTCTCACACTAAACTTGGGGTGCTGAACCCCTGCAGGGGGCACCGAGGCTCAGAGACTTACCATGGGGCTGGAGCATGAACGTTGGCTCACCCTGCTGTAGGGGGAGCCCCAAGCCTCACCGCAGGCCGGGTCAAAGTAAGCAGGGGTTTGGATCTGGCCTGCGGGCTGTAGGTTACCCACCTCCACTTAGACCTGTTCCTTTTGCCTATTTCTGACTGACTCCTCAGTCACCACACAATTGTCACAAGCTTCCTATCAGACCCAGAATTCAAAACCGGGTCCTGCTTCCTTTGAAGTCAATGCAAAGTGCCGGGTAGGCCCTTAAGCGTCAAAGGGAATGAAAAAGCTGCTCCCAAAGAACAAACTGGCCACAGCACAGCCCTTCTCCGGGTCTCGCCCTCACCGGCTTAGCAGGTTCTTCCGGCTCAGCCTCCACATCCGAGGTGGAGGAACAGGTCAGGAACACCTCTGCGGTTCTGCTGTGTCAAAATAAAAACCATCTCATGGCCAATGTCATTACCAGCAAGATGTCAGAAAAGTAGGGCACGTCGCTGCTACCACACGCTTCCTGGAGAGCATTTGATAAGGCCAAAACATACTGTCAGTGCAAAAGAAGCTGGCTGGCCAGGCTCACTAACCATAGAACCATTTGTTTTCGTATATTTTGTCTGGTCTAATATGGGTCCTTTTGTTCAAAATCTTCCTGAGATGTGGAAGAACACTTACATCACAAGGATTGCAGGCACAGATGATAGATGAATATAACATTAAGATGTAGCTCTGTATATGACCTCCCGCTGCAGGATAAAGGACGCAAGAACCACGCGAGTAGGCAAGTCCTGAAGATGTCACTGCTGGAGGATGGAAATACCATCAATTCATAACATTTAAGGCCAGAGGAGACCACTAGATCATCTAGCCTGAGCTGTCTGTCACATACCACTATATTCCATCCGGTTTTCCATGTACTGAGTCCAATACCTTGTTTGATTAAAGCACAACTTGTGTTTGCATCCCTTCCAGAAAGGCATCTGGACTGGATCTGGAGCCACCAAGAGGACATCCCACCACTTCCCATGGGAATGTTTGGCAGTGGTTAACCACCTTCACTGTTTAAGAAGAGGTGCTTCGTTTCTAATTTGAATTCATCTGGCTTCTGCTTCCAGCCATTGCATCTTGTTAAGCCTTTCTCTGCTAAATTAAAGCGCTCATCAGTACCCAGTATTTTCTCCCCATGAAGGGATTTACACCCTGGAATCAAGTCACCTCTCAGTCATCTTTATGCTAGATTTAAAGAGCTCAAACTGTTTAGTTCAGTGAGGGGCAACCTAGGCTACTGAGTGGGCTGCGTGAGTGTCCCTCCTTCATCTCCGGGGCAACAAAGACAGTCTCCCAGGACAGGGCACTTTTGCCAACTGCATTTGTGTATCTAGAATTTGGGCAGGAGGTGCTGACTGAATCATAGCAGCGCTTTGATTAGATGCCAAGAGAGCACACGGCTCTTACAGTCGAAGTTGTGTGCAGTCAGCACACACCTCACATGCCCTTGCTTTTCATGTGGGTCGCTTTTTTAATACTGGGAGGGAAAAAAACCCGATGTGATCAAAAACTAGAAGAATCTGGCAACCTTTTGCATGGACAACAGTAAACAAAATATCTCACCGGCCACACACAGAACCCCAGTGGGCCACAGATTGCCCACCATTGGTTTAGTTTGTTCCTTTAAGGAATTTTCTCCAGTCTTTGACTCCTCCTTGTGGCTCTCTTCTGCATCCACTTCAATTTTGCCATTACCCTTTTTTTAAAAATGTGGACACCAGAACTTTAAGCATTATCTGGTATCAGTCTGACCAGTGTTGTATAGAAGGGTAAAACGACCTCTGTACTGCTTCTCACCATTCCCCTTTTCTATATCCCTGGATCACAATTTCTCCTTTTGCTACAGTATCACACATGTTCAGTTGATTGCCACTGTGACTCCTAAATCCTTTGGATAGTCACTGCTTTCCAGGACATTGCATCCCATTCAGAAAGCATGGTCTGCATTCCTTGTTCCTACATGAATAGCTGCACATTTGGCTGTGTTAAAACACATTTTGTTTGGGCCCAAGTTACCAAGCGACTGGATTGCTCTTTAGAACTGCCCCATCCTCAATATTAATTACCCCTCAACTCATCTTTGTCATTGTGATGGGGTGTTCTCCCCACTGGCCTTGCAAGAGCTCAGGTAGGCCAGCTGGGCCCAATCAGCCAATTCAACTGCAACTGGGAAAGATTTTGGCTGTGTGGAGGGTGCTAATGAGAAGCAAGCTGAACTGTGAGGGAGCAGGCGGGGGCTTCTGTAAAGCCAGGAGGCCAGCAACGGTGGGGAGCAGCAGGGTGGGTGGTACAGTCCCTCTCCCTGAGGTACGGGAGAAGGAAGGGGAGAAGCGGTGTGGTAGGAAAGAGTTCAGGAGAAAGAGCACTAAAGGGGCACACATACAGACCGGAACTGTTCACTGCGGGGTCGGGGGGGGGGGACATAATTGCCAGGCCCCAGGGCACGGTGGAGGGGGTGGCTCTGCACTCTTGGAAGGGATGAGGCCTCTGGTGGAAGGGCAGGGTAGCCAGCCTTTAGTGCCGCCCAAACCATGCCGCATCCCGCCCCCAGATCTCATCGTGCTCCCCACCTAGCCAACCCTTAGCACCGCACCACCCAAAGCACACCGCAAGGGGCTCCAGTGGCAATTTAAAGGGCCCAGATCCCTTTTGAATCACTGGGCCCCAGGGCAACTGCCCCCTTGTAATCTCCTCCAAGAATGAAATCAGGGTTGTGAGACAAGATCTGCACACTGACTGATGCTAATTATATTCCTAGGCTTTAATTTTTTATCAGCTGACTCCTTGATCAGCCTGGGACTGATGTCAGCCTAATTAGCCTATTGTTACCCATCCTGTTTGCCCTTTCTGAATACTGACGCCTTAGCCCTCATCTAGTCTCAGGGGATTTCCTCTGTAATCCAGAGTTATCTGCATGGATGAGACACGTGCAGGGAGCGAATGAGACTCTGTGAGTTTGGGGACATTTTAAGAACAGAGGAGCCCAATCTGCAAAGTTTGGGTCAGAACTTTCCTGACATACAGGAACGTTGGGACTGAGAATTCCAGTTTGAGTCACTAAAGGTAAGGTTAAAACAGGCCCCTCTTTGGGGATGACTTGCTGGTTTGCTTGTAGTTGAGGAGGGGCAGATCTCAAAACATTGCCTCAGCATGCAGTGGCTGTGAGAAAAGCGAGCAGAATGCGAGGAACCGTTACTGAGTGTCCCTAAGCTGCTGTCTGCTGAAGCAGTGACTAGACGACAGGGATGGAGCACCGGAAATTGCCCTGCTCTGTTCATTCCCTCTGGGGTGCCTGACACTGGCCACTGTCAGAGACAGGACCCTGGGCCAGATGGACCTTTGGTATCACCTTTTGTGGCCGTACTTAGGACGAGGTCTCCAAGCTGTTTGCGGTGCTGGAGCTGGGAGGCTGTGGAAGCAGCAGGTTGAGGCCAGGAGGGATGCAACCCTCCTGCTGTTTTCTAGTTCATTGGTGTTCACACTGTGACGTGTGACCATCGGAGAGGGGCAGGACTGTGGCCAGCTGGGAGCCTGGGCCAGGGCAGGGAAGCAGTGAGGTGGACGGACAGGGAGTCGCTACCATTTCGGTGGGGGAGACAAAGCAGCACGGCCCTGCCCAACCCTGCTCTGCCCACAGTCTGCTGCTTCCCACTGACCACTGGGGACTCCGTGCGTACCTTCCCCATTGCTACCTTGCTCTGGCCCAGATGCAGATGAAAATACGAGGCTCCAGCTCCTCGTATTTCAAGCCCTCCACAGCCAAGGAGAGTGAAAGGTTGTGGGCAGGAGGGGAGGATGGGCAAGGAGAGGAGAACTCCACACTGTGCTGCCCTGGGCTACTTCCAGGGTGGAGGCAAATGGGACTTGAGCGGCCAGTGCCCGTTGAGTCGGTTTCTGTTCTGGGTGGATGGCAGTTGTAGGAGGGGTTGTTATGTGACTCTCATGGAGAAAGGGAGACTCAGAAAACAAAATGTGGCAACCTCTGCTCTAGATAAATCACAGGGCAGCACTGTACGTCCAGCCCATTTGTAGAGTAAAGGAAATGAAGTGGAAAAATAGTCAAGGGAGGAGGTCTCTGCAGCCCTGAAAGGGGCTGAGAACATGGAGTGAAAACGTCCAGTCCCCCCAGAGCTGCAAAGAAACCCCACAAGTAGAGATCCGGGAACCCTCCGAACAGGAACAGGCAGGCAGCCAAAACAGGGCTAAGTGAAGAGGGGGAAGAAGTAGCAGATTTCACACCCTGCCCAGCACCAGGATGAAGGCCACCAATGCTTTCCCTCCAGAGAGACACTGCAGAGCTTGCCTGAAGTCTGATGGTGCCAGTTGCTCCCCAGAGCTCTATGCTGTTCGAAGTGTGGTGCTCCTGAGCTGCAAGCGTTTAGTTTCTTGTGGGTTTGAAGCAAAACCCCAAACGCAGCATCCTCTGGCATGTGAGCTGATGGCACCTGGTTCTGGCTCTGAACTTTGGGGAATCTCCAGTTTCGTACTGAACTATAGAAAAATGATATTTTTTTAGTGATGTTCCATTTCAATAATTGTGAACAACCCTGGTCACCTGTACAGCCTAATGCACTTGAGGAGGAGCCATTAGTACAAGCAACCCTCGCACTTACGACCTAATTGGTTCCTGGAGAACCGTCGTAAGTCGAACCCTTATTTTCCATAGGCGCAATGTTATAAATGCCAGTTCCGTTGCTGGAAACCCATTTCATACCCTAAAAATACCAAAATTGACTTCGGAAATGGAGGAAAACTAAACTAAATAGTTCAAATAATGCACAAAAATAACTAAAAAGTGAAGACCAATAAGGTGGAGACATGTGCAGTTGAAGCAGCAGCTGCATACTGGCAAGTCTGACTGGCCTTGTGCGTTTCCTGTTTTGGGATGACACATGGAGTCTGTGTCGTACACTATCGTAAATGCAAGCTGTGGGCGTATATTGCGGCGGTTTAGGAGCTATCTCACATGGAAAAAATGGTCATAAATGCAGGGGGTCGTAAGTCAGGCTGTTGTAAGTCAGGGGTCACCTGTAGTATATTTGTAATCATTAGTACAGAACTGAAATGGAATCCTATTGATCATCAATGGGTTGTTGTTTCAGATGTGCTTTCGGCTGTCCGAGAAATGTTTCACCTGCCTTTCTTGAGCCAGACCAGTGGGGACATCTGGTGTCTCGTCTGGATCATTGCAGGTAAGAAGTTTCTCACATTTCATCCTCTCAAATCCTTCAGCCTGTCATTTGGGAGTATGTTATTTCTCACATTTCCATACTGTAAAACAAATTGAGACACAGAACAGAAGCCAAGAGAAAACATACAAAGATATAACAACAAAAATCCACGGAATAGGGTCCTACATTAATCTGAATTATCTTCCTCTCCTTAACTGAGACAAAGAAATCACAAATAGAAAGTTTTAAAAAGGAAATTAAACCAGGATTTTAGAGTGAATTCCTTTAAATACATTAAATAAGAAAAAATGAGCATAAATGAAACAACAAAAATTAATTGCAAAACATTTTGCTAAAATGAGTAATCTGATCGTTCTTAGTTATTACTGTTACATGCTTATTCTGTTCTTTTAACAACAGAAACGTACATTTCTCCTCAGCGTGGCAGGACAAGCTTGTAAAAATTAAAAATGCAGCTTTTACCAATTGCAAACAGGGCAATCTATTAAAATTCTGTTCTGAATGGGTTCTTAGGCTGCCCTCATCATGGTAGTGCCTATGCATCTTCCCCTAGTGCATTATTTGATGTAACACCTGTCACAGGAGGTTTGTTCTTTCTCTGGTCATCTCCCCAGAGGAAGCATGACGTGTGCAGCGGAGGGTTTTGTGGAGGCGGTGGGCTTTTTCAAATGCACGCTGCTCAGTTTTTATGTTAGTGAAGGTAGTTGGAGGGTGCACCACCTGATACTTAGCACTTGGAGTGAAACAGGCAGGGTTTGGGATGGTGGTTAGTTTTTGGGAGAGTTCATTCCACTGTCTGGGCCCAGCCACTGGGGAAAACTCTGGCCTTGCACAGATGTGAAAACAGGGCTGGCCTTACCATGAGGCGAACTGAGGCAGCCGCCTCAGGTGCCAGACTGTGGGGGGGCACCACTAGTTCATACTGTTTGACGAAGGCATTTTAAGTTGTTAGTTCTCCTTTATTGGGGTAGGTAGCAGAGCAGTCCCATAAGAGGAGTAGAACAGGAAGAAGGCAGAATTGAGACCTTTCAAAGTTTTGGCCCACATGAGGGGGCATGCGGGCATCATTTGAGCTCCCCACCTCAGGTGCCAAAGTGTTGTGGGCCGGCCCTGTGTGAGAAGGCTTAAAAGAGCATTTGCACAGCAGCAGGACCAGTTCCCTAGTAAATATTCCAAAATCTCAGCATTCACTCAACACTAGACTTTACTTTGCTCTCTCTTCTCTCAGGACTGGTAAATATTTCCCTAGTCCTAGAAAGAGCTGTGTCTGAAATTCACCCTAAGCAGAGGGTGGGGGCCAGGGCTATCCAGCATTTATGTCTCACCTAAGCGCTATTATGAGAATTTAAGTGGCATATAGCTTTGTGCTGACCCCTCTGCCCAAGGGTGAATCTCCCTCTGTCCCTTCCCCCAAATACGTACATTTAGAAGAAAGCTTTACAGAACTCAGTTCTTTGTGAATTTACTACATGGATTGTTCTATGAAACATACGAAGTAACCACCAAACTGTCAAGAAAGAGTAGGTGGAATAAGGACTAAGTCTGGGGAACACACTAACTCTGCTTAGAATGCTATGCTTAGCAATGAATATAGCTAGCTCCTGTGCCCTAGAGATTCAGAGAGAACCAGGTGAAGGATTACTATAGTCTAAAATATGTACACAACAGAGCCATGCATCACATTTGCCACAAACACCCAAACCCACGTGAAACACTCCTGAATTCAGAGTTTGTGCCAAATCTGATTCAGATCATGTTTGTTGTAACATTCTCTTTTGCGCTCACCTGGGCTCATTTATGGGTGTGCACAGAAATAATACGGAATTTGCAAGTCCTGGAGGGTTCAGTGCAAAACTCGGACATTTCCACTACTTTGGATTTGAGATTGTACAAACTCCAGGTGAAACCCTGGGGTTACACAGATCCAAGTAGCCACACAATCTTGTATGCAGCCTAACTGCTGAACTGCTTTGAGCCCCAATCTATGGTGGGGGAGATCCTCCGCTGTTGTAAACAGGCATCCTTTCCATTGACCCAGTGCATTTACATATATGACCTAGGCAACAACAGCCTTCTTCAAACAGCTACTTAGCACCCTCTCCTGGTCATGTCAAATAACTGCAAGAGATGGCAGAGGCACAATATCTTTTACTGGAGCAATTTCTGTCAGTGGAAGAGAGAAGCTTTCAAGCGAAGCCAATCTCTTCTTTGGGTCTCCAGAAATTGTGTCATTGTACATGGTGATTCCTCAGCTTAAGAGAACAAACACTATCAGTGTTTGCACCCTACTTCCTAGAGAGGCTAGTTAATAGCATCAGGTGAAAATTTCCATGCTCCACGTGGCTTCTTATTTGCTTTTATACTTTCCTGTCATCTGCAACACGTTCTTGGGGTAACAAACTCAGGCTTGGTTCTTTGCCCAGGGGTAAAGGCCTATAAAGCTGCCAGACATGGAGGATCATGCAGTACTGACAGAAACATGCCTTAGGGGAGATGGAGATTCTCTGTTTCTTAGGAAAGAGAGAGGATAGATGTTTGATAAAGTTCAGGTAGGAACCGAAGAGAAACAGTCAATTGAAAACGAGTCCCATTCAATACCAGCACATGAAGGCAAATAACTAAAACGTGACACATTTTAATCAATGTGTGTATATTAATACTGGAGGGGTAACTATGAGTGCTTGGTATTAAATGAGGGTGTTGATATAACAGGCACCAAAGAAATTTGGTGGAATGATGACATTCAATGGGACACTGTAATAGCAGGGTGTAAAATACATTGGAGTGACAGAGTAGGTTGTGGGCATGGAGGAGTGACACTTGATGTGAAAGAAAGTATAGAGTCAAAGAAAAAATCTTAAATGAATCAAAACTATGCCATACAATTTCTCTGGATAGAAATGCCATGCTTAAATAAGAAGAGTGTAGCAGTAGATCTATACTACCGGTGACAGGGTCAGGTTGGAGGGATACAGGAGAGTAATGGAAGGGAGGTGTATTAGCCTCAGATGAGTAAATCTCTGTTTCCAGAGTAACTGGTAGGGGCTAGTCCAGAAACAGGGAGAACTTGCCAGGGTCCATCAGGGTAGTTGAGCACCTGGAGCTAATTGAATGCACTTGCCAGAGTCAGGTGAGCCTCAGCTGATTAGAACACTTGGGGCCAATTAAAGAACCAGTTGAGACTAGTTATAAAAAGGTTTCTCTGCAGTCAGTTAGCGTGTGAGGAGCTGTAGGGATGGTGGGAGTGCTGCAGAGGGTCTAGGAGGAGCCAGCAAAAGCAAATATTAGTAGGAAGAGCCGGAGATAAGGAAGGTGTGGGGAAGTAGCCTAGGAATTTTGTAGCTGTCTTGCAGCTGGTGCTGGAGACTTTTATAGGCAGCTGCTATTACAGGGCCCTGGCCTGGAACCTGGAGTTAGAGGGTGGGCCTGAGTTCCCCTCAAAGCCTACTTCCCCATTTCCACTCAGGGAAAAGGCTGGCTGTGGAAAAGGAAGGGGTTTCTGCATGTGGGAGTCCATCGAGACTGTGGAGTTTGGTTTCCCTCTATGCTTTATGCTGGCCAATGATGAGAGGAGCTCAACAAACAGCAAGCTGATGCCCTGGGTGTGGTGCCTAAATTGAGGGCTGCTGTGAGTCTCTGGGGCAAGCGAATCCGCCTGAAAGTGCACGGACCCCCCAAGATTTGTGTAGGAGCTTTGTCAGGTAACATTATCCACCACCTGATCAGAATGGGGACACTGGTTGTGACGTGGTCAAGGAGATTAGAGAGCAGTGGGGCAAACAGCCGCTGTGTAACCCAGGGCAAGGTGTGTGTGGGGGGGGCTAGCTCTGTGCCCCCAGGAGGTGCAGGGCCTCAGGCAAAGGGGTCGGGGCTGGGGGCAACCAGCCCTCAGTAACACCCGGATTGCGGCATGTCCCCTCCCCCCTCAGAGCAGCAGAGAGGCACTCCGGCAGCAATTCCAAGTAGGCCAGGGCCCCAGCCACTGCAGCAACAGCAGCCGGGCGTACCGGGCCCCTTAGAAACGCTGGGCCCTGCGGCAATTGCTCCCTTTGCTCCCTGTTGGTGGGGTCTGGTAGAGAGGCTATCAAAATAGAAATCTCAGTACTGAGCACACTAACTGTCCTCGTATTGACTGGGGTACATGTCACGTTAAGATGGGAGGCAGAGAGAAAATTTCTAGACCCCATTAATGATGCTTCTTGGAGCAGCTAGTCCTAGAACCCACAAAGGAGAAGGCAATCCTTGATTTAGTCCTAAGAAGAGCACAGAATCTATTCCAAGAGGTGACTGTAGCTGAACTACTCCATAATAGTGAGCATAATACCATTAAATTACAGGGAGGGAAGAGTTGGAGGGAATACCAAGAAATCCAATGCAGTAGTATTTAACTTCAGAAAGGGAAAGGGCACAAACATGAGGAGGCTTCTAAAACAGAAATTAAAAGGAATTCCAAACTGAATAAAATTTTGTTTAAAAAAAAAACACACACAGCAGACATTCAAATTAAACATATACCCCAAATTTAAAAAAAAAAATAGTAAGAAGACCAAAAAATGCCACCATGGCTAAACAGTGTATAATACCATTAGAACAAAAAGGCATATTTTAAATATTAAAAAATCCTGATAGAAAGAAGTATAAACTGGCAAGTTACATGTAAAAGTGTAATTGGGCAACACCAAAAAAGAATGTGAAGAGTGACTAACCAAAGACTCAAAAAACAACACCAAAAATATTTTTAAGTACATCAGAAGTCTGCCAAATAATCAGGGTACCAGTGGACTATTGAGAAGAGTTCTGAATGAACTCAAATATGAAGTTACAGAACCAGGGCCATCCCACAACATTTTGGCACCTGAGGCAGGGAGCTCAAATGATGCCCTCATGCCACCTTTTCTCCTGCCTGCCTGTTATGTCTCTTGTGCCCTCCTTCCTCTAGCACAGCACTCCACCATCTCTCTCATTCTAGAGCAGAGAGGATATATATGCACCAGTAGCAGACACAATTTTCTACACTCTGGGTCCTAGTGTCGCCCTCCCACAGTCTGACACCTGAGGCGGCTGCCTCAGTTCACCTCATGGTAAGGCCAGCCCTGTACAGAACTATTGACTGTGGTTTGGAACTAATGCTTAAATCCGCCTCTGTACCAGCTGCCTAGAGAGTACCTAATGCGATGTACCTTTAAAAAGGCTCTAGAGGTGATCCTGGCAATTACAGGCCAGTAAGCCTAATTTCAGTACCAGGCAAATTTGATGAAACTATAGTAGAAAGAAAAAAGAGATTTATCAGACATAGGTGAATACAATTCGTTGGAGAAGAGTTAACACTGCTTTTGTGAAAGGAAATCATGCTTCACTGATCTATTAGAATTCTTTGAGGAGGGGCCAACAAACATATGGACAAGGAAAATCCAGTAGATAAAGTGTAATTGGACTTTCAGAAAGCCTTTGACAAGTTCCCTTATCAAACGCTCCGAAGCAAAGTAAGCTGTTTATGAGATAAGAGGGAAGGCCCTGCCATGGACTAGGCACTGGTTAAAAGGCAGGAAACAAAGAGTAGGAATAAATGGCCAGTTTTCAGAACGGAGAGAGGGAATTGTGGTGTCCCCCGGGAGTCTGTACTGAGACCACTGCTGTTCAATGTCTTCATAAATGATCTGGAAAAAGGGGTAAACAGTGAGGTGGCAAAATCTGCAGATGACACAAAATTACTCATGATAAGTCCAAAGCAGACTGTGAGGATCTCACAAAACTGGTTGACTAGGTAACAAAATGGCAGATGAAATTCAGTGATCTAAAATACCTGGTATTGTTTACTCATAAGCCCTAAATGTCTCTGCTCACTGGACAGAGTTCCAGGCAGACAAGTGATCCTTGGTAAACAAGTAACACAAACTCAGCTGTGTGAAAGCCTGTTTGTCTGTCTAGTTTGTAGAAGTTATTTTTAAATAAGCCCCTTCTATTCAAAGACAGTGATTCCACATGTAGTAGAACACAACATCATGGTATCATGCAGAAAAAGTTGAGGTCCTTGTTCTGAGGACCTTCCAAGTTAACCCACCTGAATACACTACACAAGGCAAAAGGTCATGGCCGAACAAGGAACAAATAGCATTGGACCAGAGACTGTTGGAGGGCTAAGCTGAGAATGGGGAGAGAGGTTTGAAGAAGGATTAAAGCTGTTTTCCGCTATAGATCAGGATGACTAAACCACATTAAGGAATGGCTGGGAATAGTTTGGGTAAACCCTGTGGAGACATATTTCTGCATACACTGGAATGCTGCTGATTTTCAACATTGAAAAAGTGAAAAATCCAGAAAAGTTTTGCCCAGAATTCTGTGTTGATCAGTTATTGCTATCCTGGGAAATACTGTTGCTCCCGTAAAAGTTCATCACGGGAAGGAGCGGAAAGGAAATCCACTCGGTCCTTATCAGTTGATTGGGGGAGACATTTATAGAGTGTCTGGCAAACTCTGACAGCCTCTCATCATTGGTGGAGAAACACAAGACAAATAGTGTTCCGGCTGTGCAAACATGAATAGGTTGCCAGGGTGAAGGCAGGAGGAAAGCAGTCCTCGTCCGCCCAGCTAAAGAGCAAGAGGTCAGCAGCAGCAGTGCAGAAGGAGACAGGGATAACAATATGGGGGGAGGAGGTCTGAGGCAATACTAGAGAAATACACCCCGTTGGCAGCAGTATGAGACTGCAGAGCAAGGAGAGGAAAGCAAAGATCAGAACTGGGGGAGCAAATCAAACCTGCCCAGAAGGACTCAGAACATTTTGAAGCAACTGGCACCATCAGCCCCAGCAAAAGGGCAAGTGTCATGGGGCGTCTTGCCCACGCTGGCCCTGTAAGGGTAAAACCCAGCCCTGGGAAGTGCAAAGCCTATTGCTAATTAGGGCCTAGCTGGGGGCTAGATAAAGAAGGGCTCCCCGAGGGGGAGGGGAGGACTTACTCTTGCTCTGGCTGGAGAGCAGGAGGGACCTGGCTGCCTCTGAAGCAGGCGGCTTCCTGGAGGTAGAGCAGTGCTGGGGAAGGAAGGCAGAGCAGGAGAGGCTCCAGCCAGGCAAGCTCCCAGGCTGCAAGGCCTGAGGCCAGACCCAAGTGCAGGGGGGCTGCAGAGAGCCAGCCAGGGTAGGCAAAGGCAGCAGGTCCACACCCCCTTGCCAGTGATGAGTGGCCATTCCAGACAGCAGTTTGCCCCTGAGGCAGGGGCTAAATGAAGACTGGCAGTGGGTCACTGAGGCAAGGCAGGTCCAGGGGAACTGGGTATTCCCTGGGAGGGGAGGACCCGGGGGTGCAGAGACTGATAAAGGGGGCTGAGAGTCACCAGAGGGGGGCACTGCCGGAGGGCAGTGTCCAGAAGAGGATGCCACAGTCCAGGAGTGACGTGGGTCTGGAGCTGACATGGGGAGACACCAGCCAGAGGGAGGCGTCCGGTGGGCAGACACAAGCTAATTCCCGGTGCTACTGGCAGGCGGTGCCGAGTCTACCCAGTAACAGCAAGTAAATAGGGTCCTTGCAAGAGAGAGGAACTAATTGTGACGGGGGCAGAGGGAACTTCCCTGTCTACCTAAGCAGCTTGGCTCACTGTTGTCACTAGCCGCTAGGGCTCCTGCCTGCCCCATAAATGGAGGTGGCTACTGAGGGGAAGGATGGTTGTGTGGTTAAGGCACTAGAGCAGGGGTGGGCAAAACACAGGGGTGGATCTGAACCACCATGGTCCTCTGGGACACCAATGCCCTGTAGCCCAAGCAGGACCCTTCAGGCAGGCTCCCTGCCTGCCATGCCCCCCCACACACATACCGCTCAAAGCAGCCCACTGTGGGGACCACGTGCATCTCTGCTGCAGGCCCCTGGAAGGGACAGTCCTTTGTGCACTACAGACACTCGCAAACACAGCTCAGGCAGCTCCCATTGGCTGGTTTCTGGCCAACGGGAGCTGCAAGGATTGTTCTGGTGGTATGAGCAGCACACTGAGCTCTCCTTCCTCCCCCTTCCCTCCCCCCCCCCCCCCGGCCGGGGCATGTGGCACAGAGGCACACATGGCCCCAGCAGCTGGCTGCTTTGAGCAACATGTGGGGATGCATCAGGCAGGAAATCTGCCCGAGGGTCCTGCTGGGCTGCTGGTAGGGAACTGTCTATGGTAAGCGCCTCCTGGCCAGAGCCTGCACCTGACACCCCCAGGCCCTCCTGAACCCCAAACTCCTGCCCCATGTCACAACTGAACCCCCCCGAATCCCCTTCCTGCGCCTCTTCCCCTGATCACAGCTCCCTCCCAAGCCCTGCACCCTCTCCTACACCTCTTCCCCCAGGACACAATCAGTGTTCCCTCTAATTTTTCCCACCCCCTGAGTGGAATGAATTTTGTTTTGTGCGCCAATATGAAAGTGATGTGCAACATGGTGGTGACATGTAACACATCACCTTCATATTGGTTCCCATAACAAAATTAATGTGACAGAGGAGGGGCCAAGGGCTTCTGTATGTGGGAGGAGGCAGGAAATTGGGGTGCAAGGCTGTGAGGGCTCTGGTGGGGGGTGCAGGTTCTGGGGTGGAGTCAGAGATGAGGGGCTTTAGGGCTGGTGCAAAAGGTTGAGGTGCAGGGGTTTGGAAGCTCTGGGTGGAGATACAGGGGGTTGGGCTGGGATCAGGAAAGGTTTGGGGTGAAAGAGGGTGCTCCAGGGCTACTGAAAGAAGAGAGGGCTCCCTTTCCCTATCTTTCTCTCCTCACAGCTGCACCTCGGTTTGAGGAAATGCCCAGGGGCTGGATGAGAGCCAGGCTGGATGTGGGACAGGTATGAGGCCAAATGGGAGCCGGCAGTGGGCCACCATGGCCAAATTAGAGATGGTCCTGGTGGCCATGGACAGATGAGAGACAGGGATGAGGCCAGCTGGGGCTGGGCTGCCACAGCCAGATAGGGGATGGGGCTGGATGAGGGCCATGGCCAGATGTGGGACAGGCTGTTGCGGCTGGATGCGAGGCCAGGGCAGGGTGCAGCAGCCATCATAGCCAGATGCGGGATGGGAATTGCTGCAGAATGGGGTCAGGGCTGGATCAGAGCCACTGCAGCCAGATGGGGACTGGGTCCTGGTCCAGGCAGCAGCAGGCGGCTGGCGGCTGGGGCTGGGTTGCTGCAGCTGAGCCATCGTTTTCTCGAGTATTGTGGAATATTGGGGTTCGTTTTGATGGTTTTCCATCTTAAAGCCCATTTTGTAATATGGAACTAAACCATTTTGATTGTAAATATCAAATTTCATTTGACTGATCTCATCATTTTCCCTAACAAGCCCCTTTGCGTGAATTAACATATTGTGTCATTACTCTACAATTATAGAATCACCGAGTTGGAAGAGACCTCAGGAGGTCATCAAGTCCAGCCCCCTGCCCAAGGCAGGACCAATCCCAACTTGTCAAGCCAAGACTTAAAAACCTCTAGGGACGGAGATTCCACCACCTCCTTAGGGAACCCATCCCAATGCTTCACCACCCTCCTAGGGAAATAGTTTTTCCTCATATCCAACCTAGACCTCCCTCACTGTAACTTGAGACCATTGCTCCTAGTTCTGCCATCCATCACTGTGAACAGCCTTTCTCCATCCTCTTTGGAACCTCCCTTCAGGCAGTTGAAGGCTGCTATCAAATCCCCCCTCACTCTTCTCTTTTGCAGACTAAACAAACCCAAATCTCTCACCCCCTAGTCATTTTCGTTGCCCTCCGCTGGACCCTCTCCAATGCGTCCACATCCTTTCTATAATGGGGGGCCCAGAACTGGACACAATACTCCAGATGTGGCCTCACCAGAGTTGAATAAAGGGGAATAATCACTTCTCTGGATCTACTGGCAATGCTCCTCCAAATGCAACCTAATATGCCATTAGTCTTCTTGGCTACAAGGGCACACTGTTGACTCATATCCAGCTTCTCATCCACTGTAATCCCCAGGTCCTTTTCTGCAGAACTGCTACTTAGCCATTCAGTCGCCGGCCTGTAACAATGCTTGGGATTCTTCCGTCCCAAGTGCAGGACTTTACACTTGTCCTTGTTGAACCTCATCAGATTTCTTTTGTCCCAATCCTCTAATCTGTCCAGGTCACTCTGGACCGTAACCCTGCCCTCCAGCATATCTACCTCTCCCCCAGCTTAGTGTCATCTGTGAACTTACTGAGGGTGCAATCCATCCCCTCATCCAGGTCATTAATAAAGATGTTGAACAAAACCAGTCCTAGAACAGATCCTTGGGGCACTCCACTAGAAACCGACTTGCCAACCTGAC
Source organism: Pelochelys cantorii (assembly GCA_032595735.1). Classification (NCBI taxonomy): domain Eukaryota; kingdom Metazoa; phylum Chordata; order Testudines; family Trionychidae; genus Pelochelys; species Pelochelys cantorii. The sequence goes on along the minus strand of CM064336.1, from coordinate 10,273,186 downwards.
ATCGAGCTGTTGATCACTATCCGTTGGGCCCGACAGTCTAGCCAGCTTTCTATCCATCTTACAGTCCATTTATCCAATCCATATTCCCTTAACTTACTGGCAAGAATATTGTGGGAGACCGTATCAAAAGCTTTGCTAAAGTCAAGGTATATCACATCCACTGACTTTCCCATATCCACAGAGCCCATTACCTCATCATAGAAACTAATCAGATTGGTCAAGCACAACTTGCCCTTCGTGAATCCATATTGACTATTCCTGATCACTTTCCCTTCTTCCAAGTGTTTCAAAATGGATTCCTTGAGGATCCCCTCCATGATTTTTCCTGGGACTGAGGTAAGGCTGACTGGTCTGTAGTTCCCTGGATTGTCCTTCTTCCCTTTTTTAAAGATGGGCACTACGTTTGCCTTTTTCCAATCATCTGGGATCTCTCCTGATCTCCACGAGTTTTCAAAGATAATGGCCAGAGGCTCCGCAATGACATTTGCCAACTCCCTCAGTACCCTTGGATGCATTAAATCCAGGCCCATGGATTTGTGTATGTTTAGCTTTTTCTAAATAGTTCCTAACTTGTTCTTTCCCCACCAAGGGCTGTCCACCTCTTTCCCATGCTGCGTTGCCTAGTGCATTTGTCTGGGAGCTGACCTTGTCTGTGAAGACAGAGGCAAAGAAAGCATTGAGTACTTCAGCTTTTCCCACATCATCTGTCACTAGATTACCTCCCTCATCCATTAAGGGCCCCACACCCTCTCTGATCACCCTCTTATTGCTAACATGCCTGTAGAAACCTTCTTGTTATCCTTCACATCCCTTGCTAGCTGCAATTCCAACTGTACTTTCACCTTCCTGATAACTCCCCTGCATTCTCGAGCAATATATTTATACTCCTCCCTAGTGATCCGTCCAAGTTTCCACTTCTTGTAAGCTTCCTTTTGTGTTTAGGCACACCAAGGATGTCCCCAGTAAGCCAATCTGGTTGCCTACCATATTTGCTTTTCTTGCTGTGCATCGGGATGGTTTTTTCCTGTGCCTTTAATAAGACTTCTTTAAAACATTGCCAGCTCTCCTGGACTCCTTTCCCCTTCATGTAAGCATCCCAGGGAATCCCGCCCATCAGTTCTCTGAGGGAGTCAAAGTCTGCTTTTCTGAAGTCCAGGGTGTGTATGTTGCTATTCTCCTTTCTTCCTTTGGTCAGGATCCTGAAATCGACCATCTCATGATAACTGCTTCCCAGGTTGTCACCCACCTCTACTTCCCCTACTAGTTCCTCCCTGTTTGTGAGCAGCAGGTCAAGCTGCGCATGGCCCCTGGTCGGTTTCTTCAGCACTTGTACCAAGAAGTTATCCCCAACATTCTCCAAAAACTTCCTGGATTGTCGGTGTACTGCTGTATTGGTCTCCCAACAGATGTCAGGGTGATTAAAGTCCCCCATGAGAACCAGGGCCTGCTATCTGGAAGCTTCTTTCAGTTGTCCGAAGAAAGCCTCATCTACCTCATCCACCTGATCTGGTGACTTGATTTTTACTATCACAACACTATGGCTTTTCCCTTTCTTTTTGCCATGACAAGGAACCTAAATGCTGAGATCTCAGGTAGATAATGTTTTGCTGAGCCCTTGGCGCTTGTGATATTCCTAGGCTTTTCTAGAATGTTCTGGGAATCCCAATGAAAGTGAACCAACTTGGTATAAACAAGTTAGACCAAAAAATCATTTAGGGCCTGATCCTGCTGTCTCTGAAATCTGAGGAAGAGGAAGGGACAAAGATGGCTTCATGCAACCTTGTGGTTCTGCCCCTTGTGAGGTTTGCCAGCAGGAGTGCTGGAGCCAAGCCCCAATCTGCCCCTGTTGCTTCCCTCCCTCCAGGTTCCCTAAGATGGAGTGTGTAAGGCAGTGGTGTCGGGCCAGCTTCTGCAGCGGTCTGTCACCCAGGAATTCCCTACAGCTGCCAGTTAGCCCATGCAATGCCACTGGGCAGAGGTCAGACCTCTGCGTCAATACCATTCTTTCTGTCATGTGACTTCAACAGATGGGAAATTCATTTCTCAGGGGAGCTGCCTCACAACAAGTCAGATCAAACATGTATTGTTTTTTTCAGGAAGATTCCAGGTATCTGTACTGCAGGATCTCTCTTTATGATCCCTCTAGTCACTCGGTGGTTAGTTCTTCTTATTAAACAGGATAATCCCCATATGACATTACAGTGAACTGCTGGACATAGACACAGAATCAGTTTCTTTTTCAGTTTTAGACTGCCTCATCGCCCTTATAAGTATTTTACAAGTGATGCCAGGTTATTTTACATGGACATATTGTCCAGCCTATTCCAGTTAATGCTTTGGCACTTGGTAATGGCATATATTGGTAGAGGGCAATGAATGTGTGTGTGTTATCACCCAAAATGAAAGCCGAGGGTCCAGAATTTGCTGTATAAATGTTTGGAGTCAGCACATGTCCCTATCAGTTATCTTAAAAATAGAACCCATTGAATGTTTTAGGCACTCAAAGCATGTTTTGATGATCCGCTACCTTGGAGTCATACTGTGACGCACAAAGAGAAATTGGTGAACAAGTTGTCCCCTCTTTATTCAAGTTAAAAGCCTGTTGCTGCTTTTCCTATCTAGATGGCCTGGAGGACTGTAGTTCTGAAGAAAATACCCGAAAGAGCAATACATTTAAATTAAACAATGCAGTGCTCAAATGTTCTGGGTTTCATTCAAATGTTCATGCTCTAAATACTTGCCTTAGAAAGAATAAACACTAAGTATTAATCAGTCACTGATTTCTATAGGCATTTTTCATCTCTTAGCACAACTGCTTTTATTGAGCACCTATAAAGTACCTAGTCAACATGGCAGAATTGTACCCACTGAAACCCGCACAACATTATTCCATATATTAAACAGCTCCAGTGCAATTAAAGTAATTTTTTTCTCATCCATATTTTGGATTCCATGTTCAGAAATGCTACCTTAATAACAAGGAATGATGAACAAAAGGAAATAACACTGAGTTCAGATTAACACTTATTACTATGTACAGTTATCTGTTCAAGTAGGGAGTTTTCATCTCAGTGCATTCAGATCAATTCACAAAGAAGTGCTGCCATCAAATTAAATTGATAGGCAGCAGGTTTAAAACAAACAAAAGGAAGTAGGAAGTATTTCTTCACTGAGCACACAGTTGACCTGTGGAACTCCTTGCCAGAGGATGTTGTAAAGACTAGGATTTTAACAGGGTTAAAAAAAGAACTAGATACATTCATGAAGGTTAGGTCCATCAATGCTTATTAGCCAGGATGGGTAGGAATGATGTCCCTAGTCTCTGTTTGTCAGAGGCTGGGAATGGGTGACAGGAAGAGGGATCACTTGATGATTACCTTTTCTGTTCAGTACCTCTGGGGCATTGGCCAGCATTGGAAGACAGGATATTGGGCTAGATGGACCTTTGGTCTGACCCAGTATGGCTGTTCTTACGATCACTGTGACTTCCCAGAGCTCTGCCTGCCTCTCTTTAAAAACACAGTAAGTTTATACTCTTATCGTAAGTTCTTCACACTTTATAGAGTACCATAAAACATACACTTTGGATTTTATTAATGGCTGTGTAACTTGTACCTGAATTATCTCTGTCAGCTCTGCAGTCAAGGCAAAAAGGACATTAATTTTCTTCCAAGTGGGAAATCATTAACACAGTGCTTACTCGGGACTATTATTGTGACTCTTTGGCGGCCATGAATCACTGTCAGTAAAGGCTTCTTGCCAGAATGCTCAGAGAGTTCACTAAAGGAGACTTGTGTGTGAGGGCCAAGCATTCAAAACAAGTTGTTCACCATCCCCTTGGAAGATGGGAGGGGAGGTAGGCTGCAGTGGACTTTAAAGACGGTTAGCATCAGGGTAATGAACGATCTTCCACGTGGCCCCTTTATGCTGCACGTTGCAATGTGCGCACGACCTGCACGTGCTTGAGTCAGTAAAAATGTGGTAGCCAATAGCCAATTTCCTTTTGAGGAGGAAAACGAGGGCTCAATCCTGTCACATGTGGCACATGGACGGAGCCATGCACCCTGGCCTGCTGACAGAGGGAGCAAAGGGGGCAACTGCCCTGGGGCCTGGTGATTCAGAAGGGCCCAGGGCTGCTGGCTGCTACAGCAGCAGCAGCACCTGAAGCCCTGGGCCCTTTAAATCACCACCTGAGTGCCATGCAATGGGCTCCTGGCAGTGCTGAGGGCATGCCGCAGTCCAGGCAGTGCTCACCCCACCCCTTCTGCCTCAGGCCCTGGCCCTTCTAGGATCATGGATCTGCCCCCTCCCGCCCACCTTGCCCAGAAGTCCGGTGAGGCTGTTGGCTCCCCTGCATGCACCTACCCAAAGCCCTAGGTTAATAGGGCTGAAAGTTTAAATATTAAGTGTTAGGCCTAAAATATGAAACATATAATTTCAGATGTTCCAGGACAAGTTATTCATAGGTCAGAAGGGTTTATCTGATCTCCTGTATAACACAGGCCAGAAGACTTCCCCAAAATGATTCTTTTTGGACTAGAGCAGCGTTTCCCAAAGTGTGGTCCGCGGCCCGGTACCGGTCCTTAGAAAAAAAATACTGGTCCTTAGAAAAATTATCACACACAATCCTATTACTTTGTGTGACAGGGTAGCAGCACCCCGCACTGCCGAGCACGATGGCACGGCCTTCTTGGGAGGGAGACCGCCGCGGCGGCGTTTCTGCCAGGCATGCTCCCGGGCAGCGGGGCTAGATCCGGCGGGTGCTAGAATGAGGCACAGAAAAGATATTTTTGCATTTTCATCCCGGCAAAAACTCTCCCACAAACATAACTTTGCAGCCTGACCATAGGGACCGATAGCATCCAGAAGTACTGCAGTGTGGACCAGATCTTCTGCTGATGGATATTGGCAAAGCTATGTGGCTTTCATTAAATTGGTGCTCATTTATATCGCCTGAAGACTTCAGCCCATATGTGGGGAGAGAGAGACAGACATAGATATAAACATGTAATCCCAGTCTTGACTTCAAGTGGTGTTTTCCCTGACTAAAAAACACAGGACGCTGCCTTTGGTTTTGTAAAATATATATTGGGATTATTTGGTTTATGCTATAAATCATGCATTAGATTTCCTATCACGTCTTCCAAAGACCTTCTACTTTGGAAGACAAAAATCTCATTGGCTTTCATCAAGACACGTGGTATAGGGGGAAATCTAAATAAAGACTAAAAGCTTCACGAAGTGTTCAGTATATGTGATGAATTAGTCCAGTGGTTTGTTTTAAACTTGCACAACATCCCAAGTTGTAAACAATGACCACACTATCCTAATATTATCAGATGGGTGTGAAAATGATATGGTAAACTCCAGGAGAAACCCTACTAATGAATTTCACCTGTGCCTACACAAGAACTTATGTCCCACTGCTAGGATGAGATTTTTTATGTGGTAGAGAAGCCTTATGATTGAAAGCTTTAGAGAGGTAAAATTCACTTCATGCATGGTTCTTTAGATTCACCTTATTATTAGCACTTAGGACCCTAAGTCATGGGCTAGGATCCTGACATTAGTAACAAATGCAACTTATTAAGATATTTTTGTTTCTAATTTTTCAATCTTTTGTGCCCAATCTTATGTGATTTTATCCGAAGCAGAGTTTGCTATTTGGACTGCTCATGTGACCAGGGATATTATAAACAGATATTCAGCGCTTGAACTTGAAGCAAATTCACATTTGAATTCAGCCATTTTTGAAAGCTTAGGAAAGACTGTGAATAGTGTGAAATTCAGTCCTGTGTAAAGGGCCAACGCAAAGCCTCTGCAATGCCTAAATCCTGTGCGGACTGCGGAGGCTTCAGTGGAACCTCAATTATGCATAAGAACTCAAGAGCTGCCATACTGGACCAGACCATGATCCATCTTGACTAGTTTACTGCATCCCACAGTGGCCTGTACCAGAACTTCAGGAGAAGTGTACAGAACAGAACTAAAGTCAAAATCTGTACCACATATGGAATGATCCATCCCTGTCTTCTATGTGTCTTCTGGTAGTCAGTGGTTCAGGGTTGCCCTAAACATGAGGTTGTTCTATCCTCCGTGGCATCAGCCAGTTCTTTTTTGGAACCCCAAGTATATTTTTTGGCCATCACAACATCCCACATTAATGAGTTCCACTGTTCAGTTGTGCATTCTGTGAAAAAATACTTCCTCTTGTTTGTATTAAACCTGCTGTCTATTAATTTCATTGCGACCCCTGGTTTTTGCATTGTGTGTAAAAGATAAATAACACTTCTCTTTTCACTTTCTCCACACGACACATGATTTTATAGACATCTCTCATAGCCCCTCTTAGCTCTCTCTCTTCTAAATTGAACACCCCCAAATCTTTTTGGTCTCTCGTCATATGTCTCAATTTTAGTCTCTTCTCTCAACCATTTCCAACTCCAGGACTTTGTGGGCTGGTTCCCTACACAAAAGTGAATTTCATCCTGTATACACAGCAGATTCGTGTATAAGATGAGACTGTAAAAGCCATCTCCTGAAGGGAATCCTCTAGAAAACGACCATCATCTCTGTTACTTAGTGAGGGACATACCAGCTGTACTGAAATGTCAGAAGGGTTTGCACAGCTGACAAGTTGCTGAAAACGGAGCATGGCAGCATCTCCATAAATTCTTTGTGCAGCCAAGTGCAGCAGCTTAATATAGACTTAGTAAAACCTTTAGTCCTGCTGTCTCTCCCCCCACATTGAGATCAAGCACTTGCACGGGTCATGACAAAAGCATGACTGTGAGGATGTAACAGTGTGTAATACCATTTGTAGCACAGAGTTTTACACATTTTCTGCAGGTTTAAAAAAAATGTCTGAGTGCAGCCAAAATTCTGACCAGGAAGTCAGAATCGAGGACATCGATGAAGATGAAATCTTAGGAAACTTATCCCCTGAAGAGCTGCAGGAGCTCCAGAGTGAAATGGAAGTCATGGCTCCAGACCCAAGAGTCCCTGTTGGAATGATACAAAAAGATCAGACGGAAAAACCTCCAACGGGAAACTTTGACCACAGATCTCTTGTTGATTACCTGTATTGGCAGAAGGCCTCAAGACGCATACTAGAGGATGAGAGAGTTCCCGTCAACCTCTTGCCATCTGAGGTAATAAGTGAGAATCATAACTTTTTATTAACCATCTGTTATAAGTCTTATTGTAACCATACTTTGCTAAAGATCAGGGCCTTTGTAACAGTAGGTTTCATGATTTTGTCTTCCTCTCCATTCGTTCCTTCTGCAAATGAAAGCGCAGACTCATGTATGAATTGAAACTCCATCAAATCTTGATTAAAAATTCTCTATAACTATAGGATCTAATTTTAAAGATTACCCCAGGGGTTTTATTTTTACTTTTTTTGCCCTAAATTATTCACTGCACTTTCCAAAGACATTTTTACTTCATCAAAACCTATGACTAAAACACTATATAAAAGCAAATCACAAAATATAACTCAAGCTTTTTATTTTTCTATAATATATAAATAATATATATATTTCTCTATAATATATAAATAAATATCTATATTGGCTGGTGTGATTTACCCCAATAACTTTGATATAATTAAGATGGATTAATAAACTCTAAATTTTTATGATAGTAATAATGAATAGACTTAATGTCACACGGAAAATGTTGGTCTTTTTGACTGAGTTACATTCACTCCTAACTATGAGCCCAAACTTCATGGGCCAAACACTCAGCAGATATAAATCAGACAAGTTCATGGAACTATGCTGAAATACACCAGCTGAGGATAGTTGTATGTTTTTTCATGGGCCATAATTCAAGGGTCCAACCCACCTCAGCAATGCACTTAAGCACATTCTTAAGGCCCATTGACTTAGAATTAAGCGCATGCTTAAATACTTTGCTGAATCAGGGCCATAGTTATTATGCAGGCCAATTCTCACTGAATATAAGGGGAGATGTGCCTGTTGTAATGCATCAGGATTAGGACTTGCAGGAATTGTAAGTGACTCAAGGGAGAAACACGGTGTGACTTTAACCATCAGTCCAACCTTATATTACGATGATTATATTCTAGTACCTGTCAGTACAGTCTATCACTGAAATCCAGTAACAGATTCAATGTCCTACTAGATTTTACAAAGACAATAAGTCGTCACTTGATCATGCTTGGCCTTTAACGGGTTCATATATAAATGTCCTTCCTTTTATACTTTGGGATGCTGAAAACTGTTGGTTTCTTTAACCTCTATTGTACAAGCAGAGATGAGTCTGAGTTGCACAGTTTCGATCCAGATTTGAACTATTCCAAAGTTGGGGGTTGTGTGATTCATTCCCAGCTCTACAGCACATTAAATCTGTACTAACATTCTGTGGGGTTTAGTAATACAGCAAACAGATAATGATTTATTTATATTTCAGCATCCCCTATTCTGTCACTCCAGAACTTGACAAATAGCAACCTCTGCTGTTACAAAGGAGAAGTGAAGTATCATGGGTTATCCTGACCTCAGTGGGGCAGGACCTTGGCTACCATCCCTTGCTCTTGTACTTTTAAAGGGCCTGATCCTGCACTCATTTATATATAAATTCTTACCAGAGTCCATGGGAGTTTTAAGCTGGACATGGACTCTCAGATTAGGCCTTCTGTCTAATTGCTTACTAATAGCAAGTTGCAGACAAAGTGAAAAGGATCCTGAGTAGCAAAATCTAGTTCTTACCCATCCAGAGGAAGGGACAAGAACATTAAATTTTACATGAAATAGATCTTTAGGGAATGTGGCTTCATATTCCTTCCAGGAAGGTATGTCATTACTGATGCTAAAAGCACAGACCGTGCATGAAGCAGTGTTGAGAAACCACTTTCCCCACCTAGAACACAAATGCAATTGAACTTGTATTCATCTACATCCCCAGTGGTGCCTCCTTAATGCTAAAACAAAAGACAGGACTATGCAGCACTTTAAAGACTAAGCAGTTAAAAGCAGTTTAAAGCTGTGTTAGTCTTTAAAGTGCTGCATAGTCCTGTCTTTTGTTTCAGCAAGACCAGACTAACACGGCTACATCTGTATTACTATCCTTAATGCTAATGCTCCACAGAAGCCCAGACTCCTAAGGCTTGGACACTAAGAGTTTTCCTCTTTAGTCTTCGGTAGACTGAGCTGTAGAGCCAATATCTAGAAATGTATCTCCAGGGGTTTTTTTGCTACATGAAAAACAAAGATTTATAGAAATGCAATAGGCAATGCATTGTTATATCAGAGAAAATTAGGGCTGATCTAAAAACCACCAACAGCAATAGAAAGATTTCTGTTGACATCAGTAGACTTTAGAGCAGGAATCTGAGGGTATGTCTACACTTGCACTCTCTTTCGAGAGAGGGATGCAAATGAAGACATTCGAAATTGCAAATGAAGCCGGGATTTAAATATCCTGCAATTCATTTGCATAATTGTGTTGTGGCAATTGAGTCGAAATAGCACTATTTCGAAATAACAGACGCTGTTAAGACGCGGTTATTTCGAGAGAAAACCCTTCTCTCTAAATAACTGGTAAACCTCATTGTATGAGGAATAAGGGTTATTTTGAGACAAGGGTTTTCTCTCAAAATAACCGCAGCTACACAGTATCTGTTATTTCGAAATAGCACCACAACACGATTATGCAAATGAAGAGTGGGATATCCTGGCTTCATTTGCAATTTTGAATGTCTTCATTTGCAATCCTCTCTTGAAAGTGGGTGCAAGCATAGACATACCCTGAAAGAAGTTACTGACATTTGTGTAAAGTTTGTATGAGATTGTTGAATAACAACAGTATTTAAGTAAGGAATTGTTCATAGAATCAGAGAATACTAGAACTGGAAGGGACCTTGAGAGGTCCTCAAATCCAGTCCCCTGCCCTCATGGCAGGACCCAGTACCGTCTAAACCATCCCTGATAGGTGTCTGGCTAACCTGCTCTTAAATATTAGAGATGGAGATTCCACAGCCTCCCTAGGCAACTTATTCCAGTGTTTAACCACCCTGACAGGAAGTTTTTCCTGATGTCTAACCTAAACCTCCCTTGCTGTAGTTTAAGCCCCTTACTTCTTGTTCTATCCTCAGAGGCCAAGGAGAACAATTTTTCTCTCTCCTCCTTGTGTCACCCTTTTAGATACCTGAAAACCGCTATCATGTCCCCCCTCAGTCTTCTCCTTTCCAAACTAAACAAACCCAATTCTTTTAGTCTTCCTTCATAGGTCATGTTCTCTAGACATTTAATCATTCTTGTTGCTCTTCTCTGGACCTTCTTCAGTTTCTCCACATCTTTCTTGAAATGTGGTGCCCAGAACTAGTCCACTACTCCAACTGAGCTCTAATCAGCGCAGAGTAGAGCGGAAGAATGACTTCTCGTGTCTTGCTCACAACACTCCTGTTAATGCATCACAGAAACATGTTTGGTTTTTTTGCAACAGCATCACACTATTGACTCATATTTAGCTTGTGGTCCACTATGACCCCTAAATCCCTTTCTTCAGTACTCCTTCCTAGACAGTCGCTTCCCATTCTGTAGGCATGAAACTGATTGTTCCTTCCTAAGTGGAGCACTTTGCATTTGTCCAAATTAAACTTCATCCTATTTATCTCAGACCATTTCTCCAGTTTGTCCAGAAGGTTTTGAATTATAACCCTATCCTCCAAAGCACTTGCAACCCCTCCCAGCTTGGTATCATCTGCAATCTTAATAAGTGTACTCCCTATGCCATCATCTAAATCATTGATGGAGATATTGAACAGACATGGTCCCAAAATAGACCCCTGCAGAATCCCACTAGCAGTTCGTTCATACTCAAGCCAGAAATACTACGAACTCTGCTTCTTTTTTCAAAAAGTATTCTCTTATGTATTGGAGGAGGGGAACAGATATGTTACACCCACTTGCTATGTTTTTATTTCTGTGCATAATGAATGTAACAAAACTATTTCAAATTATTTCAGCTGTTAGCATTTTGTCTTCTGTAGAGAAACACTGTAGAGAAGTTTGAAGAAAATGCTGGAGCTATTGATGATATTGCTAAGAAAAGAATGTCAGGAGAGACTACAGAAGCTGACAGAAAAGAAACATGTTACAAAAATGAGCATGTTGCACAGGACAAGGCTGGTTCAGCACAAAATTCGGGAGAAACAAATGAAGAAAGAAGCTATAGAAAGATAGAAGATGATGATGAAGAAGAGGAGGAGGAGGAGGAGGAGGAATATGATGATGAAGAAGAAGAGGAGGAGGAGGAGGAAGCAAAAGAGGAGGAGGAGGAGGAGGAGGAGGAGGATGAACAAGAATCAAGAATGAAGAAACCACATGGACATGAAAACGACAATAGAGATCAGGTAACTAAAAAGCCATGTACAGAATCAGGGGAAAAGCCAGAAAACAATGAGAAGAAAGTCTCAAAACTAGAAATTCCAAAGAAGTTAGCTGTTGATACTAGCTTTATTAAACTGAGTGCAAGACCTTCAGGAAACCAAACCAATTTAGATGAGAGCTTGGAGAAGGTCCGGAAAAATGATCCAGATGTAAAAGAACTCAACCTGAACAACGTTGAAAACATCCCAAAGGAAATGCTGGTGGACTTTGTGAATGCCATGAAAAAAAACAAGCATGTAAAAACATTTAGTTTAGCCAATGTGGGAGCAGATGACAATGTAGCTTTTGCTGTGGCCAACATGCTACGTGAAAACAGGAGCATCACTACTCTAAATATTGATTCAAATTTTATCTCGGGTAAGGGAATTGTTGCGATCATGAGATGTCTGCAGTATAATGAGACGTTAACTGAACTGCGTTTCCACAATCAGAGGAACATGTTGGGCCATCAAGCTGAAATGGAAATTGCCAGGCTTCTAAAAGCCAACCCTAAGCTGCTGAAGATGGGCTATCACTTCGAACTTCCAGGCCCCAGGATGGTAGTTACCAATCTGCTCAGCAGAAATCTTGACAGACAAAGACAAAAAAGGCAGGAGGAACAAAAACAGCAGCAATTAAAAGAACAAAGAGAGTTAATAGCCATGTTAGAAAATGGACTAGGGTTGCCTCCTGGGATGTGGGAAATGCTGGGGGGACCAATGCCTGATGTAAGGATGTGTAGCTCAATACAAGCCCCCAAGCCACCTGTCCCTAAAATTATGCCTATGAGCAGGAAAAATGAACCTGCAAGAAAGCCACCCCCTGAAAAACAGAGCAATGAGGAACCTGCCTCCTTCAAAACGGTTAAACTCAAGAGAACTCAGCGCAAGCCCACTATTCCAGAATATGTGGAACCCGCTGAAAAAACGAGTCTCAAAGACGTGATCAAGACTCTTAAACCAGTCCCAAGAAAACGACCACCTCCTCTGGTTGAGGTAACCCCAAGAGAGAAGCTCTTAAATGACATTCGTCAGAGTAACGTCGCTTATCTTAAACCGGTAAGTGTACATGAAACAGCATGGTAGCAACAGGCAAACTCTATTTTAAAGGCTTCCACAAAAGCATTTACAAAAATTGTGAGCTTATTCATTTTCAGGCACATAAACACGTTTGTGGTATGCAAGTTGGCATTTTTGGGAACAGATTTTGAGCTTTAGTGATATGGGCATCCCACAGCCTAGGCGGGGGAAGGCATTGCCTTCCCAGACCGCCAGCATGGCCCTGCCCACACTCCACCCCCAGAATGCCTGCTGTAGGCATTCTGGGGGTGGAGTGTTGCTGCCCCCCAGTGCCCGCCCTCCCTGTGCTCCAGGGCCAGAGAGGCTGGGGTGCACGTGCACTCACCCCCTCCCTGTGGAGGAGTGGGGCTGTAGGTGAGGCTGGGGGCCTGCCTCCCCCAGCCGTAGCTGCGCTGACCACCCATCATTAGTCACTTGTTCCTATATGCACAAATCTGATTTTTGTACAGGCAAATTAATGGAACCACACATGCTGCAGGTGCAATTATTAATGCCTGGTCAAGAGTTGGCTGCTGTGCTTTATGGAAAGATTCATCATCATTTTAAAATTAAGTACATATGTGTTTATGGAATTTTGATAAAGGGTCTGTTAGTTGCCTCATGGGCCATTATGAACTGTTACATTAATTCATACTTTAATTCACACACCTCCCATTTCAATAACTTCACTTCTGGAATGAGCAAGTGTATCAGCATTGAAATCAAGGGAGATAGGTCCTCTTTCAGCCATGCTGAATTTGGTGTGTGAAATGTTAATAGTGCGCATGCATTTAACAAAATAATATAGCAGCCTTTGCCCTCTGTATATCATTTTAATGATTGGACTCATTCCTGTTCCCTTTTAAGTCAGTGGCAAAATTTTTGGCAACAGGAGTAATATCTGAGTCTGTTATGCAGATTTTACAGAATATGGAGCAAAATTATGAAAAGGATTAGTGATTTGGGATACTCCCATATCTGAGCATCCAACGTGAAATATTTTGAGGGTGACTTTCAGAGAGTGGTAAGCCCTCAACCTCACAAAATCAGGCCCCTTTCAGAAGACTCAAAATCCTAGCCTTTATGTCAGGGGTGGGGAACCTTATTTGGGTCAGGGGCTGCTGACCCACAGAAAAATCAGTTGGGGGCAAAGAAAACCCCTTCAAATCCTCACTGACATGGCCACTGACACTCCCCACATTCGCCTCACCCACCAGAGCCTAGTGGGGCCCAGGCTAGTAGATTTTGCGTGCTCTAGCCCCGCAGGGAGGCAGCAGGGGGCTGGCGCGCCAGTGTGGACTCCCCAATGTGGGGGGAGCCCTGAGCCTCAGGCTGGATCCAGGCAAGCCAAGGGCTGCATCCGGCCCCCAGGCCTTAGGTTCCCCGCCCCTGCTCTATGTTTAACGTTCTGTTCTCCTAGAGTCTAATACAGACCCCGTAGCTCTTACGTAAGTGATCAGGCCCATTAAATTCTGTGAAAATAATCATTCAAATGGAATTGCTTGTGTGACTAAGGAATAGCCCCATGAGCAAGGGTATGGAGGATCCATCCTAAATTGCCAAAAGGTGCCATTCCAGTTTCTCCAGTAATTGACACCTGTTTCAGAACTTCCTCTGATTTTTTTTCAATGTATTAATTTTTTCAAAATGACAGGAGATGTTGTGATCTCATTTACATGTATAAAAACTCACAGTATTGAATGGAATTACAGAGGCATAACTGAGACAAGAATCTGGCCTGACGTGAAAGAAGATGAGAGGACTTAAAATGCCCCCTGCCTGTACATTAAAGGGTTAATGCTTCCACTCTGTCCCTAAATCATATTACTGGGTTTTTTACTATTATTACTACTACTACTGCAGTGGCAAGGATTATTCAAAGACTGATTTAGCTGTAAAGAAAGGCAGCCCTCAAGATTTCTGACCTTTAGATTGGTGAATAAGTGTTGTATCTTGGATCTTGTCTCACTGCTAGAACTGCTCACAGCTCTGAGTGCCAACCGTGGGTCAGACTGTCAGAAAACCAGGCAGACACCCCAAACTGCTAGTGTGTTCCATGATCAGATTTCTCCAAGCCAGCCAAAAATGTGAACTCCTGGATCACTATACCAGTCTCACCGTGGACAAGAGAGGGTCCTTAGGCTCTCCACTGTAATCTGGCCACTCAGACAAACTCGATTTTGTGATAAAAGTTTATATAAACCAAAAATCACATCAGGTTACTCCCAGTTCCAAAGGATGGGTCACTTACCACAGATCAGTTTGGTACTCTGGATCTCACCCCATAGACAATGCTGGTAGCCCATTCTCTAGGAAACTAACTGAAAATTTATTAGCTAAGAAATGAGTTATTGAGAGGTTAAAGCAGGTAAAATACATGTACAAGCGAGTCAAAGTTTGTAAGTCCAAAATGAAAAGCTTTTCAGGGTTATCCAGAATAACGCTGGGGATCTCCATCTTCTTCTCTAGACATTCCACCCTGTTAGAATCCCACAGAAGACAATCTGAACAATGTTGTTACCCACATGGGCCAGTAAATTGCCATTGTCTAATGCAATGAGCCTTGCTTTGAAGCTAGCTCTCTTCTTTATTTACATTTCCAAGCCTCTAGTCACATTTGTACATAATATAAAAGGTAATGTAACAGCAAACAAAGTCCTTCATTAGTTTTCATGAAGTTCGCATATCAAGTATATTCCCATCTGAAACCTAACACACACACACTTTTGATCTAGGGTTAATTATTTACAGGGACATACATTATGTAACATGATAGCAATCAATAGGTAATAAATTGTAAAGCCAATGCCATTAACATTTCCTTTGAATTATATTGATATGCAAGTGAATTGACCTGACTACACTATAGGATGCTCCTTTGATTTCTATTAGCTTATGAGTGACTTAGCCTTCAATTCTGTCCTGAGCTGCACCACGGTAGACTGTGTCACACATTGTATAAATAATAGAGGGCCTCCTTTTTAGTACATTCAGCTGTATGCTCGACAAATATCCACACAATTGCATGTCTGAGCAGGGGATGTTTCCCACATGGACTGGGGTTCCCAATCACGAACAGCCCTCTCTTCCATTATCTAATTTCATTTCCCCCTAGGGAAAACGGTAGCATCACAGTGGTATGTAGCCACAATAGCATAATACATATGTTTTTGCTAGGAATAATTCATCCTAAAATATTTGGGAGATCCATGCTGCAGTATTGCCAACCCCAAGTATTCAAAAATCACCAGTTACGCCGCCACAAAATAACAGATTTGCATTTCTTTTTGCCTCCTGATATTTGAGCCTTTCAGGGTTGCATTTGTGAGCTTTTGTCCACAACCAAAAGGGATAGAAATGTACTTTAAGGGGAAGAGATTGTGTGTGAGAGAGAGATTATTACTTAATAACAAGACTCCACAAGCCAAGACGTTCAGAATCCATCAAATATCAGCAGGACTGGCTACCCTAGGGCTGGTCTTTGGGTTCTTGTTCATTACTGTGCTATTTTCTTTCCCTCATTCCAACTGGGAGAGCTTTTTCTGCTGGTTCTGCCCTTAACTGGGAGAGCTCAGATGCCAGCCACGAGAACACAAGCAATGTGTGAAAAGAGCAGGAATGTATTTCCAGGCAAATCTTCTGCTCTCTATTAGAAGAACATGGGAACTGCCTACTGAAAAAGTTGGTGTGCACCAGAGCTACGTCCTTATGAGGTGTGCATGGCTCAAATATTTTCAGCTGGATCCAGGCCTACCTGTTAATCATTGAGGTCAGCCATTGCATATATATATTCAAGTATGTCTTCTCCGGTGCTACATGAGTTGTTGCCCAAGTTACAAAGTCAAGCGATGTACTCTGCATCCACTGGCGGTTCTGTTCACTGATGCTCCTGGGTCACTGCCCTCAGGGAAAATGGCACCTGGGATGAATTTTCTTTGGTGCCTTTTAAGCATGGAGTGGAAGTTACAGAGGCAGGCATAAGGTATATTTATGCCTGCCTCTGTAATATCCACTCCATGCATCTGACAAAGTGGGCTTTTGCCCATCAAAGCTTATGCCCAAATAAATCTGTTAGTCCCTGAGGTGCCACAGGACTCCTCATTGTTTTTGCGAATACAAACTAACATGGCTATCTCCCTGACATTTGTCTCCAGCCTATGTGTTTGGGGAATGAGAATTCCTCCCCTTGTGAGCCCTCTGAGATCTACGGGAAAGGGCTACATCTGGGCCAAGTGGCATTATTGATTATTGAGCAATAAAGAACAGCTTTGTGAATTCTGAGAGAGAGAATAATGTACCAGGAACTTCTTAACTGTTATTTTCTCAACAATGAGCGGTCCTATGGCACCTTAGAGGCTAACCAAAATACACAGAATCATGAACTTTCTTGGGCAAACCCCATTTCAGATGAATTGGAGTGGAAATAACAGAAACCAAGATAGATAGATATAAAATAACAGCAAAAGCAGTACCTGTTGATTGTTGGACCTGTGTTAATGAAACTAATTAAGTGGGCTGGATGTGTCCCATGCATAGCTTTTGATGTGGAAATGCAGCTGTTAAAGGCAGAAGAAATTGGCTTTTTAATGTGTTTTGCCCACAATAGCTCATGAGTCTAAATATTTTGTTTAGTCTCTGAGGTGTCATAGGAGTACTTGTTTTCAAAGTTACAGACTAACCCAAATACCCCACTGAGATTCATTATATTGACAGGATTTCCTGTTGCATTGGCAGTACTTTGATGTTACTAGCTGATTATAATATGCACACTTATTTTTGTAGAGAAGAAAGGTAAGACAGATTTTCCTGCCACTAAAATGTCTTCCTATTGGTCTTATACAGGTACCAGTGCCAAAAGAGCTGGAGTAAAACACCAGATTCGCCTGAAGGAAACAACCGGAAATAAAGACTATTCAAGTTTTACCTACAGTTGTTTCAAAGAATGCTTTTTTGAGAAGTAGGTGGTAGATATGAACCTGGGGGAACAATGCTTGTAATATGCAGTCAGTTTATATAACAGTGAAAAAGGGCAGAATGGAACAAGTCAATGCTAACAGGATTTCCATCAGTTATCAAGTAACAGTAATGCCCTGTTATAATCTCTGTCTGCCACTTGGATTCTAGTCTCCCGTTTGTTCGTACATATTTGCCCAGCTGTAGCAATAACGTAACAGGTTTTACTGATTTGGTCCATGAACACTATTGCTTACACAGTACTTTTTGCTGTTAAATTCTCCAACACAACAGTGCCTTGTGACTTGCTTTCTTTATACACACCCACCTTCCTTTTTTCATGCAGCTGTATGCTACTGCTTTGTCACAAAGAAAACACATGATTTCTATCTACCAGCTTATATTTTCAGTCCAGAATTGTTTATTTTTACACTGAGTGAACATTAAAAAAAACAAAACAAAAAAAAGCAAAACTGTGCTCTCTAGAAGACAGCACAGTGAGCATTTCTCCCATAACAAACTGCAGGAGTTCTGAGAGCAAAATGGCTGCCATCTCAGCAAACAGGCAGACTTCTTAGAAACTTAAAGGCACAGTACACAGGAGAAAAAAAAATCATAACTATTTCAAATGTCATATGCCATTTCGGGCAAGTATTCCCTCTGGTTAGCATTTAAAATATGAAGCCATGAGCTGTTTTGGGAGCTGTAAGATCATCATTCTTCTGGCAGATTCTCTCTGTCCTTGCGATAACCCTGAGCCATTTCTCCACCACAATGTGCATAGGCCGCACATTGCAGTCACTTTCTGAGAATAGAACTGGACTGTTTCAAATGTCCTTCAATACCACTGATAAACTGGCCAGAGGAGTTGCTACTGAGTACTGTTGGGCCCTTGCCCTCTTCATTCAGCTCAGGGTGCCTAAGCAGCCAGCCAGGTTGAGGAAGGAACCGAATGTCACACTTGCGTGGCGACTGCAGTGCTGAGTTCTAGCTGGAGGTTAACTGCATTCACCCTCCTGCACAAGTTCGTGGTTTCTAAATATTCTGATGGGGGGGGGGGAAGGGAGTGTTTTAAATGGTCAAATCTACGAGCCCCCCATTCTGTACCATCCACACACATCCCAAGCACTCATAGAATGTGCCCAGGAGAGGGTGATTTGTAGTGTTGGGGACTCACTCTCCCAAAGCCTGTAAAATCCTCCTCAGTGTCTCTTTATTGAATCTCTTTTCTGGATACTTTCCCTTTTCTACCAGGTATGCTAGTGTATTCCCCTGCTTCAGTCTGTTTGCCATCCTATCTACTCTTTCCCTTGTGTTGGTTACTCCTTCTGCTTGAGTCACCATCTGCCAACTCTTCTCTTGCTCCCCACAAAACTTCATCCCACCCAAACCATTGGTGGCCTCCTCTGCCTCTAGTAGCTTAGGGCAGGTCTACACTCTGGGGACAGGTTGATCTAAGCTACACAATTTAAGTTATGTGAGTAGTGTAACTCAAATCAAGGTAGCTTGGCTCTACTTACCGCAGGGTCTACACCATGCTGGATCAACAGAAAAAACTCTCCCGCCAACTCCCCTTACTCATCTCGTTCTGATGGCGTACAAGCGGCAGTTGAGTTATGTCTATGCTAATCGACCTTTCCTGCTGCTGGATCGATTGCAGCCCCATTGATCCAGCACAGTGTGAGGACATGGCCTAAGACAGAGATGTGGGTCTTGTTCTTTTTCCCCTTTTGGGTGTGCCTACTGCTGCTGCTCAGTTCCTCTTATCTGCATGTCCTTGGCCATCTGATAACCTGACATCTCCTTTCCACAGCTTCTTTGGTTGCTCCTCATTCTCCTCTTTTTGATCCACCAATGCTCTACATACTCTACCAGCCAGCTTGCATCTCTCTTACACAATCCATGTTCCTTTCCCAAACATCTTTCTTCCCACTCAGTGTCATATCCTACTGCCCCATATAGGGAACAGTTGTCATCTTCATGCCAATCAACTAGGGCTATCCTTAGGCATACATGGACTACACAGCTGCATGGGGCACCACTGTGCCCCAAATTAAGTAGTGTCCTATTCTGTGTATGACTAGCACCTGCAGTAGACCATGCCTACTCAAGCAGCCTCATCCCTCTTCCTTCAGCCCTGCCTCCAGCCTCCTGAAGCCCAATCCTCAGGCCTTTCACCCTCTGTTCCACCTCCCAGCCCCAGTGACCCCAACCTCCCAGTTCCAGTGGGCTGCACCACTCTCCCTTCCACCTGTTCCCCCAGCAACCTCCAAGACCTGTTTCTGCTCCTGCAGCCCTGAGAACAGCCCTTCCCTGCAGAGTTGCTGCCCCTTCCATAGCAGGGAACTTTGGGCTGCAGGTGTTTGGGCTGTGTAGGACACCAAAATTCATAAACACGGCCCTGCAATTACCACTCTTTCAAACCCACCCTTCCAACTTGGTTCACCTCCCCTCCCTCTCCTTCAAGGGCACATCTAGACTATGTTTTTCTTTTGTCCTACATTTTTCTTCTTCCAATCACTTTTTTGAAAGGTGTTTTTTTTTTTTTTCCCAAAAAAAGCAAGCAGTCTAGACACGGTTCTTTTGGGGGGGGGGGGGGGGGGAGAGAACCACCACAAACACACCACCACCCTTTTTTGAAAGAACCCTTCCTGGGGAAAAAAAAAAGTTTACAGCATTTTGTCAAAAAAGGGGTTCCAAAAAAAAAAAAAAAAAAAAAAACCACCACACCACACACAACCCCAAAACCCTCTTTCGAAAATAATTAGAAATGCAAATTTGGTTCAAGTTTGCATCTTTCAAAAGAAAAAATGTAGTCTAGATGCACCCCAACTGAGCTGCTGTCTGAGTCCCTTTAAGGCTCTCTAGGGCAGGCAGGAAACACCGCTGACTGTAAGGTACTATATGAATTTACAGCCCTATATGCAATTTTTTTTAAAACTCTGATTCAAATACTGCTTGTGCAAATGTTTAGAGGAAAAAGAGCTTTCCTTTCTCTCTCATGGACAGCTGTTGAAAAGACTGGTCTCACATGGAAAGGGCCAGGGCTGCAGTCTTGCACGTCAAACTGAACTAGCAGAAAAAAGGGGCAGAGTTTGTGCTCCACCCAAGTTGCACTTGCTGCAAGAATCAGGGATGGGTGGGAAGGGCTAGAGTAGCTTTGAGCCACCTCGATTCATCCTTGTTCCCAGAGCCCATAGGCATACAGGCCACTCTGGAGGGAAGTGGGGGCCCTGGCCATAAATCCTAGTGGTTAGTGCCTACCACAGCCAGCCAGAGAGAGGGTGAGGGAGGACAGAGCTGCTGTAGTGGCCCTATGCCCCAAGCAGTGCCCTACCCGAAGGGAATGCTCCCAGTGTCAGTTCAGCCATAAAATCTGCCTTATCAGGCCACCAACAGGCCTAGCAAAGGGGGCAACAGGGACCTGGGGATCCTGCAGCAGTGGCTGGAGCCCTGTATGGCCTGCTTTGGGCAGCGTTGAAGGGCTGGTGGAAGGAGGCTGCCCCCCCCCCCCATACACACACTCACCCACACTTTTTGCCCAGGGTGTTGGCCATTCTCTAGGATGCCCCTGTGGCTAGGCTACAATGGGTAGTAAGAAGTGGGGCAGCAAATGAGCAATGGGTACAGCTCTGCACTCATAAAACCTGGCCGGATATTTAAGTGTGTGAAAGAAAAGGACAACCCCACCCTTTCTGTGAAGGGGAAGGAAGGGGAAAGAACATGCAACTTCCCATTGTTTCCTTGTGTGTGAGCGCAGGTGGGACCAGGGTATGTAACCCATGTGGAGGCAGGAATTGGCCCCACAGGATGAAAGATGTATAAGGGCACCATATGCAGAAAAGATTAGAACTTGCTCTTCTCAGTGGCATCAACACAACCCTGACCTGTGATGGCAAGAGAGTTCAGAGTGGGTGTGGCCCAGTGAAAGGTAGGTGGAGTCTATGAAACTGCTATACAAAAATGGTGCTCTCTGAAAAATAAGAAAGGGAAGCTGCCAAAACAAGTTTGCTGCTATTCCCATCTCTCATCCATTCAGAAAGTAGAGAGAAGCGAATACCACAAACCAGACTCCATCACCCCCCAGTGAATCCCTGCTCCACTGGAGGACTGGTTTGTCTCACAGCAGAGACTCACCTTTATCCACATTGCACTGAACCTCAGGGATAGAACTGGAACCGTGAAAAGTCATCAAGTCCAGTCTCCTGCATTCAAGGCAGGGCCAAACACCATCAGACCATTGCTGACAGATGTTTGTCTAACCTGCTCTTAATCTCCCCTGATGGAGATTCCATCATCTCCCTAGACAATATATTCCAGGGTTTAACCATCTTGGGAGGTAGGCTGGTCACTAGGGGGAAGAACATCCTAAACTTTCTTTCCTGCAATTTAAGTTGATTGCCTCTTGTCCTATCATTAGCTGTTAAGGAATAATTTTTCTTCCTCCTTGTAGGTACTTAAAAATTGTCATGTCCCTTCTCAATCTTCTCTAGAAGAAACAAGCCCAGTTCTTTTAATCTTCCCTCATAGGTCACATATTCTA
The DNA here is from genome assembly GCA_032595735.1 of Pelochelys cantorii. Classification (NCBI taxonomy): domain Eukaryota; kingdom Metazoa; phylum Chordata; order Testudines; family Trionychidae; genus Pelochelys; species Pelochelys cantorii. The sequence goes on along the minus strand of CM064336.1, from coordinate 10,251,236 downwards.
AACCTATAAATTTTTCTAGCTCTTCTCTGGACCTTCTCCAATTTGTCCACATCTTTCTTGAAGATCATCTATTACCGTCTTGTACGTTTCTAGAATTAGTATGATCACATCCACTGTTGTGCCAGTCATGGTCTGCATGGTGGTTCTGGGAGGTCTCATCACCATCCTTTTTCCTCAAAGGAAGTTACATAATTAGTGCATCTGCTACTTGCTGTCTCCTACCTCCCCCCATGGGGCTGCTTTTACCTCTGCAGATTCCTTACCTTCAACAGCCAATCCCTCACTTCTTTTCTGATGGCCACTTATAGTTCCTGCCAGCCATATTTTAGTCATATGTAGCTTATTCTAAAACATAAAACAATGGATGCCCATCCCATCTGTACTTCAAGAACCCAATGGCTCCTGCTAAAGCCAGAAATAGAATGATACTTTAAGAGTAGGGAGTTCCTATACGTTAGCTTACCCTCTCCTCCCCCACACTCCAACCCCAATATCTGCTAACTCAGACTTTCGTTATTGTTGAAGTACAGCCTGTGTTATCTAGCATATAGGACATATAGCAGTTCATCTCCCAGCTCTTTTTGAAGGGGAAGAGGGAAGAAGCCTCAGTGAAGTCCCAAAGCAAGTGAGAGTAAATCCGTACAGTCTGTGTGCCAGGCCAGCCGGTTAAAGCCAGACTTTTGAGTCTGAACAAAAGCTTCTGCAATGGGGGGGAGGGGGAAGTCTTTCCCTTCAAGCTGCCTCAGCATAGAAATTCAGTTCTGTGGGGCTAGAAACTGAGAACGATTACATAAGGTAGCTGCTCAAGTAACTGGTTTGTACATGCAATGTAGGGGTTGTGTAACTTGGCATGTTGTAAGACTTATTGATGAGTCAGATGTCCAAACATTGGACAAATTGGTTTCGGAAAACAAGACAACCCCTAGGCCTCCCCCTCGCCCCAAGCTTGGTAAGCATACCATTTCTCAAGTGATTGGTAACACAGTCCAAGAGGCCCTTTTGGTTCTCCTCCTCCCAGACACGCACCTCACCCCATAAAAGGACAGCGATAGTGAGTTGCAGGAGCACTAAGGCTATGGCATAGTCAAAATCCATTCACTTTTTAAAGGGAAAGATGGCATTCACAACACATGCTGCATCATGTTATTGTTCAGTAGTGTGATCTTGATTAAAGGGTCTGTCCTGCATTTGATTTAATTAAAAAAAAACCCCAATGCCATCAGTTTTATCAATTGTTAAAGTTTATTCTTCACAACCTAATTTCTTAAAATTCTACAATATAACCCTATTGTCATGAAGTAATGGGCTAGTATCTTCTGTAAGTGTAGCAAGAAGTACTCATCAAAATCTAAGAATTTACTACAGGTACAAGAAAGGAGCAGGTCGTTGCTGCTAACCCTGGAATATATACATAGCAACTTACTTCCAGTAAATACTGATAATCTTGAATATTTGCATGGAATGAGGTGTTCAGACTCCTAAACAACTCATTTAGGAGTCACATCAGATGTGCACACGTCTATATACACACACACACATGAGTTTTGGAGAGGTTTTTGGGATATCTGCTATGCCTGCATGTAAGTCAAGTCAGTTACAGATCAATACTTCATAAACAAGGGAGGAGAGATGCAAGAGTGATGGTTACACACTATGTTAATCTGCATACATTTTAGGAAGCACAGACTGCAGTCAAGCTGGAGTTTACTGAAGAGGATACTTGTACTTACTTTGAAGAGCTATTGTTACATGAATGTGGGTTTGGTTCTAGGAGTATGAAAATTATTTATCAGTCTGAAATCTAGTGTTTCCCTTGAACAGAGCCACAAGTGAATAAAATTAGCAAGATGTAGGCTTTAGCAATTGCATTTAAAAAAAAAAACAAACAAAACAAAAACAAACAAACCACACACAACCACCCCACGCAAACAAAACATTGGAAGAGAGTCAGATCATAACGTGGACACTGAGACATCCTAAAACTCTTTCAAGGCGCTTTTTTTTTTTAAACCAGAACTCTATCCTAGCTAGAAAGTATCCTAGTTAATTAAAAAGAAACAAAAAAAAAAAAACCCACACACAAACAACTGTAAGAAGAACTCTTACCTGAAATCCTGATTCTATTGAAGGCAATGGCAAAACTTCCATGGATTTCAGTAGAGACAGGATTTCACTGATACACATGTGCTTCTTACTGAAGTCAGTCAAATTTGCACAGGTGTATTGTAACCAGAGCTGGACAATGGGGCTCTATAATTTGCAGATGTTGCTCATTTAGACTTGGATTGCCTGCTATAAACAATAATACATTTTGTAAACAGACTAGGGAATGTGAGAGGCAAGGGAGAAGTTGTCTGATGTGCTCTAGTCAATTTACTCTCTCCATTTGCTACTTCCGATAAGATGGCTTAAACATAACCCACTTGAAAAAGATGGTAGTAGGAGGATACCATCTAGAAGTTCTTTGAAGGAGTGCAGGGGGAGGAAAAGGAAAGTTAAAAAAATTAATTGGCAGAGCTTTCAGCCAATCCTGACTCTGCTAGATTTGTCATGTGACAGTTGTAGCCAACCAGTAATGCACTCAACTTCGCCCCATCACTCCAATAAAGTGCATGATTAACACTTACACTTTACTGGCTACCAAGAACAGGTTCAGAGACTGTAATTCATGTTTGTTCACTCCAGAGAACAAATGATCTATACCATTAGTTCATGTGTGCGTGCATGCATAAGTAACACCGAGACAGTTATTCTCTCCTAGAGGAGCCCTGAATAGCTTTGTGTACCTGTATCTTGCCAATCTGTTCAGTATGTGCATCTCAGACAGACAAACGGAAAACAAGCTTTGACAAGAGTAAACAGCAACTAAATTCCTGCAACAGAGAAGACCACCATATTATGTGCACCTTATTCCTTCACTTTAGCAATGTAATCAGCCAGTTTGTTGATGCTCTCTTCCTGCTGTTCAAGTGCATCAAGTACTATGCCCATAGGGGTCTTCTTCAATCCAATTCCTTCCATTTTATTCTCCAGTTTGTTCTTTATGTTCCGAAGCCTCAGAGATGCATGGATAAATGTCACTAAGAACAGAAATACATGTTTGTTAACACATATCCTCCACCCCTTTAATACCTGGCTCTTTACTGTATCTCAAAGCCCTCTGAAAGAAGCCAGTGCTCCTTTGTAAAATGAGCGGACATCCAAAAATAGGAAGCTGGAAGTCTAACACGTATGTACTGCTACGGTCTAACTAAGAAATCATACATGTCCAACTGCCAATATAGTTTATTGCTCTTAATGGAAGACCATACATTTCTTCCAGTTTCCCTTGCTAGCAGTCTTGGAAGTCAATAGCGTAAGATTAGTCTTGGGACAAATTTTTAAACCCTCAATTTTAATATATTAAGTGAAGCCAAGAGTTAGTTCAGGGTGAGTAACTTTAGCTTTTAGTTCTAATCATTAGGAAAAAAGGAGAGAAGGGGAGAAAATAAGCTATACTTACACAGTAGAGGGAATGTGATGCCAAATATGAACACCATGACGCCTCCAAAATAGGATATCAAGAAGTAACTAGACAACAGGATGGCTACCACAAACGCAGTTGGGTACTGCTTCTTGAACTTGCGAAGGATGTCTTTGTTATGCGATGCCCACACAAAGCCCATGAACACCAGCACTACTACTGCGCCACCAAGGATCATGTTCAGTGGGCTCAGAAATCTGGGGAAAAAGTTAAAGAAACTGTTTATAAAAACCAAAAGAGATTGTTCAGTAATGCATTCAGGTGCAGCATCTCACTCTTCCGCAAGTAGAACATAGAAGAGCACGAATTGTTGGGCAAAAGTCAGCATGGTTTCTGCAGAGGGAAGTCGTGTCTAACTAATCTGTTAGAATTCTTTGAAGGGGTTAATAAACATGCGGACAAGGGGCACCCAGTGGATATACCTAGATTTCCAGAAAGCCTTTGACACGGTCCCACACCAAAGGCTTTTACGTAAATTAGGTGGTCATGGGATAGGAGGAAAGGTCCTTTCATGGATCAAGAATTGGTTAAAAGACAGAAAACAAAGGGTGGGAATAAATGGTAAATTTTCACAATGGAGGAGGGTAACTAGTGGTGTTCCCCAGGGGTCAGTACTGGGACCAATCCTGTTCAACTTGTTCATCAATGATCTAGAAAATGAGGTAAGCAGTGAGGTGGCCAAGTTTGCAGATGACACAAAGTTGTTCAGGACAGTCAAAAGCAAAAGGGATTGTGAAGAACTACAAAAAGATCTCAGCAAACTGAGTGATTGGGCAGCAAAATGGCAAATGAAATTTAATGTGGGTAAGTGTAAGGTAATGCATGTTGGAAAAAATAACCCAAATTACACGTACTACATGATGGGGTCAAATTTAGCTACGACAGATCAGGAAAGGGATCTTGGAGTTATGGTGGATAGTTCTATGAAGACATCCACGCAGTGTGCAGCGGCAGTTAGTAAGGCAAATAGGATGTTAGGAATTATTAAAAAAGGGATAGATAATAAGACAAAAGATATCATACTTCCCCTATATAAAACTATGGTACGCCCACATCTCGAGTACTGCGTGCAGATGTGGTCTCCTCACCTCAAAAAAGATATATTGGCATTAGAAAAGGTTCAGAAAAGGGCGACTAAGATGATTAGGGGCTTGGAAAGGGTCCCATACGGGAAGAGGCTAGAGAGACTGGGACTTTTCAGTTTGGAAAAAAGGCGATTGAGGGGTGATATGATAGAGGTATATAAAATCATGAATGGTGTGGAGAAAGTGATTATAGAAAAATTATTTACCTTTTCCCATAATACAAGAACTAGGGGACACCAAATGAAATTGATGGGTAGAAGGTTCAAAACTAATAAAAGGAAATTTTTCTTCACACAGCGCAGTCAACCTGTGGAACTCCTTGCCCGAGGAGGCTGTGAAGGCCAGGACTCTATTAGGGTTTAAAAAAGAGCTTGATAAATTTTTGCAGGTTAGGTCCATAAATGGCTATTAGCCAGGGATAAAGTATGGTGCCCTAGCCTTCATAACAAGGGCAGGAGATGGATGGCAGGAGATAAATCACTTGATCATTGTCTTCTGTTCTCCTTCTCTGGGGCACCTGGCATTGGCCACCGTCAGCAGATGGGATGCTGGGCTCGATGGACCTTTGGTCTGACCCAGTATGGCCATTCTTATGTTCTTATGTAAGTAGGACAATGGGGACAGTTAACAAGGCTTCCATTTCAGTGCTTCACAACCTGTATCAGCCAGCTTCTGACTCCAACATGTTGTCATGCAAGACGCTGTAAGTGACGTGCTGAATTAGTATTGTTTTCATAGTGTGTATTTAGACACATTACTTTCATCCTGCCCTCTTTTTTGGTGAGGTCAGTGCTCAGGAAAGCAAGCAAGTCACATCGGACTAGAGCGTCTTGAGAGAAACCTCACCATCACCTTCCCCTTTCACTCCTGAGCCTTTGCTGAGTAGCAGCCGACTGTCATGCCAGATTGTGTGATGGCCCACTTGCTTTTTCCATTTGTGGCTGCAAATGGGATTTAACCTAGTCTCCAGGACTGAAAATGCTCGTCATGACCCACTGTAGTGCCTTGATCTTCAGGCCATGTTTCATTTATGCTCCCCTATTCTATTATGCAGACTGCATCTGACTTCAATTTGCATTATAAATCTTCAGCTGTAGTAAATGCAAGAGATGCAGAGACAGGGTGTCAAAAATCAGAATGTTTTGTAATGCATAGAGATTACTTGCATCAAAGCATCCACAGGGCAATGTGCACCTCAGGGTCAGAAAGAAGTAGGGCCCAGGACAGAGATCCTGCTGAAAAGTCCTAGGAACAGCCACGTTCCGTGGAGCGACAGGACTGAGGTTTAGTGTACTGTTCTTGTTTCCAGAGATAGCAGTGAGTGAGCGCCTTATGGAATTAAGGACATTACTAAATTAAGTTCAACACCTTTGGGGCTCCGTTGTATTAAAAATGCAATTGTTTGTATGCTATTACGAGTCTTATGCAACTTTGGTACGCCAAAGCACTTCCCAGCCACCCCTCTGGAGAAGTCTGCAGAGAGATGTTCCAGCTTCATTCTCCAGGACCAAACCCAAAGGATTTGTAGATCAATAGCCTGGTTTTAAACTGGCTCAGGACCTTTTATTTGAGCCAGCAAAACAGACATGACCCCCTGGTTGACAAAGGGGTCCAATTCTTAGGGAATGATTGGATGAATTTTGGCCTACTGAGGCCCCATAAGAACTTATGACTGCAAGAGACCCTCTGGGGATCAGACAGGAGTCTCGTGCCAGTTGCCATGTTGGAGACATTTGGGGGCAGAGCCATCTCTGATAAACCTATAAGCATATGTGTAAGTTCTTGTATTGTTTAATGTGTTTTCCCCACAGTCTTACACCCCCAGGAATAAACAGGCTTGCACTAGGGATGTGAATTTGTAACTGTTTACATGGCTACTTGATAAGCCTGGGCTCATTGGTTAACATGCACAGTTACATGCAGCACTCTCTCTGCCTGCACTGCTGCCTCTGATACAGAGGCAGCAGCAGGGGCGAGGGGGGCAGGTGGGAACCACCTCCCCCCGCACATATCTGCTGAAACTTCAGAGGTTACACAAACTCATTTTAACATCCCTAGCTTGCAGAGGAAGTGATGTGTGGTAACATGCCCACAGCAATCACACCACAATAGTCTGAGGAGAAAAGCTTACCTACTTTGCCTAGACAGACTGTCTTTTGCTGGGAACAGCACAGTGAAGGCAGAGAACTGCTTAGCCTGGGAATGCCCTGGTCAGGATGGATTCAAACATGGGTCTCCACCCAAGAAAGGTAATGGCCTGGAAGCAGGAAGCCTGAAAGTGAGTGTCCTTACGAGGCTACAGAGGGAAAAATGACTGGTGCCCTGAACTGTGACAACCAGAAACGAAAACCCCACCATGGGAGTAATTTGGGAATAGGGTGGGAACTCTGGAAGCCTGATGAGAGCATCTAATCAGGGATGGGCAAGATACAGCTCGAGGCCTGGATCCGGCCCACTAAGCCTTTCAATCCAGCCTGCCCCACTAGATCCACAGGCAGGGACCAGCCCCAGGGCTCAGAGCAGCTGGCTGCTCCATCTGCCTCAGTACTGGGGGTGGGGGTGGGGGTGGAGGGGAAGCTTCATGGACTGCGAACCCTCTCCTTCACCCAAACTCCCTCTCAGACCCCACACTTCTCCTGTGCCCCAATTCCCTCCCCTGAGCTCCCTTCTCAACCTCCATCCCAGACCTCCCCCATCCTCTCCATAGAAAAGTGCAGCTATTGACCACTTACCAAATTTTGGAGTGGCCCCCCCAATCAAAAGTTATTGCTCATCCTTGCTTCAAATGGTTATAGCTCATTGCATCTGCCCCTCAATCGTACTGTGCTTAGCCTGCTAATTTCTGTGTATGAAGTGTAATCTCCTAGGCCTCTGAGCCACCATACTATGGTGGCCCTGTGTGCCCCCCCCCCCGCCCCGCCCATCCCCACATCTAGGAGCCAGACATGCTGGTGGCTCCTTCTGGGGCATAGTGTAGTTTGCAGTGCCAGGACAAGCAAGTAGCCTGCCTTAGTGCCAGAGTTCCCTCTAAACCAGTGGTCACCAACAAGTAGAGCTGGATCTACCGGTAGATCTTGGAGCTTCTAACAGGGGATCCTGACTGGTTTGACCAAGAAGCTATCAAGTGCCGGCACTTCAGCTGCATACCCCCGGCCCGCCCCTACTGCTGTGCATCTCATTCCTTTTGCCTTGGAGCTGTCCCCTCAGGACCCTCCTGCTTCCTGGGCAGGGGAGGGAGAGCAGAGGAGCTGATGTCAAGGCACTGCCTCTCCCATCTGTATCCTATCTCCACAGAGCAGAGAGGGGACAACAGGGCTTGGGAGGCAGTTTGCTGGCTGCTTTTGGGAGTGGTGCAGGGCCAAGACAGGAGCGAGCCTGCCTTAGCCCCACTGCACCATCATCCAGGAGCCTCCTGAGGTCAGCAGTGCCCAGCTGGAGCCCACATCCCAAAATCCTACCCATCATGAACCCCTTCTGCACCGCCAACAGCCTGCCCCAAGCTTAGCTCAAAGCCCCTCTCACACTCCAGAGCCCTTAATCCAAGGCCAGAGCCTGCACCCCAACCCTCTGCCCCAGCCTGGTGAAAGTGAGGGAGGATGGAGTGAGCAGGGACAGGGCCTCAAAGAAGGGACACAGAGAGACTCAGTGCCTGCTTAGAGGGAACCCTACTTAGCACCCTCATCACCCTGCAGAGAGACCCCCTGCCTGACATTCCATGACCCAGTGCTGGGTCACGACCTGTAGTTTGAAAACCCCTGACCTAGATGATCCTGGTTTGCCAGCCAAATGGGGTTCATCCTTATTATAGCAGCTCTAGCATTTCAGGCCTAGTTCATCTCAGATATAACCAGCTGCAATGCTAAAGTTAGCAGACCTGCCTACACTTAATAAGTCTGTCTCCTTCCATTGGGCATATGGTAGCATTTACAGTGGGTTCTCAACAGCCAGCCACCACCAAGAACCATTTCATAATACTATCTAGTTACCCAGGCAGTATTTGTATCCAATACTCTGACAAAGGGTTCTGAAGGAAAGGAAAAACTAATGAGTTGTTACAAACAAAAATGGTCTCCAGTTGCCTCTGTAGGTCAGCTGTTCCAACAAGGATGGGACAACTGGATTGAAAATAAATCCAAGGGAGCGGCCCACCTGCTCCCGTTACTCATGTCTGAGCTCCAGCATGGCACACAGGAACTGATAGGGCAGGCCTGTTTGTAACATTTGAGTCACTTGCAGTCAGCCAGCAACTATATTTAGGTTAAAACTGTGTCTGCAGCTTCAAGACTGGAAAGAAGTGACCACTGAAACTCTGGAGAGAAGATATTTTAAACTTGTGCTCTACTGCAGCAGAAATTGTGATCAGATTGGACTAGTAATTATAGTATTTGTTTCAGAACCAAAGTGCTTGTATTTTTTAAAGTCTAAATACACTTCCTTTCTACCTACACAACAAGAATTAACCTTATCAGTGTCTATGAGAAATGACCAAGTCTCTTATATAGTTTGCCAGTAGCCATGTCACTAGATTTGGGTGCATGAGGTAGTTAACTTGTCCCCAGGTAACTTTGCTACAAATGTTTGATATATTCCACGTCAACATTCAGAGGCTTTTATTTATTTTTCCACTTTAGAGGTGAGGAGTTGTGTAAGTCACTCTCGCAAACGTAAATGGAAGCATATTTTTCTCCCTGTGAAATATTTTATAGACAGTTTTCTAGGGCGTTCATGCAGTTGACCTTCCTCAGATGCAAAGACAATTGTACAAGATCCCGCAGAACAGCTTTCCAGAGGAGAGAGTTAATCTGAAGAACATGTTTTCTGAAGTGGGATGAATTGCAAGGAGTACAAAGAAAGAGTGAGTGCAAGCAACAAATGAGATCTTTCAGAGCCACATGCATGGGCAGCCGGTATGTTAGGCGGGGGAAGGAATTGCCTTCTCAAACTGCCAGCTTGGCCCTGCCCACACTCCACCTCCAGAACCCCTGCTGGAGCCAGGGAGAGCCTGGGGCCATGTGCCAGCCTCCCTCCCAGTGCTCAGGGGCTGGGGACCCTGGGGCCACATGCAACCCATCCTCTCAACCTCCTCCCCTCCCTGTGCCAATGGGGCTGTGCATGAGTGCAATGCATGCACATGGCACGCTGCCCCATCTCCCTGTGGTGGGGGGCCTCTGCAGAAGAGGTAGGGGTAGGTCTGGGGGCTTGCCTCCCCCAGCCCTACCGTCACTGACTGCCCATGGCCACATGCAGGCACATTTGGAGAGCAGCTGCTACTAAGAACATGAATATTCATGTTGTGAAGATTCCCCGAACACTTGAATTCAATCTTGGATATTCTGCTTTATGCCATTTGCTCTACAACATCATTATGCATACTGCTTCCTGCCCCCACTCGCGTAAGGCAATGCTACCAAAGGATCATGCTTACAAGAAACAAAGCACCATAGAGAGGAAGAGTCAAATGCTGGCATATTTCAAAAAGGTGGTGTTCTGTTTCCTGAGAGCATAAATCAGATTGTGATCACACTTACTAGATAAGAACATAAAAATGGCCGTACTGGGTCAGACCAAAGGTCCATCTAGCCCAGTAGCCTGTCTGCCGACAGTGGCCAGCACCAGGTGCCCCAGAGAGGCTGGACCGAAGACAATGATCAAGTGATTTGTCTCCTGCCATCCCTCTCCAGCCTCTGACAAACAGAGGCCAGGGACACCATTCCTATCCCCTGGCTAATAGCCTGTTATGGACCTAACCTCCATGAAATTATCTAGCTTCTCTTTAAACTCTGTTATAGTCCTAGCCTTCACAGCCTCCTCTGGCAAGGAGTTCCACAGGTTGACTACACGCTGTGTGAAGAAGAACTTTCTTTTATTAGTTTTAAACCTGCTACACATTAATTTCATTTGGTGTCCTCTAGTTCTTCTATTATGGGAACTAATAAATAACTTTTCTTTATTTGCCCTCTCCACACCACTCATGATTTTATATACCTCTATCATATCCCCCCTCAGTCTCCTCTTTTCTAAGCTGAAAAGTCCCAGTAGTTTTAACCTCTCTTCATATGGGACCCGTTCCAAACCCCTAATCATTTTAGTTGCCCTTTTCTGAACCCTTTCCAAGGCCAAAATATCTTTTTTGAGGTGAGGAGACCATATCTGTACACAGTATTCAAGATGTGGGCGTACCATAGTTTTATACAGGGGCAGTAAGATATTCTGGGTCTTATTTTCTATCCCTTTCTTAATAATTTCTTGCATCCTATTTGCCTTTTTGACCGCCACTACACACTGTGTGGAAGTTTTCAGAACACTATCCACGATAACTCCAAGTTCTCTTTCCTGATTTGTCATAGCCAAATTAGCCCCCCCCCCCCCCATCATACTGTACGTATAGTTGGGGTTATTTTTCCCCAATGTGCATTACTTTACACTTATCCACATGAAATTTCATTTGCCATTTTGTTGCCCAATCACTCAGTTTGGTGAGATCTTCTTGGAGACCCTCACAGTCTGCTTCTGTCTTGACTATCCTAAACAGTTTGGTATCATCCGCAAACTTTACCACCTCCCTGCTTACCCCTTTCTCCAGATCATTTATGAATAAGTTGAACAGGACTGGTCCCAGGACTGACCCTTGGGGGACACCACTAGTTACCCCTCTCCATTCTGAAAATTTACCATTTATTCTTACCCTTTGTTTCCTGTCTTTCAACCAGTTCTCAATCCATGAAAGGACCTTCCCTCTTCTCCCATGGTAATGTAATTTACACAAGAGTATTTGACGAGGGACCTTGTCAAAGGCTTTCTGAAAATCTAAGTATTCTATATCTACTGGATCCCCCTTGTCCGCATGTTTGTTAACCCCTTCAAAGAATTCTAATAGATTAGTAAGACAGGATTTCCCTTTACAGAAACCATGTTGACTTTTGTCCAACAAATTATGTTCTTCTACATGCCTCACAATTTTATTTTTTACTATTGTTTCGACTAATTTGCCCGGTACTGAAGTTAGACTTACCGGTCTGTAATTGCCAGGATCGCCTCTAGAGCCCTTTTTAAATATTGGTGTCACGTTAGCTACCTTCCAGTCATTAGGTACGGAAGCCGATTTAAAGGATAGGTTACAAACCACAGAGAATAGTTCAGCAATTTCCCATCTGAGTTCTTTTCAAACCCTTCGATGAATGCCATCCGGTCCCAGAGATTTGTTAACATTAAGTTTTCCTATTTGTTCCAAAACCTCCTCTAATGACACTTCAATCCGGGACAGCTCCTCAGATTCATCACCCACAAAGGACGGTGCAGATTTGGGAATCTCCCTAACGTCCTCAGCCATGAAGACTGAAGCAAAGAAATCATTTAGTTTCTCCGCAACGGCTTTATCGTCCTTGATTGCTCCTTTTATATCTCGATCATCTAGGGGACCCACAGGTTTTTTAGCAGGCTTCCTGCTTCTAATGTACTTAAACATTTTGCAATTTCTTTTAGAGTTTTTGGCTAGCTGTTCCTCAAAATCTTTTTTTTGCTTTTCTAATTACATTTTTACACTTGATTTGACAGTGTTTATGTTCCTTTCTATTTATCTCACTGGGATTGGACTTCCACTTCTTGAAAGATGCCTTTTTGTCCCTCACTGCTTCTTTTTCATGGTGGTTAAGCCACGGTGACTCTTTTTTAGGTTTCTTACTATGTTTTTTAATTTGGGGTTGTGGTGGTGTGTTGGGGTCCCCCAACTCCTGCACCCCTGTAATGGCACAGACAGACTCCACCAGCCAGTAGAATAGAGGGAGTTTATTGCTTTTCCAGGATACAGCACAGCACAGATGTCATCTGGTTACAGGAACCGGGCCTAGGATGCCTCAGCCCCCCTTGAGATGGGGGAGACTGGGCTCCTAAATTCCAGCCCCTTTCCTTAGGCCGTCTCCTCCATGATCCCAGACAGAAACTAACTCACTCACTTCCAGCCCTGCCCCCAGCCAGGTCTGGCCTCGCCCCCTTCCTTTCCATTGTTCCGCTCCATGGGAGATACCTGTCTGACAAGTTTCGAAGCCCCCTTGCATAATGACTCATCCCCTGCCCTGCTGAGCCGTGGTGTAGACAGCAGCCAGTGGAGGTCACTGACAACCCACTGCCCAGCATAGCAACCAGCAAGGTACCCCCACTAAGTCACAGGGGTATACATTTAAGTTGGGCCTCTATTATGGTGTCTTTAAAAAGTTTCCCTGCAAGCTGCATGGATTTGGCTCTAGTCACTGTGCCTTTTAATTTCTGTTTAACTAACCTCCTCATTTTTGTGTAATTCCCCTTTTTTAAATTAAATGCCAGAGTTCTGTCCTGCCAAGCTGTTCTTCCCACCACAGGAATGTTAAATGTTATTATATTATGGTCACTATTCCCAAGCGGTCCTGTAATGGTTATCTCCTGGACCTGATCCTGCGCTCCACTCGGGACTAAATCGAGAATTGCCTCTCCCCTTGTGGGTTCCTGGTACCAGCTGCTCCAAGAAGCAGTCATTTAAGCCATTGAAAAATTCTCTCTCCCTGAGGTGACATGTATCCAGTCAATATGGGGATAATTAAAATCCCCCATTATTACAGAGTTCTTTATTTTGGTAGCCTCTCTAATCTCCCTCAGCATTTCAATGTCAGCATCGCTGTCCTGGTCAGGTGGTCGATAATATATCCCTACTGCTAATTTCTTATTATTGGAGCATGGAATTACTATCCATAGCGATTCTATTGAACATGTTGATTCATTTAATATTTTTATTTCATTTGATTCTACATTATCTTTCACATACAGTGCCACTCCGCCACCCACACGGCCTGCTCTATCCTTCCGATATATTTTATATCCCGGTATGATTGTGTCCCACAGATTTTCCTCATTCCACCAGGTTTCAGTGATGCCTATTATGTCAATCTCCTGCTTTAATACGAGGTACTCTAGTTCACCCATCTTATTAGTCAGGCTCCTAGCATTTGTGTAGAAGCACTTCAAAAATTTGCCACTGCTTATTTGTAGATATAAATATAGATATCTGCTATATTTAATGCACTCCCTGATTAAAGACAATCATCATTTTCCAAGTAGACTATTTCACTGCTGAACTTGTGTCAAGTCAGGTTTTCAACTTAGTCCAAGATATAAGAGTAAGGGACAGGAGAATCCCATTACAGGTAGTGTATGGAAACCATACAGTTGGACTGCCTCTCAGTTTGGGTTCTATGTTTTAGAACACAGGTTTGAGTTCTTTGCTATGTTTATCCAAACAAGTGACTAGTTAATAGGTATACTTTTATGCTGTTCTACTTTTGTTAGGGAGGAAGTAATTAGTTCAGTAGACTGAGAGGCTCAGAATTGCTTTCCCAAGGGCCAGATTTTAATCATTTACATTCCAGTAAATCTGAAGCAGCTCTTCTGATGTCAGGGATATCCCAAGAACGTCTCTGGAAGGAGCGACACCCAGAGACTAGTAGCAGTTTGCCAAGATGAGGGTGTCATCCTAACCACCAGTGGAGCTTGGGCTGTGCAAGTGAGTGATCACAGGGAGCTAATTAGGGTCCAGCACAGCAGTTCGTTATTAAGGTAATGAGGGAGAGACTAGGGTACCAGGCACAAGAGCACAGTACCAATATCAGAACAGGCATTCTATTGACCTACGTGCTGTCTCTTAAAACTGTGTCCTTGTTGTTTCCTCTACAACAACACAGTAAGAACTGTTGTGGCCTTGCTTGTATCTTACGAGAATATTTACCCAGCACTACTCAGATCCTTTATGAATTAATTTTTGAGAAATAAAATAAAGTGTACATGCTTCATTTAAATCATTGCTATTGGATGGGGCTGGGGATTCAGGGTATGCAGGCTGCCCCAGGGGGAGAGAACTACCCCAGCCCTCTCTAAAGTGGGGAATGCAGCAAACTGTGCATGTTCCCCATGCTCTCTGATGAATGGGAATAGGCAGCAATGCTCCCATATAAATCAAGGGGGGGGGCCCCCTTCAACCCCTCAGGTCTCCCTGAAGGATACCTGGGAGTGTGTGGAAGACTGAGGCAGTCTTGGATGAGGGGTTCACCCCCCAGACAGTCTTTCTCTTCTGTATGTTTATGAGAAACAATCCCAGTCCAGGCACATCTCCTTTTCCTGGCACAGCCAAACCCTTCTCTTGCTTCAAGATGTCATAAGAGGAAGCTGTATACCAAATTTGTTGGTCTTGGTTCTTACTGTTTAGGATGAGTTCTTGAACAGACGCTCTCAAATATATAGTAGATCACAGTCTAGTGACTTTCTAGCCTTCATGTCTGAAGCTTAGGTAGAAATCCTTCCAGCTTACATTTACCTAGCCTCTGCATCTCCTTGCATCTGATCACTTTCTAAATAAGTACAGTTCTCCTTTAGAAGCTTATTGGACATCTAAAAAAATTAAATGTTTAAAAAGCATCTAGTAGGAGAGCAATGTAGTAACAGGGTTTTAGGATACTCAGAAGACTACCTGAAAACAGAAGCCTGGGAAAAAGGCAACAACTAGTTCTAGGTCAGGAATAACCAAGTCAAGGAGGCAGCACAGAGAACCCAGAACCAGCAGCATGCTAACTGGCTGCTTGATTGCTTTCTGGAATGATGGAACAGTGAGCCAGAATTCCAGGCTCTGCAGAGAATGAGACGAATTAGTAAGGAAAAGCCAGCTGTCCAGAGTGGAATTTCTGTGTAGTCTCATGATTATAAGAGGTACTCCTCTGTAGCAGTGTCTGCTTTCACACATGATACAGTAGGAAAGAATGCAAGAAAAACAGATATTAGAACTGACCAATATTCACACCCTCAAACTGGTAGGTTTGATTCGTGGCCAACTTCCTCCTTGGCCTAGTCTGAGCGAGCATTGTAGGAGCTCCGTCTGCCTCAGAATTAGTTTGATCACTATGAAGTATGGCCTTATTGCAGGGGTGGGGAACCTCAGGCCTGAGGGCTGTATGCAGCCCCTGGCTTGTCTAGATCTGGCACCCGAGGCTCAAGGCACTCCCCAGCATTGGTAAGCCTGTGCTGGTGCTCCAGCCCCCACTGTGGGGCTGCAGCACACCAATCTACTCGCCTGGGCCCCCTGTAGGCTCTGGTGTGTGAGGGGAATGTGTGAGTGTGTGGGGGAGGGTGGGGGGGAAATCTTTCTCCTGCTCAGTTGGGGACCACGTCAGTGAGGGCTTTTGTTTGGCTTTGCTTCTCATTTGTGTGCAGCCCCTGACTGATTTTTCTGCGGGTCAACAGCCTCCGACTCAAAAAAGGTTCCCGAGCTCTGGTTTATTGGATCCAGCCCTACAGGCTGAATGTTTGTTGTACAGTGGTGCTGGAGGAATTATAAATAGCTGTACAAGAAGGCTGACCGGTGAGATTAGATTAAGATGAGCTACTGAAATCTGAATTCTAAGACTGATGGCTTGCAGTTAGCATCACAGGCATTTAGGTTTGTCTAGGAGTACACATGCAATCCACTGTTTAGATTTTAGACACATATACCGTGCTACCTGTCATCTTGGTAGCATATGTTCCAAAATGGCCTCGTCAAGAATATGAATCAACATACTTAACAAACAAACAAACGGTAGTCAGCTGCGTGGAGAAGGGATAGCTACTGTCCCTCTCCCCGCCAAAAAAATCTGGGCTTAGAATTCAAATAGTCTTTTTGTAAGTAGAACCAAGGCTAGTGAATTAAGCAACTTCTTACAAACTCGCCCCCCCCCCATGAATTAGTTTAATTTGTGGGAGCACCCTAAAACTTTTCCAAGTGAGGGTCCCTCCCCAAAGGGTTAGCAGTGCACCAGCCCTGTTTGTAAGGTAAGAATGGCAGACAGTGCTCTAGTGAATTTGATCTATTACGTGAGCCCAGGCAGAGGACAGTTGAGGGCAGTGTCAAGTTTTTAAAAGTAGGGATGCTTTAAGAACAGAGCTAGATTGAGCTTGTGCTTTATTTATCAGCTGTCACACCTGTCGCCTTATTTGGCTTTGCATGTGATCTTACCTCAGGAAAGTCTGAATTATAGCAGTAGGGCCAAGGAGAAAGAACACTGGTTGGGAGGAGCAGAGTCTGGACATGGGCGGGAGGGGGGGAAAATGAGGCATTTACCTGGCACCCCCTTCCCAAGGGCCCACATAGCTCCACACCCTCACAGAGAAAAGCCTCTGATGAAGCCATTTTCTGAGTTGGGTGGAGGAGGGGGAAGTGTCAGTGCACAGAGCTGCTGCTTCCTCTCCCTGCCAGGGCCTGAAGCACATGTGTTCCCAGATTACGGAGGTTCAGGTATTTAAGATCAGCAGTCGGATGGAACACGATCATCTGAAGGTTCTCTTAAGCTAGGGGAAGCTATACAGTGCTAATATTGCAATTTTACAGTGAGCTAATGAAGGATACAAGAGACACAGGTCCTTAATCCAGATACCTTGTACTCACTCAAGATTTGAAAGTCTACTTTCAATTCATTTTATTGGGAGAGTCAATATACAGCCATAAAGAAGAGGTTTGACTGTTACTAGCCATATGCAAGACATACAATTCCTAACTAACACAGCCCATGTGGCCTGACACCATCACCACAACTGCCTGACTATTACAGTGTCAAGCATAGACAAGACAAACCCATCTTGAATCACATTAAGGCTACTCTTTCAAAAAACAAAAAAACCCCAACCAAACAAAAAAAGCAGCTGACCCTGGGACTAATTTAGCCCTGCTGATAGTGAGAGAATTTGGCACATACTGCAATGGCCTTTTTGCACAATCCTGTCAAGGCTCTTGTGCAAATTAAATCTCATCTTCAAAAGGGTTTTCTAGAAGACGTTGAGTCATAATGCAGCGATGGATTGCTGCCCGCTGAACAGTTAAGCATAGGGAATTTAGACAATGACTAAGTCTATGATTTATCAGCAGAGCTTTTAGTTTTCCCCCACTTAGCCAAGTATTTGAATGTGAAGTCAGTCACAATCTGTGTCAGAGCAAACAGGACAGAGTTATGACATGCACACTCTGAAGGGTGGACTTTTCCCATTAGGACTTGATCTAAGATCAAATAAATGGTGGCAGGATCAGCACTCCTAAGAAGCAAAGTCTACACACAATAACGAACATCTCATATGGGCAGCAGGTCCCCAGCTGTCCCCCCCCGCCCCACACACACTGCTCCCCACCCCATTCAGCACAGTTTCCTGTGGCTGAAGCCCCCACCAAGGCTGGGGCCGTGCTGCCAGCCCTACTGTAGTTGGGGAGCCTGAGCCCATGTGCCACATCCTGGGGAGGGTGGCCTCCCCCTATAGTGGGGTGGACTTGACTCCCATGGGGGCCCTGGGAGGTAGGGGCAGGGTTTCAGGCAGAAGGGTTGGGGATGGGGTCCCCCAACCCTAAGTTCACCCACTGCCCATGACAACTCAGATCTTCTTGTTCCTGAGACTTGAGATGTGCCTTACTCACTTCAGGACTCCTTTTTTGAAACATCAGAACAATTAGCTTTATGGCTCTCTGGATCATGCCGACTTGGGTTTGGGTTTTTATTGGCAAATACGCACAGAGCCAGAGAAGTTTGCGATTTTTTTTTCTTCCATTTACAGGTGGATAATCCTTATTTTAGAAGATCGAACATTTGAGCCTTGTGTGTCTGTAGGGAAATGACTGATAAGGGCAAACAGGTCATAGTGCTTTTGAGATCCTTGGCTGCAAAGTAAATTATGACTAATTAGTTATCTGCTTTTCATAGCCAAATGTTAATTAGGAGCCTCAGATAATGAAGAACTAACTCCTGGAGAACACACAAAATTGCACTGGTTTACCTAAACGGGAGATGTTGCACTAGGTGTGATAAAATAGCTTTAGACTAAGTAAGAGCGTTGACAATCGTTAACAAGGATCAAGTGAAGTTGGACAGTAACTTTTGTGTTTAAAGACACCCAAAGTAGCTTCCTCAAGGACACAAGGCTGGGAAGACAACCCAGCAGCCCTACCTACCAATCCCATGTACTAGTCACTTGACCAGACAACACTCCTTGTAATCCCAATTACCAGCAGCCCTCAAGCTTACATCAGGCAGAAGAATGAAGGATATTTGATTCTGTGCTGTCATGTTATTTTTCATAATGACGATGGAACTATCACATTTATTAATTCTACATCACCTCTCAAAGTCTGATCCAAATGTCATGGGTGTCATTTAAAAAAAAATGGCATAGACTTTCAGGGGACTTCAGATTAGGCTCTGTATGTTAGTGGCTTCAAGGAGTGACTCATGAAGGTCCTTTGCTTGATAAAGAATGAAAAATATGGCATCTCTACAACATGCTATAGAAAAGAGATGGTGCCCTGTCTCATAGGTTTAAAGACAGATAATCCTCACCTCCCTCTTTTTACTTGTTCTTTAAGTGATGCTACTTTACTTGCCTGGGCAGAGTAACTGCAAGTGGTTTGATTAGTAAATGAAGAGGTTTTATATCCTCACTACTTTCTGCATCTGCTTCAAAGACACTTTTAAGCACAAGTCTTATAGCAATACTCTAAGGCAAACCATAACAGACGTCCATTTCAGAAAGGGGTCACAATATTTGTTCTCCAGGAGCAGGAGAACTCCAGGTTGCTGTTATGCTCATAGATCATATCAATACCAGAATTGTTTGCACGTGGGGTCTCAGTCATGCACCTATCAAAACAGAACTTCCACTACTGATTGTTTTGGGGACTGATCTGCCCCCCCCCCCCAATAAGCCTGCAGCTCTGTTCTGACCTCAGGCACAATTGGTACAATACCATGACTGAAGAAAGTTTGTCCCCTACAGTCCATGAACAAACAAAAAGTTGCCAACCACAAGCCCACCCCTTTCACTTTCTACTTGCCGGATTCTACAGTAGGGCTGGTAAACTTTTAAGCACTTAACACATCCCTGTAAAGGAAGAGGCCATATTTTTCCTCTTTCTTGGAGGTACGAAGAGAGCTATAAACATCCAGCTCACAAACTCAATGTTGTTTTTGGAGACTGCGGAAATTAAAGATTTTGATTGGATGTTAAGTTTTAACTACTTAAGTCTCCAAAAACAAGCCAATATACATGCTCAGCAATAGCAAACACAGAGAAAGAGGGAGCTGAGCGAGGTGGAAGTTATTCTAGGGCTCCTACCACGTTGTTGTTTGAAAAAGGAAAAGGAAACCACACACCAGCAAATGTGAGTCACATCCTTTTCTTGGGGGGGGAGGGGGGTAACTATACCAGTTGAAGAACTAGACTCTTCTGGCTTATATTTGGGGAAAAACCTGTCCGTTTGCTACCTCCCTTAAATACATCCAACCCCTTACTTACACAGGCCATTGGGCCTACGCCGCTGATGCAGCTGCAGGCCGAATGGAGACTAAAGAAAGCCCCCTTGTCTCAGAAAGCTTTTCCGTGCCGCGGGCCTCGACCATAGTGCAGGCTCAGCTGAAACCACTGCCCAATAGGGACGGGTGCGCGAGCCGTTTACACAGCCGCCAGGGTTTTGATCCCCGCTCCGATTCATATTCATACCCGCGTCTGCTTCACCCACTAACAGAGGGACACAGCACCCCGCTGGGCAACGCCTTGCAACCCCTGAGCGCCCCTCCTTGCAGCGCGTATATGGGGGAGGGAAGGGACGCTCCGACGGCTACAGAAGAGAGGGAGGCAGTCCCAGACTCACCCCACTATGGAGATGACGGCGGCCGCCAGCAGCAGGTAATTGGTCTGGTAGTAGAGCAAGTTGCTGACCACCCGGTTGTTCCATTTGGAAACGTCCCTGAAATCCGGCCGCGCAAAGCGCTCCAAGCTGGGGAAGAAATCCTCCCAGGGCCGCAGGGGTGCCACTTGCACATCCATCTCTCTCCCCCACCCGGCACCGTGCGCTGCCGCACGTCAGCTGGGCAGGGTTAAAGAGCGCCCGGCAGCAAATCAGCGGGGCGGGCTGGCTGTGCACCGCGCCCACCGTGCAGCCTGCCTGGCTTCTCCCCTCCTCCGTGCTTGGCAGCGGGCGGGCGGCCGGGCGGCTGTGGCACTGTGAGCGAGAGCCGATGCCAAAGCGCACAAGAGCGATGCCGTGAAGGCCACGTTCTGCCCGAGGTCTGATCTGTGTGTGGGCGTGCGCCCGCAAAGCTGCCTTTACAGTTAATCCCAAACGAGCCTGAAGCCGCTTGAGCGAATCTCTTACTTGGCACAGCAACGAAATAAAATTGCATTCATGAGCCCGATGGAGAATTGTTGCTTGGTTTTTACAGCCCAATTCCCAGGAGGAATCAGCCATCGGGTCAGATTATGAAGAATCTAGGGATTGTCCAGCGTACTTGCCGAATATGGGGGAGGGTGGGGCATGCCTTATCAAAGAAGAATACCCATACTACATCAATTGGAGCAAGAATTTGTAGACACTTAACAGTGATATAAATTGCAGGTCCACCAATGCCAGAAGAATTTTACAAACTGCAGAGGGGAATACGAACATTTAAAAGGGCATGGAATTTGTACGAAGGGTCGAATAAATGGACATCAAGCAAAAGTGGAATTAAGATAATGTGAGATGATGATGATGATGATGATGACTTCTAAAATATCTTACACCAATGCATGTGGTGTTTTGTAGACCATATAGGCCACTGCTACATGCTTGTTCCCTACAATAAATTGGAACCATCACGTCTCAGAGGGGTCGCTGGGTTAATCTTTGACCCCCCTCCCCCCGCTGCTAGCGGCTTGTAGGACGGCCTGGACCCTGCTGAGGCTCTGGCGAGGAGGAACCGTGCCCTACAACTTGCCAACACAGTGAGACGTGCTGGGGCTTGGGCGCTGGCTCTGTGTGAGCTGCTGGGGCCCATACCCCGCCCTGCCGCTAGCGGGAGGCGTTCTGTGGGCACCTCCGCCAGGCTGGGGCGGCGCCCCCCCCCCGCACGGTTGCTATGGAGATTACTCCGAGGGGGCTGGCGTGGAATCACGTCGCCTGCCTGGCTTCCGCGGACGCTCTATCCTCCGAGCTGCTCTCTATGGCCTGCTCCGCCCCCCCCGCTCACGTCAGTTGGCGCTCTAGCGAAGCGGCGCCCATAGAGGCGCGGCGATTGGCCGGGCCGCGCGGCATTGTGGGAAGCAGAGGGAGCTATGGCGGATGGCGAGGAGCCGTAAGTCGCTCTGTGTGTGTGTAGTTTCCCCCTCCTCCCCCCCCCTTCCCCTCGGGGCTCGGTGGGCCCCGGGCTCCCTCTCCTCGGGGCTCGGTAGCGCGAGACTGACCCTTCTTTTATTCTCTCTCTTTTAGGGAGAAGAAAAGAAGGAGGATAGAGGAGCTGCTGGCGGATGGGTTAGTGTGGGGCCGGGCTGCGGGGCCTGGGCGTAGCGTAGGGCTGGGCTGGGCTGGGCTGCTGGCGACTGGCTTGGCGTGAGGCCTGCCTGGGGGAGCGAGTACGGGACCAGCGAGGCGGTAGGGCAGCTGCTGGGGGCGGAGCTGTGGGGCTGGAGGAAGTGGCTGGGGGATGGGCTAGTGCGAAGCCCAGTAGGGTGGAGGTGGTAGGAGGCGTAGTGCGGTGCCTGGAGGCGGGGGGGAGTGGTGTGGTGCCTGAGCGGGCAGTTACTGGCAGGTGTCTTAGTGGTGGTGGGGGGGGGGGAGTCGAGATCTGGATACTGAGCTATGGAAGCCTGCTGGGCCCCATCAAGTGAACTAGATGGGGGCGGGAGGGGGGGCGTAGCAGCAGGGACAGGTAGTCTCTGTGGATGGGTTGCTGTGGGTTTGGGAGAACTGGACGTATGGGGTGGGGGGAAGGTGCCGAGGGATGGGGCAGTGTGAGGCAGGGGCTGGCAGGAGCTGGAGCTTCAGGTCTGGAGGAAGCTGCTGTGGGATGAGTTAGTGTGGGCTTGTTGGTGCTAAAAGGGGCTTGAGCAGTGAATTGGGAAAGGGGAATCTGTGGAGAGGGGGCTAGTGCTTGGGGTGCTGGAAGCTTGGCATGAGTATGGCCTGGCAGTGCTGGGAGAGGCTGGGCTGCGTGGGAGAGGCCTGAGGAGGTGGCTGTTTTGGCTGCCACGATTTAAAGACCTAGGCTACAGAAGAGCTGCCTTTGCTTATTAAAACCTCAGCCCCTATGCACCTGCCCTCACTCCCAAACAATAATAATAATACATGGGGATCCTCAAGCTGTATCCTTTCCTCCGCTTGCATCCCTCTCCTTAAAGATCACAAAACATACCTAACTACTTAGTTTTGAGAGGCAGGCTCACAGACATTGCATGTGTATATTTGGGGTGGGGTCATAGAAGTTCTTAGGCATATTGGGTGCATGCTGTTACAGGATCTGTTTGGAAATTGGAAGGGAGCAAGAAAGAGTGTGGGACCTGGGACAGCATAAGGATTGTGATGGTGACAGTTAAAATTACATTGACAATTAAAGAGGGGAAATTAAAAAAGTGAATTGAAAGCTCCTTAATAAAAAAACAAAAACAAAACTACCTAGAGAATGAAGACTATAAAAATAAATTAAAAAAACCTCATTTCGAACAGATTTGTCAGATACCAAAATGTCTTACTTGACACCAAATCTTACTGCCTACAGTTAACTGTAAATTAAGAAAAATGTAATTCTCTCTCTCCCCTTCCCCAAAACAGTTGGACAATGGATTCATTTAGACTCTATGTAAAAAGCACAGAAAATTCTGTTCTTAATGCCACCATAGCTCTGTGCTTATTTCCAGCAGATTTTTAAAATTACAGTGCATAGGATACAGACTGATGTTTGTGGCACAAATAAAATAAGTTAAAAACATCTGTGAGACTCTCATTTTCTTTGGTCACCATAGATGCTAAGAACCAGTGTACAACAGGGGTATCCGTAGATCTAAGAGTCAAAGAAGGGAGTGTGACTTGTACATACTGCAGAAGAAAGTAAAGCAAATTACAATTGCAAAACATTTTTATCATGTAGTACTTTTTAATAAGTCCTTTGTAACTGATGTAACTCTATAGATATTGATAGTTACCTCCAGGGATGAATTCAGCAAACTGTCTAAAAACAGTCAAAATGCTGACAGCGTGAAATCTTCAAGCAAATCCAGTTCAGGGTTTGTTTGTTTTTTTGGGGAGGGGGGTTACACTTTATTTACTTCAAGTTGTTGTTCCCAAATTATAAAAAGTCTTTTGCAGGGCTATAGATTATTTTTAAAAATGTATCAAATAAAATTACAATGGATTTAACCCAATTGTCCATGTCTTGAATTTTGAAAAAGGCTATACAGTTTTTTCCTCGGTTTTCTTGGCAAAACAAACTACATTTCTTGGGTATGTCAAAGTTGACTGTGCATATTTAAGACTGTAAAACTATTTTAAAATTTGTGCTGCTCTTGTTAACACTGAATAGCAATTATAGAGGTGGAGCTGAGCTAAATTATAAAATGTGAGTTATGCTTTTTCAATGAGAGATTATTCAGTGAATAAATTAATATGAGACATGGGTCCTTAAAAGCAATATTGAAGTGAGTATACTGGTTCTGAAGTATTCCAACAAGATATTTTGAGATCTAAATTAAAATTAATTTAAATATGAACTACTAAAAGTGACCTGCAAAGAGAGGAAAATGAGTTATGGCCTCTTTTTGATGTAAAAGAATTCCTTAAAGTTTAAAAGAAAATGCAAATAATTTTACAAATGCTTATATTAGAATTTCAAATTGTCTGCTCTGGAATATTTTGCTTAACTGGAAATAGGTACAATGAAAGTGGCACCTTGTTAATTGAGATGAAAATACTTTTACTCAAACTATTGGCATTTCTGTTAATGCATTTGTAAAATGCATGGAAGGAAAACTATTAATGTTTTACTCCTGCTGTGAAGTGCTGAGAGCACCTTCTATGCCTATATGACATATCTAAGAAGTTTGACAAAGAAAAGGAATACAGGAATTGGCATTTATTTCCGAGAAAAAGAGTTGAGAAAAAACTCTTTCAGGCATTCTTTGTACATCAGAAATAAACAACAAAAGAGCACACTCACTTTTTCTTTCCAGGTCCCTTTTAGCTGATTATAGGTATGTCTGTGTTTGACTTTGGTATGTAGTTAATGCTATTGCTCTATAATTTCAAAAATACTCTCTAGCTTCTACAGTCCTGCAAACATTTACACATGTGCTTAACCACAACTGGAGTAAAGTTAAAGAGTTATGAACAGGTTTGCAGGATTAGACCATAGTTTGGTTTTCTTTTAGGCCAACTGATGGGAAACAAGTTGTAGAGGTATGGCATTTTCTTTACTGATTTTGCAGCTGAATTTACTGTGTTCTATGCAGAATGGCTGTTGATGGTGGGTGTGGGGACACTGGAGACTGGGAAGGTCGCTGGAACCATGTAAAGAAGTTCCTCGAGCGATCTGGACCATTCACACACCCTGATTTCGAGCCAGGCACTCAAGTGAGAACTGTTTATTTTAAATAAAACTGTTTGTAGTGTTTTTTTACAAACTAATATAAACACATTTATTGGGGTACTATCCAGCAATGCAAGGTAACTAAAAATTCATGTACAAGTGTGTGTTTAACGTGAATAAATAGAATGGTGATTTTAGAATAAAGTAAAATGTTGTAAATGGACTTCTACATTTTCTCACTTCATTAACTCTGATCTTTTTCAATAATATAGACAAATTGTACAGTGCATGTGAGGTACTTCCTGGAATTCCAACTGGAAAATAGTAACTTTCTACTGGTTTTAAGTAATTTGGGGTGCACTGAGGAATTATCATCTAG
This sequence comes from Pelochelys cantorii, assembly GCA_032595735.1. Lineage (NCBI taxonomy): Eukaryota > Metazoa > Chordata > Testudines > Trionychidae > Pelochelys > Pelochelys cantorii. The sequence goes on along the minus strand of CM064336.1, from coordinate 10,225,889 downwards.
ATTTATAAGGAGTTAAGATAAACATAAGTTGTCATAGTACAGTAGAACCTCAGAGTTATGAATACCTTGGGAATGGAGATTGTTCATAACTGAAATGTTTGTAACTAAACAAAACTTGATGATTCTTTCAAAAGTTTGCAAGGGAACGTTGCCTTAATACAGCTTTGAAACTTTAGCATGAAGAAGAAAAAGGCTACTTTTAGATATCTTAACGTAAATGAAACCAGCACAGAAACAGTTTCTTTATCTTGACACATCTTTTTTTAAACTTTTTGGTTTTAGTAGTTTATATTTAACATTAGGGATGTTAGCGAACAGTCAACTACCCTATAAACATATGCTAATCGAGTCAGTACTCGACTAGTTGCTTCCTGGCAGCAAGAGTGGGGAGCAGGAACTGATGCTGGGGGGAGCCAGCTTAAAAGCTGGTTCCCCCCAAAACTGTCTCTGTGGAGGGGCAGGGTAGGAAGAGGCACAGTAGGGAACCGGACACAAGCCTGGAATCAGCTGATTCATAGAATCATAAAGCTGGAAGAGACCTCAGGAGGTCATCAAGTCCAGCCCCCTGCCCAAGGCAGGACCAATCCTAACTAAATCAACCCAGCCAGGGCTTTGTCAAGCTGAGACTTAAAAACCTCTAGGGATGGAGATTCCACCACTTCCCTAGGTAACCCATCCCAGTACTTCCCCACACTCCTAGTGAAATAGTTTTTCCTAATATCCAACCTAGACCTCCCCCACTGTAACTTGAGACCATTGCTCCTTGTTCTGCCATCCGTCACTACCGTGAACAGCCTTTCTCCATCCTCTTTGGACCTCCCTTCAGGAAATTGAAGGCTGCTACCAAATCCCCCCTCACTCTTCTCTTCTGCAGACTAAACAAACCCAAATCCCTCAGCCTCTTCTCATAGGTCATGTGCTCCAGCCCCCTAATCATTTTGGTTGCCCTCCACTGGACCCTCTCCAATACGTCCACATCCTTTCTATAGCGGGGGGTCCAGAACTGGACACAATACTCCAGATGTGGCTTCACCAGAGCCGAATAAAGGGGAATAATCACTTCTCTAGATCTGCTGGCAATGTTCCTCCTAATGCAACTTAATATGCCATTAGCCTTCTTGGCTACAAGGGCACACTGTTGACTCATATCCAGCTTCTCATCCACAGTAATCCCTAGGTCCCTTCCTGCAGAACTGCTACTTAGCCAGTTAATCCCCAGCCTGTAACCGTGCTTGGGATTCTTCCGTCCCAAGTGCAGGACTCTACACTTGTTGTTGAACCTCATCAGATTTCTTTTGTCCCAATCCTCTAATCTGTCTAGGTCACTCTGGACCCTATTCTTGCCTACCAGCGTATTTGCCTCTTCCCCCTAGCTTAGTGTCATCCGCAAACTTGCTGAGGGTGCAATCCATCCCCTCATCCAGGTCATTAATAAAGATGTTGAACAAAACTGGCCCTAGAACAGATCCTTGGAGCACTCCACTAGAAACTGAGTGCCAACCTGACATTGAGCCGTTGATCACTACCTGTTGGGCCTGACAGCCTAGCCCGCTTTCTTTCCATCATACCGTCCATCTATCCAATCCATACTTCCTTAACTTGCTGGCAAGAATATTGTGGGAGACCATATCAAAAGCGTTGCTAAAGTCAAGGTATATCACATCCACTGACTTTCCCACATCCACAGAGCCAGTTACCTCATCATAGAAACTAATCCTGGTGTGCTCCTGGTCCCAGATTCTGCGCCTCTGCTTTTTAAATGGAGCAAGCCTCTCTTAAATTCCATATTTGAAGGAGGAATAACTATTTGAACTGGCTGTGAGTCCATGTGTCACAATCATGTCAGTTCTGATATGCATAAACTAGTCTTTGCAAACACAAAAAATTAAAATAAATAGCAAAATGAGTATGTGAGTTTAATTTATTTTGCTTCCCCCTCCCCACTAATTTGTGTTCCTTTATCTCTGTATCTCTTCTCCTTTTTTTCTTATGAACAGTTCCTGGTCCCTTTTCAGCTGATCGTTTTTTCTCCTACGTTGGTTTTTCACTTTACAATAATTCTTATTTTTTACCTTTTTTTCTTCCTTTTCCTACTTCTCATTTTTATTCTGAATTCTCAGCCTGTGCTTTTGTCATCCTTTTTAATGCGTTCCACCTTTATTTTTTAAAAAATCTGTTTTTTTAATTGCTTGGGGGGGGGTGTCATTTTTTTTCTCTCTTTTTTTCAGTGCATTTCACAGTTTGTTCTTTTTTATTATCAGGAATATTTCTTTCATTACTTTTTATCTTTAGGGTATTGTTCCATCAGTTTCCAGTTCAAGATAAATACTTGTGGAACAGTTCACAGAGCGCAATTATCCAGTGCTGCAACTATTTCACTATACTTTAGGCCAGCAATATTTTCTGTCTCTTGGTTTAATTTCATTTTGTATAGTGTGGTAGCAAAACCTTTTGAACAGGAGAAATGCACCATTGTATCTTGAAATAAATTATTTTGGGGCTGAAAACATAATTAAATAGGAAAAATGAGGGAAATATTGAACTCAACAAACATTTTATTTACTAAAGTTAAGGTATAAGAATAGCATGGACTGAAAAATTATTAAAGTCCAAGATCAAAGAAAAGTTTATTAGGTGCTTAGAAGTTGTAAGTTAATTGTTTTATGATGCGGTGGGGAAATCTTAGTTTTCTTCTATTCAGTATATTAATATTCTTTTTTCATTCTCTACAGCCTCTCGACTTTTTGTTAAACACATGTAAAGTTCTAGTTATTGGAGCTGGAGGATTAGGATGTGAACTACTGAAAAATCTGGTAATTACTTTCATTTTCCTGTTTGTTTCTTGGGATCCTATTTCTTTACTCAGGAGACTATTCATTCCCTTTGACTGATTTATGCTCTGTCATCTCATTCTTCTGTGAAAGTGTTTGGAAGATGATAGCTTGTGCCATCCTGCTAGTTTCTTTACTCTGAAAAAGTTCTTTCGGGGATCAGAAGAGGTGTTGTATAGGGATGTTAAATTGCATTTAATCAACTAATCGACTAGTCGATGGAATTTCCATCGATTAGTCGATAATGGAGGAAGTGCAGAGCTGCAGCAGCGGGAGCTAACCTCACTGTGGCTCTGCCTTTTAAATGTATTAAGTGCTGCTGGGCTCTTAATACATTTAAAAGGCTGAAGCGCCTTGGGGGACCAGACAGGAGCTGTAAATCAGCTGTCCAAGCTCGTATCCGGTCCCCCGCTACACTTCTGCCTCCCCTGCCGCCGCGGAGACGGTGCTGGGGGAACTGGCTTTTAAGCTGACTCCTCCCAACACCAGCTCCTTCTTCCCCTCTTGCTGCCCCCCCACCCTCTGGCTTTTTCCCCCACATGTAGCATGTGGGGGAAATGACTAGTTGAGGCCCTACTCGACTATCTGATAAGATTATGTTTATCAGATAGTCAACTAGTCACTTGCATTCCTAGTGCTGTAGTTTCAAGTTACACTCAAATTCACTGTAGCAAGTGAAATAGGTGGTACAAAACACAATTTAAGTATGTTAAATACTGATGGTTGAATTTAAAATGTAACTTAATTTTCTTTAGACTTTTGAATGGACTTAAAGTGACAATTGAGCATTATCCAATGAAATAAGTTGAACAAGCAGCACTCGGATATCCACTGTTAAATTCTCACTTGCTACTGATGCCTAAGAACACGTTCTTCTATTTCACAAAATAGATTTTAATTTATGTTTAGTGCTTTGAATACAACATTATTAGAGTTAATATTTGGGATGTAAAATCCCGCTTAATTAGTTAACTGATTAAATGGGGGTGGGTGGAGACGCCATTCCAGCCTGCTGGGCTGGAGCGGCCTGCTCCTGCCTGCCACGGTTGCGCTGGAGCGGCCTGCCCCTGCCTGCCATGGTTGCGCTGGAGCTGCCCAGTGCTGCGTCGGAAACGGCAACTGGGGGGTGGGGGGGCGTGGAAGGGATGCTGGCTCGGCCACCTGCCACATTCCCATTTAAGGGTGAGGCTTACTGGTTATCAAGTTAACTGGTTATCTGTTCACATCCCTAGTGTTTTTGGTGTTTATTTTTAATGTCAAATAATAATGTTTCATATGTGTGAAACTATTGAATATTATTCCAATTCAGACCCAAGTCTTTTGCGTGATCGTGTCAAGGCACTATCGTTAAATTACTCGATCAGCCCCACAATAATTTTGTGGGCACTACTGTGCTTTCATTCCATTTGTGATTACAGAAACAGAATACTGGGCAAGATGGACCTTTGGTCTGACCCAGTATGGCTGTTCTAATGATGATGGGCTGGCCTAGCACCAGGATTGGGCAGATTTTCAGTGGCAGGGAGATTTAGCCTGCGGAGTTGTCAGATAATGAGATGTTTTTTCACTGGTGGTTGTACTTCAGTTTTGACTGTAAGCTCTTCACGGTTATTTTTCAGCTGTGATTCGAGCACAGACATGGATTTATCTTAACAATAATGGTTATTAAAAGTATTTAAAATTGCAACAGAGTTAACTTTTTGCATGAACATTTCTGACCCACGTAGGTGAGATATAAACATATTAAAATAGTTCTGCAGAGTTTACTCTTTTGCAAAGTCTGGCTTTATTTTAAAAAATTCTATCTGCTGTGGTTGTGATGGTACCATTTGTACTGTAAATCTGCATATTGCCATCTTGTACTGCAGACAGATGGGCTAAAACAAAACAACAACTAAATGTGAATGGCTTATTCTTAAGTGTTCTAAATTCAAAACATATTTTGACCATTTCTAATTTATTTAATCCAGTTTTTCCAAGTACCAGGTTTTGTAATAAGCATTTTAACCAGTAAATGACTGCACCTAAATTCAAATGTATTACTTACAAAAATGCATGTAATATGCTATCACTTATCACATAAGCATTATAACACTAATATTTCAGATAATTTCTCATCCTACTTTTGCAAAACCAATTTTAAAGTGAGATTTTCCTAAAGCAGTGTTTCTCAAACTGTGCTCCACGGAGCCCCAGGGGCTTCGCGAGACATCTCCAGGGGCTCCATGAGGTTGACAAACTGGAAACATCGATAGGTACAACACATACAATCAATGGACTGCTGGGGCTCCGCATAAATTTTTACACATGTAAAGGGCTCCAGAGCCCAAAAAGTTTGAGAACCGCTGCCCTAAAGCATGAAGTGCTAGGTTCTGTCTACACTAGAGACCTTACGGCGACATAGTTGTACTGCTGCATCTGTACCATTGTTAGGTATCCTTGTAGCTATGCAGAGTGGGAGACAGCCGTCCTGTCAGCATAATTAAATCACCGCCAACAAGTAATGGTAGCTATGTTGGTGCTTCTGTCAGTAAAACTTATGTTAGTTGGGGCAGGTGTCGAGTTCTTTTCACACACAAGACTAACGTAAGTGCTAGTGTGGTCATAGCCCTTGGTTACTACAGAATACACTGGCTAAATTTGTGACATCTCATACTTCTTTTGTTAGACTAACATTAGTATGTTTATTGCAGGAAAAAAGTCACCAGCTTCCATGTTATTTATGTCCATTTGCCAATCTCTGGATGGAGTTGAACAAATTTATAGATTCCTTCAGAGGCTGTTTTTTATGAATTCTTTAGCATTTGGATTGTTTTATTGGCAAGCTATAGGGAACTTGCTTCCTCTTATAAGCTTTACTTTATTTCCACAGGCATTGTCTGGTTTTAGACAAATCCATGTTATTGACATGGATACTATAGATGTTTCTAATCTGAATAGGCAATTTTTGTTTCGGTAAGTGATTATTTTCATGATTTATATGTTCTTAGAATTGTAAGCAAAAGGCGTATGTATTAGATTTTGTGTCTGTTTACTCTAGTCATCAGCATTGCTAACTGAGTATTTCCTAGATATGAAAAATTATTCTCAATTAAACTGGGAGTCTGATTCTTCACTGCTTTGCACTTTTTGTAGTGTCTTGCACCAATGCAAAGTGAATCTAAAATTTTTACTGTTCTAAATTGTTAGTGTTTTGGGTTGAAATACATTTTCACAAGTTTCAATGACTAGAAAAGATGCAAGGCAATAAGTGGAGATTATCATCTCTTAAAATATGTTGGCTAATATGTGCAAGATTATCATTATTGTATTAGCCTGTATAGCAAGCATCTTCATCTTGCTAGTTCACAACTTTAAGTACTTTCTTAAATACCTTTTTGTAGACATAGGTAAATGTGAAATACTATTTTAAACCATATGAAAACTATTGTTTGGAGGTGTGCCATTAACCCCCCGCACCAACATCCTTTATACATAAAAGTAAATTACTACATTCTCCTGCCTGCTGCTGCCCCCCGCAGCCCTCACCAATGTCATGCTGGCAGGAGCAGGCTGCCAGACTCTTTCCCCCCAGCCAGCCCCACCTTTATCAGACTAGAGCAGCAAATTTTGAATGTTTTTAGCACATAACTGGCTTCAGCTGTGAGATAACTGGGCTGCAAGCGGCCCACAGGTTGAGAACCTCTGGTTCAGTCTCATGTCTGAAGCTTATAAATGAAAACCATTTAATAAATTATAGGAATACACCTTAATAGTATCTGCTGCTAGATTTTTAATGTGTGCTATTAGACTAAGAATTTTAGAAGCACTTTATTTTTTGCAGAGCCAAAGATGTAGGACGACCTAAAGCAGAAGTTGCAGCAGAATTTCTAAACAACCGAGTTCCTAATTGTGCTGTGGTACCGTATCCTTTTCTAGAGAAGTAGTAGCCATGGAAGTTCATTGACTGCTGTAGGTGGTCAGGCTATGTAATTTTAAAGAATCAAATAACTTATTTTAATTCAGAAAATAACTTACTAAATGGACTAATAGCTTATGTTCTTTTCCACTGTGTATTATCTTGTAGAACCACAGAAGTGTGCATGAACACAGAAGTAGTTTTTGGTGTATGTATTGTGGTGTTCATTATAGAATGTAGTAAGAATCTGATGAACGTAAAGCTGTTCATGAACTAGAATGTAATATTTTTGAAAAACTTAAAAGGGATATTGCCTGAATGGAAACTCTTGGGATCACAAGCTATAAATAGATAGCTGTGTGTATGTTGTGGTTACACCAGCATCTAACTATATCCTCATGCATTCTGCTCAGGGTGTGTTAAAGGGACACACCTTTACACACCATTTGGTTTCTTCTGACCTTAACAGACAGCAAGCAGAAACTTGGCAGAATCCATTATTATTCCCATTGGCCTCCTTTTTGGAAAGCTTCATGTTTTCTTAAACATTTTTCTGTGTTGCTTTGAACCTTTTTAGACTATGGCTGTGTTTGACATTGTGACTAGCACCGCACCAGCATTGACTTTTGGATCTAAAGTGATGTTGTCTTTGGTGCTTAGCCTGTTTCTTTGTACCACACTTTTATTCGTTGGTCTGATTTTTATTGTGCAGACTCTTGTCTCTTCCTCTTTATCTTTCTTCTTCTTTGGTTTTCCTCAACATAGAATTCTCCCCTTCTTCCTTTTTCATGCATCCCTGATAACTTACTTTGGTAGAGTTGACGCTGGGAACAGGGTACTCCCAATTTAACCGTATTGCTGTGTGAGCTCTACTTTAGATTTCCTTTTTTTCACAGCCCTTCTATGCACTTAAGCTCAGATCATGCTCATTGTCACCTTCAAAGGAATATGAAAGTGAAGAGACTAGATAGCACTGTCCAGATGGGCTACTACTATTGTCATCTTAGCTGAAGATTTCATGGTCCTAACTTCAGTCCAGAAATTTCCAGGAATTATGAGGCTTCTGATCACTACTCTAATATAAAATACTAGAAGACTTACCCGGTGTTGCTCGGTTCCTTCAGGGGAGGAAGGGTGCAGGTGACAGGACAGCGGCTTGGAGATGTGGGGGGCTGAAGGCAAGAGGTTGGGAGTATTGGGGTATAGGAGTCAAGGCTGGGGAATGAGGAGAGGTGCAGGGCAGGGAATGGGGATGCAGGAGTTGGGAGGTGTGGGGTACTCAGGGCACGGGGTGGAGGCAGCTGCTGGCTTCTCCCCAAAGCTGGCTCGGAGCAGAAGGGACAGCACAGTCCACCCACTGGCCTGTCCTCAGCTGCTCCGCCTGGGTGCTTGCTTGCCCCCTGTGGTCATTTGTGAGTATAATTGTCCCTGCTATCACACACCTTCCTTTTCTTTGTTTGATGAGAAACAATCGCATTCAATGCAAATTAAGTATGTAAATATGCATTGAAAAAGTTAACCAGTTAAACAATAAAATTATAATAATTTAACCATTTAACCCAGTAGCTGGGGTCCAGCCAGCCCACCATGCCACAAGCTGCTCTAGCCAGCGGGGTCCTGCTACACCATCTGGCCCTCTGGTTAACTGGTAATGAGGCTGATGCTTGCCAGTTAACCTTTTACATTCCTAACACACATCCTATTATTATGGCACAACCAAACCCTGACCTTGCTTTAAGTTATGCTAAGAGGAAGCTGTATACCAAATTTAGTGATCCTAGCTTTTACCATTTAGGAGGAGTTCTTGAACAAATAGACTCACAGATGGACAGACACAAGCACAAACTCTCTCAAATATATAGTAGAATAGTAGGGCCCTATATATAAAATTATATTGATATATCATTAAATATTTGGATTTACTGACTATGTATTTGTTAACCTAGATTTGGTTATAATTCTGTAAAAGTATTAATTACCATAATATAATTCCTTTACTGCATATGCATTCAGACATTTTAAAAAAATTCAGGATATGGATGAAACTTTCTATCGACGTAAGTAGCATTTGCTAATATACAAATTCTCCAAATTATGTTTTGAGAAAGCACTGCATTTTCTGATGATTTAACCAAAAAATGGCAGGCAGTTGTAGTGTGAACATGTACTCATTTACACAATTAGCCAATGAGCAATCAGTTAATCCTAATAGTTGCATGCAGCTTCATCCCCCCCCCCCCCGTGTCAGAGGTGGGGAGGGAGGTGGGAGCTGGCTTTTAAGGCAGCATAGGTGGTCAGGCGGTATGTACATGGAGCCAGTTTTTAAGCAGAGCCACCTCTCCCTGTCATTCATCTCCCTCACGCATACTGCTGCCTCTGATGGTTGGGGGCGGGGAGGAGAGAGAAAGGCAAGGAGACAGGCTGCAGCCAGTGCTCGCAGGGCGCTGGCTTAAAAATTGGCTCACCACGAGCACTAGCTCCCACCTGGCCTCCTGAATGTCAGTATGTAACCGCTGTAAATTTCAGCAGTTACACGTTCACAAAAATTAACACATTTTAACATCTTTAGTCAGTTGAATTGTTCATGTTTCATTGTTTCTTTTGATTGAGTAGCAAATATTATTCACTAAAAGCCAGACCTTTTAACGTGAAACTTCCTGAAAGATTACATAGGAAGTTGTTAATTTCATTCCTGTGAATAAAATATATTGATTAAAGAAAATACATTGAAAATTACATTTTTCTCTTTTAGAATTTCATATTATTGTATGTGGGCTGGACTCTATAATTGCAAGAAGATGGATAAATGGCATGCTGGTAAAGGCTTTATTTTGAACTTTCTAAGTTAATCATTATTATTTGAGTATAGTTCGCTAAATTTGAACAACTTCATATTATAGCAATAGTATGAAACAACAGGTGATATAATAGAATTGTAAAACTGGTGGAGATACATTGGTAAAGACCTACATTTTCCATTATATTTCATATTTGAGTATATTGTAATCTTGATGTATGAAGTCACACCACTAACTCCCTGTGAATCATGATGAAATATATACCACTCTGTTACATGCCACAAGTTGAAAATTTAACGTGTAAATTACAAATGGATTTTCATACCACCAAAGGCAGGTCATCCTTTTTTCTTGAGTGGCTCACAGATAATGAGTTCCAGTTCAGGCTGGACAGCTATCTGCATCACAAAATACACTGGTATAATTGGCACTAGTTTTGTCCTTTGTTATGTTCTGAGAGGTCAAGAGTTAAAGAGCATGGAGAGTTAATTCTCTCTCTCATATTTAGAACTGGTGGTTCTAGCCCAGATATGAGATACAGTGATAGGCAGCATGGAGAAGTTTGCCTTGTTGCTTCCTATGCTAATGTCCTGTGAATAAACCAGAGTTCTGTCTTCCAGTCAATCAATCCAGTACCTTCAGAGAGCATTATATTCACTTTAAAACAAATACAAGCGGGATCTAATTTTAAAACGAATATAAATAAGGGAATTCAGAATAAAATATTTTTCCATTATTACTCACCATTTTATTCCTTGGTGTTGGTGTTTATTCACTGGTTCAATAGGAAGAATTAAAGATAGAAATACTTCCTGTTTCTTTGATTTTTCTTTGTTTCTGTGTGCTTTCTGTATTTATCTTGTATTACTTGGGATATAGTCTTTATTAACTTTCTGATACTCTTTTTATTTGTGAGGACTATGGATTTAATAGTACACGAGTGAGACAACTATGATTTTTTTTCCAGTGGCATTCTAGTGGTGCCAGAGAAAAATTATTCATAAAGGGCCACATTCTGCTCTTTCTAAACATGAGTAATCACTGAAGTTTTGTACAGCAAGCAGAATTTGGTCCCCAAAAGTTAATTCTTTGTTGATATGGGACTTTCTTGAGTTAAAATAATACTCTGACAGGAGGCAGCAAACTCTAGTGGACTTGACCATGAGACTGAGAACCAAGGTTTCCTCAATTTAAATTCTGCCTCTACCACTGGCTTGCTGTGTAACATTTTGATAACTCTCTAGACCTCAAAACAAATTATGGCACTTGTAATTTGTATAACTGTCTCTATAGGCATTCCCCGTAGAATTTAGCAAGCTATCGCAGGATAGGTTTAATTTCACTATCTCCAGTAAATTATATAAGCCTTTAACAGCATCATTTCAGTGCATTTGTAAACCTGAGATGTTTATAGCTACATTAGTTAATCAGTCTTTCCAACACAATTCCAAAGTGTCCTTCAATGATCTCTCTAAACAAGGGCTCCTTTGCATTTGTTTCCCATGCTCAGTGCATACCATAGCAATCCTGTATGAAGTTGTATACCTATATATAATGTTCTGTGTTCACCTGCTATAATGAAACATGTACCTTGTAATCATCCACTTCTGTGCACTCACTGTGTTCTTTTACTAGCTATCTTCTGCATTTGATTTGGAAATGCCTTCAGCAAGAGTTGTCCTACGATTGTGCTGCTTGCTGGGCTGATCCAAATGTTAGGGCGGTTCTCAATATCCGGAGTGATGAGGGATACATGCTGAGCTGATTCTCATTCTGTGGAACTTTTGTTTATGCCAAATGTCACAGCATCTAGTATGGATGCTAACTAACTTATTTTGAGTAAGCATGTTACTGCCTGAAATTTTAGCAGTTACATGTTTACATGGGTGGGGGGAGGGCAGGAGTTGGTGCTTGTGGGAAGTCAGCTTAAAAGCTGGCTTCCCACGAGCACCAGCTTCTGCCTCCCTGTCCTCCTCCCACCCTGGGTTGCCTCTGATAAAGAGGTAGCAGTGTGAAGGAGCTGATACTCATGGAGAGCCATCTTGAAATCTGGTTCACCCTGAGCACCGGCTCCCGCCTGACCCCCCCCAACCCTGTGCTGATGCCTCTGTGGAAGGCAGGCGGTTCCACGGGAACCACCAAACGGCAGCTGTGTGTGTAATCATTAGGATTAACCAGTACCCCCAGGCTTATCGGTTAATTGTGCAAACAGCTACACGCTAACATCCCTAGCATCTAGTCAAGCTTGGAAAGGACATAATGTCAGCAGTACTGGGATAACATTAAATGTGTGATAGTGCGGTTCATTTGAGTACAGAACAACACATGAATCTTTGTGGAAGGAAGGCGAATTTTTCCCTGTGTATAACATGTTAAAACATGGTCATGTGCCCAAGGCATTCACTGAGCCTCCCATGGTGTTGGCCATCCGAGAGGCACCCTACCCTGGTGGGCCAGGAGAAGTGAATTGATGAGCAGAAATTGGGTTGTCAGGTCATGAACCTGGACTTTATGAATCTGCTGTTACAGCCCCCAGCTCACAGTACTGGAATGGAAGAAGGAGAAGATTCTCCAGGTAAAGTGTAGTGTTTATATATTTGTGCTTAAGTTGAGAGAAATGAGCTGTAGATGTTAGTGATTCATCACTGTTATGCAGCTGGATGCTGCAGTCATTAAGGCTGGAAGTCTTCTCTCTTTACAACCTTGGGGAGCAAGTGAGCAGAGTATTGAGCCCCTCCTATGAGTGCTATTTGGCAATTGGCCAAAAGACTGATGATTTTTCTTCCCTTCCTCCTCTCTCCCCCCCCAGCCTCCCCTCACCCCCACCCGCAGCACATGCTGGCCTTCACTCGCCCATCATCCCACCATAATTCTTATAGCCAGATCCTTCCTTTGCCAGAACCCTATTTCTGCAGGCAGAAAACCAGGGGTTGATCTTCTTTGATCTAATACAAGATATTCTTTGATCTAATACAAGATATTACCTCCCCTTCCTTGACTCTAATATCCTGAGAACAGCATGACAACAACAACTCCACATTTATGTTGTCAAATTGTTCACAGAAGTTCCAGTGACCCTATACTTCCCATTAAAGTACGTGTCCCTTGTAATAGCACCAAAATAACATGAACAAATACTAAAATGTAAAAGTTTCAAATACCTCTTGATGGTATTAAAAACCAAATCCACTTACTGTACTTTGTAGCCAGTAGAGTGGATGAATCGAATCTTTGTGCAATAGGACCAGATCATATAACTATTGCTGATAACAGTTTATCTTAGCTACAGTCTTTCTCCAGTCGCTGGGTGTTAGAGTAGTGAAGTGCTTCATTGTTCTCTCCTGTAGCTCAGCAGTGAGGTTGTTAGCAAACTAGTCTTTCATGACCCTTCTCTAAACCAGGGTCTCGGCTAAGGATGTTAAAGACTAGTCGACTATCTGATAAGCATTTGCTTATTGGGTAGTTTTTGACTAGTCTATAGGCACGTCTGCATTCCTCTTTTGAAATGTACAAGAGCCCCCACTGGGCTCACATTTCAAACAGAGGAATGCAGAACTCCATGTACAGCCCGGAACCAGGGGGAAGTCTCGCTGACTCCGGGCTGCACGCAGGTGCCTTCTTTGAAATGCGCAAGAGTCCCTAGTGGGGGCTCTTGTGCATTTCAAAGCCATGGAGCCCAGGATCAGTGGGAGACTAAGTCCCCCACTGATCCCAGGCTCCATACTACGCTGCATGCTGCTAGGAGCCCCGGGTCAGCTGGGAACTCCCCAGTTGATCCCGGGCTCCCCGCAGCTGTCCCTTCGAACCACGCATCTGCGCGATTCAGAGTGGTATTGCGGGGAGCTGCTGATCAAAGCCGCTGATCCCGGGCTCCATGGTTTTGAAATGCACAGGAGCCCCTTCTGGGGACTCTTGTGCATTTCAAAGAAGGCACCCGCATGCAGCCCGGAGTCAGCGGGACTTCCTGCTGGCCCCAAGCTGTACATGGAATTCCACGTTCCTCCTCTGAAATGTACAAGTGCCTATCGGCTAGTCGATGGAAATTCTGTCGACTAGTCAGTTAACTGCATTTTAACATCCTTAGTCTCAGCACTGATAAGCAACTGAAAACTAACCCAGATTTTATTGAGGTAACCTAGGATCTTGATTTCAAGAAATACCGAACCACAGTGCTCACCAGTGGATAGAACAGTAAATGTGTGTAAGAAGAGATCAAAAGTTGATGGCTTCCCTGAGTTCCAGAGGGAGCCTGATTGCAGGAGCCAAAGAAGAGGAGATGACAGAAAAATTGAGTTTGACTAATGAAGCCATTTATTGAGAACAACTTACAACATGAAAATCTGACAATGAAGGATCAGACTGCAAACATGAGAAGGAAATATGCTGGCTGGAAATAGAGCAACATTCCATGGCAATGCAGCAGACAATGGGGGGTAGGGTGAGAGGTGTTGGTTTTTTTTTTTTTTTTTTTTTTTTTTAAGAACAAATGCCTTACTTTCTCAGTCTGACTCTAACACCAGGCTTGTTCCAGTAGATACCCCTCTAGCAGTATCAGAGGGGTAGCAATATTAGTCTGAATCTGCAAAAACAAAGAGAAGTCCTGTGGCACCTTATAGACGAACAGATTTATTGGAGCATAAGCTTTCATAGGCAAAGACCCACTTCATCAGATGCATGTCGTGGAAATTCCACAGGCAGGTATAAATATACAGGCATATGAAAAGAACAAATACCAATCACGAGGAAGGCCAGAGATAATGAGGTCAATTCAGTCACGGACTGTGTGTCCCACTTACAGCAGCTGATGTGGAGGTATGAAACAGCAAGAGAGGAGAAACTGCTTTTGTAGTTGGCTAGCCATTCACAGTCTTTGTTCAATCCTAAACTGATAGTGTCAGGTTTGCAAATGAATTGTAGCTCTGCAGGAGGGTATTGCTGGCACATGATGGCATATATTACATTGGTAGATGTGCAGGTGAATATTTGTAGATGTGCAGGTAGATGTGTCCACATATCTACACCAGCTAGACCATCACAGGACCTAACCACATCAGTCACACCATCACGGGCTCATTCACCAGCACATCTACCAATGCAATATGTGCCATCATGTGCCAGCAATGCCCCTCTGCATTATACATTGGCCAAACTGGACAGCCCCTACGTAAAAGAATGAACAGGCGCAAATCAGATATCAGGAATGGTAACATACAAAAATCTGTAGGAGAACACTTCAGTCTCCCTGGACACATGGTAGCAGATTTAAAAGTAGCCATCTTGCAACAAAAACTTCAAAAACAGACTTAAGAGAAATTGCACAGCTACAATTCATTTGCAAATTTGACACTATCAATTTAGGATTGAACAAAGACTCTGAATGGCTAGCCAACTACACAAGCAGTTTCTCCTCTCTTGGTGTTCACACCTCCACATCAGCTGCTATAAGTGGGCCACATCAGTCTCTGACTGAATTGACCTTATTTTCTCTGGCCTTCCTTGTGATTGGTACTCCCTTCTTTTCATGTGCTTGTATATTTATGCCTGCCTGTGGAATTTCCACTGTATGCATCTGATGAAGTGGGTCTTTGCCCATGAAAGCTTATGCCCCAATAAATCTGTTAGTCTATAAGGTGCCAAAGGACTTCTTGTTGTTTTTCCCTCAAGCAGTGATGATTTCATGAGTGTTTCCCTCTGCCCTGTAATATCTACTCTGTTTCTCACTTCCTGGCTTGCCTTCTAACAGGACAGCTATGACAGGCTAGACCTCAGCCAGTCTCCAGCACTACCCTCTCTAGCTACTACCTACTCACTTTCTTTGTCCCATCCCGTTTTTTACTGTGATGCCTGATTTTGAGTACTGTGCAAACAGATGCTTGTTATCTGCTCTTGCGCATGTTCAATTTTTTTTGTAGTTAAATAAAACTTGTTTTCAAATAAATATTGTGAGAGATGGTTTTGTTTCATGTATAAATGATTTAGTGGAGTTATTTCCTCACAAACTCACCACGAAAAAGCATTGATTAAATGACTATTACTTGTGTAAGAAGTAAATTGCTGTGATTATAACTACAAGTACTGCCATTCTGATTTGCAAAGTAGTAGCAGAGGGCGTTCTTAATATTAGCATGTTGCTTACTGGCAACAGTTGTGATTTCCTTAACCAAAATCTCTGGGTCTGGCTGGTGAAATGACACATTGGCATCTGCCTGTTCTATCCACTCACTAGTGAACATTTCCCTTTTTCTTTCATAAATGCAAAATAAGTGAGCAGATGACCTGTTCAGTAGCAGTGTAATTTCTATTTAGAAGGTGTCTCCATCTCTCCTTTAGGCTGCAGCTGTACTAGCTTCACTGAACCAAGTAGTTGAAGTGACAGCTGTGACTGTCTGTCTGGTAATTGTGATAAGCTTTCATCAATTAGCCATGCTTTCTCCCTGAATTGCAATTGAGGCAGACACAATTATTGTCTATGGTGTAGGGCAAAAAGACTGCATTTCTGTACATTCCAGAGAAGGCTGGAATTCTTGAACATTAGCTCTGTCGTGTACTTTTCAGGCCAGCCTAATGCTGAGCAGTATGCAGGTGTAATCCACGGGGGCTTGTGTTACAGTAAGGTCAGTAGCTTTTTCAGTCAGTATCCTCATGTTGCACGAGTGGGCACAGAATGGTGCCATCTATCACTCTAATGCACTTAGTGAACGCTCTCTCAAGAAATCTAATTTTGGGGATATTTAAAATGGTGATCAGATTTCCCTGTAAAATGTATCTACTGTGATATGCACCTCCAGCACACAGCCCCCCTTTTGTGGACCTTTCAAAACCCTCCCAGTGAGCAATGGTGGCCTTTCATGTGGAAAGTGGATTTCTCTTTGAATGGATTGGAACTTGTGTGTTGGTATGAGTTTCTGTAAGAGAGGAACACGTACACAAGTCTTCATTAGAGGTGTTCCGACCACTGTTCTTCATCGCTGGTTTCTTGCACACAACCCTGTTTCACAAGAGATTGGAAATGTCGTGGTCCAAAAATATTTCCTGGTCAGTAGAAGATGTCATCCACATGCATAAGGCATGAATGTAGATGCAACATCCTGAGAGCACCAAGGATTCTTGCTCGAATGTCGGGATAATGTAATTAAAACGACACTCCACAAAATGTCAGTGTCATCTAGGAGGATACCTAGGTTACACATGTGATCCTTACATGTATTTTAGAGCTTCAGCAGGACCCTTGAATAGATACTGGACATAGTACTGTTGATGGATGTTTGGCTTTTGGGGAGTTGGAAAATAGCTGAGCAACAGCTATTGACAGCTAGTCAATTGATAAAATTGCCTGAGGGGGATTTGCCAAGTATTCTTCTCGATGTCTCTGAAGTCCAGGCTTCTAAGCAGAGTGTGGGACCTTATCGAGAAAGATGATAAAACTGAAACTATTGTAGATGAAAGCCTGTTTTTGTGCATAGTTGTAGCCATTTTCTTTAATAAATATCACTTGCTTAAAAAGGCCTGTGATTCTGTGTATCTTGACAGTAACAGTTGGAGGAAATTCAGTGTGTGTGCATACTACACCTGCTTAATCAAATCAGATGGAATTGTGAACACTGAACTCTCTCAAACAAATGTTTGCTGCTGTGTTTAATCTTCAAATGGCTGGGTCATCTGCCATATATAAGCTTTCTATGTCTGTTTCCTCATCTGTATGATTGGGTGATAAGTTATGTACCTAACATGGATATTTTGGGGGGGGTGGCTGGCTAATATTTGTATTGCAGATGTAAAGTGCTGAGTATTTAGGCATAAAAGAATTTATGGGACAATTTATGCATTTGTGGATGCATCTGTCTTTTCTTTTTTAATTTCTGTCGATCTAATAATATTGCTATTTTACCAGAGTATAGAAACAACGTTCCATCATAAATTAATTTGAGTTTTAAGTCTTGAGTATATAATGACAAACAGGAAACTGGGAAGATGTAAAGATTACTCTAAATACAATATTGACTATTTCTTCGCATGTCGTGTTATATCTTCAAGTACTTGATGAACTCTACGGAATTTTTCGGATCTGGCGTAATATTTTATGCAACTTGTATGAACTTGTAATTTTGACAGATGTCATTTTTAAACTATGAAGATGGCATGTTAGATCCAAGTTCCATCATTCCTTTGATAGATGGAGGGACAGAAGGTTTTAAAGGAAATGCTCGTGTGATTATTCCTGGAATGACAGCTTGTATTGAATGCACACTAGAACTTTATCCACCTCAGGTAACTAAAAGCATTGATCCCCCCCCCCCCCCCCCCCCCGGTGTGTTCCATTTTTTCCACTTATCCCTTCTCCTTCTTCTCATCTCTCAGAAAATATATATTTAATAATTTATCTTTCCTTATCAGATCAATTTTCCCATGTGTACTATTGCATCCATGCCCCGGCTGCCAGAACATTGTATTGAATATGTCAGGATATTACAGTGGCCCAAGGAACATCCTTTTGGAGGTAATCAGACCACCGCATTTTATTTTATTTTTTACATCAGTGAACTACAGTGATTTTTAAATAATCAAAGTACTTGTTCCACAGTAAAAGGGGCAAAAGCATACTTTGATCCAGCAAACAGTTTATTTTAATTTAGCACTTTGGCCAGTGGTGGTTGGTAAGATAAATTTCACTCTTGGATTAAAATCCTACCTATTAGTTTTCAGCCTGAAGCAAAGATTTTACAACTGCATAAAAAAGAAAAGTAGACTGTGTTGAATAAACAGTTGATCACTTGTTCATTATACGTTTATAGTCTCAGACGGTAGTCATGTTAGATTACACATTGTTCTCCTTTTCACTAATCCACAACTGCCATCAGCAGACAAAAGAACAGTCATAATTGTTAGCACAGTGTCATTTTCTATTAGTAATGTAGAAATACAGAGCTGTATAATTTTGGACTGAATTTGTCACGTGAATGGTTCCATTGAGAAATGCTCTTTTATTTTGGTGAATAATTGATAACAGTACTGAATATTCATGTTAGGGTAGCTTGTAATGGTTTCATTGCTTATTACAGTAATAGTAAACTTAGTCTGTTACAGAGGTTCACTGACTAATGAATGGTTATTTAGATTCTTTTTATGACTTTAATACTATATCGTTGCCAAAGTAGCTCAATTTTTACAACTAGCTTTTTTTTGCCATTCAGAATCAACCCTTGAAAGCTTAAATATTTTGTTGACATTTTTGTTTCCCTTGTGTGTACCAGTAACTTTTCTGCTATATTTGATTGATTGCTGATATTTGCATTCTTTGGGGGTGGGGGGGCAGGGGCGGGAACAGTATTGAGACTTTCTGAAGGTTTGACGAGAGGTGCATATCTTGTAATGTCCATGTAAGAAAAAAGTAGCTCTACTATTTAGTCTTCTAATCTTAGTGTTGCTCTTAAAAATATTATATGGTTTCCACTCTTGAGAACATGTAGGGTTTTCAACAAAACTACATTTAAAGTTAGTTACACATAAAATAATACAGGTTGTACCTTGCTGGTCCCTAACGAGGGGATTTGCCAGACCGGGGAAGGTCCCTCCTCTCCTGACTAGGGATGTAAGCAACTAGTCGACTATCTGATAAGCATGTGCTTGTCAACTAGTAACTTGACAAGTCGCTTTCCCCCATCCTTGCTGCCTCTGTTAGGAAGAGGCAGCAAGGGGGGAAGCAGGAGCTGGTGTTGGGGGGGAACCAGCTTAAAAGCCGGTTCCCCCCAGCACCGTCTCCACAGAATGGTAGGGGAGGCAGAGGCGTAGTGGGGGACTGGGCAAGGCTGGAACCAGCTGATTCCCGGCTTGTGCCCAGGTCCCCCCTGCTGTGCTTCAGCCTTTTAAATGTATTAAGAGCCTGCTTGCTCTTAATACATTTAGAAAAGCAGAAGTGCAGCAAGGGGAACCAGGCGTGAGCCGGGAATCAGCTGTCCTGGCTTGTGCCTGGCCCCCTGCTGCGCTTCTGCTTTTTAAATGTATTAAGAGCCGTTAGGCTCTTAATAGATTTAAAAGGCAGAGCAGCAGTGGGGTTAGCTCCTGGGGCTGGAAGCTAACCCCGCTGCGGCTCCACAGTTTCCCTCACTTATCGACTAGTTGATGGAAATTCATCAACTAGTTGATTAAATGCAGTTTAACATCCCTACTCCTGCCCCGGACTGTCACTGGGTTAGGGTGCCAGCCTGCCCCGTGCTGCTTTCCCAGCCCCTCGGAGATCTCTAGATGCCACCAGCACCGCTGCTGCCGGAGCACCATAGCCGGAGCTTTGCAGCCGGAACAGAGCTCCACAGCCGCCTGGCTCTGCAGCTGGGGCCAGAGCTCTGCAGCTGCCTGGCTCCGCGGCTGGGGCTGAAGCTCCGTGGCCAGAGCTCCCTGATTGCTGCTGGGGCTGGAGCGCCACATAAGAACGGCCATACCGGGTCAGACCGAAGATCCATCTAGCCCAGTATCCTGTCTGCCGACTGGCCAATGCCAGATGGCCCAGAGGGAGGAATTACAGCTGCTGCTGGGATCAGGGATCAGATCCCCCATGCAGGCACGCGCACACACACACACACACACTCCCTGCTGAGTCACCAATGCCCCTAGAGTGCTTTTGCCCTGCCGCCAGACCTCCCTGTTCCTGGGCTTTGTGGTCCAGGAACATCCGTGGTCAGTGCCGAACCACAGATCTTGCTGGACCAGGGAGTCCCAGTTAAGGGAGGTACAATCCGTATTGGGGAGTGTGAAAATGCATGGTTAAGCAGAGTGAACATTAACTCGGCCTGTTCTATTCCTCCTCAAATCCACAATGTAGTTCTTTGCCCGTGGCTCCTTTATACACCCCATCATGGCCATCCATGTCATGACCTTGCAGATTTTATAAACTATACATCAGGGCTTGCAAAATGCATGGAAATCAGTTTTAATAATTACATTGTTTAGCCAACAACACTTCTGAAAACACATGCTAATTTTCACCAAGACTAGTGGATTAAAACAAATTTAGAATCATAGAACTGGAAGGAACTTCAGAAGGTCATTAAGTCTAGTCCCCTTTACTCATAGTAAGACCAAGCCCCATCTAAAATTTGTAGGCAAAAAAGTAGATGTTGATGAAGAGCTATTATGAATTTAATTAATCTGTACATTCTTAATTTTCCCATAGAGGGTGTTCCTTTGGATGGAGATGACCCTGATCATATACAATGGATTTACCAACAATCTTTAGCAAGAGCATCACAATTCAATATCAAGGGTGTTACATACAGACTTACTCAAGGTAGGAGAGTGCAGTAGTTGGCATTTCTGTAAGTGTGTGTGGACAGTAACCTCTTGCAAATTGCAGCAATAAATTCCAAGGAAAATGCATAGATATTTCAACAGCATTTTAGATACTACAGTGACGGGTGCTATAGAAATGTGCAGTATAGGAAAGAGTGTAAAGTGACAAAGGGTATACTGTACTGCAATCAAAGTAACCACAACATTTGTGGAACAGTCCTCTATATGGGGAAACTACTTTGGAAAAGTTTTAATGCTGTGTGTTTCATCTCTTCAGGGGTTGTTAAGCGGATCATTCCAGCTGTAGCTTCTACAAATGCAGTCATTGCAGGTACAGTAATGATGAAATGAAAAGTTTTGGCTTTTATTAGAAGGTTCCCAGACATCTGAGTACAAGTTTCCCTCACTTTGCCTGACCATTGGGGGTAGTGAGGTTTTTTTCATGAGGCAGCAGTTCAGGACTGGAGGGTGAGAGTGGCTAATTTAGGGTTTTTCTAGTTCGCTAACTTTTTCTTTTATTATCCCGTTTTCTCTGCGTGACAGCTGCACACCGTCTTGCACAATTCTCAGCACTTTCTATGATTGAGAGTAAGAAAAAGTTGGAGAACGCACTGCCACCTCAGAAATGTAGAGATAAAAAGTAAAATGTAGATCTGCAAGACCTAAGTGCCCTCCAAACAGCAGCTTATCAAGGGCTGCACAGGCGCCTAGGGCTGCATTGGGGAGAGACACCTCCTCCCCAGCCCCAGAGCTGTCATAGACAGGGAGAGGCGCTTCTTCCCTGGCCCCAGCCTTGCAGCTGCTGTGGGTGGGGAGAGCAGCTCTCTTCTGACCCCAGCCCTGGAGCTGCCACACATTGCAGATAGGCAGGGAGAGAGGCTGGCCCCAGCCCTGGACCTGCCATGAGCAGGAAGAGATGCTCTCCCTGGATGCAGCTCCAGAGCAGCCTGCATCCCAAACCTCTCATCTTTGGCCCCACCTCAGAGCCTGCACTTCCAGCTGGAGCCCTCTGCTCCAGTCCTGAGCCCACTCCTGCAAACTGTCCCCTCCCCAGAGCCTGCACCCTCAGATGGATCCCTCACTCCTCTGCCCCCCAGTCATGAGTCCCCTCCCACACTCCAAATCCCCCAGCCCCACCACATGACTTTTGTTAGGTGCACAAATGCTGACATGGTGCATCACACATCATGTCCATATTGGTACACACAACAAAATTCATTCTACATATACATGAGAAAAATTAGAAGGAACATTGTCCAAGACTATCTCAGATGAGTGCCTAGTCCATCACATCTTAGTGTATAGCAGTGATTCCCAACATTTTTTTAAGCATGAGATCACTTTTTGAATTTAAGTGCAATCCAAGATGTACCTCGTACCCAAATACCCTCCTTTGTGCCCTTTCTCCAGAGCCCCGCTCCTGCTCGCTCGGTCCTCCCTCCCTCTCCTATCCTCACATACTTTCACCAGGCTGGGGCAGAAGGTTGGGGTGCAGGCTCTGGTCTTGGGTTAAGGGATTTGGAGTGTGAGAGGAGCTTCGGACAGGCAGTTGGGGTGCAGAAAGGGGCTCTAGATGCAGGTTCTGGAAGGGTGTTTGGATGCAGGGGTGCTTGGGGTGCAGGAGGGGGTTCATGACTAGGGTAGAGGTTTGGGATGTGGGCTCCAGCTGGGCACTGCTTACCTCAGGTGGCTCGTGGTTGGTGGTGCAGTGGGGCTAAGACAGGGTTGCCCATGTCCTGGCCCTGCACCACTCACAAAAAGCAGCCAGCAGACTCCATCCCAAGTCCTGTTGTGCCCCCCTTCTGCTCTTTGGAGATAGGATACAGAGTAGGAGAGGGGGCACCGTGACATCAGCGGCCCTCCTCTCCCTCCTGTGCCTTGCACAGAAAGCAGGAGGCTCCCAGGGTGGGGTCAGCTCCAAGGCAAAGGGCAGGAGATGAGCAGCAGTGGGGGGGCGGGAGGGGGCAGCTGAAGTGCTGGCACTTGATAGCCTCTTGGCCAAACCAGTCAGGATCACCTGCCGGAGGCTCCAAGATCTACTGGTTGGTGACCACTGGTGTATAGTCATACCAGCTAAGAGGTTAGAGGAACCTTTCAGTCTGTAGATGTTTGGATTGTTTGTGTGTATATTTTAAGATTAAGAACAAAGCAATTGTTTTTTTCCTTTTCCAGCTGTATGTGCCACTGAAGTTTTTAAAATAGCCACAAGGTAATTTGTTGTTTTTTAATATAAATATTTTCAACAAACTTATTTGTATAAACACTAACCCATTTCTCATTGCAGTGCATACATTCCTCTGAATAACTACTTGGTGTTCAATGATGTAGACGGATTATACACATATACATTTGAAGCTGAAAGAAAGGTTAGTACTACTACAGAAAAGCCTCTTGGGCTAGCTGGATTCTTTCCTGAATTGTTATAGCACCTGTTGCAATAGTAGCTATTTACTTATTTGCTGGACTTAAAATTCAATGTCTGTTTCCCACCACAGTATCTAAATATCTCCCAGGTATTTACAAATAGAAGTAACAATATGTCTGATAAGTATACAGATATTTTGTGGGAGAGGGTTGGCCTAATAGGCAGTGATGTGCAAGGTTCTCTTTAGGCTGTGGGGTAGCACAGCTGGGGGGCTGTGCTGCTGCCGAAGCTTTGTGGGAACCTTGAAGATCCATAGAGAACAACAAAACTATTCAGCTTTAAAGGGGAGTAAATTAAGGTCAGTTGTTGCTGGATCTGGGGGTACATCAGTTATCTGGGTTATGGCAAGTGTACTAGACATGTGGGCACTGACACGCTACTGTGTGAAGAAATTTTTCCATCCGTCCTCCAGGGATCAGCAGCATTACTCTGCTGAGGCCAAGCAGTTGGGCAACAATTACCATTAGAAAGAGAAGCATTTGATAGGTGGATTGTAGGCCTACCCCATCAAATTATCATTACCTATAATAAAATAAATACAAAATACTGGTGCTTTATTTAAGAAATATTCATATCTTTTGGGCCCAAATTTCTCAGTGGCTGGGGGAACAAGTTCCAGGTGCAGGAAGGATTTCCCACTAGCTATTGGTGTAGGCAGTGTTGCTGTATCCAGTGTTTAAAGCAGCAATCCCTGTCTAGAAAGGTGAGCCAGGTGATTTAAATCTCTAGCTCTGGCAATTACTTTTGCTCATATAGCTGGAGGAGAACAGTATCTGAGCCTAGAAAACAGGATCAAGAAAATATTAACCCTCTGACATCAAGAATCATAATTCCCAGAACAAAGTACATAGCCTTAAGGGCACAACAGCAACTGTTGGCACAAAGAGGTTAGGACATAGTTAATTCAGTAACATACAGGATTAACTCTAAACCAAACAAAATACAGATTGACTGTACCTTTGGATACTGCTATATATTAGTGACTATCAAGCTGATTCAGAGCCCACTGCAGTTGATGGAAAGGCTCCCATTGATTTCACAGAGCACTGGATTGGGTACTTAATCTTCAGAGAAGTATTAATTTTGCTAGATCCACGTGTTTATAAGTTTTGCAAATACTTGTAACAGCAAAGATCTACAATTTGAATCATGACTGGTCCTGATACAAGTGTATCAGTACAGGTTGGACCTCCCTTGTCCAGGACCCTCAGGACCTAACTGGTCCCAAACAAGTGGATTTGCTGGACCAGGAGGTCCCTCTCCTCATGGCCCATGCTGCCCTGCTGCCACCAGACTAGGGCAGCCTGGCTCCGCTGCTGCCACAGCTGCAGGGCTTTCTAGCTGCTGCTGGCCCCATTGTTGCTAGGGCTGGAGTGGCATGGCCAGAGCTCTCCAGCCGCTGCTGGAGCTGCACAGCAGCTGCTGGGGTTGCAGCTCCTCGGCTGCTGGGGCTAGAACTCCCCCCCCCCCCTGCCGTCAGACCTCCCTGTTCTTGGGCTCTGGTCCAGGAATATCCATGGTCATGCCAGGCCATGGATGTTGCCAGTCCAGAGAGTCCCAGTTATGGGAGGTACAACCTGTATAATCTTAGTAACTACCTGTGTGTATGGCTTTTTTTTTTTTTCCTGTAGGAGAATTGTTCAGCCTGCAGCCAACTCCCTCAAAATATAGAGTTCCCTCCATCAGCTAAACTGCAGGAGGTTTTGGATTATTTGACAAATAACACTTCATTGTAAGTCTGCAACTATTCTGATTTCTTGGATTAGTTTTTAGAAGTTTGCACCATGTTAAAATATTTTTTTCAAACTGCATTTTATCCTGAGAGCTCTCATGTTTTATTTTTGTATGTTTCATACAGACAAATGAAATCTCCAGCAATCACAGCAACTGTGTATGGGGGGAATAAAACACTCTATTTACAGGTGAGCAGTACCTGTTTACTTTTGCTTAAACTTATATTCATTTTAAGTTTCGTTTGGTTTAATTAAAAAAAAAAAAAAATTTATTTTGCAGACAGTCGCTTCAATTGAAGAACGAACAAGGCCAAATCTTTCTAAGACACTAAAAGGTATTCTCTAATTGAGTTATATGCAGAAGATCAAGACACACACATTAATCAGAGATATGATTATTCACAATTCTATTGCTGTACAGTAATTCCTCACTTAACACGTGCCCGCTTATGTTTTCACGATAGCACGATTTTTTTTTAGGGAACGTTTTTTGACTTACACGACCGTCCCTGGAATAACCCAATTTCCCCAGCCAGCCCGTTGCCGGCGGCTGTGTGGGGCTTCCCCTGACTCCCTGCAAAGTGGCGGAGGGTTCGCCACTCGCCGCACCGTTCCCCGCTGTCTCCCCCTCGCTGGACATCTTGCCCCCTCTCCTCCGCCCCCGCTTGCAGGCTGGCACGTCGCCGGCGGCTGCATGGAGCTTCCCCCGCCTCCCTGCAAAGCGGCGGAGAGTTCGCCGCTCGCTGTGCCATTCCTTGGCGACCACCCCCCCCCTTGCCGGATACAGTGCAGGTCCTGGCAGACCCATCACAGGGGCATACTTCCAGCCCAATCCCCCTCCCCTCTCCTCCCCATTCCTTCCCCAGAGCCAAATACCTCCCTTCCCTGCTGTAACCCAGTCCCCTTTCTCCCCCAATCTTATGTCCTGGTCTCAACAGACACCAGTGCTTGAAACGCAACCCCCACCTTTTCCATTATTTTCAATGAGAAAATTGACTCTGCATAACATGTTTTCACTTAACACGATCATTTTCTGAAACATATCTATAGTGTTAAATGAGGAATTACTGTATTGTTTAATGCTTCTGTAGAATTTAGTGCACATACTGCAATAATAGGAGCTCTTTTACGCAACAAATCTTTAAAGTTATATATAAATGAAATACTAGTATGTGACTAATTTTAGAGAGCTAGGTTTGTATCTGATGAAGTAATTTTAAGATGTGCAAATATACAGATTGCTGGATTGTCAAAAAACTTAATGGATTTGATTTTTTTAAATCTGGGATTATTGTTCCCCATTCTTTTCCCCATGGTTAAATTGGGATTTTTGAGAAGGAGGGATTGTAGGGAATTACCTAACACAGCCCAGGATTTTCAGTGTAGTTAGCTGTCTTTTTCCATGGAAAGTAAAATTTACTTGCAGAAGACAGAGGGCGTAGAGAATTTCAGTTATCCCCTCTTCTTACATCCACTCCACTCTTTGTGTTCTTTTGCTTTGCATTTTGGTATTCTCTTCTATTTCACCAACACTTTTACTTTAAACCTATAAGAGGATAATAACCCACATCCTCACTCACTAATTCAGGCAGTAAAATATGATTAACCCATTTTCATACAATCAACCTTGTCATTATAATTATTTTGGGAATGAGGACTAACTCCTTTAGTATCAATTATTTGGACAGATGTCATTAGAAAAAAATATTTGAGTCCTCAAAAGATGCTTTTTTGTTCTTGACAAGTATCTTCTGCTAGTCATCTTGTTGAATTAAGTCTGAGGTTATTACTGCTAGTGAATTACATATAACTGAATTCTGCTCATTTTGTTTAAGGCTTCCTAGAATTGTTAAGTCATTCTGTGGGGGAAAAGGGGAGAGATGCAGCAGTGGTTTGTTTTTTAAGCATAGATTTATTGCACACAACTTTTATTTTTTGTTTCAGAGTTGGGGCTCGTTGATGGTCAGGAACTTGCGGTTGCTGATATAACTACACCACAGACTATGCTGTTCAAGCTTCATTTTACTTAAGTCCAAATAATCTGCACATACAGTAAGAAAATTCTGCACACCATGTAAAACATGTTGTGCTCTGTGGATGTTGAGTAACCTAAAATGTCCCTTTTAAGTACTAGCCCTGCTGGAAGCTGGATTATCCCAGGCAAATCACTCTTATTTTAGAACTATCCTTAGATGCCAATATTTGGTGGATAGTATTTGTATAAATACACATTAATGTACAGAACTTGATAAACAGTGATAATTATTTTTGGTTTATGTGTTGCTACTGTTAAAATAATGCCAACACTCCTTCCTACACTTGGACATTTTATGGTGGTCAAAGGAGTTCTCTGCTTGCATTTGAACACCCACCTCTACTGAAGAATATCCTTTAAGGAGAACCATGATTTTAAATTAAATTTTAGAACCCATGTACATTTGTTGAGTCTTATATTGAAACCTGTGGGCAGTAGAGTAAAAGAAGCATTGTATGTTTCCTCCTTTATTTAATATTCATTTTTATTGACCTGCTAAATGGTTATTAAGTATTGCAGAGGGTTACTTCACTTTGGTTTACAAATATGGCAAGACAATGAAATTAAACTAAATGAACATCTGTAAATGAAAACGAAGTATTTTTCATGTGTATATGTGCAGTGGACTAGTGGCTACTATGCACCGTAGTGCAGTCAAAAGCCCACTGATGTTCAAGATCGGTGAGTTATGTTTGGTTATCATTGATGCTCTCAAGGTATTTATTAATAAAATATATATATAAAGATATCTTGTTCTGCAGTGAGTCAATGGGAATTCAGGACAATATTCACATAAAGAAGAGGCAAAATCATAAGGTATCACTTTGTCAAATCTGTCATTTTATTTGATAGACTTTCCTTTCCTTTCTCTTTTTTAAATCCTGTTCTCCCATCCACGCTTTTAGAAATATATAAGTAGAATGTACTTGCAGGCCATACACACCAAAACACTGTAACATAAATATGTCTTGCAAAAAGTAGCTGCATTTAGTAGCATTTAAAACATTAAAATTAAAGTTGACTGAAATATTTAAATATGAAACTTGGATGAAAAAATCATAAATCTTTACCACTTTTGACAAGTTGTAATTGAGAGAACTCTATCATCAGCCTTTTGAGTAAATTACTTTAAAGCATGGGTTCCCAAACTGGGGGTCGTGAAGAACTTCCGGGGGGGGGGGCGTGAGGCGACCCAGCCACACACCCCTGTCAATCCCACCCCAAGTTTTGCTGCTATTTTTTTGGGAGGGGGGGCGTGAGGGTTTCTCAAATCAAAAAAGGGGCGTGATGCCGAAAAGTTTGAGAACCACTGCTTTAAAGAGTACTTAAGTCATTCTTAAAACTGGCACTTTCTAAAATGGATGCACCTATTTTTATTATTTTTGTAGTGAATACACAAAGACTGAATTTCTCACCTGTATTCCTAAGCAAAATAATCAAACTGCCTGTCTCCATTTTGGAGTAGTATTTCCAATTCCAAGCATTCAAAAACCAGTTTTTAGGTTGCAAAAAATACGTTGTGTGGGGTTTGGTTGTTGTTTTTTTTTTTGGTGCCTGTATGTACACCAGTTTTAAGTAATGAGACTTTTTCCCCTGCATGTTCCTGTGCTTGAAGTATGTCCTTTAAAAACAAAATGAACCCGAGGGTGCCTGTAACATGGTCTGTAGGAACGGAGCTCAACGAAAAACACTTAAGCGTTTGTGATGGCCTTGGGAGTCCTCATTGCTTCCCACCCCATCCTTGCATCTGCACTTGCCTAGACCTTGTAGGTGGCAGAGTCCTGGAAGAGCGGGTGACCAGCAGTGTTCTTGAATTTTGTCCATCCCCCTGGGCAATAGAAGTGCATGGAGGCATGTGTGGCAGTGCATCACCCCCAGACACACGCTGCCATCTCTGGGCGCTCTGCTCATCAGCCCGGGAACCCCCCTCCAAGCGCCCAGCTTACGGGGAACACGGGCGCCTAGGCAGGAAAACGAGGCCACTACGTCAGTGCGGGAGAGGGAGGCGGTGACTGCACGCGCTGTGCGAGATTTGGCCGCGCGCTAGAGCACTTGCCAAGGCGGAACTGAGATCAAGTCACGAATGGGAATGTCCGGCGCGAGAGCGAGGCTGCGACCTCGCTGTCCGCCATGACGCGTAGCGAGGCGGGCCCTTCGGCCTAGCTAAGGGTCCCGCGGCGGAAGTGACTCGCGCGGCGGGAAGCAGCTGTAGCTATGGCGGTCACGTGACGCCGCCCCTCCCTTGCAGGCTAGCGCCGCGTGACCCTGAGCGGCGTTTGTTTGCGACGTGGAGCAGTGCGGTGGGCGCATGCGCGGGGCCCTGCCTCCGGCCGGGGGCGGGGGCAGGCGGTCGTGCGGCTCCTTCTCGCCTGGCGGCTGCGACCCCGACCCCCGCCGCGCCCTGAGGGAGCCGCGCCGCGTTCCCCGCCGGGCCGCGCAGTCCCGGGGCCGGGCGGGGGGATGAGCTGGTTCAACGCCTCCCAGCTCTCGAGCTTCGCCAAGCAGGCGCTGTCGCAGGCCCAGAAATCCATCGACAGGGTGCTGGACATCCAGGCCGAGGAGGGCTCCTGGGCCGGGCCCGGCATCCCCGACCATGGCGACGGTAGGTGGGAGCGCCCGCCCCGCCCCGGGGTGCCTGACCGCGCAGCCAGCGCGGGGGCCCTGAGGTAACCTTGCTGTCCCCGGTACCCCGCTCTGCCGGGCCCCGCAGCGGGGCGCGTGAGCTAGGCTAGCCCCTCTGTCCCCTGGTAACTCTGCTCTGCCCCTCACCGGGGTGTCTGACCGGTGCGGGTGCTATTCCGCTCTGCTGTGCCCCTCACCTGGGTATCTCACTGGGGCGAGCAGTGCGGGGTGCCCTGAGGTAATCCTGCTGTCCCCTGGTATTTTGCACTGCTGTGCCCCTCACTGGGGTAACCCCTCTGCCCCCTGGTAACTCTGCCGCTCCCTGGGGTGTCTGACCAGGGCAGATAGCCCTGGGGTAACTGCTCTGTCCCTGTACTCTGCTTTGCTCCTCAGTAGGATGTTCCACCTGGTAAGTGCAGGGTGCTCTGGGGTAACCCTGCTGTGCTGTGTGCCTCACGAAGGTGTCTGAATGGGGCAGGTAGCATGGAGTGCCCTCGCTGAGCACCCTTGGGTAAACCTGCTGTCCCCCGGTACCCTGCCCTGATGTGTGTGTCTCACCGGAGTGTCTCAACTGGGCATGTAGCACAGGGCGATTTCTCCTTACCCTGCTCTGCTGTGCAAGTCACCTTGGTAGCTGAATTAGGAAGACGTGGGTGGAGTGCCTTGCCTGACTGCACTGTGGTAACATACTTCTGTGCTCATCAGCTAGGCATCTGAACTGTACAGTAGGGCTGTGAACTACCGGTTAATTGAGTAGTTGAGTAACCTCATGTGTTCTTATCAGTTAGTTGACTACTCTGTAGTCCCTAGGGTAGAGTCGGCAGCCACTGTATTGGAGGTAGCAGCAAGGGTTGGCAACAGCCCCTGTCTAGGGTGGGTCTGAGCTCTCAGACCTGTTTCGAGCTGGGCTGCCTGCCTGCCCAGCTTCTAATACACTTTAAATGCAGAGCCATAGTGGGGTTTGGTCCCAGACTAGTTGTAAGCCAGGCTGCTGGCCAGCATGCTAAAAAATTTACTGGCAAGGTGCGGAGAGAGGGAAATGCGTGTAATCTATAGCATTAACCTATAAGCTTTTGCTTATCAGCTAATCAGCTACATTAATACATCCCTACTGTGCTGGCAATGTGTGCGATCCTCGTCTGGGTGCACTGGAGCAACACTCTGCTTGGCCCCCTGTACCTAGGTGTTGCCAGAAGGGGCATGGTGCTGTAGGAGACTCAGAAAATACTGTAGTCTTTGCTCTGAGGTGCTTACAGTCTAAGACAGTGGTTTTCAGCCTGTAATCTGTTGACCTCTGGAGGTGTGCAGTAGTGATGTAAATAACTATGAAAACTGTGAACCAATTAAACTGTTACAATATTACTCTTTAACTGGCTGCTGTCCTAGTGGTTAACTAGGGACCAGGGGCCAGCCTGTCCGCTCCAGGGAGGCCAGGGCCAAGATCCTCCTGCCACCCAGGCCAACTCAGAGCTGCAGGGCTTCACCTGCTGGCCCAGTACAGCTTGGGCCAGAATCCCTGGGCTGCTCCAGTATGGCTGAAGCTGGGGTGCTGCTGGTGTGCCTGGACCACAACCCACCTGTCCCTCAGCTCAGCTGTAGTCAGGGGTCTGCTGCAGCGGAGGCCAGGATCCAGCTAGCGTGCCTGGATCCAGGGTTCTGCTTGACCATCCTCTGACTGCAGCCTCCCTGCCCACCCCAGCCACGCTGGAGCCAGAGACTGCTGCTGCTTCATGGCTGGGTCCAGGGTCCTACCATGCCCCACACACACCAGGGTCCTGCTGGCCTGACACAGGTGTGGCAGCCAAGGCTGCCTCAGCCACCTGTGGTTGCCAGTCCAACCAGTTACCCAGTAAGCATTCCCGTAAGCCTAATGTTTGCTGGGTAACTGGTTAAATGATTATCCTTTTACATCCCATATACATCCTTTTACATCACACACAGAATGGGAAGCAGCTGTTTAGGAGAGAGTACTGCTGAAAGGGATCTAGGTCATAGTGAACCACAAGCTTAAATATGAGTCAGCAGTGTGACACTGTTGGGAAGAAAAAGCAAATGTGATTCTGGGATGCATTAACAGGAGTGTTGTGATCAAGATACAAGAAGTCAGTGTTCTGCTCTATTCTGCGCTGGTTCGGTCTCAGTTGGAGTAATGTATCCAGTTCTGGACAATACATTTCAAGAAAGATGTGGAGAAATTGGAGAAGGTCCACAGAAGAGCAACAAAAATGATTAAAGGTGTAGAAAACTTGACTTACAAGGGAAGACTGAAATAATTGGGCTTGCTTAGTTTGGAAACGAGAAGACTGAGAGGGGACATGATAGCGGTTTTCAGGTATCTAAAAGGGTGCCACAAGGAGAGAGAAAAAGTGTTCTTCTTGGCCTCTGATGAAGCAGTGGGCTTGAATTGCAGCAAGGGAGGTTTAGTTTGGACATTAGGAAAAACTTCCTAACTGTCAGGGTGGTTAAACACTGGAATAAATTGCCAAGGGAGGTTGTGGAATCTCCATCACTGGAGATATTTAAGAGCAGGTTAGACATCTATCTGGGATGATCTAGATGGTGCTTGGTCCCACCATGAGGGCAGTGGACTGGGCTTGAGACCTCTCAAGGCCCCGTCCAGTTCTAGTATAGGTTGTGCCTCCCTTAATCGCGACTCCATGGTCTGGCAACATCTGTGATCCAGCATGGACATTCTTCGACTAGGAATTTGATTAATCAGCTAATTGAGTAGTCGATAAGGAGTGGGTGGGATGCTCGCTATCCCGCGCCTCTACCTTTCAAATGTAGTAAAACTCTGATTTTAATGCTTTTTTAAAAATCCTGTGTTACTAATTGATACAGAGTATATTGTATTTCATTAAGGCCAGATCTTTGCTGTGTGGTAGAGTTCTGGCTCTCATGAGTCAGAAGTAGCAAGTAGTAGGTGTAATGCTATTTGTTTTAGGATTAAACCTTATTTGCAAGCTGTTTGAAACATGCATCTGTGTACAAACCATGAAGCCATGTGTTAATTTGTTCTGGGGCTTCTACTCCAGTTTTGTTAGTCTCTAAGGTGCTGCAGGACTAGTGATGTTAAACAGTGGTTAGGAGGCTCATTGAACAGTGGATGGAATTTCTATAGATTACTTTTATTAGTCTATAAAGGGGTTCACTGTGGCTCTGCTTTTAAATGTAGTAAGCCACCAGGTTCTTACTACATTTAAGAAGCAGTTCAACACCATCTGAGATCTGGTGTGCGCTGGGACTGCTGTGTCTCTTCCTCCCCTGCCTCCCACGGAGATGGTGCTGGGGGGAACCGGCTTTTAAATGGTCTCCCCCAGCACTGGCTCCTGCTTCGCCCCCTCCCCCTTGCTCTCTCTGATACAGAGGCAGCAAGGGTTCGGGGGGAGCAACAAGTGGAGTAGTAACTTGACTACCCAATAAGCCTGACTTACCGGGTAGTCGGCGAGTCAGTTACATTCCTATCCTGGACCACAGAGCCCAGGAACAGGAAGGTCTGATGGTGGGACAGCAGCACTGTAGGGGCACCGGCAACTCAGCTGGGAGCCCGGTGTTGGGGGAAGTGGAGTGTGTGGATGAGCAGCATGGTGGGGAGTTCTGGCCCCAGCAGCTGTGGTGCTCCAATCCCAGCGGCAGCCAGTGAGCTCCAGGCCTGGTCTTGTTCTGGCTCCAGTGGCTGGGGAGCTCCAGCCCCAGTGGCAGCCGGGAAGCTCCAGCTGCGGAGCCAGGTGGCTGCGGAGCTCTGGCTGTGGCGCTCTGACCCTGGCAGCAGTGGGTCTGGCAGCATCTGAAGAGCCCTAGGATCTGGGACAACAGAAGGGGCAGGCTGGAGCCCTAGCCTGGTGGTAGCACGGGCCATGTGGGAGGGACTTTCCCTGGTCCAGCAAATCCCCTTGTTCAGGACCAGTGAGGTCCCGAGGGTGCCAGACCAGTAAGGTCCAACCTGGATTCTATGTTTCTATCTCTAGTCTGCAGACTCTAAGAGGTCCATGAAAGTTTGTGAACAGTGGTTTTCAACTTTAATCTGTGTTTGAGATTTCCAAAGGGGCCTGCATGTCCATTCAAAATGTAGAGGTTCACAAATGGGGAAAAAAGGCTGAAAACCACTGATCTAGGCAGCAACACAGACACCAGTGCTGTGTGAAGGCCAAGTTCTGTCCATCATTGCTTATACACATAGTGAGTGTTTGCGACTCTAAGTATTAGACTTGAATGAAAAACACAACCAGTGGGCTCTTTGTCACACAAACAGAGAACAGGGATCTTGACAGACACTTATTCATCAGTTCACTGTATTAGATAATGGTAAACATGCATTTACTATAAGGCATGTTAACACACTACATCATCCATGGAGCAGTTGGCAGAACCATCTGTTGTTATATTTATTGTTATGGAGGTGCTGAGGAGGCTGCCTTGAAAACAAGGTTTTTTTTTCCCTGTCTCTTACAACTCCTTTCTTAGGCGTTTACATTTTTATAGCCCCATTGCAGGTATTCATAGCTCTTTAAAAACAATTACTTAATCTTCCTAATATGTTTACCATATTACAGGTGAAGGAAAGAGAGGCACAGTGCTTTCCCCAGAGGTGTAAAAGAAGAATCACTGGAACTATATTAGTCCTTTTTCCTCCGCTCTTATTGACGATTGACAGTAGTACTCCCAATTTTGGATGCTATTGATATACTTGTGCTTTGAAGACATACTTAACAAGTTCTTTGAGTACATGAGTTAATTCATTTTTACTCAGAGTGACCGGTGTGAAGAGAGATGTCTAATTTTTTCTCTTACTCCTTTGTCTAATTCTGACACAGACATCTTTGTCTGTGTACTATCAGTGTTTGGGAAAAGTGGGGAATGAAAGTTGTCTGCCGCATCAATCCCTTTCCAAGTTCAGTACAGTTTCATGAGGAAGTTAATGCAGAGTTAAGTTTGTGGCACAATTAACTACTGCAACTTCCTGCTTACGAAATGTCTATTAAACTAGATTGTAGAAAGTTTGTCTAAATATAATGAAATGATGTCTGTTCATATAAGGCATGACATTAAAACAGAACTTGAAAGAAAAATTTATCTTAAATTATAGTCTTGAGTTGCTTTCTAGATTAAACTTTTCAAGGGGAAGTCTTGATGTCTGACACTACCCCAAATCTTAAAATATGCAGGATGAAGAGATGCAGGAAACTCTAATGATAGTCCATATCCTGAGTTCAAATGTGTATATATTGAGTGTAATATAGCAGTAAAACAGAGATAACAGTATGTTTTACTAGGTGGAGTAAAGTTGAATCTCTAACACAGGAGAACATTTTCCAGACTGATAGTACAGTATAAACAAGTTTTAATATATAAGCATTTCTAGTAAAAAAAGCAATAGCCACCTGTCAGATGGCTTCAGTGTCATACAAGTTAAAGTATGTGACTTGTGGGTTTCACATGTGGGTTTCATGTGAAAAAGTTTCCACATAATTCAATCCCTGTTTCTTTTAGTATTGTACCAAATGATTTTAAAATGTTAACTGTGTTTAAGTTTTTGGGGTGATAATATGAAATTAATAAGGTTATTCAGAGGTCATGAGCAAACTCTGGGGGGGCCAGATTAAAAAACCCCACATTTTAGTGATTTTTTTGGGCTTATTTTTAAAAATAAGCATATGTGTTGTCAAACAATTGGCAGACTTTTAGCTGTTGAATTGCATGCATTTCACACCCATGGCAATAAGTTTTTAGTGCTCATCACTTATGGCATTGAAGGCATTAATGTTTTACTTGAACTTCAAATGTTGATTTTGCTAAGTATGGTGTAGTCAACAATGTGTTAGTACTGCTATTATATTGAGTATTATAACTTATAGATTTTGAATTAGTTTACCATTGCATGCCTTAACTAAATATTTATTGGGATAAATCTTTTTACATAGTTCCGAAATAAGTAGTGAGATACTGAGTACTTTGACAATATGTGGGAAACATCTTGGAAATTATTCTTGACTAGGACTGGGTTCCATATTGTCAGTTTCTGCTTTTAGGATGCTACTAAAATTGTAAGTAAAATTCTTCACAATCTACCCAATACATGTATCAGAGGGGTAGCCATGTTAGTCTGGATCTGCATAAACAGCGAGAAGTCCTGTGGCACCTTATACACGAACAGATTTATTGGAGCATAAGCTTTCGTTGACACACGAGATCTACTTCCTGGATACTGCAGTGCAAATAAGTGATAGTCACATAAACACCACCCTATACCAAAAACCTACTGACCGCTATGCTTACCTACATGCCTCCAGCTTCCATTCTGGACACACCACACGATCCATCATCTACAGCCAAGCACTACAGTACAACCACATTTGCTCCAACCCCTCAGACAGAGATGAAACACCTACAAGATCTTCACCAAGCATTCTTAAAACTACAATACCTGCCTGAGGAATTGAGGAAACCGATTGACAGAGCCAGACGTGTACCTAGAAGCCTCCTGCTACAAGACAAGCCTAACAAAGAAAATAACAGAACACCACTGGCCATCACCTGCAGTCCCCAGCTAAAACCTCTCCAGCACATCATCAGTGATCTACAACTCATCCTGGACAATGATCCCTCAATCTCACAGACCTTGGGAGGCAGGCCAGTCCTTGCCTACAGACAGCCCGCCAACCTGAAGCAAATTCTCACCAGCATCTATACACCACAGTAACTCTAACCCAGGAACCAATCCCTGCAACAAACCTTGGTGCCAACTCTGTGTCAGCCGACGGTCGGGGCAGTGTG
Source organism: Pelochelys cantorii (assembly GCA_032595735.1). NCBI lineage: Eukaryota > Metazoa > Chordata > Testudines > Trionychidae > Pelochelys > Pelochelys cantorii. The sequence continues at coordinate 10,189,490 of CM064336.1, read as the reverse complement.
TGTGTGTGTGTGTGTATATGATACACCCAAGTCTTTTCTGCTGGGACACAAGGTCCCATCGCAGCGGGCAGCCTAGGAAAGGCTGAAGGGCGCCCTGAGGAGTTTTACAGGGAGAGCTTATTACATCTCAAATTTCAGCTGCTAGGATACAGGATCCCTTCGCAGCGGGCAGTCTAGGGAAGACTGAGAGATGCCCCAAAGGATCTGTCACCTGGGAGTGACATGATCCAAACGCTCAAGCTTCTCCCTATATCTGTCCCTTATGACCGGCTGAAGTTCTTCTAAATTGTGCTTGGTTCTGTTACAGCAACTGAAGGAGTCAGGTTAAAGCTTAAACAGTTACAGGTTTATTAAGGAGACTTAGAAAGCATGTGGTTACAATGGCTATTGCTCTATTTCTTAATTATTGACAAATATAGATCTTAAAAATGGTTACAAAGAAAATAAAGATAGAAAATAGAAATAAGGGTACCAAGTGACAGCTTAATCTTTAAAGAGCTCTAAGTCTATGTGTACACTTAAGACAAAGGACACATCCAGGTACAATATTTACCCCCTTCTGTGCCTCTCGACTCCAGTGGGTCAAGCCAGGGCTGGTCCCTCTATTCCTAGGAAAGACAAATACGAGGTGGGCGTCCCCGTGGAACCTCGGGAGGCAATTACCTAACCCGACCAGCAGGCAGATGGTAGATTGACACTCAGGAAGTGTGCTGCTGGACCCATCTTTATACCCATAGGGGCACGTATCCTCTTTCTTATCTAAGATGCCAAATTGTGTTGGTCTGTTTTTGTGATGCCAGTTCTTACAAGGGAGTTTCAACTTAATTTACACTTGCAAGAGAGAACACTAAATTGTGAGTACTGGATATTCTTTACTGGGCGGGAGATTCCTCCCCCCCGGACGAGTGTGTGTTCGTATCAACATAGGTGCCAGCCAAGGCAGTTCTCGCAGCCTCAAGGTCAGCAATCGGCCATCCATGGTCACAGCAGCCAACATATCCGGGCCTGCTGTCAAGGCTTTCAAAGACTATGCTTATTTTACTGCTCTGTGTGCCCTGTATGCTCCAGGCAAGCAAAAATGGATGTTACGGGGGGGGGGGGGGGGCATCCTGTCTGGCTACACTCTGCCTGCGCATCTACACCAGCAATGCCATCACAGGATCTAACCACATCAGCCACACCATCACGGGCTCATTCACCTGCACATCTACCAATGTAATACATGCCAGCAATGCCCCTTTGCCATATACATTGACCAAACCAGACAGTCCCTATGTAAAAGAATGAATGGACAGAAATCAGATATCAGGAATGGTAACATACAGAAACCTGTAGGAGAGCACTTTAATCTCCCTGGACAGTTTAGGATTGAACAAACACTGTGAATGGCTAGTCAACTACAAAAGCAGTTTCTCCTCTCTTGGTGTTCACACCTCCACATCAGCTGCTAGAAGTGGGCCACATCCTCCCTGACTGAACTGACCTCTTTATCTCTGGCCTTCCTCTTGATTGGTACTCCTTTCTTTTCATGTGTTTGTATATTTATACCTGCCTGTGGAATTTCCACTCCGTGCATCTGACGAAGTGGGTCTTTGCCCATGAAAGCTTATGCTCCAATAAATCTGTTAGTCTATAAGGTGCCACAGGACTTTTCATTGTTTACCCAATACGTGCTAGTCAGAGAATAACCAGAGGCAAGTATGAGAGAAGAGGCTCAGAGGGAAGCTACTGAAGTTCAAGACAAACAGTACCCTGTTTGCTGCTGTGGGATAATACTGAGGAGCAGATTTAATCTAGTTGGTTAATTGGCTTGACTGTTGCTCCACAGGCCTCAGCATAGCAACAGTGAAAACAGAGGAATGTGTTCTTCGTTTTACCCTTCTGAGAAGGTTAGAAACAGCCCCGCAGATACTGGAGCTGTGTCAGCTGCCTCAAAATGTTGGTTTTACTAGTTTCTGTATGAAAATTTATAGTCACATCCTTTTGGTCCTAAGTTCTTCAAAGATTGAAAGATGAGACTGTCTCAGTTGTGAGAGTTGATTTTCCTCTTGCTCATGACAGGGAAGTTTTTTTTTTGTTTTTTTTTTTTAACCCTGGTAATTGCAGTTCACTATTTTCTGGTATGCCTAGTACTCTAAACTTCAGAGTATGTAGATTACTGTGAGTAGCCTACTTACTGCAGTAAGCACGTTGTATTCACTCTCCACTATCCCCTTCGCTAGTTTTCTTTCTCTCTTAGAATGAATGTCAGAATTGTTCTTATTTTGTGCTCTCTAATACTCATACCCACCTTTTTTTAGCTAGTTCTCAGATCTTAGTATAAGTCTTGCCTTCCTCTCGCCCTATGGCTCTCCATAGTTGTTGGGAAGAAGAAAGAAAGTAATTTTCATCAATGTTGCTCTACCTTTCCATAGTTCCTTCTGTACATATAAGACATAGAATCATTATGGCTCTTTTCAGCTTTGACAATCAACTGTAAAATTTAAGGTTGCAAGAACAATAAAAGGTACTATAGCTATCCATACATTTTTTCATTGCTGTATATTTAACATCCTATAACTTTGTTCATTTTTCTGTATTGCTGCATCTCATAATTCAAGTACTGCAAACCTGTAACTTTTATATTTTAGATGTTTTTTCACATGGTTAATTTTCTTTTTTTCTTGTTTTAGGAACAAGTTCCCTTACAAGTGGAGGATGGGATACTTCTATCTGGGGATTAAACTCAAATATAGAACTTGAAAATCAGCCAATATCATCACCAACAGCAATCACCAAACCAGTTAGGAGGACTGTGGTGGATGAATCTGAGAATTTCTTCAGTGCCTTTCTCTCGCCAACAGATATTCAGAGTGTTCAGCAGAGTTCCGTAGTTTCTAAACCTCCAACCAAATCACAGCGACCCAAAGAAGAAGTAAAAAGCACTTTAAAGGAATCTCTGCACAGCAGTCAACTAGAAACACTAGTAGAAACAGAGACAAATGCAAAAGATTCCTTTGAATCTGTGCTAGTGGACTTGAAAAATCTTGATGTTCCCCACGAAAAATTAGAAGAAAGTTCTACACTCGAAACTGATGTTAAGCATGAAGAGAATGCAAACAAAGGCACTGAGAAGGTAGCCATTCCAGATCTCCAAGTTTCTGAAGTTGCTATTAATGCAAAATCTCATGCAGGAAATGATGGATCAGGAAGCGGTTCTGACAGCCCTGCACAATCTCTTACCGCAGAGACAAAGGACACAGGTTTGGAAAGTAAGGAACAAAAAAATGAGGACAGACAAAGCAACACACCTTCACCTCCGGTTAGCACTTTTTCTTCAGGAACATCCACAACTAGTGATATTGAAGTTTTGGATCATGAAAGTGTGATAAGTGAGAGCTCAGTAAGTTCAAGACAAGAGGCTACAGATTCAAAATCTGGTCTTCATCTGATGCAGAATTCCTTTCAGCTCTTATCAACATCTGCCTGTGCTGAGTATAATGACTTTCAGAAACTGACAGAGAGTTGCAGCTCCTCGGATGCTTTTGAAAGAATTGATTCCTTCAGTGTGCAGTCGTTAGATAGTCGAAGTGTAAGTGAAATCAATTCAGATGACGAATTGTCAGGCAGAGGTTGTGCTTCAGCATCTCTCATAGTTAGCCCTTTAACACCAAAGACTGAGATGGCTGACCCTGTAAATAGTAAATCTAAGGAAGAATTGAATGAGACACTCACTGTACATGCAGAGGAAGCTGAAATGGAAGAAAGCGGGAGAAGTGCAACCCCTGTTAATTCTGAGCAACCAGATGTTTTGGTTGCTGCTGTACAAACAGATAAAGGACAAACCCTCAAAGAGGAGGTTGTGATGCAGCATCAAGGTGCTGAAAAGCTGCCTAAAGAGAACTGTGAAAAGGAGGAGCTTTGCAAGGTAACGGTCTATATATTTTAGAAAAGTGTATCTGTCTGTCCTTCTGTTAGTCGATTTGTTCAAGAACTCCTCCTAAACGATAAGCAGAAGGACCACCAAATTTGGTAGGCAGCTTCCTTTTATCCTAACTTAAAAGCAATGTGAAGTTTTGGTTGTGTTAGGACAATGGGATGTGCCTGGAATTTGTTTGTTTTCTCATTAAAAGGGAGAGGGAGGGGTCTGGTTGGGAGGGAGTTATAGTGTGGAATTACCATAGGAGGGCAGCAAGCGCCCCAGTGGGAAGCCACTGGTTGGCAACAGCTGATATCCTGGCCTGCCTTGGGGAGCCGCTGCATGGCCCTGGCTGCCCACAGACCAGCCCCGGGGCGTGCTAGCAGGAGGACTGTGCAGCCCCCAGATCATGCTCCCCACCACCACCATCCCCGACAGAGCCCACAGCTGGGATGCACAATACCTTGCCCTCTCTGTCCCCCCATTCTGGGCTGACCCAGGGAAAAGCCAGGGGCCAGAGTGTATGGCCTCCCCTCCCGGCTGCATCTGGGCAATGCCGTAAATCTTCTATTATTATACATTACACAAGCGCAAAACATGCATTCTGTGGGCTAAATTCATCCCAGTTGTGAGTGAAACTGCACTGATCTTGACTTGTAGGCATTATCTTGGATCTGGACCAGATAAGTCCATAGTGTATCGTTCTGTACACATGCAAAATTCTTTGATCCTGCAGTATAAGGCTCCATTTTTTTCCAGTGTGGATTGATTTAAATAAAGGCAAGAAAATCATTCCTTTAAATTTTCCCACTGATACTACTTCACATATTAATCAGTGGTACAAATCTGATCACTAAAACATGTTAACTACAAATCGATACAGCATTTTAGACTGTCTAGGAAGATGATTTTTATTTAGGAAGTAGTACATAATGCTTATTATCTGTGTCAAGCAGATGCAGCATCAGTACATTAGGAATAAGAACTAAATCACACACAAACACAATAACAATTAAATCTTAAATGTTTCACTTTTACAGTTGCAATAGTCTCCTAAGTTGCTGGCTGATTGCGGTCTTTTTTTTTTTTTTTTTTTTTTCCAATTTTCAAATTTTAGTAATTCAGTCACATCATCACAACACTAAATGTATGGGGTTCTTAACACTTCTACAACTATTTCTCATCTTCCCCACTCCCACTGTCATTTTGATTAGTATAGGTTGAATCTCTCTAATCCAGCATCCTTTGGACCTGACTGAGGTGGAACCAGAGAATTTGCCAAACCACGTGAGGTTGTTTAGCAGCATTATCAACACTTCTACTGCTTACTGGGCTTTTAGAAGACAACTGGGGTAAATTAGAGCTAAATAACAGCACAGAATACTGAGAGCCATTACTGGTGGCTATAAACAAACTTGGCCACACACATGATAAATGGACATCCAGCTAACTAAAATCAGGCCGGATCACATATGATGCCAGACTAGAAAGGTTAAACCTGTAAACTGAAACAGGTGTTTTCCTGCTTTTTTAACTCCTAGGTAATTTTCTTAGCTTTGAGTGAATAATGCCAGATGATGGAAGTATTCTCTCTGTGCCTGCAGAAGAATCTACTGCTGTGTGAAAGTTGACTTGGCAACTGAAGGAATTTTGTTTCAAAGTGCCTGGCTAATAATTTCCACCAAATCAGGGGTCTGACTTTGTTCACAACCTTATCAGTAAACATGTACTGATTAGATGGTTTTGCTCCAGCCATGAAATTTATTATAACTGGCATAAATGTGGAGTGATTTTCAGATGCTCATGACTTGGCTGCAGCATCTTGCTCAGAAATTAGGCATCTACCTTCATATCTGGGGTGGAGAATGTTCTCAAAAAAATGAGGTGGAGTTAGTTCTTGATCCATTCACTTCTTTATTGCCTCTAGTCTTAACTTTCTGGTGAAGTTTTTCTTTCATCAGTGTCTCTTGAAGTGCCTTCCAAATGTTGACTATCAACAATGTAATAATTTCTCTGAACTTTGTTTAAGGGTATGGATAATAGATTTCAGTATACTCAGCATATCCACTACATTCCTCCTCAATCCAATGTTAGATACTTTGGATGGGGTTCCCTTGGAAAAGCTAAGTTAGGCTGAAGTAAAACAAGGAATAGACTAGTCTGTGGCCATGATGCCCCAAAATAAGGGGCATTATGTAATATAAAATAAAATGACACCCAGTAGCAGCTGACCACTTTAGATTTATCTTACTGTAGCTTTCTGTACCATACATGTGGGTGATAGATTCTAAATCTAGTTAACTAATTAAACAAGCCAAAAGGATTAACTAAGATAACCTTTCTTCCATCGCAGCATCCAGCATAGTAAACAGCTTGGGAATGTACTTGATACCTTACATTTATACTAAAAGATATAGAGTGAGTCTTGAAAGATGCATTGCAAAGTGCATTATTTAAGTTACTAACCAGTTGATCCACATTATTCTTCAGACATATCCAGATCATTTCTCCCAATAAGCAGTTTTCCTTATGTTTCATTCTTGCAACTAGGCCCTGCATCTTCTCCTTGCAATGCTTTCACTTGATACATTTTTCTTTTTAACCCGGGAGGGAATTTCTTCAAAATATTCCCAAATAGGGTCTCTCTTACTCCCAAAAGCCATAACTTTTTTTTGTGTGTGGCAGAAGTATGGGGAATACAGGAAGTTGTGTGTGCTGAATAATTCCTTCCTTTTTTCTTTCTAGTCTCCTCCATTGTTCCTTCCTACTCTGTCTCCATCCTTTCCTATATATAGTCTCTCTGTCTTAAGACAGTGTCTTCATTAACTCCTCTGCTTTGCTTGGCCCACTCTGCAGATGCAGATGGGCAAGCCGTGTAAAACTTTGATATGTAGAATGAGCTTGAAAATATTTTAATACCTTTTCCTAGGCTTATATACCTATATTGGCTTGGTAATATATAGATTTAGTGTTAACTTGTTTTCTGAAATGGGAAACGCATTTGATTAATCAGAAATCATACTGAAAACTTTTTCTTCATTATACAGTAGCTTATTTTACACAATTCCTCTGCATTACTTGAACTGTTAAGACCTCTCCTTGTTGGTGCAGGAATTATGGTGTGTGCGTTTTAGCACCTCCAGATTTTACACTGGGCTCTGCACTTGGCATACAGGTTCCCAGCTAGCAGCCCTGTGCTCAGCACCCACACCCAGTCATGGCCCCAGCCTCAGCCATATCAGTCTTGTCCATATTCCCTGCTCCCAGAGCCAAAGCTTTTCTCCCAGCCCAGGTCTGTCTAGAGGGCAGGGACAAGGATAAGCAGAGGAGCATGCGGTAAAAAGTATATCTCTTTTTCTTAGAAACAAAAAAATGATTTAAAATTGAGTTGTCAGATGCCACCATGCTAAGGTCTGTCATCTGCAAGTATATCTGACAAAATAAGCAAATCGAAAAATAGTTGAGATTATGTAAAGCATGTATTTAACATTCTTTATTCTGGCAGAAGTACCATTAAACTGCTATTGAATTTAATGGAAACAGTAGCTGAGCCAGGAATTCCCTTTAAGTCTGGAAAACTAGATTCAAAAGGTCCAGATTTTGTTTCTGGTGTAATTAGATGTAAAAGCTTTCCATCTGGTTTGCCATTCTTCATTGACTTTAAAATAAAAGTTAATAAGAGTCAAAGAATTCCAACCTCAAAATATAGTTAGAAAAAAACCCATGCTATTTCCAGGGTTTAACTGTTTTTGATCTGTCCGTCTAAAATTTTATTCAGATGATTGATTTGTTGACTGAGAAGCTGGAGAAGAGGGAAGCACAGTTATTAAGTATTAGTAAGGAGAAGGCAAGCCTGGAAGAAGCCTACGATAACCTGAAAGAGTAAGTATCAAAATAGAAACAGTTCTGAGTGTAAGTGGTCTGCTTGTAAGGGCTAACTTGTGACTTGATATAACAAAAATAGGGAGCTACTTACATGGTATGATACAGAAAAACAAGTATTTTTTTGTTAGTGTTCAAACAACTATTTAATATCAGGCTGATTTCACAAGTAGTGTGAAATAGCCATTATATTTGTTAAATAATATGCTATCAGTTGTCTTTTACTTAGTGTAAATCTTGTTGTACTGAATGTTTACCCTTTCATTAGCAGGGCTTGATTAGTGGATAATGTGTTTTTAGATGAAAATCTTAACGTGTCAACTTTTGTGTTATGCTACTTAGCTAAATTGGTGAAGACCTTCTGAAGACCCGTGTTTTTAATGAGTGTCAATGTTTTGTGTCTTGCTAGTTAAAGTTTATTGTAAAAGCTTGGTGAATGCAGTTTGAAATGTCAGCATAATCATGGGACTATTCTAAAATATCTTAAATCTAGTGAAATGTTTAGAGTGAAAGAAGAGAGCAGTAGTATTTCATCTCTTAAAGAGGAATTTACTCAGCGAATAGCAGATGCCGAAAAGAAGGTCCAGCTAGCATGCAAAGAGAGGGATGCAGCTAAAAAGGTAATCTACTTTCTAGCTGAACTAATATTTATAATGCTAAAAAGTGTCAGCCTCCCTTGGAAGCAAATCATAAAAATAGAGGTTGAGAAAACATGAAATGTACAGGATCCACTATTAAGTAACTTAGATATCAGTATAAAGGTTTGAGGGGGAAGGAGGGGAGTGTTGTTTGTGGTGGTTTAGGAGGAGAGACTCCATAAGACCTCATAGAGATGTTTTCATGGTTTTATATAAAAAAAGAAGACAAGGGCTTTGTAACATTCACTGCTTAAACACTAACACATTTTGATGAGGGTGGTGTGTGCATAGTCATTGTGCAAAAAATAACTTAAACAGTAAAATTGTTGAAAAATATTCTTAAACATTTCAGATTATAATAAAGCACTTTTTACAAACATTGTTTTGTCAGTGTCCCTATAAATGTGTATTGGGGTTGTAATTCTTTAAAAGGAAGTAAAATCCTGTATTATCTGATATTTACTTCCATGAATGAAATAGCTCTGTGGGTTTGTTTGGGTGTGGTTTTGTTTTGTGTTGGTTGGGGTTTTTTTTTTGGGGGGGTTTGTTTTCCCGACATCACAAAGGCTTAAAACAGGATGAGGTAGAGGCTAGGGATATAAAAGGTTAACCAGTTATCTGGTAAGCATTAGCCTTACTGGCAAGGTTAACCAGTTACCTGGTAAGCATTAGCCTTACCGGCTTGCTTACCTGGTAACTGGTTAACTGAAGGGCTGGGAGGGGGGCATAGCTCCCTGCCCATGATGCCGTGGAACCCTGGCTGGCTGGAGCAACCCTGCAGCATGGCGGTATCCTGGCCAGCCGGAGAAGCCATCCACCTCCATTTGTAATTTTCTAGAAGTTTTCAAATGAAAATATTTGTATAGGAATCTGAGAAACTGTGTGGCCATTTCTAATTTTCCAGTGGATAAAAAGCTCCTGTAACTTAATCATGTGTATTTTTTAAAAAGCTAACATTATTTATAAATAGTACTAAGAGTATTTCCTTCTTTTTAGGAGGTAAAGAATGTTAAAGAAGAATTGGCAACTAGACTAAATTCTAATGAAACAGCTGAACTATTGAGGGAGAAGGATGAACAGATTAAAGGATTAATGCAAGAAGGTAAAGTTGGTAAACCTGGATGTTACAGTAAAGAGCTTTTAAAAGTGTCTTTTAATGCATTTTGTCTTATTTTCAACCTTACATGAAAAAAATCTTATTTCATATATCTTCTACATGTGGGAAATGTTTAAGCAATGACTCTCACTCTTACCCATACTTTTTTAAACGTAAATGACCCCCAAATTTGATGGAAGAATTTAGGAATTTCCATCCCATCTTGACTTTCCGATTGACAGGAGACTCAACTAGGCTTCGACATCTAGATATCATGGTTTGTGCTGTCATAAGCAAAACTAGATCAATAGCATGAGGTGCATTCATCTATATTAGGAAAATTAGATTTGTGAAAGCAGGTGTCAAATTCTCTATCCTGAAACAATGTTCAGGAAAAATGTCTGTTTAGGTTGACGTAAGGCAACTTAACGGTGATGTGAGTCTGCACTAAAATGTTGCTCAGGCTGATGTAATTCGCCCACTACCCTAACTTAATAACTCCACTCCCCTGCTTTCCCTCCCCCCATCCTAAAGGAGTGGAGTCAGTGTAGAAGTAGTTAGATTAATACATTGTCAGTGTGGACGCTATATTGCTTGCATTGACTATGTCTGCCTTTCAAAAGCCATTCCATCCTGACATTTAAATCCGTGCAAGCACTACTGGTGAGGATGTTCACCGATGACAAAGGCAGTTTAGTGTGACCATGCACAAGTGATTTAATTACTGTGGTGGCTATATATCATCATACTTTGTCAGCATAATTTTGTGCAATAGCAGTGTAAAAATACTATAGGTTGAAGTGATTGGGAGAGAAGAAAATGAGCAGCTTTAGCACTGATTCATTGTTAGTTTAATATTGGAATACTATATGCTTGGTCCTGCTGTGAGGGCAGGGGACTGGACTTGTTGACCTCTCGAGGTCCCTTCCAGTTCTAGTGTTCTATGATTCCAATGTCATAGAAAATAATGAAGTCTATGAAGCAGTTGCATTAATTATTCTTCACATGGCACAGTGTAAGCATGTAGGTAGTATGGAGTCAATGTAAAATCATTTTTCTTGGTGATACTGTGTCTTTAGAGAAAACAAATTGTGCACTCCTGTGAATGATGGGAAGTCATGCTAATACTCATTTTCATATACATTTTTCTTTTAAAGGAGAAAAACTTTCAAAACAGCAGCTACACAATTCCAACATCATTAAGAAGTTAAGAATGAAAGAGAAGGAAAATGAAAGTACTAATGCAAAACACAGCAAACAGATTAAGGAGTTAGAAGAGGAGTTGCAGCATTTAAAACAGGTTAGAGATATTTGCATTACATTCTGTACATCACTTTATTCTGATTGATTCCTTTAACTCTTGCTATGCAAGATAGTCTTCTTGAGAGGCTCCATAGTAGCTTTTGTTCTCCTGTACTTCATTGTGGTTTAGACATTGCAGTCCCTCTTCTAATTCTGAGTAGCTTGGGGCATATGGTTTCTGGATGCTTTCACTCAGCGCATTAACTGTTCTTGATCATTTTTTTTCCAATTCTATAGTTGCTCATTGTTTGACTCTTTCTCAGTCTTCCCTTTGGAAGTAGCTTCATGTAGCTATAGTTAGATTTTTTTTTTTAAACTATTCATTATGGATGTCTTTCTAGAAAATTTTCTCTTAAAATAACTACATTTGTATTGTATTAGTTGAGGTGTTGAAATACCTCAGTGGCTGCAGATGTTATCCTGAATGAACAATGCCCATCTCTAATACCTGCTTACCAGGGTCATACTTAATCCTTCACCATAAATCACAATAAAATAAATTAAGACACAAATGTCACTTCATGCTTTCAGGGGCTTAATATCCTTTTGGCTGCCATAAGAAGTTAGTTTAACCTTGGTGATCAGATGTGGAAGTCCCAGTTTAGCTTTCCAGACTTAGATTTATGGGACTCCTGTGAAGGGCTCTTTGTAGCATGTCATCTGTGTTAAAGACATTATTCATTCTCAGACCTTCAAGTGGAGAGAGATTAGCGCCACTGGAGAAATTTGATATTATTATTATTAGTTCTTTGTTGATGATGCTGTCAAGCATTCCTGCAGTGGCTCAGTAGCATGAGTACCAACCTTATGGGAGATTCAAGGAAGCAGGGCACAAACCCCCACACTAGTTGAGAGCTCTATTCTCAGCTTTCATCAACCAAATGTGAAGTGTAAACTCAAGCAATGTAATAACCTAATCATGGAGTCACAGCACCCAAAGGAATGTCTCCGATCTAACTTGCCACTTAGTCAAGCTTGTCTTTGTGATAGATGGTCCTTTGCACTGAAAATTACAAGAATGTTCAGGTTATTTCCAGTCCCAGAGAATCAGTTGCTTACCCCACATTCGTTGCACCTTAGTTCTCTCACCAGTCCTCTAATAAATTGGCTTATGAATATGCATAACTCAAAAGATATGCTTTATGCAAAACAGATCATGTAACATCGTTTTTAAAATTACAGTCTGCTGAATCTGTATATCCTATTTTTTGTGCATGTATCATTGTTGTATGGTTAATGTGAATCTGTTTTTAATTTTGAATGTGCTAGTGAGGGCTATTAGTGATACTTTAGGAACTTAATGGCTCAATACTCAGACCAACAACCTTTGAATGGTTTTATTTTTCCTGTGAGCCAAAAGTGTGTTTGGTCCTAGAAGGACATGTGATTATGACACATGGTACTGGGCTCTATCTTCAGTCTGGTACTTTTCCATGGGGGTGGGGAGACTGAACAAAGAGTTCCTGCCCTAGGGGAAGTCCATTTAAGGAATAGAAAGCAATCAGGTCTTTGTCTGGGTTTTAAAATTGCTTCCTCACCCTAAGAGGTGGCAATTGCTCCCTCACCCCGCCGTAGCAGAATCTCTCAGCTGCCATTGGCCAGTTTATGTGAAGCACCTCCAGCTCCTGGAGCAGAGAACCACAGGGAGTAGCCAGCTGCTTAAAATGGTGTGGGTCTGCTCTGAAACGGCTGGTTGCTCTGCTTGAGGGTAGTGGCAGGACTGTCTGCGGGCCATATCTTGCCTACTCTTAGTTTAGGGTAACAAGTTGCATGTAACGAACTTCTAGTGTATTAGAATTAGAATGTTTTGTTTTATTTTGGCTCAGTAAGGGTACATCTACATAGAAGCTATTATTTCAAATAATGTCAAAATACTGTGAAGCTGAAGGCCTTCTTACTCCGACTCCTGTAACCCTCACTGTATGAGTAAGCAAAGTCAGAGGATAGAAATGCTGTGTTAGACGCTCCCAATTTCGAAATAAGCTACACAATTGATGTAGTTCAATTTGCATAGCTTATTTCAAGTTAAGACCTTCTATGTAGATGTACCCTTACTGAGCCAAAATAAAACAAAACATTCTAATTCTAATACACTAGAAGTTCATTACTTGCAACTTGTTACCCTAAACCAAGAGTGGGCAAGATATGGCCTGCAGACAGTCCTGCCACTACACTCAAGCAGAGCAACCAGCCGCTTCAGAGGAGACCCACATGTGGCGGTGGGAGGGAGAGGAGCAACCACTATGCATATCACTTTCATTGATGGGGGGGCGGATCTTGATGAGTTTTCTCTGTGTAAAATTTACATGGTGGTAAGATGGATTTATTTGGGGTTTGAGGGCTATGTTCTTGGGTGTTGTCAAAGGCCTTATAGCTGAGCCCTCCCTGAGCTGAACTGGGCTCTTGATATTTCACTCACTAAAACTTACGATAGTGCTCAGCAAGGCTTTCTGTTGGCCCTAAACTTGATTGCCACCAGTTGCATATGCCCATGGATAGAAATAAATGTAACTATAAAAGCTTGTATCTGTGTTGGCTCAGGTATGTTATAGCCATTCTAGCACAAAATGCTGTAGTCTCATTGGAGCTGGCATTTTAAATTTGGAAGGATTTTTTTCACTTATTTTGGTAGATTATTAGTGAGTTTTTGCTGTAATAGGTGCTTGATGGCAAGGAGGAAGTTGAAAAGCAGCATCGCGAGAACATTAAACAACTGAACAGTGTGGTAGAGCGACAAGAGAAGGATCTCAGCAGACTTCAGGTCGACACAGAAGAGCTTGAAGAACGGAACCGAAGTGTTCAAGCGGCACTTGACAGCGCATACAAGTAAGTGAATACTTGCATGGGAAAATCAAGAAGTTCACATTTAGAAACTCCTGTGTTAGTGTCTGAGAAATGTGTTTAGTTTGTGGTAAAAAAGTTACTTGGTAAGTCATCTTGACATGGCATAAACTGTAATGGTAATTTCTATTTAATTTGAATTTTATAATACAGAAATCCAGTGTCTTTAATGCTTGGCTTGTAGGGAACTTGCTGATCTTCACAAAGCTAATGCTACAAAGGATAGTGAAGCACAAGAAGCAGCATTAAGTCATGAATTGAAAGCTAAGGAGGAACTTGGATTAGCTCTGGAGAAGGCCCAAGATGAAGCCCGCCAGCAGCAAGAGGCTTTAGCAATTCAGGTGAGCTTTAAATGTGGTGCTGAAACTTTTCTCTTCTAACTTAAGAGTATACTTTGGGCTAGTGGATAATGTGCTCCACCGAAGAGAACCTGGCGTGTTGTGACTTGGTTATTAAAATTCTTCCAAATACAGTTTTTTGTCAAACAGCTTAAAAAATACTTAACAAATAAGCACTACTGTTTTGTAACCTATTAAATAAAAAATGGTGTGAACACCAGATACATCATAAATTCAATTAATAATGGGGCAGAATATAGGAGGAGAAAAGTCATTGTGTGAAACCACTTGTCCAAACTTGTTACCTTTATTTTAAATGCGTTTATCTTGTCTAAACTTATTATAATTTTGGTAGTAAGCCATAGTTAGTGTTTGTGCCATTCTCTTACTGTGTGGCTAAACGTTACTGCCTTGAACTGTACATTGTATTACTAGTCAGTGGTTGGGTAAACTAGTGAAACTGTTCTGCACTTTGTGTCTATGGCTGTTCATAGTTCAGCAGTATAACTCAAATTGGAGTCCCCGGTGCAATATTCAAGTGGCTGCAGCAGTGACAAGTAGAAACTAAAATTCTTTATTAGGAATACGTGAAATGTAGTAATTGTCTACTTCCTGCTGATACAGGTGGCAGATCTGAGACTAGCACTTCAACGTGCTGAGCAGCAAGCAGCAAGAAAAGAGGACTATTTGCGCCAAGAAATCAGAGAACTACAACAGGTGCAGTACAATTTTTCATTGGTATTTCTTGCTACTCTGTGTTCATGTGATTCAAAATAAAAATGGCAAGGATTATTCTGAGACACAATGTGGGTGAGGTAATATCTTTTATTGGATCAACTTCTGTTGGCAGTGGTGGTGCTAATCCATGGGGGGCCCTAAGCAGGAATGCTTCCCCTCTCCCCCTCCCCCCCCAAAACCGTACTAAATAAAGCAAACAGAGGGTTCTATTGAGCTTCTCAGGGCCCTAAGCAATAGCTTTGGGCTAGTGGATAATGTGCTCCACCGAAGAGAGTGGATGCCTAGCACTATTTGTTTGGTGAGAAAAACAAACTTTCAAGCCATGCACTCCTCATTTTCAGGTCTGGGAAAGGTACTCCCAGTGTCACAGCAAAATTCAAGGTGAAACACATTGTTTAGCATATACGGTTGGCATATATTGTAAGAGACCATTGGATGGATAGAGAGATTGCAGATTATTGTAACAAACTATAAATCCAGTGTCTCTTCTGAACTCCCACTTTTGGCCTTCAAACAACCACCCAACCTCTCCAAGCTTATCAGAAACAAGTGCCCTGCAGACCAGGACACAAATCAAAGTGGTACCAGACGAAAAAATGGAAAACCTGCAGGCATATCTCCGCTACTAAAATGATCAACATCTTCCACAACACACGTTTCAAGATCCTTGGATCCTACACATGCCTATCATATGTAGTATACTAAATGCCCCAGTTTTAACTATGTGGGTGAAAGTAGACAATCACTACACTCAAATTCACAAAGGAAAATAATACAGGAACCTAGTCACCTGTGGGTGACTGCTTTTCCCAAGCGTTCACTCCGTATGAATGCTCTCAGTCCTCATCCTCAAAAGAAACCTGCAGAACACTTTCAGAAGATGAGCCTGGGAGCTTAAATCCATTACTCTGCTACACACAACATTTTAACTGAGACGTTCAATGTATGGCTTACTGGAATATTTACTTGGCATTCCTCAGCTCCTTAACTTGATTTATTTTTTATTTTGGAAAATTAAATGAAAATATGCGTGCTTCATTTAAATCATTGCTCTGGGGTGGGGCTGGGGATGAGTGGATCAGTATGCAGGCTGGCCCAGGGATAGAAGACAAACCCAGCCCTCTCTCACCACAGCAGCTTGGAGGCAAGTGAGAAGCACCTTTCCCTGGCCTCTGTAGTTCCAGTGGACACAAGCGGGGCAGGGTTACATGTCACCCAACTGGGTCAGGTCCAGGTTTGTTTCCTCCTGCACTCCCCAGCCAGAGTGAGGAATGCAGCAAACTGTGCACTTTCCCCTCACTCTCTGACAAAGGGGAACAGCCAGCAAGGTTCCTGTATGAATATACCAAATTTGGTGATTCTAGCTCTTACCATTTAGGAGGCACTCTTGAACAAATGGACAGACAAACTCTCAAATATATAGTAGATTACAACCATCTATAACCCACTTACCCCTCTTTTTGTACTATGACTGCAGTGGTTTTAGCGAGGCACTTTACCTTGAATGGTCCCTTAAAATATGTGCTAACTCTGTGTACTAACACAAAAGGAAAAAACTATGTAGCACTTGAAAGACTAACAAGATGGTTTAATAGCTGATGAGCTTTCGTGGGCCAGACCCACTTTCTCAGATCATATTCTGGAAGAGAATTGGCATGACCATATATACCAAAGGAATACAATGAAAAAAGTGAACACATTATTAAACTGACAAATCAGATTTAGTACTGAAGGGGGAGGGAGGGAATAGCTATTTGAGTCAGTGAATGGCTAATCAGGGGTGATACGTGGGGAAGCTATTTTCATAATGGGTAAGGTAATTAGCATCTTTGTTAAGGCCCATTCGTAAAGTGTCAAATTTAAGCCTGAATGAAAGTTCTGAAGTTTCCTTCTGTAATCTGGTGTTAGTCTCTTTGAAGTAAGATGCATGTAGTAAGGTCTTTAAGACTATGTCCAGGTAGGTTGAGATGAAAAGCAACTGGTTCTTCTTCAAGTGCTTGCTTATGTCCATTCCGGTATGTGTGCGCACGCCGCGTGCACGGTTGTTGGAACTTTTTTACCCTTAGCAGCACCCGTTGGGCCAGCTAGGGAGCCCCCTAGAGTGGCGTCAGCATAGCCACGCATATATACCCCTGCTGGCTCCAACCCCTCCCAGTTCCTTCTTACCACCTGTGACTGTGAACCTGAACGTCCAAGACTGCCCTTAGCGTTAGCTTATCTTCTGTAAATAGTTATCTGTGTTAAGTGTTTTCTTTCTTATTCATTAGTTAGGTGTTAGTATCTTCCCTCCTCCCCCGTGCAAGGGGGGAGGGTATGCCAGGGCCCCAGGGCTTCAAACCCTGTAGACGCTGCTCTAAACCGATGCCCCGTGGTGACCCTCACAAGGACTGCCTAAAATGTTTGGGTGAGGGTCATCTAACTGACTCTTGCAAGATGTGCAAGTCTTTCAAGCCCCGAACTAAGAGGGAGCGGGATTCGAGACTGAAACTGTTGCTCGTGGAGTCCGCGCTCCAACCCCAGGCACCGGAGGCCGCGTCGGTGCAGAGTGCACTGGGCTCGGTGCGGGAGGCCGGGCACCAGGAGAAGCATGCCTCGGCACGGGGAGCACAGGTTGCCATCGCGGCACCAGTCCCAGTCCCCGGCCCCGTGTGCACATAAGAAGGTGCACAGGGACAGGTCCCCATCGCGTAGAGGGGAGACCTGCCGAAGGAGTGGGTGACAGAGCCCTCCAGCACCGGAGCAGAGCCATAAGGGGCCAAGCCCTCACACAGAGAGCAGTTCTGAGTCCCTGGACCTGTCTGTGGAGGAGGTCCACCCACCGCTGACACCAGAGACATTCCTGGAGGCTCAGGAACTGATTGAGCTCACGACATCCCCGGGACTGGCACCGGGTGGTATGCAAGCCCATCCCAGACAGGACGCATAGTCAGCACAGGCTACGGTGGCACCGAATATCTTGGTGCCGCCCCATCTGGTGCCACAATCCCCGGCACCGCAGGCTGTGGCGCCACCCCGATGCCGATATCGGCTGAGCCGGCACCAGCGCAGCTGGTACCCCTGGCACCGTCAACCCTGCCAGGCCTGCCGCATGTAGCTCCGGCACCGTTGCTGCATGGACCAGAGACGGAGGCCATGCCTGCGCTGTCACTGCCAGGGCACCGGGGCAAGCGAACGGCGATGGCTCGCTGCATGCACCAGGAGGGGCAGGAGCGATCGACAGCACCACCCTGGTCGGCTTCTGACTACTCCTCTGGGTTGGAGGTGGAGTCCATCTCTTCCCGGGCTTCCTCCAGATGCTCCAGTAGGCCGCGGAGGTACAGCCCTCGGCACCGCTCAAGGTCTCGGCACCGCTCGAGTTCCCGGTACGGGGACCGGTCTCATCGCCCTGTGGAGGTGCAGACCTGGCCTCCCCAGTGGCAGCCCCCTCGGCAGTGGCCTTTCTGGACCCCCTGGGCATACCACCAGGCCCAGGGGCCGGAGTTGACGCGGTCGGGTCGGTGACGCCCTCTTCTCGCTCTGGGCGCAGGACGACCCCTTTGGGGACCCAGGGTCGGACAGCAGACCTTTCCTTTAGGGTGTGGCAGGGATCGAGGCCCTCCCTCGCATCAGCCACCTACACCGTCCCAGATGGTCGCCCAGGCAGTACCGCAACATCTGCCTGGTTCAGGGGACGTGCTTCCCCAGGTACATTTGGAGATGAGGGATTTGTCTTACTCACTGCCCGATGAGGCCTTGCGTGACCCAGCCCCAGTGATGCCGGCCATGGACGCGAGAGCCCACCAGGACCTCCTGAGACGGATGGCCCAGAATTTGGGGGTCCAGGCAGAGGAGGTCAAGGAGGAGCAGGACCCTGTCATGGACATCATCACTGCCGATGGCTTGACTAAAGTCGCCCTCCCCCTAAACAAAACGGTGGCCAGAATCACCAAGATGCTCTGGCAAACCCCGGCGTCCATACCGCCTACACAGAAAGGGGTCAAGAGGCGGTATTTTGTGCCTCAGGCTGGCCATGAACATCTGTTTTCCCACCCGCCACCGGGCTTGGCGGTCATGCAGGCAGCCTGTAACAAAGAGAGGCAAGGACAGCTAGGCCCCATGCCAAAGAGTAGAGAGTCCAAGAAGCTAGACCTATTGGGCAGGAAGACGTACACGACTGTGGGCCTGCAATTGAGAATTGCCAATCAACAGGTCATGCCTATTACTCTTGGGTGGCGGCGGATAAGTTTAAGGTGCACTTGCCTCTGGACGCTCAGCAGGAGTTCACGGCCCTCATTGAGGAGGGCAGGATAGTCTCCAGGTCAGCCCTGCAAACGGCCCTTGACGTGGCGGACGCAGTGGCACGGGCGATGGCTACCGGCATAGTCATGCACTGAAGCTCCTGGCTCCAGGTTTCCGGCATCCCCACGGAGGCGCAGACCACTCTGCAAGACTTGCCCTTTGAGGGCCCAAGCCTATTCTCGGAGCAGACAGACAGTCGGCTTCATAGTTTGAAGGATCCTCGGGCGACTCTGAAGTCCTTAGGCCTCCATACCCCGGCCCCGCAGAGGCGACCCCTGGCCCCTCGAGATCAGAGGGGGTTTGGTCAAGGGGCCAGGTTCGAGAATGGACGTAGGTCCTGGGGTGGCAATAACAGGAACGCCAGGAGGCTTTCCCGGTCAGGCTTTGATGACAATCAGGGGCCTTTGCACAAGTCCCAGAGCCCCAGGTCAGGCGTTTGACAGTGCGAACGAGGATGGCAATCCAGTAGAGGCCCTAAATCGACCCTTTGTGGACAGGTTATTCCCTTTCTGCCAGGCCTGGGCGGCTATTTTGTCGGACCGGTGGGTCCTCGAGGTGGTGGCAAGGGGATATTCTATCCCGTTCCTTTCCCTCCCTACCCCGTCCCCCACTTCCCGGTCCTCCCTCTCACGAGCACCTCCTCCAGCAGGAAGTGGCCACGCTCCTCTCGCTGGGGGCAGTGGAAGAGGTTCCCGTCGCTTTCAGGGAAAAGGGTTTCTACTCCCGCTACTTCCTCATTCCCAAAGCAAAGGGGGGCCTTCGTCCCACACTGGACCTCAGGAAGTTGAACACCTTCATAAGGAAGAAAAAGTTCAGAATGGTGACGCTAGCCTCCATTATCCCATCTCTCGATCAGGGAGACTGGTTTGCTGCCCTCAACCTTCGAGATGCCTATTTCCACATTTCCATTGCCCCTCATCACAGGCGATTTCTGAGATTCACGGTGCAGGGGGGACCATTACCAGTTTGCGGTGCTCCCCTTTGGCCTTTCCACAGCCCCCAGGGTGTTCATGAAATGCATGGCGGTAGTGGCGGCCATGCTCAGGAAGGAAGGGGTTCATGTATACCCTTATCTGGATGACTGGCTCCTCCCGGGGATGGTCCAGGGAGCAGGTCCAGCGGTCCATACTTTTGACCAGACAGACTTTGGACCAGTTGGGGCTCTGGATAATCGAGGCGAAGTCAACCCTAACCCCCACGCAGATCATCGAGTTCGTGGGGGCAAGACTGGATGCCATGATGGGGAGGGCCTACCTCCCGGCCCCAGGTTCCTAACCATCAGGGGGTTGATTCAGGAATTCCAGGCTGCCCCCCTGACTAGGGTGAGATGTTGCCTGACACTCCTGGGGCACATGGTGGCCTGTACGTATGTGCTTTGGCACGCCAGGTTGAGACTGCGCCCACTCCAGTCTTGGCTGTTGAACGTCTACAGGCCGGCGCGGGACCACGTGGACAGGGTGGTCACCGTCCCACCGGCGATCCTGTTAACATTGGAATGGTGGATGGAGGAGGAGGAGGGTGTGCAGTGGGGTACCGTTTGCACCCCTCCCCTCCCCCCCGCCATGCGGCTGGGCACGGACGCCTCGGAAGCAGGTTGGGGAGCCCACCTGGACGACCTGAGGATGCAAGGTATGTGGTCCGAGACGGAGAAGGGGCTTCATATCAATGTCCGGGAGCTGCAGGTGGTCCGGCTCACATGTGTAGCGTTTCTCCCGCGCCTCTGCGGAAACTGTGTGTTGGTCCAGATAGACAGCACGGCCGCTATGTATTATATCAACAGACAGGGTGGTGCTCGCTCCTCTCCCCTGTGCCAGGAGGCAATGGCCCTTTGGGAGTTGTGTGGTGCACGACATATACGTGCAGGCGACCTACCTGCCGGGAGTGGACAACACCCTGGGAGACCGGCTCAGCAGAGTTTTTGCAGCCCATGAGTGGTCCCTCAAGGGAGAGGTAGTCAGTACGCTCTTCCTGAGGTGGCGTGCTCCCCTTTTCGACCTGTCTGCTTCGAGTGGCAACAGGAAATGCCCCCAGTTCTACTCGTACAGGGGGAGGGGGAGCGAGTCCCTGGGGGACGCCCTGATAGGGCGATGGCCCAAGGGCCTCCTGTACACATTCCCCCCATTGCCCCTTATTCCCAAGGTCCTCTTACGGGTCAGGAGGTTCCGGGCAACGTTGATCCTCATTGCCCCGCCAGCACTGGTACACGACCCTATGGGGCCTTGTGACGGAGGACCCCATCCTCCTTCCGCAGGTCCCGGACCTGCTCACGCAGAACATCGGGCAAGGTCTCCTCTGTCACCTGGACCTGCGTTCCCTGCACCTCACGGCCTGGAATATCAGTGGCTAAGGGGGGAGGAGCTCCTCTGCTCGGACCCGGTTAAAAGGGTTACTGACGAAGAGTAGGAAGCCTTCTGCTAGGGCTACTTATCGGGCTAAATGGTGGAGGTTCGCTTCTTGGGCCGGGGAGCGGGAGCTGGACCCCTTTGCGGCCCCTACACAGTGTGTCTTAGACTATCTGCTGGAGCTCAAGCAGCAGGGGCTGTCTACCTCCTCGGTTAGAGTACACCTGGCGGCCATCGTGGCCTTTCTTCAGGGCGAGCGAGGGCGCTCGGTATTCGCCCTTCCGATAGTCAAGAGGTTTTTAAAGGGCCTGGACAGGTTATACCTGCAGGCCAGGCAGTCCATTCCTCAGTGGGATTTAAACCTAGTGCTGCGCGGGCTCATGGGGGCCCTGTTCGAGCCGCTCGCTACCTGTTCCCTGTCTCACCTATCTTGGAAGGTGGCGTTCCTGATGGCCATTACCTCGGCTAGGAGAGTCTTGGAGTTGTGGGCCTTGTCCTCGGAACCGCCGTATACGGTGCTTTCCAGGGACAAGGTGACCCTCCGCCCCCACCCGGCTTTCCTGCCCAAAGTAGTGTCCCCGTTCCATATGTCACAGGAAATCTATCTCCCAGTTTTCTACCCCAAACCTCACGTGGATGGGAGGGAGCAGGCACTACACACATTGGACATTAGGAGAGTAGTGGCATTTTATTTAGAAAGGACAAGAGTGTTCCGTAAGTCCACGCAGCTCTTCATCTCGATAGCAGAGAGGATGAAGGGCTCGCCGGTCTCGGCACAATGTCTCTCCTCATGGATCACCGCTTGCATCAGAGCGTGCTATGAGCTGAAAGGGAAACCAGCGCCCCAAGTGACTGCCCATTCCACTAGGGCCTGGGTGTTGTCCACAGCGTTCTTAGCCCAGGTGCCAATCCTCGATAGATGCAGGGCGGCCGCGTGGTCATCCGTGCACACATTCACCACATATTACGCTATCTCACAGCAGGCCCGGCAAGATGCGGCCGTGGGGATGGCTGTGCTACAAACTGTCACTATCTAGACTTCCGACCCCACCTCCATAGTTTTGGCTTGGGAATCACCTACTGGAATGGACATAAGCAAGTACTTGAAGAAAAAACGATTACTTGCCTCGTAACTGTTGTTCTTCGAGATGTGTTGCTCCATTCCAATCCCGCCCACCTCCCCTTCATCGGAATGTCTGGCAAGAAGGAACTGGGAGGGGTTGGAGCCAGCAGGGGTATATATGCGTGGCTATGCCAGCGCCACTCTAGGGGGCTCCTTAGCTGGCCCAGCGGGTGCTGCTAAGGGTAAAAAAGTTCCGACGACCATGCAGGCGGCGCATGCACGCCTACTGGAATGGACATAAGCAACACATCTCGAAGAACAACAGTTACGAGGTAAGTAACCATTTTTTTTCCCTTGTGAAGATGTCTGATTTGTGGGCATTCTTTGGTGAAGTGTCTGAGAAGTCTGTCCAATATGCATAGCAGAAGGACACTGTTGGCACATGACGGCATAAATTATATTTCTGGATGGACAGGAATATGTGTACTAACCAAACTGTTCCAGCTTGCATTTTGTTGTGATGCTGAGCAATGTTCCCTTTAATCTTTTCCATCCATGTGCATAATGATTTTTTGTGTGTGCATCATGGCATGTGCGAATGTGCATCACCAGTAGAACCAAAAAAAACCTATCTGTGGGCACTTTGCTAACCAGCTGGGTGGCACTTAAATTTCTCCTGAACAACCACACAAGCATAGAAGAAAAGCTCTCTGTAGCAGAAAAGCTTCTTTCTCACCAACAGAATATGGTCCAGCAAAAGATATTATGTCCTCCCCTTTATTCCTTTAACGTCCTGGGAGAGACCAGTATAGCTACAATTACCCTTCACACTAGGAATGTAAGAAGTTAACCAGTTAACAGAGATGCTGATGCTTATCGGTTCCTGATAATGGTTAAATCCTGTGGGGCCAGGAGCAGCTGGCAACCCCATAGGGGCACGGTTAACCATGTAACCGATATAGGTTTTATCAGTTACACAGTTACTATTTTTATACATTTTTTTAAATCCCTATTACACACATAAGATTAGGCTAAGTTGACTGTTTGGGGAGGAGGACTTAAAATGCTAAAATGACTTTAAACTTAATGGGCCACATCATAGTTTAGGCCATTTCTAGTGCAGACTAACATTAGGAACAAATGTTAGGAAAAACTGTTGGCTGTTGTTTGAGTTGCAGCCTTTATTTGAAGATCATTATTTCAGCTTCTTAAGCATGACAGATGTTTTTAGTATGAAGCAAAATTTAACCATTTAGATTATGCTGTAACACTTCCAACAAATGAACACCTAAATCCCTTCCTACCTTCTTTGGAAGAATGGACTACTTCATCCTTTTTGGTGTAAGAGATTAGTTTAAAGGTGGCCTCTTTCTGGGGCCTGTAGAAAGAGTAGTGCCAAATGACTCTGTTAGCAGCAGGAGGGAAAGGTGGGCTTGATAGCAGATCCTGTTGGGGTGTGAAATGGTTAGTAGTAGGGCAAAACTCAGAACTTGAACTTTGGCTAGAGATGAAATTGGAGGAGAGAAATCCCCCTAATTGGAGTGCTCTTCTTTCTTCTCAAGTAATGGCATTTTTAAAATTGAAACCAAAACGTGCTGTCAGCTAAGAACTAGGGCCTGCTAGGTGAGGTTTATCTTCTAATACTAGAAACTCCAATTGTATGCTAACACAACACTACCATCAGGAAAAGGGTCTTTGGAAATTAAATCTTCTACTGTTAGAATGTAAACACCAGACCTGTTTCCAGCGTCACTCCAGCTCTTGAGGATATATTATTCTCCTCTAATTTTACTTTTTAAAAAGTGCAGTTTAAATAGTAGTTATTGTAGAATGTATAAAGATTATAGTTATGTTTTTAGCTGAATTTTGTGGTAAAATTTAAACTGGTCATGCAGTGTTAAGATTTAATAGCATTTAACTAATTCATAATTCAGAGACTCCAAGAAGCAGAAAATCGGAACCAAGAACTGAGTCAAAGTGTTACATCTGCCACCAGGCCACTTCTTCGCCAGATTGAAAATCTGCAAGCAACACTGGGAGCACAAACTTCCTCCTGGGAAAAGTTAGAGAAGAACCTTTCTGACAGGCTTGGTAAATCTTACTTGTAAAAACTTCAATGAACTGTGTAAATTTGGGGGAGACACTAGATGGCACTAATGTAATGAGAAAGGCATAGACTTATGTCTAAAGCTCATTTTTGCGGATACAAATGTAGATATGGATACAAATCCACGCAAGGCTCTACAAATGTGTATCTGTAATATAGGATGCTAAGTATGTTGCAAGGATGCTGTGAGGTATAATTTACTGCATTTTTAAAATACTTGATTGTGCGATGCAAGTGATTTTCATAAGAGTAAAGCACTATATATGCATATAGAATTTTATGAAGGAAGTGGGCATGACAAGGGGTGAAGGGGGAATGGAAATGGCCCAATACCTTGAATTGTTAGATGTGGTATTTGGAGTCCATGATCTGGGCTCAGCTGGTATAATTTACTGTGCAACTATCCAATACTTTGAATATTTCAGCTGGGTTGAGGGTTGTAATGAACTATTCTATAGCCCGCAGGGGTAGGGCTGCCAGCCCAGTTCCACTTCCAGGGAGCCCCCTGCCACCACAGAGGCAGCAGCGTGGGGTGCCAGATGAAACCTTAAGATTAAGCTTATCAGTTAATCGTCTCGTTGACTACTCATTGACATCCCTAGTTTGAGGGCAGGCATACTGCTGCCAACTAGTTCTCAAACAGTGCTGTATCTTTGAGTCCATAATGAAGTCTTTGCCCTGCTATTACGTACTTCTGCTGGTTAGTGCCATGATGTAATTGCTTGCCACATTTGCTGTAGAAAAGGCTGGATTTCTCTTAAAGATGGAATTAGTACAAGAATAAACCTTTACAATTGTTTGAAAAATATCTGAATTGCCATCTTTTAGCAAATATGCCAAACATTTCAGTTAGACAAATAATTGGCTTAAATTATGGATGTCTGTCTATTTTGGGGCAAAAGTCAGCTACTAGATTTTTGGCACTGGGAGTGTTTGTTTTTGTGTTTTTTAAATAATGGATTGTGTATTTTTCTTTCTTGGGGTTTAGGTGAATCTCAAGCCCTCCTGGCAGCAGCAGCTGAGAGAGAACGCGCTGCTACAGAGGAACTTCTTTCCAATAAAATTCAGGTGTCTTCCACTGAATCACAGAATAGCCTCTTGAGACAGGAAAACAGTCGCCTTCAAGCTCAGCTAGAAGCAGAAAGATCCAGACTCAAGAAACTGGAAAATGAAAACAATAGGTGAATTGGGTTAAGTTCTTGGCTCATGTGTGTTATGTTACCTTCATATGGAAATGAAGGAATATATCATCTTGTATAACAAACTACTTCAGGTTTTTGAGTTTGAATAGGAAGGCTTGTCCTTTTGCATTAATTTGATAATTGCCATTTAAAATACTAATGGTGTTGCTGGACAAGTGTCATGAAGAAAGACAAATACTGAAATCCTTTAATTTTTCTGGTATCTGCTACTTTCAGGTTACTTAAGCACTTCTGGGCTGACCTTGTACCATTTGGGTTTCAAATGGCACTTATTCTTTGAACTTTACATCTCTCACTCCATCCATGACCAGTCACTGACGCCTACTTTATTTGCTTTTTATGCAAATATTAGATGTTCTCTTTAGCTCTACTCTTGCAAGCTACTCTGTACACATGCAGTCAGTGTGTCTCCATGTAAGTACATGGATCTGTGTGCACAGAGAAGCTTGCAGGATTGGGATATTAGAAAGCGTCCAACATCTTCTCCCAAAAGAAATGAAATAGTTATCAAGTTCTAAGAAGCTGATCTGTGGCAGCAACTATTTTCTTAAACACATTTTTATTTTTAATAGTAATACAAGCAAACATGTCGTTTAAAGACTAGTACTTTTTAGTGGTTCTGTACCACCCCCTTCTAAACTTCTGCCCTGATGAATTTACACCAACGTCCAAACCATGCTTCCCACCTCAGTCTCAGCACAGAAACTTGTAGAAGCAAACTTGTAGTGAGTTGTAGAAATATTAACTGTGAATTACTTGTGATAATCTTCCTCTCAACTAGTCTCTGACAAACTGTGTTTCAAATACAGCAGACTTCCGATAATCCGGCACCTTTGGGATCCGGGGGTGCTGGATTATCGGATATGCTGGAGAATCAGGAGGTACTCCGGCGGGGGGGGGGCTGTGACGGGTTTGGGGGGGGTGGTCAGACGGGGAACGGCGTGGTGTGGGGCGAACCAGGTGCTGGTGAGGGGCAGCGCTGCAGGACCAATCCGGCAGTACCCCAGCTGCTCTGCCCCACGGCTTCCCCAAGTCTGCCACTGGTCAGTTTCAGCAGTGGCGGACTAGGGGAAGCCGTGGGGCAGAGCAGCTGGGGTGCTGCCGAGCGCTGCACGGGGGTGAGGGGCAGTGCTGCGGGACGAACCCGGCAGCACCCCAGCTGCTCTGCTCCGCACTGCTTCCCCAGGTCCTCAGCTGGTCAGTTTCAGCAGCGGCAGCAGGGGACTTGAGGAAGCGGAGCAGAGCAGCTCCAATTGTCCGGCTGGCCGGAGCACTTCCGGGTTCCAGTTGGTGCCGGAACACTGGATGCCAGACAATTGGAATTTTACTGTAGCAGGTTTCCCTGGTAACCCGTGGGGCTATTCCTGAGGAAAGTGTGCTTTCCTGAATTGGGATTCCAGTTTGTCAAGATCCTGGTGATGCATTGGGAGAATCAAAATACTTTGATATTTTGGTAGACTTCATCCTGTCTGGTCAACTGCAGTTTCTTCTCAGGCAGTCTACCAATCCTAAGAAATTTTGATACTTGGGATAGTTTTGTCTCCTAGTTTCTGGGTTTTATTGTGATAATTTGAGGAGTCATGCACACTTCTGTAGTATGCTTACACTATTTTTGTACAAGGAATAGTTATGTTACTGAAAGTTGCTTCAAGGTTAATGTGTTGTTGGTTTATGCAATGATAGAATAAGTATGGATGGATATATGAAAAGTGATTAACAGGGGTTCTAAGGTTAGCCAATATTCAAGTAGCCTTATGCTGCCTATAAGTCAGTGTGAGGGTATTTTTCTAACAAAGTAATTTTAGCTCTCCATTTGGTAAGACAGATCAGTTCTGTTACTGATGCAGTTAATATTTAACTTATATATTTTTTTGTATAGAAAACAAACTCTGCCTTAGGTTATCAGTTTCACTACATTATTTTTCTGTGTGGGAACCTAAAATAAAACATAAAGACAAAATTGTCTTTAATAAAATTATATGACCTTTCTCTTTTTTTCAATATAGATATGAGGTTGAATTAGAAAACCTGAAAGAGGAGTATGTGAAAACTCTTGATGAAGCAAAGAAAGACAAGGTATTGCTTAATTCAATATTGCATTACTTCATAAAATTCTGAGTTTGCAGGGGATTAACAATCCATATTTCCTCCTTTTTAGATGCTATTAACTACTCAGTTAGAAATGGAGAAAATGAAGGTTGAACAAGAAAAAAAGAAAGCCATTTTTGTACAAGAAACAGCAAAGGAAAAGGTATTAAAATTTGCTTTAATGTTAATTCAAGTATTTTTAAAAATCTTATTAGGTCACATGGTAACAGCAAGTCTAGAGTGTGAAAATGTCATATAAACCAACAAGGATTAAATGAGGATATGGCATATGGTAATGCCATGAAACTAAGTATCTAGAACTTCCCCACTTCTTTTTTTCCTGTGAACTCAATGCTTGTGTGAAAGGTGCTGTATTGACAATTCTGAATAATTCCTCTCCTTGCCACAGAATAGATGAAACGTGGACAGTGGCAGCATAGATTGATCCACAGTGCTATACCAGTGTGCCGTGTCCTTACCTTGAGGGGCATGGAATTCAGTGTTTGAACCTATTGATAACCTGTTGCTTCTGCTGAGATTAACAGCAAGATGCCAGTTGATTCCAATTATGTGTTTGTGTGATGTGGTTACTATAAGGCCTGAACTCCAGTTTGTTTAGCATAGTTTACCAAATGCCCATCAGTTGACAACAGCTTTCAGTCCCTACCTGTCAGCAGTTGATGTTCTAACACAGCTGTGTCCTCACTGTTAATCTCTTAGTTGCTGCAGTTCTGAAACCAATGTCCTGTTCAAAGCTATTTACTTCATCCTTCTGAAGTCAGCATGTCTTCAGTTGCTGACTGCAGAAGATGTCAGCCCATTTAGAAAACTCATCAGTAACAAAGTTTAGCCTCGGATCCTGAATTTGAGCATTGTAACACTTTTAAAAATCTCTTCACTGTCTTTCATCCTGGGAAGAACCTATCTTTTGTTTATGGTGTCATTCCTGTGAGGCACATGAAGTCAGCAAAATGCTTAATTGTCTCTGTGGTCTTAGGTCAGCATTATGCAGTGTGTCTAGTGAAAGAACCCTTTGCAGTTGGTAGTAACTTCTGTTTGTGCATAATCAGGAAAATCTAAGGAGTTGAGCTTGGGCTAGATGTACTAGTGATGGTGTTAAATGGACTTCTTTGTTTGAACTTCAGTTAATATACAGAAAAGTGGTTTTGTGCTCTGCATTTGGGATTGATAAAAGAAACCCCAGGGTTTACTCCTTTTATTCACTTTCTGTTGGACTTTTCAAAGGAGCGCAAGTCATTTACCTTGTCAGCAATGGACACTATTGCGAGTACTCCAACTCTGTCACGCTCAAGTTCTATAAGTGGAGTTGAAATGGCAGGGCTTCAGGCATCTTTCCTTTCTCAGGTGATGTACCATTTATCAGTTGATACTTTTTGATAACCCATTTTGCTATCTATGTGTGTTTGCAGTGAATCATGTTGGTGTCTTTTATTAGCATATTAATTTTATCTCTTAAATAACTGCTTTGAAAAAAGATTTCACTATTCTGATTAGGGATGTCAATTGACCTGCGTTAACGCCTGCAATTAACACAGGACAGGATTAATGGGTTAATTTTTTAAACATGTTAATCGCAGGCGTTAATGCTGCGCTGCTCCTTTGAAGTGCTTCAAAGAGGCAGCGCAAGTGGAGCCGGGGATCAGCTGGAGTTCCCAGCTGATCCCCAGCTCGGCTGTTGCAAAGCCCCTTGCAAACCAGAGCGGCACTTCAAAGGGGCTTTGCAACACAGACCCAGGGATCAGCTGGAGTCCCCAGCTGATTCCAGCTCCTAATGCGCTGCCCCTTGGAAATGCTGCCGTGGTGCTTCCAAGAGGTAGCACTGCATGGAGCCCGGGGTCAGCTGGGAACTTCAGCTTATCCCAGGCTGCATGCAGCGCTGCCCTGTTGAAACACCTCAGTGGCGTTCCAAATGGGAGGCGCATGCAATTAATCGTGATTAAATTTTTTAATTACTTGACAGCCCTAATTAGGCTTTCTTAAACATACCTACAAACTGTCTTGGTTTGCATAGCATCTGAAGGAGGGTGCCTGAGAGCACATAAAATAAAATAAAATAAAATATACAGTACAGTAATGTGCAAGATATAAACTTTTTCAAGTGCTATTCATGTAGTTCTTTCTGGATGCTTTATCAAATAAGCAGACATCATATCTAGGGTTGGGTTGACTGACCTTTTTTAATCCAGTGATTCTAGTATAGTGCACTACTCACTCATGAGAGACTGCCACAGTTTTGATGAAACCTGTACAAAGACAGTTATTTCTAATTATTGTATCTACGAAAATACAGAGATCTGTGCTAGCTAGATGTCTGCAGCAAAGGTGTAACGTGGGAGCAAGCAAATAAAGAGTTACCTTAAATTTTGTTTAACTATTCAAAATGAGCTTTTGTTTTGAATGAATATATTTGAAGCATTGAAACTTTTGACTCTAACGATGACAGTCTTCCTTTACTGTCTGTGTTGAATCAGTAGGCTCTTGCCTTTAGTGCTAAAGTCTTCAGATGCAAAATAATCTGTGTCCAGTCTGATGGTTGGTTAACTTCTTATTTGTAGGATGATCCTCATGATCATTCATTTGGGTCAATGTCTACAAGTGGGACCAATCTTTATGATGCTGTAAGGATGGGAGCAGGTTCAAGTGTAATTGAAAACCTGCAATCACAGTTAAAACTGAAGGAAGGAGAGATTTCTCACCTACAGGTACTGAGAGAGTCACTTTAAGTTTATAAGTAGAACAATTAATGTGATTTTTCTCTCCTCTCCCCCCCCCCCCGCCCCCGCCCACCTGGCTTTCTTTTACAAATATTATTTTACTTACTTTTGTATAGAGTCTGGATATACAAACAGTGGTTTTATTTTGCACTGTGTAGGGACATTCTTTCCTACCCATCCCCCAGGCAGTTTTGTTAAAGTCATGATGGGCCATCACAAGAGAAGTAAGCATTCATTGTCTAGTTTTTGGATGATGAGGATTAGGGATGTTAAATATCGGTTAATTGACTATTCAATTAACCTAATGAATTCTTATCAGTTAGTCAACTATTCTATAGTCCCAAGGGGTGGGGCTGGCAGCCAGTGTGCTCCAGCCCCATTCCCGGGGGCCCCCTTTCACCCTGCATTCCTGCATCTTCCTCAGAGGCAGTAGTGTGGGGTGCCAGGCGGGAGCTGGTTGTGAGGGGAGTCAGTTTAAAAACCAGCTCCCCTTGTGGACCGACTACCTC
The DNA here is from genome assembly GCA_032595735.1 of Pelochelys cantorii. Taxonomy (NCBI): domain Eukaryota; kingdom Metazoa; phylum Chordata; order Testudines; family Trionychidae; genus Pelochelys; species Pelochelys cantorii. The sequence continues at coordinate 10,158,433 of CM064336.1, read as the reverse complement.
CTATACAGAGGCAGTAGCCCGGGGTGGCAGCAGCCCCTGTCAAGGGCAAGGGTCTGAGCTCCCAGACTCGGTGCAAGCCAGGACTGAACCAGGCTCCTATCCAGTCTGCTAAAAAACATTATGGCGGGGGGGCAGGAGTGGGGAGGAGTGGTTAAATGCATGTAGTCTATAGCATTAATCTGTAAGCTTTTGCTAATCGATTAATCGACTAGACTGTTACATCCCTAATGAGGATAAAGTAAACTCTCTCTGGCTAGCTTAATGTTGATCAGGGTTCCTGGGAAAGATAAAGAAAAAGGTGGGGGTATTTGTGTCAAATGCTGTTTCATCGGGCACTTAATTGAAGATGCTTTAAAAGCAGTATATCAGAATCTCTCCCCATCTATCTCTGCATTACCTCCTAGTTTGTACTCATCAGGGAATGTAAGTCTTGGGGATTTTTCTCTGGTTAAGCATAAGGAATAGTAAGGTGAACTTGTGACATGCAAGTTTAAAAATAGAGACATCACTTAAACATGTAGTTGTGTTGTCATTCTAAATATGTCCTAAACTTGGATAATGTGTTTTCAATGTTTAAGGTGTATGCGCTCAGTTTAGCAAATTAATTTTGAGCTTCAGTTTTTATGTATGAAAGCGCTCTTTAATTTGACAGTTGTATAATAGTTTATATATTTTATCCCACAGCAAATAGTGTCTTAACTATATTATTGTCTTACTTTGTAAATCTGACACTCGTTTGGTACTGTCTATATCAGTGATACTCAGACTGAGGCTTGCGAACCACAAGTGGATCTTTAATGTGTCTCCTGCAGCTCTTTGCAGAACAGTGTCTCTTTTGGGTAATGTTGATGGCTATTTTAACTCTTGAACCACTGAGTATCACTGGTCTATATAATAAAATGACTTCCAATGTCCAAACATTCTGATTTTTTTTTTTAAATGAAAACCAAAGTTGTTAACTCGGTAGGTCACTCTCAGCACAAAGAACTAATTGTTAAATGCCTGTTATCTTAGCTGGAAATTGGAAACCTTGAAAGAACTCGATCAATAATGGCAGAAGAACTGGTTAAATTAACAAATCAAAATGATGAATTCGAAGAGAAGGTGAAGGAGATACCAAAACTACGTGCACAGCTAAGGGTAGGTAGCTTTCATTAATCGGGTGAAAGATTGACATGTGATTTATTAAAAAAATGTCTATTAAATTAAGCATTCTTAAATAGATCTATAACTGTCTAGGTGCCCAGAGTGATACTTAATGCAAATCTCTTTTCCTTAAAGTTGAAAATGTATGAAGAATCACAAAGTGCGCTGAATTAAGTTAGGCAGTGGAAAAATACAAAGGAATACAATTTTAGATTTCAAAAGTAAGTTCTCTTTTGACAAAAAATCTCAAATTGCTTTATAACTTCATAGGATGCACGTTAGAGACAGATGGATTTTGTCAGCAGGTTTTGCTGTTGCATGACAATTATCAGTTACTTCCAAAATTGATTTTCGCATTGTTATACTAGCTAGCATACATTTCAGTTAGTGTGCATATTTATAAAATAATCCATGTGAAGTGTCAGGAATTGATATTCTGAGAGTCATATTTTCAGAATTATGCCCACTGTCTGGAATACTAAAATATGCTGTGCTGTTAGTGCAATTGTATATGTAAATGACCACTTCATAGCCAAATAATCATGTGCACATGTGCAGTTGTCATAACTTTACACACAATTATATACACAAATTAGGTGTGCATAATTTTGTGCTCAGAGCTTTCTGAATACCTGGCATGGAGTGCATAATTTTTGAGTGAATTGGAATCTTGAGAGCCAGCATATGGGGATACTTGATTTTTATGAGTTTATCAAAACATAACCTAACATGAAAAAGTTTTAAGATCCTGTCTGGTCATGATACTGGTGGAATTAATAAACACTGCAGATTTTTAATCCACTTGTATTACTAAACTTTTTGGGGTGTTAATTTTTTTAACAGACGTAACACATGAACATTTTGTAAATTGCAGTTACCTTTTTTTAAATACATGCAACATGTTAAATTGTCAAAGTAGAAAGGTTTTGAAGCTAAGCTTTTTTCCTGCAACATAAATCTAATGACAGTTTGGTGAATGTTCTCTCCTTCACTCCTAAGTTATGAACATGAACAGTTGCACAATTTTCAGACTTTGTGCTATGTAGAAATGAAGGGAAAATGCTTCTTAAACTGTTATGCTTTCATGTGTACAAGCACACTTAAAATCTGAAGGATAATAGAGATTTAAAAATGAATATTTAATTTAAAGAGACTTGAGTTATGAAGTAGATGCCCTTTCATTAGATAAGTTGTGAACCTTTCTAGATTATTTCACTTTGAAATTCAGATAGAAACTTACAGCAGAGAGGCATAGGCATTGAAGCCCAAGTCACTTATGAAAATGTTACCCCCTCACCTTGGCTATATCAGTGGTAAGCAATCCAACCCATGGACTGCATGCAGCCCATCAGGGTTCTGTGTGTGGCCCACAAGACGTTTTGTTTACCATTGCCCACAATGTTGCCAGATTCTTCTGGTTACCAGCTGCGTAGGTTTTTTTTCCTACCTGTATTCCTGAAGTGACACACATGTAAAGCAAGGGCATATGAAGCAAGGTGCATGCTGATTGCATACAACATTGAGAGCCATGTGCTCCCTCTGCTTCCAATCAAAGCACTGCTACAGTTTAGTTGGCACATCCTGCAAATTCTAGATATGCAAGTGTAGTAAGAAAAACTATCCTATTCCGGGAGACCATTTTGGTTATGACAATCTTGCAGCCCACTGAGATGAAATACGGCTCATTTTCTAGCCTAGGTTGCCCATCACTGCCCTGTATCCTACCACAACAGCTTGAATTGACTTGAAGGTTCATGCTATTGCTCGTTGTAGTTAAAAATCCTGCTTTAGGAATTTGCTTGCTTTCACAGTTCCCAAGAGCACAAGTTTACCAATATTGAGGACACAATGCAGAGTATGTTTATATGAGCTAACATTAGTTTAACTTTTCAGGTTTTTATAACTAAAGCACTTGAGCATTGTAAAATGGCTGCCAAAGCAATGTGTTAGACAAATAATGAAAACAAATATGTGGCACTGCTTTCAAATTAGGGGAAACAACCAAATAACCAAAAGCCCATATTGTTCTAGGATTTGGATCAAAGATATAATACTATTCTTCAGATGTATGGAGAGAAAGCAGAAGAGGCAGAAGAACTTCGTCTGGATCTTGAAGATGTGAAAAATATGTACAAGACTCAAATAGATGAACTTTTAAAACAAAGACATAATTAATTTCTGCTGAAACTATTACTTTATAACAATGATAAAACTGTAAAGAGTGGTGTTTAGTGTAAATTCAGAATTCACATGCCTTGTAAAAAAATTGTACTGTATAAAATGGGATTATATTGTAGAGTTCTTATGTGGGAAAAATTATTATGCTTTAACAGTGTCTAGTACTGTTTGCAGTTAAATTATTTGTGCATTATTTCAAATGTGTTAAAATAAAACCATCCTCTCTTTATTTAAGATTAACCAAAAGGTGGAGCATTATGTACAGACAGTAGCACAGAGATTATTTGACTCATGTAACATTATCTAACCATTCGGCACTGGAAGATGTAAGGATACGCAGCATGAGGCTTTAATAGAATAACCCCTGAAAATTTTCAGATTACTGTTTTACGCACTTTCGTGGGTACAGATGAGAGTTTGTTAGAGGATTTTTTTTTTAATGTCCTGAACATTTTTTAAATATAATTTTATAGTACAAATAGGTTTTTTAGATGACTACAAATAGTAAGGACTTGCTGTGTGAAATTCAAGGGTTAGATATTTCAGATTTAGCTTTTTTATTAAATGAAAATTTCTGATTTGTACTTTGGGGATCTGAACATGCAAGAAAGATTAATAATTTTTTCTCCTCCAGGTAACATCCTTTACCTTAGCTTCCCAAACCAAGGAGATTGACTTAGGACTGCTACTCTTGTTCTTAAACCTACTGCTCCATTTTGAATACTCTTTGTGCTGCATTCTGGAAATTTAATGGAGTCATTTAGAGACAGTTTTGCCGGTAATTCTAAATAGAACTAACTTCAGCTGCAGTAAGCAAGACAATACTTTTGATTCCTGTAGGTTTGCGTGCAGCTTTTTAACAGTACCATTTAACACACAAAAAAGCAGAAATATAAAATTCTCTTAACACAGAGTAACTGCTGCTGTTCTGCTGTAGCCATTCTTGATCTGTCTGTCTCTATACATTTTAAAAGTGGATTTTGACACAGTATATTTTTTAAGGCAGCCTGCAGTGGTTAGAAAAGATCTCCCATTTCCCATGTAGGATAGGCAGTGGCTAAGAGTCAGATAACATCCACATAGCTTAGAGTTTAAAGAGCGACATTTGGGGTCATGTGTGCGAGGGAACTTCTGAATCATACCCTTGGGAGTGCTGAGAATTAGCTTGCCTTCTTCCTCATGTATTCCAGACAGAAAATACTTCATTACATCTGAGATTTGTAGCCGCGATGGATACTTAGTGTGAACTATGCTGCATATGAAATTTTCTGCTTTATCACATCACTGCCTGCAATGTGAGAGATTTCTCTCTCTGCCTGTTAAGTTACAAATGCATATTAAGTGTCAGAATAACCCCTAATGTGTTACAGCTTGGCATTAGTTACAGCTGAGGTCTTGTCTACACTAGCAAGTTTCTGTGCTTTAGTTTTCTTGCTCATGGGTGTGAAAATACACCTCCGCCAAGTACAGCAAGTTACAGCATTGTAAAGCACCAGTCCCAGTGCTGGCGCTGTGACCATGCTTCCACATTAAAGCACTGCCGTGGCTTTAATCTACAACTAAGGCTTGGTCTATACTATAAACTTTTATAGTATAATTACATTCCTTGGGGGGTGTGGAAAATCCACACCTTTGAGCAATGTAGTTGTACTGACCAAATTACCCGACAGTGCTATGTCAATAGAAGGGCTTCTCCTCTTAGGGAGGTGGATTACCTACGTGACAGGAAAAAAGCCTTCCTGTTGGCATATGTAGCATTTTCACTGAAGCACTAGTGTTGCAGTTGCACCACTGCAGTCTTTTTTAAGTGTAGACAATCCCTGGGGAATCAGCCTCTTCCAGAAAGATGCTTCTGTAGTGGGGTTTTCTTCTCAGGGTCTGCCTCTATTAGAGTTTTCTGCACTGATGTAGCTACATATGTAAAACAAAGTTTGCACCGGTGCAATTTACAATGCCAAACAGATAACACATCTAAATAGGAGGTTAGCACTGCAGCAAAAAAACCCTGCAATGTTAGCAGCAAAGTTTAGAACGAAATATTCAGAGGATTTCTAATAAAGCAATAGAGAATTGCAAAGAAAGGCCTGCATTTTTAAACAATTTAATATAACTATTTTGATAAAATAAAGGAACTCTTGTGGATAGTGAAACCTTATATTTTATTTCATCTTGGAAACTAATACAGTTCTTGCACTAAAGGACAAACTAGCATTTTGCTTGTAAAATGACATGTTCAGTTGGTAAATAGAAAATATAGACTAAAAATGTTATCTAAGCTTATTTTGCAGAAAGTGAATCATCTACTGCTTGGTTAAATCATTTTAAATTCTGATGTCTGAGTATTTAAAAAATGAGCCATTCATAATGAAACAAATGTTCAAGTAGAGTTAAACTTAGTTGAGGGCACCAGTTAAGAATTGATTTTTATATAGAAATTTCTCATTAGAAATGAGACACTCATCTAGTGTAAAAAAAAAAAGGGGGGGGGTATTTGAAATGAAATGAAGATAAATTAATACTGATTTATTCTTAGTAGACAACTCAAAGATTACTCGCAAGAACACATGAAGATTTATTATTTTTATTTGACATATGATTCAGGTGCTTTTCTAAGAGTATGTTCATGGTTTAAATGTGAGGGGTAATTTTCATTGATAGAACAGTTGCTCTGTTCACTAATAACTGCAAATATTTTTCATGTTCTTTTTAATATTGAAGAGCTTGAATAAATGGGGAAAAGCAGTGTATACTCTACACTCACTGTTTCTTTGTTGGTTATAGATACAACGTGTTCTGTCGTGCTTCAGGGCCACAATTTGTTACATAAAATTTGATAGATTTTACAAATTTGAATTTAGTGAAAAGACTGCTTTTTGCTTGCATTCAGCCATTCTCTGGCAGCGAAACCATTTGCTATGCTTCGTGCATGAAAATCAGAAAATGAAAGTCTAATGCACTTGAATCATCAAAGCTGGGGAAAATAAAAACATATAGGGCAAAAAAGTACTATTTTCACCATTACATTGTAAAAGTTTTGTTTTAATCATCTTGAATATAACAATAATAGTTGTTTCTTTTTTAATATGCCAGTGTCCCTTAGGTGCAGTGTTGTTGTTGAGTTTGCCAAAGAGAAATATTTGGGAGCAGAGGGGTGATTGTAAAAAGATTCTGGAAAGGTCTAACTTCTATTCAAATTAATAGACCACAATATTACCTAAAGATTAACTATTTTGTCTGTATCTGTTATAGTCTCCAGCAATCACTACTGTATGAGTGTGAAGAAACATTCCCATTTAAAGACTTACTCAAAGTATCTGTGGGACCTGTTCTATAGCCCACTGAATGTACAAAGACTTTTATTGGCTTCAGATTAGCCCCATGGCTATCTGACAGTATGCAACAACAGGGAGAAATTAAGGTTTAGTCCAACACTCATTTACTTTAATGGCATTTCAATGCATCCTTAATGAACAACCAGAGTAGATGTTCCAAATTCTACTTACCTGTATATGTGTAACAGTTTATATTTTCACTGCAAAAAAATTAATTTGTCCTGTTATGAGATCGTTGTATGTAAGTTTTGTTAAAGGGCTAAAACTACCTTGAATATAAGACAGAAAATGGTTTTACTATACCATGAAAACTGAGCATTTGGATTCTAATTGTAAAATAATGTAAATAATTAACCTGTATAAAAAGGGGGTTGGGTAAAATAAAAAATTGAAGCTAATAATGTATTTCTAGTTTTCTTTAATGAAGACTGAAAATTAATGGAGGGTGGTTTTTTGGTAAATGTCAGCCTGCAAAGAAAATGTTGGCTAATTAAAATAAGTGGCTCTCAGAAAACGAACCAGGATTTTTGAGCAGCGATTAATCTTTCATTTTTTGTTTAGCGCTATCTTGGCACAATAGAATGGCTTACCAAATATAATTCTGAATGTTAATGCTAAAGCAGCGAGGAGTCCTGTGGCACCTTACAGACTAACCGAAGTGTTGGAGCATAAGCTTTCGTGGGCAAAGACCCACTTCGTCAGATGCGTGTAGTGGAAATTTCCAGAGGCAGCTATAAATATGCAGGCTAGAGATGACAAGGTGGATCCAATCAGGGAGGATGAGGCCCACTTCTAGTAGCTGATCTGGAGGTGTGAATACCAAGAGAGGAGAAGCTGCTTTTGTAGTTAGCGAGCCATTCACAGTCTGTTTAATCCTGAGCTGATTGAGTCAAACTTGAAGATGAACTGTAGCTCAGCAGTTTCTCTTTGAAGTCTGGTCCTGAAGTTTTTTTGCTGCAGGATGGCTACCTATAGGTCTGCAATAGTGTGTCCAGGGAGATTGAAGTGTTCCCCTACAGGTTTTTGTATATTGCCATTCCTAATATCAGATTTGTGTCCATTTATTTTTTTACGTAGGGACTGTCCAGTTTGGCCGATGTATATAGCAGAATGTTAATGCTGTTATAAGAATCAGAAAGGTAGCTGTGTTAATATGCATCTGCAAAAACAAGAAGGAATCTTGTGGCACCTTAAAGACTAACATGTATTTGGATATAAGCTTTCATGGGCAAAGACCCACTTTGTCAGATGCATTGGAATGGAAATTACAGAGGCAGGCATCAATATTAGCACATGGAAAGAAGGGAGTTACCTTATCAAGTTGCAGGACTAGTACTACTAAGACGATTCAGTCAGGGTGGGTCTGACTTGCTCTCAACAGTTGATGAGAAGATATGAACACCTAGAGAGGGAGAAATTGCTTTTGCAGTGAGGCAGTTATTCCCAGTCTCTATTAAAACCCTGCTGCGGCTCTGCCTTTTAAATGCGTTAAGATCATTTAAAGGGCAGAGGCATAGCGGAGGGCACTGTTCCCTCTAAGCTGTGGGGAAGTACAGCTTCACAGGTGATTTATCAGCCCTGCCCAGTCAGAGGCTCAGGCCTCGGCTTTCAAGCGGGCTTCCCCCAGCACTGGCTCCTGCCCCCGTTTGCTTTCTCTCTCTGATAGAGGCAGCAAGGTGGGGGAGCGACTAGTTGGCTCGCTACTCAACTATCCGATAAGCCTATGCTTATCAGGTAGTCGATTAGTTACTTACATACCTAGTTCTGCAGTCCATTTTTGAAGGGGTGTTTGTTGTTGTTGTTTTAAGGATGGTCACTTTTAAATCTGAGTGTCCAGAGATTGAAGTGTTCTTTTACTGGTTTTTGTATGTTGCCATTCTTGATGACCGATTTGGGTCCATTTCTTCTTTTGTGTAGGGACTGCCTGGTTTGGCCAATGTGCATGGCAGAGGGACATTGCTGGCACATGATGGCATATATCACATTAGCAGCTGTGCAGGGGAATGAGTCCTTGGTGGCATGGCTCATGTAATTAGGTCCTGTGATGGCGTTGCTTGAGTAGATGTGTGAGCAGAGTGGCAAAGGGTTTTGTTGCAGGGATTGGTTCCTGGGTTAGTGTGTTACGAAAAACGTTCTTCAGCTCTGCATCATGAATGACTTGGGGAACTTTGAGGGGAGAGTGCTTCCCATGTTGCAAAAGGTATTGGATGTCCAGTTCAACACAGTTGTCTGTCACTGACGTCCAAACATTCCCCATTTGTTAGCCTCCAGTGAAGGTCTGTACCATTGTTCGAGTGTTTTAACTTAAGATCATACCAAAAAAAGTACTTTTGTGGTGCTTTATTTGTCCAAATCTTCCTTTGATGGACACTTGAGCAGTGTCAAGGAGCTAACCAAAAAGCCCTCCCTCTTGAATTCTTCTTCCCATCTCCTCATCTCTGCCCTCGTAACGAAGTGGTTCTTCTAATGAATGTGTTTCCTTGAAGCAGGTCTGCAGGGCGAAGGAGGCAGTCGCCCCATGGCTCGGTGATTCAAAAGGGTTCGGGGCTCCCGGCTGCTGCTACTACAGGAGCAGCAACAGCCAGCGCTCTGGGCCCTTTACATTTATTCCAGAGGACCCTCTTCCCACCCCCACCCCCAGGTGCTCTGGCAGCTCTCAAGACTGGCCGAGAGGTGAGGGGGGAGGGAGCCAGCATGCTGCCCCCTGCATGGTGCAGAGGGCTAACTGCCCCAGCCCTGCTCCTTCTGCCCATGGCTCTGCCTCTTCTGGGAGCGCAGAGCTGTCCCACACAAACTTTGCCTAGGGGCCCAGCAAGTCTGTCAGCCCCCCCGCCTTGAACACAGGTGGAAAACTTAGGAATTGAACCATTTCTTGGACAGCAACCTTCTATTTTCCCTTTTTGTCACTAACAGCAAAAGCAGCACCCTGAACTTGGCGCTCCCCAAACCCAGCACTTCAGGCAGTTGCCTAGGTTGCCAGTCCCTCAATCTGGCCCCACTGTGCAGTAATTAGAATGTCTTTTGAACATACAAAGGTTGCATTTTGGCCTCGAGGGTGCTGTGTAACCTAGTTAATGGGAACGTGCCCTTTGATTAAAGCAGAAGCAGCATCTAAGGAGGGAAATAAGTTCAAGACGGAAGGAAATAAAACAATGGCAAAGTAAGTGGTTCTGTTTCCTGTTGGGCCATGGTAGGAAAGGCCCTTTTCCGTTATATATTGAAAAGACCATCCTTATCCTAAGGATACCAAGAGGATAGCATTATAGTATTTCATTCATGTTCTGCATTGTACATGGGTAAAAGGAAGAGAAACAGATTTTTAAAAGCAATTAACCTTTTCATTGTGGTAGCATTTAGTTAGGATCTAGGCCAGCAGAGCCCTGATCTCTTATGTAAATGGGGTAATAACTATCACTACACATTGGATAGATGAGACAAATGAGTAGGGATGTGAAAGAGTAGTCATAGCTTATCAGGTAGTCGACTTGAGTACTCGCATTCTCCTCCCTCCCACCCCCCACTTTGCCTCTATATCTGCTCTCTCCAAAATTTTAGAGTCTGGAACTAAAGCTTATTTATCTCACTTTATTTAAAGGAGCACACATTTTAGTCATGGTACAAAAGTATTCATTAAACTGTTGTTCAGTAACTACTTATTTTTAACTCTGGTTCCCCCAAACTCCTCCCCCCACCCCTCCCAAAAAACTCCAAAGTTGTTTATGCCCCTACTCTCTGGCCCATTAGTCTGATTATTATGGGCTTTGAGCATGACAACTGGAAACAAGTTCCAAGAATTGATCAAGTATACAGAAAGAGGCTGCTTTATGTGCTAACTGTATTGGTACAACTGTGTGTTAGGGATGTGGATTTATACCAACAGTTACACCTGTACAACTACTAATGTGGTTTGTTAGTGATGATAAAGTATTGTATTCAAGAACGGTTTTCCTTTTTTCATAAGTAGCAGTGGGCATCCTTCAGAAAGTCCCTTATGTGCCCTTAAGAGGTAAAGAATTTACTTTGAGTGGGCTTTATGGCAGCCATGAGCATGACTGGAGAGACCCACCTGAGACACAAGCTCTGCTGCATCTGTCACATTTCAAGGTAATGTTTCAATACTTTGGGCTCTGACTTCTGGAAGCTCTTTTCTCGTGACTTGGGCTGGGCTGTTTCCTCTTGAGATTCCGGAGAGCTTTTCTAAGCTCTTGGTTCCAAAGGCTGTGGTCTCAAGCTTCATGTGTAACTGCATTCACAAGGGTGCCTGTGAGTTGCTTAATTACGTAGCACACGGTAGTGGTTCTTTCTGCTGGCCAGACGAATGTGGCCCAATTACCACACAGCTGCAGCCCAGCTGAGTTGTGCGCGCTAAAGGCCATCTCCTGTGGTGGGATCCAGGCTTCCACACTGCCCAGTGAGGTGGGTGGGATCCAGGCTGCCTCCGCACCCAGCATGCTGGCCAGGTCCACAGGGTCATGAGTCCAGATTCAGGGGCTGCCAGACAGCCCTGTGGGATCAGGAGTCTGGGGCTCACAGCTGGCCCCAGGGAGTTCAGGTCTCCCAGCCGGCCCCATGAGGTTGAGGGTTGCACATCTGCCAGGCAGCCTGCAAAGTGAGGGTACGGAGCTGTCATTGGCCCCAAGAGTATAGTGCAGAGGAAACTCCCTGTAGGAATGTGCTACTTAGGGTGCACTGAGCATGCTCACTATCATTTGCTGAAGCTATTGCCCTTCATCCTGCCCTTATCAGCCATAAGATTCTACTTACTGCTTTTTACAGGGGTTAAAAAGTAGCAAAGGGGGCAAACTGGCCAGGGAGTGAAAATTGGTTTTTTGAGGTGGGAGTGCCAAGCAGCTGGAGGCAGGATTAGGATAGGGCCTGAAAGGCAAAATCAGGGAAGCGGAGGAAAAATGAGGTGGTGGAGTGGGCAAAACTCCAGCAGGGGCAGAGGGGGTAACGGTTACTCCAATGGACTGACACACCAGTGTTTGCAAAAATGGCAGAGAAGAGGGGCTTTTTTTTTATTTCCCCCCTCACAGACCGAACCTCTCAGCATAGGCTTCCCAGGGCTGAGTTCTTAAAGGCACAGGCATCCCAATGCCTCATGTCTGCAGCTCCTCTTTGTCTGAGGTAACCTACTGAGGTGCTGCAGGAGATTGAATGCAGTAAAACATTTTACATATACTCCCTCAAAAACAAAGAATCCGTTATCTGTGTATCTGACTGCATAAAATGTCATAGCAGTTCACCAAGTTGTCTTAGCAACTGCTAGCATTCCCTGAATTTTTAACTGTAATTTCTTATTTTTAGAGCAGAAGTTTAATCTGTTGGATCATCTGACCCATTCTGACTGAGTTTCTGGCCTGGCTTCAAAACTGTTTTCATTCAGTCCACCAGTGACTGCATTTTTGCAACTTATTTTGCCCTCAATCCAACCCTTTGTGATTTTTCTACATGCCATTGTGTACAACTTGATTCTCAGGTATTCAAGTGTACTGTCCCCTATAACATCTTTTTCAAAGGAAAAAATTTATTGCAATGCTTGCTGAAAATTAGAACTGCCATAATGGGTCAGACCAATAGTCCATCTATCCTAGCTTCTCATAGGGACTAATGCCATGGACTCTAAGGAAATGAACGGAACAGGCAATCAAGTGAGTGAACCATCCCATGGTCCACTCCTAGCATCTGGCAGACAGAGGATGGTTTAGGGACACAGTGCAGTAGAAAGGGCCAGTGTCAACACTTTCCCTGACAGGTGCTAGTCCCTCAGGCTGGCCTGGGCCCCATGGGGCCTCTCAAAGCACGGGACATGAGGCAACTTCCCCAAACTATCCAATGGACAGGACAGCTCTGCCTAGGGAATTACAGACCAGTCAGTTTATTTTGTGTACCTGGAAAGATAATACGGCAAATAATTAAGCAATCAGTTTATAAACATCTGGAAGAAAGTAAGGTGATAATTAACAGTCAGCATGGATTTGCCAAGAACAAATTGTGTCAAACCAACCTGATAGCTTTCTTTGAGAGGGTAAGATGTGGATAGGGTGGAAATGGTCAACATTGGATATATTGACTTTAGTATTATTTTTTATAGTGTCTCACATGACCTCATAAACTAAGGAAATACAATGTAGATGGATATAGTGTAAGGTGGGCGCGCACACACACACACACACACACACACACACACACACACACACACACACACACACACACACACACACACACACAAGAGAGAGAGAGTAGAAGTAGCTGTCAATTGTAGACCCTGTGTTAATGAGGCTAATTAAGTGGGCAGGATGTGTCCCATAGTTGTTGATGTGGAAATGCAGATGTTAAAGGTAGGAGAAATTGCCTTTGTAATGTGCCTACCAGTTAGTGTCTTTGTTCAAGCCCAGGGTAAAAGTGTCAAATCTGTAGATGAATTCCAGTTCTGCAGGCTCTCTCTTTAATTGGTTAGTGAAATTCTTTTGTTGAAGAATGGCTACTTTTAAATCTATGATTGAGTGTCCAGGTAGATAAAATGTTCCCCTACAGGTTTGTGTTTTACCATCTTTTGTCTGATTTGCATCCCATTTATCCTTTGTCATAGAGACTGTCCAGTTTGGCCAACATACATGGCTTGCTGGCACTTAATGGAATATATTAGGGGATGTGCAGTTGTATGATTGATGTTGTGGCTTATGTGGCTAGCTCCTGTGATGGTGTTGTTTGTATAGATATGTGGACAGAATTGCCAATGGGTTTTGTTGCAGGGGTAGGTTCCTGGGTGAATATATCTGAGGTGTGAAGTGTATGAAATAAACAGGGTGAAATTCAGTAAGGACAAAGGCCAAGTACTCCACTGAGGGAGGAAGAATGAGTTCCACACATGCAAAATAGGAAATGGCTTCCTAGGAAGGAGCACTGCAGAAGGGGACCTGTAGATCACAGTGGATAAGCTAAATATGGTTCAAAAGTGAACAGGGCTGCAAAAAATCAAACAACATTCGGGGATGTATTAGCAGGAGTGTTATAAGCAACACACAAGAAATCATTTTTTTGCTCTACTCTACGCTGATTAGGCCTCAGATGGAGTATTGGGCTCAGTTCTGGGCACCACATTTCAGGAAAGATCAGAAGTGACAGTGGGCAGGTGTGGGTTGGTGGAGTGCTCTGGTAAGAACTGGCCACTGGTACTGGCCTGCACACAGACCATTTTTGCTCCCTGCCAGGAGGGTCTGGCAGCACTGCTGTGGCCAGGCTGGCCTTACCATGAGGCAAACTGAGGCGGCTGCCTCAGGTGCCAGACTGGGGGGAGGGGGGCACTACTAGGACCCAGCGTGTAGAAAATTGTCTGCTGCTGTGCATATGTAGGTAGCAGAGGAGTAGAACAGGAAGAAGGCAGAATTGAGACCTTTCAAAGTTTTGGCCCAAGCGAGGGCGTATGGTGGCATCATTTGAGCTTCCCGCCTCAGGTGCCAAAATGTTGTGGGCCAGCCCTGGCTGTGGCAGCAAAGTTAGTGCTGCCAGATCCTACTGCCAGGGGTGTTGAGGGGATGGTGGAGCAATCGAGGCAGCTGCTCTGGGGCCAACCTGGCAATTTAAAAGGATATGAGGCTCCCACCTGCTGGCAATGAAGGACTGGCTCTGGGTAGGTCTGCCTCCAGCCATCTTCCTTCTGTTTTTCTGCACTCAAATCCTTTGCTAAGGACTCTGGGCCAGTGCCCAGTGCACCAATAAGTCCTGGTATCTACTTTCATCCCTGGGGAAGATGTGGACAAATTGGGGAAGGTCCAGAAAGTTCTAGAAAACACGACCTGTGCAGGGAGACTGAAACATGAAAACCCTTTTCAAATATATTGTAGCAAGAAGGTGGATTTGTTCTTCTTAACCTCTGAGGACAGTGTTATGCTTATAAGAAGCATGTGGGATCTTTATAGGGGAAAAGGCAATATGCTGCGTTTATTAAGAATACAATAGTAAAACAGTTAGCATCTGCTTACATAGACTCACACACAATCCCACCAATCAATGTTATATTTATCTGCCTATGGACCATCTGTCTGTGGTGGACAACCAGTTTGATCACTGATAGGAGTAGGGCTCTATGGGTCCAGACCAAGGCTCCTGTTTTGACAAGATGTACCCAAAAATTATGGCAAAACAGCTCCTTTTTATAGCAGTTCTGTCACTTGAGATAAGTACTTTTTGCACGGTCATGCTGTAATTAATCACTGTTTGATGAGATCTTATTTTCTTAAAGTGTTCTTCTCCTTATCACAGCTGTCTAATCTCGAGAGGGAGTTGCCTTACCTTTTAGCATTGTCAATCTGTCCTTCATCTGCATCTCGATAAGGGTATGCTGCAATCTCCTGGCGCTTTTGCGTGTGTGCGGGGTATCTCCCTAGAACGGGTCTGGGGATGGCCTTCCCCCTCTCGCACTCATTTTCCTCATTCACGCACACCCAACAGAATTGATTTCTTTGTTACATAGCCGCACTATGGATACTTAAGCAAATTACAATTCAACCACTCATCACACTTGTTTCACACGCCTAACTTCAAAACTGACAACTCTAAGAATCTGTTCCTGCCTTGGGGCTCAACGGGAGACACACTATGTGGCTGGTGCCCGGCAGCGGACCCTGGGGCCCACGACTGCGCCTAAAGCTACATGGTAGGGACTTGGCTACAGGGGCCCCAGCAGCAAGGGGTTTAAATGGCAGCGAGGGCGGTGCAAGGGGGGACAGGCGGGAAATCCTTCCCGGCGGTGCGGGGGCGCTTGGCGCTGGGGCGCGGGGCCGGGGGCGCTTGGCGCGGGGGCGCGGGGCCGGGGGCGCTTGGCGCGGGGGCGCAGTGCCTGGGGCAGGAGCGGCTCGGCCGCACCCCGCCGGCCCGCCCTAGCGAAGCCCCGCCGGGAGGGCAGGGGAGCGGTAGCGGGCCGGGCCGGGCCGCTTGGCGCTCACCCCCAAGCCCAGGCGAGAGGCCCCGATCCCGCAGAGCCTGGCTGGGCGGCCCGAGGCCCGGGGGAGGGGCTGGGGCTAGGACAGGGGCGGGGGCACCTGGGCGGCCCGGCCCCTCCCCGGCCGGTTTCCGGTGCGCTGCGCCGCCTCCTCCCTCCGCTCCGCTCCCTTCCCCTCCCCGTGCGGCGCTGGCTGCGCCCAGTCCTGCTCCAGGTGGGATGGGGCGGGCGGCGGGAGGGTTGTTCGGTGCCCCCCCCCCCCCGAGTTGGTGCTGCTTGTGGGGTTGCTCTGTGTCCCCTGCCCGGGGTTGCTGCTTGCTGCGGGGCGGTTGTTTGCTCTGTGTCCCGTCCCCCCCCCCCCCCCGAGTAGGTGCTTGCTGTGGGGGGATTTGCTCTGTGTCCCCTCCCTGGGGTTGCTGCTTGCTGCGGGGGGGGGCGGTTGTTTGCTCTGTGTCCCCCCCCAGTAGGTGCTTGCTGCGGGGGGGGGGGGGTTGCTCTGTGTATTCCCTCCCTGGGGTTTTTGCTTGCTGCGGGGGCGGGGGGGCGGTTGTTTGCTCTGTGTCCCCCCCCCCCCCCGAGTAGGTGCTTGCTGCCGGGGGGGGGGGTTGCTCTGTGTATTCCCTCCCTGGGGTTGCTGCTTGCTGCGGGGGGGGGCGGTTGTTTGCTCTGTGTCCCCCCCCAGTAGGTGCTTGCTGCGGGGGGGGGGGTTGCTCTGTGTATTCCCTCCCTGGGGTTGCTGCTTGCTGCGGGGGGGGGGCGGTTGTTTGCTCTGTCTCCCCCCCCAGTAGGTGCTTGCTGCGGGGGGGGGGGGGTTGCTCTGTGTATTCCCTCCCTGGGGTTTTTGCTTGCTGCGGGGGGGGGGGGCGGTTGTTTGCTCTGTGTCTCCCCCTCCTCCCCCCAAGTAGGTGCTTGCTGCCGGGGAGGGGGGGGGGGGTTGCTGCTTACTGAGGGAGGAGGGTTTGCTCTGTGTCCCCTCCCCGGGGTTGCTCCTTGCTACGCGCGGGGAGGGGGGGGGTGTTTGCTCTGTGCCCTTTCCCCGGGGTTGCTGCTTGCTGCGGGGGGCGGAGGGGTTGCTCTGTGTCCCCTCCCTGGATTTGGTGCCTTTTGCTAGGGGTGGGGACTGTTCGGTGCTCCCCAGGGCTGGTGCCTGCTGCTCGGGGTGCTGCTTGGTGCCCCCTATTCTGGTCTGGTGCCTGTTGCTGGTAGGGACTGCTCTTTGCCCCTTCCCTGGCATTGGTGCCTGCTGTTGGGGAGGAGGCTGCTTGATCCCCATCCTCTATCTGGCTGGTGCTGGTCTCTGGGGAGGGGGAGGGCACAGGGTAGTTGATTTGGTGCATTTGTTCTCTTTCTTCCCCCCTCACCCTTCACTGGGTGCTGCATGTTGGGAGGCCAGGCTGGGTGCTCTCCCACCCTCTCCCCTTCCTGCCTGCTGGCCAGATGCTCAGGCTTTGTACATGCTTATAGGAGGAGGAAATGGCTGGATGTGGGGGTCCAGTCATTAGCATCCTCCCGCCCACCCGGAGTTTGGGGAGTATGTTACTGAAATTACATTCTACTAGCTACTGTGTATTTGTAGGGGCTGTGTTATCTATTGTCCCCTTCTGCACTAATCACTGATTTTTCTCAGTTACGGAGCTCTCTGTGTTATCAAGTTGGGCTGTGCCGACCATTAATTCTCATAGCTAGCTCCAAATTAAACCTGGAGCCCCTTCAAAGCTGGAGAATCCTCTTCCATTCTCCTTGTGCCACAATGGCATGGCGTGGCCTGCCATGGTGTCAAAGAAGGGGCTATAAATGGCCTTCCATGTCATTGTTCAGCCCAGCTCTGGTTTGAGGGTGTAAACCTTGCCTCAGGTAAAAGCAGCAGCTAGCATGACAGGCCATTTGAATTTCCTTTGCCTCCAGGTTTGTGGTGTTTGAGAGGAAGGAAGTACTATTTTGCACACACTGGCTTCCCATTACTTTATTAAATGTCAAATTTGTCCTAAGGGCAATCCTGTTCTGTTAGCATCAAGGTCACTTGGCACCTTGCAAAACTGGCCAACTATACTTTAGTTCAGCACATGTAACTTGTACTCAGTGAAAGTCTCCATAAAATTATACTACCTATGCGTTTATCTGGCTGAAAAGACTCCCTTAGTTTGCCTGGAGCCCTGCTAACCACATTTTCCATCTCTGATATTTTAAACTTAGCAACAGGTAATTTCAAAGTTCTGTTCTTTGTGTCTTGTCTGGTTACATAGTCCCAAACCCTTCTGTGCTGAAAGTCCAGCTTCATTTTTAAGAGCAGCATTTAATTTTGCCTCACAGTAAACTAATTTCCTTGTTACAGAATGTAGCTGCCCAGATGTAAGTATTTGCCATCTAGGTTTTGTCATTCATTTGTGAGCAGGAGTTACTGTGGTTGCAGGGGGCAAATTCCAGGCTTGGAATTGAATGTCCCTAAAAGTTTAGTTGCATTGATCTACTGGAGACTTGTGATGTAGAAGAGGGAGCTCTGGTTAAAGAGTTCATGTGAGATACAGATAATAGGAAGCTGATTTTGTGTTTGAATATCTCTGAGGTGGAAAAGAGTAGTCATGGTAACACTGACTTGCTTTTGGTTTGGTCTTCTAAAGAGTTTTCTATAGCCATGGTAAAGGGAAAGATTCAGTGGTGGGCAAATACTGGTCCTCGGGCTGGATCCAGTCCTCTAGAGTTAGCTCTTGGTGGGCCCCCACCACTCTATTTACCTGCGCCTCTGCGGGAACGGGCGATCGCAGTTCCCATTGGCCATGGATTTCTGTTCCCAGCCAATAGGAGCTCTGGGAAGTGGTGTCCCAGTCCGCACTGCTTCCTGCTGCTCCCATTGGCCAGGAACGGTGATCCATGGCCAATGGGAGCTGTGATCACTGGTACCTATGGAAAGGTAAGTAAATATAGGAGCAGCAACCAAGGGCTAACCCTCAGGAACAGCTGCTGTTTTATTGCCCACCCTGGCCTAGCTGAAAGTTTGTCAGCATTGGTAGACTCAGAGGGGTTGGGGGAACGCAGTGTTTAAAGCTATAGATTGGACTTGTGTACACAACTTTAACAGCTACAGTTGTTAAATGATTATTAAAAATGTACTCACAATTCTGCTTATTGTATCGAATATTCTCGAGGTATGGGACTTTGTATGTGAGATTTTCTAATGCAAAATGTGTTCAATTCTTTCCTGTAGGTTTATATGGCTTGAAAATCTGGAGCAGTTCTCCTTGAATATATAGGTAAGTCTGACTGTACTGTAGGAATATTGCTAATAGGCTTTATGAGTTGGATACATTTATTTTAAGACCAGAGGAGACCATCATATGATTCAATCTGACTGCATAGTGCGGTCCATAGGATTTCTTCCAACTACTCCTGTGTTGAGCCCAATGTGTGACCATTAAAGTATATCTTCTAGAAAGGCATCCAGTCTTGATTTGAAAAGTGTATTTATGTCTATTACATTGTTATCATGTACTCCTTTGGGAAAAAAGCGTAGTGTTAATGAAACATAACCATGCTGATGTGTTCAGAAACTTAGATGCCATATGGTGATTGTATGTATGGCCATTCAACTACCTGATGCATTTCTCCTGTGCAAAGAAACAATCTGTATTTTCCAATGTCCTCCCTATTTTTTTTTTCAGGTTTATTTATAATCTTAAGAAAATGTAGGCGGTTTTGTAAAACAAGTTTTTCCTACAGTCCAGATACAATATAGTTTGTCTGGTTTTCTTCTTTGGACTCTCAGGGTCCCGTAGGACATGGTGAAAGACAACACACCCATTTCACATGGAACTTGAGTTGGTAATGCCTAATAACTCCTCATGACTAATGATTCATACTTCAGACAATCCAGAGACTGTACAAACCAATTTTAGTGCGAGTTTGCCTTGCCTAGGGAAAAGCTTACATGATCCAAGAAAACATACTAAAAGAGTATGAGATAATTTGACAGAATATTGACTAATAGGTATGTTATGTTACTGTCTCTCCTTTTTAACTGCAGGATTAGTTGGCTGCCATGCTAATGTTCCTTGCATTTGGAGTGCTGCTTCAAGAAATCCTGGCTAATGTCCAAGAGGAAAAGCTTATTGAAATACAAAATATTCCAGAAGTGCCGTTATATAGCTACAAAAGTATCAATATACCAGAAGAACATATTCCATACTTTCTGCACAACAGTCAGCATATTGCCACGGTCTGTAAGCAGGACTCTCTTTGCCCATATAAAGTAGGTATTTCTTTGTTGACTCAAATGTAATTTTGGATTTGGGGGTTGCTTATTCTTAGAATCATAGAAGTTAAAGACAGCAATAAGTTGGTCTACTTCCCAGTAAGCTGATCATCTCTGGGCTTAGAACTGCTCTTCTTTAAAGCTACTAAGCAATGCTCTTTACTGACTTCTGTGCTGTCACAAGAATGATAAGGGAAAAAAATGGGATTTGATATGCAAAGAGTATTTTGTTATTTACCATGATGGTCTGTACCCTCTTGTACACTATTATAACCTTTGGTTATAAGTGTGCCTTCTGAGGTGTCATTTGAAAACTCATATCTCACTGGTCAATATTGCTGTGATAAAATGTGTGTGGCAACATTGTCTGTAAAGTTGTAAGATTCTGCTCTATGGTGTTAAGATCTCTTCCAAGTCTGGGAAGTGAGCAGACTAGTTACTTACACAAAAGGGCAAGCTGACACCTCAGCCATATGTAAGTAAGGCCAAATGACCCATCACCTGCTTAAGTGGCTGTTCATTGTCAGGAAAATGGACATGGGTGGAAACTCTACAAAGAAACAGCTTGGGGTTCCCTGTAGCACAGACTTTGTCTCTTGAGCCTCAACTGGACGCCCTTCTGTAAGACCAATAAGGGAGGGCAGATGCCCCACATAATTCCTCCTCTCCCTGCCCGGAGCATCGGTGACACCTGAATAACAAAGTAAGCAACATGGACTTGGGGGTAGGGGGCAAGAAGGTATGGAGTGGGATGGGGGGTAGGTCCGGACTGAAAGAGAGATTCTGTCAGTAGAACTGCTGAAAAGTGGTGAGAGAGACCCTGCTTTGAATTCATTCTAGTGAGCTGTTAGTTGCATTTTATTTTTATTTTAAAATGTATCCTTTTGTAGTTAATAAATGTTTTATTGCTTTACCTAAGCCAGTGTGTTTGAATTGAAGGCTACATCTACACTGCAGGCTTTTTGCACAAGAACAACTGTTCTTGCGCAAAAACTTGCAGAGCGTCTACACTGCACATGCGTTCTTGCACAAGTAATTTTACAGTTAGGTGTCAGAACAGAGGGCTTCTTGCACAAGAGTTATTCCTCTGCCCACGAGGAATAATCCCTCTTGCGCAAGAGCTCTTGTGCAAGAAAGTAGTGTGGACGGACAACAGGGGTTTCTTGCGCAAGAAACCCCTATGGCTAAAATGGCCATCAAAGCTTTCTTGCGCAAGAGAGCGTCCGCACTGCCATGGACGCTCTTGCGCGAAAGCACATCTCTTGCGCAAAAGCACATGGCAGTGTGGATGTGCTCTTGCAAAAGACCTTTTGCGCAAGAACTTTTGCACAAAACCGTTTTTGTGCAAAAAGCCTGTAGTGTAGACGTAGCTGAAGTGTTTGGGAAACTCCATTGAAATAACAGGATTTGTGCGTGTTCATAAAATGATGGCTGATGTATGAGCTGCTTTTATCCAGGAGAGAGCTGGGCAGTACAAGATGCATATTTCTGGGGAAAGTCTTGGCCTGGGAGTTTGCTAGTGTCACTCTGCAGTGTACTTCAGGAGTGGCTAGTTATTACACTCTAAGGTACGTCTACACTGGCAGCTTCTTGCGCAAGAACTGTTTTGTGGAAGAGTTCTTGCGAAAAAAGTCTTCCACAAGACCGCGTCTACACTGGCATGTGCTTTTGTGCAAGAGCGTCTATGGCAGTGTGGATGCTTTCTTGCGCAAGAAAGCTCTGATGGCCATTTTAGCTATAGAGGTTTCTTGCGCAAGAAATTCATGTTTCCTGTCTACACTGCCCTCTTGCGCAAGAGGGCTTATTCTTCCTGGGGAGAGGAATAACTCTTCCGGAAGAAGCCCTGTTTTCTGATGCTGTACTGTAAATTTACTTGCGCAAGAACGCGTGTGCAACGTACATACCCGGCAAGTTTTTGCGCAAGAACACCTGTTCTTGCGCAAGAAGCCGCCAGTGTAGACGTAGCCATACAGTATAACTGGGGAAAAATTAAAAAAAAAAAGACGGGTGGTCCTGTAGCACCTTAGAGATTAACAAAAATATTATATAAATAAATTTGTTAGTCTCTAACGTGCTATAGGACCACTCATCTTTTTTTTAAGTTACTAACATGGCTACCCCTGTGAGACAGTATAACTGGGAGTAACTTACAGGCTGGATGGAGACTATGTGAGAGCAGACCAGGAGTGATAGCTCGAACAGTGATGCAGTGTTAAAGGCACCTTAGGTTAGACTAGAGAGGTGAGGTGACAGCTGTTTATCAGTCCAGATTATATCCGGGATATGTCACAGTGGTGCAACAAGCAAGGTGAGTGCTCAGCTCATTATTTTAAATGACATTTACATGTTTTAGCCACTGGCACAGAGATTTTAAATGGGTCTCGAGTATGGCTGGGAAAGTTATTTTCTGATTGCTTATTTTTGAGTAATTGAAATAGAAACAGTAAAGCATAAAAATGAGCATCAGTGACACAACTGCCAAGCTACAGTTAGCCAGATTGGAGGTGGAAGAAAGGGAGCAAGAACATGAATACCAGGCGTGGCAGGCAGAAACAAGACTGAAAGAACTAGCTTCTGCTCTGGAAGTGCCCACAGGCAAGCCATGGAGCTGATACTTCCAAGGAACTGAAGCCCATAAAAGAAAAAGCCATGGAGCTGAAAGACAGAGCTGAAGAAAAGGAGGAGGAGAGGAAATGTAATCGGTTCCTTGAGTGGAGCGAGATGTTGGTAACTCTGGGATCTTTCCTATTTTTCTGTCTGGTCCCAAGCTCAGACAAGTTGTGTCCTGTATACAAAAAGACTGCCCCAGGGAATCTCTCACCACTTTTCAAAAGCTTTGTGAGGTTCATATATTCCCGAAGACAAGGAATCCGTGCATTGATTGCAAAACTGAGTGGCAAAGCTTTAAATGCATTCAGTGAAATGCCAATTCAGGAAATTTCACAATATTCTGAATATGAAAGAGCTGTTTTACAAAGGTTTCAAATTGCTCCAGAAGTGTATAGTTTGAAATTTAGAAATCTAACAAAAGGGTGTTGGCATATGAATCATAGTGAATATGTTTATAAGATGTGTGACCTAATGAAAAAATAGCTAAAAGGGCCTGGACCTGAGGATTATGACCAATTGCTTGATTTCTTTGCTCAGGGAACATTCCTTGATTATAAATGTAAGGAGTAGCTTGTGGGATAAACCTTTGAAGTCTGTATTAGAAACTCTGGCTGATGCTTTTGAGCAAGTGCAGATGTCCAATGAGCACAAGCTACAGAAAGAGGGGCACAAACCCAGTATAAAGGGAAAATCCCTTTTTGCCCCTGGAAAAAAGGAGGGTGGTTGAGCGCCTAAGTACTGACCCTCCCCCAAATTTTTCCTTCCCGAGAAATCCCCATCACAAACCATTATTATACAAGTCAAAAAAAGAGAGACTTATTTAAATTGAACAGCATGTTCATACACAGGAAAAAAGCTCTGTATACTAAATACAGTTGTTATAAAGTTTCTTGACTTACTACCAGGCTGGTGTAGTTTGCTCGTCACCTCCAGACTTATGTCAGATATACTGAAATGTTAAATACCTAGGCTTTAATCTTACAAACGCTATATACCAGCTTGTGCATATAGTCCTGTTGCAGTCCATAGGAATAATACTTGTGCATAAAAATGTGTGTGTGTTTGCAACACTGGGGCCCAAAATATAAATAGATAATCTAAGCAGTTCCTTTTGATGTTGTGTGTGAGAACATAAAATTGAAAGGTTTTTATACAAGACTGTCAAAGAAACTGTTAACCATTTTTTTAAAGTCATCTGAAATATAATCTAATAAATCAGCTGTTCTCAATGGGGAACTTCTGTGTTACAGAAATACTTGAAGAAGCTAAAATCCTGCTGGGGCTATGAGAGATCCTGCAAGCCAGAATACAGGTTTGGTTACCCCGTGTGTGATTATGTTGAAACAGGATGGTAAGTTTCTCTTTTAAATGTGTAGAAGTGCAGTAGGTCCCTAACATATGACACTCATATTTATGTTGGATCTTGAGTTAACTTACTTGTTTCGTGCATTGTGCAATCTTCTCTAATGGAGGATTTTTGTCAATACTCTCTTTTTTTTCATTGGAGGACCTGCATAATAGAACTTTTTCAGGGGAAAAAAAAGTGTTCTTTGAAATACTTAATGTCCTGCTATTTATACAAACTGGCTTGTTTGTTATAATATAGCCTTGAATTCAAGTGCCTTTTTTCACGGCTTAAAAAAGAAAAGAGAACTTCCCTTGATGTCTTTGCCTGTATCCAGTTGATAAGTTTCCTGTTTTGAAACTGAATGGAGATAAAAGACAATACGTTGGCTGGCTCTTTTGTTCTGGTTTATGTGTTAATAACGTCAGTACACAGAGCAGGCTCTCTCTTCTTACAAGACGGTTGTCAGATCCCTCTCATTCTGTTAGGGGAATGATATTTTCAGTTACAGGCCATGTTCCCCACCCAGGGTATGTCTAGACTACATCCCTCTGTCACCAGAGGGATGTAAATGAGACATACCGACATCGCAAATGAAGTGGGGATTTAAATCTCCTGCGCTTCATTTGGATAAAAATGGCCGCCGCGTTTTGCCAAGTCAGCAGTTTGTCGGCAAAAAGCGGTTGTCAAGACGGGGATTGGGCGACAAAGAACACCTTTGTCGGCCAATCCCTTATGCCTCGTAAAACAAGGTTTACAGGATTGGCCAACAAAGGCTTTCTTTGTCGCCCGATCCCCGTCTTGACAGCTGCTTTTTGCCGACAAACTGCTGACTTGGCAAAATGTGGCAGCCATTTTTATTCAAATGAAGTGTGAGATTTAAATCCCTGCTTCATTTGCAGTGTCGCTATGTCTAATTTACATCCTTCTGGCGACAGAGGGATGTAGTCTAGCCATACCCTCTGTGTCTATGATGCCCAATCTAAGGTCAGTGCCTGCAGTTTTGATTTCTATTAAAATTTGGCCTGAAGAGCTTGTTTGTCCTTTTTCTAGCCCCAGTGCTGAAGCCATACAGTGGGGATCGTTTTACAAGATCTGTGGCATCATAACTACCATTATTTCCTTTTTACACTTTCCTTTTTGTGTATCTTTAATTTTTACTCGCCTATTTTTATCTGTCTAGTCTGAGATTGTCCATTGTAATTTGTAAGAATTAAAAACAGAAGAGAACCTGCCATTAACCACCAGTTGCATTGTTTCCACTCTCCATTTCATTGATTAAAAGAGGCATAAATATTGTTTTTATAGCTCTGCTTTCATAAATTGATAGACTCTAAGGCCTGAAGGATCTGTTGTGATCACCTACTCCAACCTGCTACATAACATAGGCAATAGAAACCCCCGCAAATAATTCCTATTAGAAAAACATCCATCTTGATTAAAGATTGTCAGTAATGGAGAATCGACAGTCACCCTTGGCAAATTGTTCCAATGGCTAATTGCTCTCACTGTTAAAAAATTACACCTTATTTGACTGGCTAGTTTTGAGATCTCACAGAAGATGAGGATAAATAAAATTAATTTCTCAGGCGTCTGCCTGCAGCTTGAATTAAAGGGCAACTTGAGAAAGCTAAAATGTATTAAATGAAGGTTCTTGGGTTTTTTTCCGTGCATCAGGGCTAATGACATTGATACAGCTCAGCAGATATTTTGGAAGCAAGCTGACTTTGGTTATGTTAAAGAAAGGCTGGATGAAATGAAAACTCACTGCAAGCCCATAACAAAGGTAAGTATTTTGATATACTTATAAATAGTGCAGTCTTCATATGTTGTTAAACATAATGCCACTACATAAGTCACATTTCAAAAAAATTGTGGAGAAATTGGAGAGGGTTCAGGGAGGAGCAAGAGAAATGATTAAAGGTCTGTGAGGGAAGACTGAAAGAACTGGGTTTGTTTAGTTTGGAAAAGAGAAGACTGAGAGGGGACATGATAGCAGTTTTCAAGTACTTAAAAGGGTGTTACAAGGAGGAGGGAGAGAAAATTGTTTTCCTTGACCGCTGATGATAGGACAAGAAGCAATGAGCTTACATTGCAGCAAGGGAAGTTTAGGGAAAACTTCCTACCTGTCAGGATGGTTAAACACTGGAATGAATTGTGGAATCTCCATCGTTGGAGATATTTAAGAGTAGGTTAGATAAACATCTGTCAGGGATGATCTAGATGGTGCTTGGTCCTGCCGTGACTGCAGGGAACTGGGCTTGATGTCCTCTTGAGGGTCCTTCCAATTCTAGTGTTTTGTGATATTATGGTACACCAGGAATACTGTATCCCCATCTCAAAAAGATTGTTTAGAATTGGAAAAAAATACAGAGAAGGATAATAAAAATGTTAGGGGTATGGAACAGCTTCCATATGATGAGAGATTAAAAAGACTGGGAGTGTTCAGCTTGGAAAAGGTCACTAAAGGGGGATAAGATAAAGATCTATAAAATCGTGAATGGTATGAAAAAAGTGAACAGGGAAGTAATATTTACCCCTTCACATAACACAAGAAACAGAGGTCACCTGAGGAAATTAATAGGCAGTACATGTTAAAAGAAACCAAGTAAGTAATTCTTCACACAATGCGCAATCAACTTGTGGAACTCATTGCCAGAGGATGTTGTGAAGGCCAAAAGTATAACTGGGTTCAAAAAAGAATTACATAAATTAGCGGAGGATGTGTCTGCCAATGGCTATTAACCAGGAGGGTCAGGGACATGCAACTCTTTCCTCTGAGTGATTCTGATCCTCAGACTGCCAGCACTTGGACTGGAGGATAGTGAATGGATCACTCGTAATAACCCTGTTCTGTTCATTACTTCTGAATCATCTGGCACCAGCAACTGTCAGAAGACAGGATGCTGAGCTAGAGGGTACTACTGGTCTGGCCGAGTGTGGCCATTCTTATGTTCTTATGCTCTTAATATTACTTTATTTTAATCAATCCCTACTTGTTCTTTTTGCACAGGGCGATTCATCTCTGGCCTGCTCACAGTACCTCCAGCATTGTAGAGCAACAAACTTGTACATTGATTTAAGAGCCATAAAGCGAAACCATGACAGGTCTCTGAATTGCTTATGTTCCAGCAATGCCAGGAAATACCAGGGGAAATACACTTTAAAATGCTTATTTCATAAATCTACGTCTCTGCAGTTAGCTAGGGCATATGTCATCGTAGTACCTGAGTTTCAAAATTTATAGACCCAAAGCCTAGTTGTGCTGGGTTCTTCCCAGAGTTACACTGGCACAAACCAGACAGCTTACTGGGGAGACTTGATATCTGATCCTGCAGAGACGCGTATACATTACACATGGCGAATAGTCCCTACTGTGTCAGTAGGATGACATGCAGAATAGTGCTTGTCTTTGCAGGATCTGGACCTGGAATATCAATCACATAGGTAGATTTCAGGAAGGGCAGTTTTGGGGTGTTGCATTTACCATGACTGGCAGCACACTCTCTTTGAAATTCTCAGGGATAGAAACTGTAGCACCACACACATCTGTGTTTTTTCCTAGGAGCAACTTGGTTTGGGGAAATACTTGGATCTCCTCAAAATAAATGTGCCCGTTGGTAAAAGCAGTGTAGTCAATTAAGCCTGTCTAGAGTGCGCATCATTTTAAAGGGATGCAGTTAACTTGAATTCTAGAGAAATTTAAAAACATGACTTCAAGGTACTTTGTTGCTACACTTGCCCTGAGCCTCTGTCAATATTTCTTGGGTTCACAATCACATTTTCCTATTTAAAAATATATATGCATCTTTCTCACTTCTAGTGCTGTATGAAGTGTTTGATCACATTTACTAGTAAGGTTAGATTTATAATAATTTATAAAAGGGTTAATTTATTATTAATAATACATTAATAAATAATTAGAACCCAACACATCACTAGGTTGCTTTTAACAGTTCCTTTCAGCGTATGCTGGCATGCTTATTACAAAATAACACATGCTACTCATGTCTTTAACATGCTTTTATCACCTGTTAGTCATTTCTTGGTAAAATGTGTTACTGTAATTACACAAATAGGTGAAACTTATGTCCATATTCTGTACTGAGCTCCATATGGGTACAACAATCCACCCCCGTGTCACTCACTACTGAACTGAGGGCTAACTTTGCACAAGAGGAAACTGTGAAACTGAACAGGCTATGTCAGTAGAGGCCCAAAATAAAGAGATTTTAAGAATTGAGACACTTTAAGAATCTTTTCTGTTAGTCTTATGTGTTACTTGTCATAGAAGAGCAAACATTTCCACTCTGAAAATATGACTTTAAAAACAAAAGTTACTGATGTCCCTTTAACTAGTGCATACAATTAAACCTAATTGAAAGATTTTGTTAGTAGTTGAAAAATATCCCTATTGATATTCAAGGTATGGCATTGCTATGTTTTTTGAATGCTATTTTGAATTGTTAATAACAGTTCGAAATAGCATTAACAACTGTTATTAACCGTTTAAAATAGCATTCAAAAACACACCAATCCCAGTTCTTGTAATAGTATAAATAAATGTTGCAGTAATCATATACTGTAAATAAATTGTGCAATAGTATAAATATATTTTGCAATCTCAGTTCTTGTAGTAGCACAAAATGTATTAATTGGCTCAAGGATATTCTGTGTTGGAGGAATCTCCAGTTTTTTTCTGTAGTCTGTGCTATCGCTTCCTGGTAAAAGTCAACCCTTTTGTACTATATGAAAATAAATAATCATTTATATTAAGTGATTTTTGTGGGTGAATATAATGCCCAGAAAGTGAAGAGAAGACCCCAGTTCAGTAAGGTACTTAAGTACATGTTTCATGTTAAGCACGTGAGTAGCCTTGTTTAAGTTGCGGGAGGGGAGGGGCTATTTGTGCTGAAACTTAAGCACATGTTTAAGTACCTTGCTGAATTTAGCACCTAACTGCATTTGCCTGAGCTGGCTGCTGTGCAGGCTTATCCATGTAGAGCAGCATTGTGTATCAATAGTAATGTGCATTGCTCCTGGTATTCCATTCCTGGGCTGGTCCCCTCTTGAACTCTCACGCTGGGGCCAGGTGGTTTATGTTAATGTGTGTTTATTCCTTTGCATCAGATTCAAGGAAGACTTTCTTCCAAAAGGACAAATCGGAGGTCATTGTAACTTGGACAGTCAAGCATTCATGGCTGAAGGTCAGCGCAAGAGCCCGCTGCAGTCTTGGTATGATTTGGATTGGAGCTATTTCCAACTTTGGGTTTTTACTGTTCTTTCTCCACCTGCCTTTCTTTGGCACCAGCAGTTCTCAGGCATTTAGTGCTGATGCGTTTCATACCGCGGAATACCGACTCTCGGAAATAAGAAGCGAGTGCAAATTGAATCCCGCACTCGAGTATGCATAGCAGAGCCCCTCTGCAGAATGAGTCAATAATGAGAAGTCCTTTGTGTGTAGTGGTTTCAGATTTAGGGATGAAAAGCACCGTTACCTAGGTCAGCTAAGCATGTCAATTTTGAGCATAAGTGCTTTGCTGAACTGGGGCCTACATGATGTCTGTGTGTTACACTCCTGTACCCTCAATAGCTAATTTTTTGCCTGAAATTATGGGATGAGTGCAACAATCTACAGGGCTAAGGGACAGTTTCAGGGAAGTGCTTTGTGAGGACACTCTCTATCCTAGAGTGAGGCAGCATGGGATTCATTGCTCTGTTGCCGCTTGAAGTGCTACTGTCACAGAGGGTTTGTCTGCACAGCAATTAAACCTATGACTGGCCCATGGCAGTTTGGGCTCTGTTGCCCTGGGACCCCACACCGTATAAATGTACCCACAGTCACAGGTTAATCTCTAGGGCAGATGCAACTGGAGCCATCAACTAAGATCTAAGGCCATGTCTCCACTTGCTGGGGGATCAACCGATGCTCGGGTGATCAATCTTGCAGGGTTTGATTTAGTGGGTCTAGTAAAGACCTGCTAAATCGAATGCTGAGAGCACCCCCATTTGTAGCTGGTACTCCATGCTGTCACGAGGAGTAAGGGAAGTTGATAGGAACATTTCTTCTGTCAATCTCCTGCTGTGAGGCTACCCCAGAAATTGGTGCAAGGTATGTTGACTCCAGCTACGCAATTTATGTAGCTAGAGTTTCATATCTTGCATTGATTTTTCTCCACCAGTGTAGACCTGGCCTAAGTTTCCCTCCATGTCAGCTTCCATTTGTTCCTTCTCTGACCTCACCAGAGTTCCCCTGAGTTCCTCTTTCTGGCCATGTTTAACTTCATTGTCCCACCTGTGATCAGTAATCTCAGGGCCATCTGAACCTCTGATCCATTTTTGAAAGATGGCTATCTATAGGCAGACTGATGGTTATCAGCAAAACAAACCCTTCCAAATGGCTTCAGGCTTAATCAACTTTTCACCTGCAGGTATTAATCTCACCAAAGCATTGACGTCTGCAGTGAAATGCCTTTTAAATGCAGATCAACAAGGTGGACAGACACAAATGTATTTGCATTAACTGCACCCTGGATACATGGATGGAAGGAAAGACTCTTTTCACAGTTCTCCGCTAGGTTGATTTGTAGATCAGAAATGCTGCTTGCTCCTGAGATCAAAGGCAGAGCTTTTAACCTTTCAAAGCTAATGACCTAACACCCTTGAGTTACAATTTAAAATTATTTTTAATTGTCAAACTTTATCCAACTTTGGCAGCATTATTACATGAAATTTACATGGTGAATTGTTGTCAAACTGTGAATGTGTAATAGGTACTTTTGTATTCAGACACATGGTTTGAAAAGCATATTACGTGTCATTGAACACTTTCAGGTTTGCCGAACTCCAGACATATACTCCATTAAGCTTCAGACCCATAGAAGATGGCAAATGTGACGTTATTATTGAAAAGCCAACTTACTTCATGAAGTTAGACGCAGGTAACAGGTATTATTTTACTGCATCCTACAGTGTGATAATGCAGTGTCCACTTGCATTACATATTCAGACTGAATTTCATACACACCTCCCTCCTTCCAAAAAAGTATGTAGTTTGTATAGATATTTGAACTAGGGAGTGAGACTGTAAGACTTGGTTTTTCACTCCCTTTTCATAGTTCAACCAAATCTGTGAGATTTGTGACCAAGTACAAGTTCTGTTCTATTAACAGATGCTTAAAAAACACCAGAAAAGTTTTACATCACTTCCGTGACACTTTGACTCATGGTGACTGTTTTCATATCTCACTTGCCCATTCTGGGAATAAACTATTGGCTATATGAGTTCAGTAATTGCAGCATCTCCATACATAGGTATGTAATAGTTATGGGATGATGGAAGGCGTGTATTTCAAGAAGAGAACCAAATCAAATAACTTTTTATGGAGTTTTAGTACTTTTAAAAAAAAGTTTTGCTTTTAAAAAAAATCTTTTCAGTCTTTGAATTAAGTGAAAATCAGCTGCAAAGTATGTAATATCTAGTGATTGCTCTGCTGCACCGTATCATAGAAGAGACATCAAGTGGCTTATGAAGGTCTTTCCATTGTGAATATTTTAGCATTTCTGCGATTTATTGATCTTCGCTTTAATGTTCTTTATTTTAGAGATTTCATATTAGTAGAAGAGAATACTTAGCCTGGTATTTAGGCAAGTGGATTAGGCTTTTTTTAATAGTGAATAAAAATACTGTGCTCGAGAGTTTGTTTGAAACATACTTTGGAGCAGGAGCTGGCTAAGTAACATTGTGACAGTAGTGTCTTATCCCACTGTACCTTGTTTTTTAAAAATCCTGAAAACATTGTGTTGAAGTCTTAGTGTTGGTATTTGCCATGTGCAGCTGGACTGTGCAGTACCAGTATTGAGAGAGTGGTTTTAGTATGCCACTGAAAAATCACAGTAGCAAATGTGACTTCAAAGAAGTTTATTTTGTGGTTCAGTTTTTTACTGCTTTTGGCTTCCCTGCCTGTTACTTGGATTTTTCTTAAAATACGGGCTTACTTCAGAGTTTTCTTCATGTGATCCCATCCCTACTGAAGTTCTGCATCTCTAAGGCAGATAAGTAGTTCTGAGTCACATAAAGAGTAAAACTAACATAAAACCCAGATCTGTCTCTACACCAGAATAGGGCATGTATTCAATAATTTCCCTGTGAATAGTAAACATGAATGTTTTTAAAAATGGGGTTGTAGTCTCCTGCTTTATTGGTAAACAGCTTTTCTTTCTCCTCTCAGGTGTTAATATGTACCATCACTTCTGTGACTTCGTCAATCTCTATATCACTCAGCATATTAACAACTCGTTCAGCACAGATGTCACCATTGTCATGTGGGACACTGTAAGTAGGACTTGCTTTTTAGATGCTTGTACCAGTTATGTTGCACAGTGTGTTGTGTGTTAGTTGAGCAGCACCCCTGCAAACCAGCACTCCAGCTCCGAAAGGCTGAATTCACCCATTGCTGGGCCCTAAGCAAACACACATTTCTGGGCCTTTCTGCTGGCCAACTCAACTAGATGCTCCCATGCAGCATGGAGGTGTTTCACCCTGTCCTGGCCAGCACAGCTGCACTGGTGATCTGTTAATCTGACCCAGGCAGATTGGGACCAGCTGACTCCACTTCAGGCCTGCTGGAGGCCTTTAAAAGCCTCTCCAGTGAGAAGGTGGTAGAGAGAGGCAGAGAAAGAGAGCAAGAGTTTGAGACAAAGCTATAGCAGTTATAGACCTAGAAACCGCAGGGGAGGGAGTCCCAGGAGTGGCTGGGCTGCCTACCCCAGAAAACAGCTGCAAGCCCCAAGCCCTGGCAAAGGGGGAAGGCTGCTGGCCCAAACGCTGGCCAGGGAAAGAGGGACCCTGCTGAGGATTGGTCCAGCTGCCCATCCATCATATCGGAGTTGGGTGAGGGGTGGTGTGACTTTGTGAACCGGATTGCTGCACTGCTCATCCTGGGCCACTCCCCCCCATGCATTTGGGCCCTAGGCACGTGTCTTGCTAATGCTGTGTGGCAGGTCCCCGCTAATTGGATTAACTAGCCTCAGCAGCGCTGAAGCTTCAAATGCCCACCCTGAATCCAGCTAGCTTGAATACAAAGCACCACTTACCTTGAGCCAGAGATTTTTGTGGGGGGGATGGGAGACTGATTAGAGTTACCACTTGACCGAACACTGCAGCGAAGACAAACCGCAAGGGCCATGTCCTGCGACTGACGGCCCGGGGGCAGGCTCTTGGATCTGTGTGGAGCCCCGTTGGCAGTGCAGATACAGGCTGGAGACCTGAGCGGTGTTCAATCTGTCAGAGCCTGTTGAGTGTTGCCCTGTTTCTGGCACTGATTGTCCAGTGCTTGGGGCACAGGATCAGGAGCCTGAAGACCTGGGGGGCAGGTGTTTCAGAAATGTGGCTCCATGTCCCAAGCCTGTTAAATGTCAATGAAGTGTTGGGGATGCTCCACACCTTGGGAATCACATAGATAGAAGGCCTCCAGACTCCTTGTCTTCAGCCCTTCTTAAAGCATGGAGCCCGCAGGAGAGGATCCTGCCTTTGAAATACTGTCCTTAGTGCTTACCGTATAGAATGCAGCCCTGACAGGACCGGAGTCCTAGTTTTATGAGGTCCTTTCTCAGGCCAAGTCTACACTACAGCCAAAGATCAGCTTAAGGCACGCAATTCCAGCTACGTGTAAAACATAGCTGTAGTGGACACACCTTAAGCTGAGCGTGGGCGCCATCCGCACAGCAGGAGGGCAATGGGAGAAACACTCCAGTCAACTTGCTTTATTCCTTGCAAGTAGGAGTACAAGCTGAACCTCTAAAATCCTGGACTCTCTGGTCCAGCAACATATTGCTGGACCAGAGCGCCCTGACTGGCTGGGTTCAGAAGCACAGCCCAGGTTGGGCTGGAGGCGGGGAGCACAGTCCCAGCGGGGTAGCGCATTGAGGAGCGCAGCCCTGGCCAGGTGTGAGGAGCGCTGCAGCCCCAGTTGGGGTTGGAGGCAGCAGGGCCGGCACCTGGGTGCACAGCCCAGGCCGGCACTGTGGGGGGCATGGCTGGGGCTGGAGGCAGCAGGGCAGCCCCTGTTTGGGGCTGGTGCTGTGTAGGGGAAAGGGGAGCTAGATGCAGCGGGGCAGGGGGTAGAGAGTGCAGCCATATCTGGGAGCCAACCCTACACCTGGGTAGGGAGCTTTGACCTCCCCATGTCCGGCAAATTCTGTGGTTCGGGACCACTCTGGTCTCGAGGGTGCCACACAAAGGAGGTTTGACCTGTACCAGCACCGACAGGGGCACCCTCTGCATTCTATTTAGCGGGTCTTTACTCGACCTGCTAAATCAAGCTCTGGGGGATCGATTGCCACAGTGTCAATCCTGTAGTAAGTGGAAATGTGGCCTCAGTGTTGCCACAGTATTTCAGCTCTTGAATACAAAGTGTTTAGTTTCTCATGATACATAACAAAATCTTTCTAATGCTCTCTAGCTTTCACAGCCTGTTATTTCTATTAATAACGTCATGTTAGATTTAGTCTTACGGAATTTGTAAGTTCAAGACAAGGAAATACAGCAGCTTATATTGTTTTCCTCACAAAAGTAATATGCAGTCTATAGGTATTTTTAAATGCAAACACCATGAACATTGCTATTTATTGGCTAACTCATGAACAGTCTCTTTGTAGTCAGTTCTGTTCATCACCTTCAAATGGGCTACTAGGACATTAAAAAATAAATGAGTCCCACCTAACCACATGACCTTTAATTGAAAAATTTCAGTGGCCCTGCTGTATTGAAGCTATGGCAATTTGTGTCTCTTGTGCATAGGGAAATGAGTGTATTAACCAGTACTGAATAACGTAGAATCAGTTTTTTAATTGCTTAGTTGAAAAATTAGCAATAACATTGCAGTCCAGAAATTTCACCTTTCCAGAACGTTGTCTCAAATCAATGCAGGATTTTATGTTTAAGAGCTATTTTCTGCATTCTCTGAGTTTTAACACCATCTGAATGCTAACCTGCCTAGAATTGCCATGTCTCAGGGGGCTATATCTCTTGCTCTTCAACATGAATGCTCCTTAACAAATCAGACAAAAGTAACCTATTTCTAGCTTCTCTAATATATTGGAAGCCAATACCTATAAAATATGAACATCAGTCTTCCCTGACACAGAGCTTCTATAACTTCAGTAGGGACATAGAGGAAAAAAAAGTTGTGGTCTTCCTAAGAGATCAGGTATATCAAAGCATCAGCATGATTTCCTTTTAAAAACAGACACTTTTCCTATTCTTGTATTACTAGTGTCTTAACATATTTTTACTTCTCACAAATGCATAACACAAAAGAAGTGCCATTTTGTATGTACTGAAATATGTCACTTTTGTTGAGACATAATTTATTACCTCCTGCCACCAGATGATGGCGCCAAGATACTTCTTGATTTGCTGAGAGGTGTCTGGTTTCTAAAAGGCAGACTCCAGCTTATTATTGATTTTCTTTTTCTTAATATGCTTACATATGCACATATTTTTTGGCTAGTGTAGAATTGCTATAATGTCCTTATTAATCAGAAATGCCCTTAGATGTGGGCAAAGTAAAGCAGAAAACGAACAGGAAATACGTCAGGCATCTGTCTGCAGACTCCCCACCCTCAACCACATTAAAAAGTGACGTTTATAAATTCCCCTTTTATGGAGAGTAGGCAGTGATAGGAGTGGAACTTTCAGCTTTGAAGATCAGTGCTTTGCTGCTGTTCTGGAAGAGCAGTTCTTATAACACAAGCCGCTGGAGAATAATACCAAACCTGAAATTCATTAAAACTTCATTGGGGGTGGAGGGGGAAACAAAGCAAAGCTGCAAACTAATGAAATATGCCATCCTTTAGATTTTGTTACATTTCACTGGCTGCCTGTTCTGTCTTGCAATCTTTTTTTAGTCTCTTGCAAAAAAAAAAATTGTTTGTATTAAAAATTATTTTCCTTTCACATTGAAGACTGATCGGCAAAACATCTGCAACATCCCCCCCAAAAAAGTGTATGTGCTGCAAACAGCTATCTGCTTCCAGCTTCCTGAGGCCATCTCTAATTGTAGTCCAAAAGAAAGCACTAACACTTTTGTTCCATACATGTTAGTGATCTATTCATATCTGTGGCTGGGGTGGGGGGAGGTAAGGGGAGGGCAAGGATAGAGAAATGTGATGACCTGCAAGGATTGAACTCAGACGCTTTAGATCTGATAGCATGAGCCTCTGTAGCTTGAGCTAAAGGACCAACTGTGCAAGGGCTACAGAGTTAGGCTGGCACAGAGTGATGTACGTTGACCTATTTGTGCCCGTGTCTGTAGTCGACACAGGTGTCCCACTATGGCAGTGCAGTAAAACCACCTCCCTGAGCACCTCATCCGCATCACAGCGACCTAACTCTGTAAGTTCTATCCAGTGCAGGCTGTCAGACAGACTTCGCCAGGTCCTGGGCGGAGTGTGGGTGGGGTCCCCAGTAGGGGCAGGGCTTCAGGCAGAAGGGGTAGGGCTGGGACAAGCCTTCCCCAGCCAGCCCTTCAGCACCACCCAGCGCCCGCGCAGTGATTCAACAGGACCGAGGGCTCTTGCCGCTGCCGGTGAAATCTGAGGGCAGGAGAACCGTGTGCAGTGGTCACTTTGCAGTACTGCCAACCTCCCATCTGGCCTCAAACATTATAGTCTGGACAAACCTGAAGAGGTGGAGAGACCAGTCAGGAAGGGGAGAGGTAGCAGTGTCGGCAGCTGGGGGCCCCGGGCCATTTTAAATCATTGGGCCCTGGGGCATCTGTCATCTTCCCCCTTTCATGCACCCTCCTGTCAGTAGTCCTGACCCAACAGTATTCTGTCCAAATGTTTCCTTATGCGTATGTGCGGCACTGACACAAGCAGCCGAGTGTTCAGGAGTGATATATTAACTTCTGAGACCTTAACTTACATCAGCCAAAGTTTGTAGAGCAGATGTCACCTTACTGGCTTGAAAGCAAGTTTCCAAACCTCTTTATGTGGTCCGGCCACTTACCCATAACCTTACGAGATACTGCGACAAGTTGTTACAGGTAGTGACTCATTTAGTCACAAATTTGCCTGTTATTTCATCCAGCAAATAAAAATATTTTCATCAAAGGCTGACTGGCCGAATGAAGTAGCCACTCCATGCATCGCTCAAGCAGGTAGCCATGTGCAGCGTGTGTCTCTAAAACCAGGAGCCTGTCCCAAAGTCAAGGTGGATGTAAAGCAGTTTACTTACAGTAACTCTTCAAACGCTTGCTCTGCGCATGCGTTCACAAATAGGTTTGTTCATCTCAGCAGCCCTACTTTACGTACTCATCCTCCCCTCTGCTCCGCTACCCCATATCCACTGTTCTTTTGGTCTTTGGGGGAGAAGATGGGGTGCTGGACATCAGTCAGGAAGGGGAGATCTCTCCACTTCTTCAGGTTTGTCAAGGCTAGGATGTTTGCCTGTTGTAAATTGAGTTGATTCACTGCCGGGTAGCTAACATGATTGTCGGTTTTAGAAATTGCCAACTTCTGTAGTTTCTTCCAGGCTATCCTGCTTACTATGATGGAGCCAATATAGGAACCCGAACTAATATATGGAATGCATAAATTGTTACTTTATTCGTTGTATGTATGCATGTGTGTTTTCTCTTCTCTCCTAGAGCTCGTATGGCTATGGCGATTTGTTCAATGAGACTTGGAAGGCGTTTACTGACTCTCACATCATACACTTGAAAACATATGACTCTAAAAGGGTATGGAATTGCATATTAGGCTATAACAGTGATTGTGTAATAATGGGTGCCATGGTGGAGTTTTCCAGCCAGTCCAAAAGCCAGTATTTCAGAAGACCACCTAACCCTGGTTACATAACATAACTAAGTGCAAGGTTGCCCTACAAATTAAGATCACTGTTTTAACACACTTCCCTGAAGTGGCAGCGGTGTTGTGTAGACAGGGCCATGTTTCTGTGGTTCTGTGAGAAAAGACGTGTAAAGAGTGGATTTTTTTTTTTTTTTTTTTTTTGCTTCAGCAGCACATGTTTGAAACAGGCATACATCAGAGAAGCAGTGGAGCTTTTTACATGTTGTATCAAGGTTCACACAGTGAGATTTTGTGTGGCAAGCTATTGTGCTCTACAGTCATGCCTTGGCTTGCCATGTAGACAAGCCCTAAAGGTTTTCTTGGGCTGTTGTTCATGCTGAATCTAATAGTTTTCATTAGACTAAGTTTATTGTCTGTGTCTTAATACAGCTTTTACGTTTGATATGCATGGCCTATTATGATATTCCTTCCATGCCCCCTTCAACTCTCCCTCCAAGAGATGAGGACTGTGGGATATAGTCTACCCTTGATTTTTTGTTCTCAGAAATTTCTCTGCCTTCATCTTATCCTCTCTTCAATCCCTTGTTTGAAACCTCTGCCTACCACTAGATTGCTGCCGTCTGCTTAGCTATATGGACACCTGGGGTTATTGATCCCTGAAACGACAAATATTACCTTGTCCACTATCCCCCCTATTCCTCTTTTTCCGCCTGTTGCATCTTATCAATGCCTTAGACTGCGTTCTCTGGAACAGCAGCTACCCACCTGAGTTAGCTTTAATCTAGTTACTCAGTTCCTAGAATAGTAACACTGTAACAGTGTGGGCTTCATTCCTTCCAGCCTAGCCCTGTGAGTGTAATTGTCCAGAGTTCCAGGTTGCTCCAAGACCTGAGCTGTCTAAATGACTGCTAGCTCAGGTATGTCTACTCAAGATGCAGTCGCACCTTGTGATTGCCTTATAGACGTACCCTTTGGTCTGTTAGTTTGCAGGGTGCCGAATATAATGGCATTACAATCCTTGATTGATTGCCTCTAGTGGCTGCCCCCAATATAAACGATATCTGAATGTGCCCCTTTAACAGTATATTAGAGTGTGATCATCACTTTAATGATCTTCCCTTTCAGGTATGCTTTAAAGAAGCAGTGTTTTCGTTATTGCCTCGAATGCGATATGGCTTATTTTACAATACACCACTGGTGAGTCCTTTTTATCCTGTCAATGTGAAAACTAGACCCTCTGTGTTCATATCATTGTAGAACTTCAGCAAGCAAAGGCTGGAAAAATCTAGTTGCGTTATCACAAGTATATACATTGTAATATAAATTATACGTGAAGCACCTGATTATGGTCTAAATTGCCTCTCTGATTTCAGATCTCTGGCTGTCATGGTACAGGATTATTTAGAGCATTTTCCCAGCATGTGCTACACCGATTAAATATCACACAAGAAGGACCCAAGGTATGACTGATAGAATCTTGGTGTGACGCTCACATTCTTTTCTTTAAGCGATCATAATTCTTACCCTAGTAAGTAGAAGTAGCTGTGAGTGCCAAGCTGAAAATAGTGGCAGATATTGCTATGTTTGTAGTCCCTCACACTGAGGTTTTGGGGGGCACCTTTTGTTTGCCTGTTTAGTAAAGTTCTTTTAGCAAATATCTATGTGTAGGCCTTCCCATGTCCTGTCCCCCGCTGGAGGAGGTCTTAGAACACTGCTTCCCCATATCAGTCCTCCCGTCCTTAAGAACCTGCGTTATGACAAATGTTCTTCCGGGCTAGGAGAGCTGGATGTGGCTCTTTCTGGAGTGGCTACCAGATGCTGCCCTTGAACTCCTGAGAGAACACCGCTAACCCATTCAAGGAGCACTTCCTTTCTACAAAGCCTCAGGTGCTGCCTCTCCAGAGCCCACACAGCCCCTGATGACTTGGGAACGGAGAAAGGAGCAATCAAACGTGGTCCTCCAAGCCCTGCATGGTGCCATCAGGCTGGCACCAGTTTTAAAACGCTTGTTATTTTTTCAGACCATTACCGTGGCTGCATTGATGGATAACAGCAGTTTTGATTTCTCTGAAGTATTTGCCAGAGAGTAGCCTACAAGTTATCACTAAGGGATCCACTTTGAAAGCCGTGCACAAGCATTTAGCTGCGCATCTCCCACTAGCACTAAAGGGATTCATGCAGCTAAATCTCTGGGCTCCACTTGGAAAATTTACCCCTGAGTGTCCAGCTGATTTTTAAAAGGGGAGGGGAGGGGACTGCTATCCAGAAAAAATAGCTTTTTCCCTCAGGTCTGATGCACAAATCTGTCTTTTTCCTGCTTTCAGATACCCCTATAATGGGCAAGACAGTGATTCCTCTGGACTCTAATTTATTTATTTGTGTGTGTGTGTGTGTGTGTGTGTGTGTGTGTGTGTTAAAACCATTTCATTGTTGTTCAGGTCACAAATTTGCAAAATATAGTCAATGTTTTGGAAAACTCAAATATTGCTCATTTTGGAGGGCTTTGTGTCACTGTGGCTAGAGCTATGCCCACTGGCCTACATCGATAAAACATTGTCAATCGGGGGTGTGAAAAACCCACCCCCCCGAGTGATGTAGTTATAACATCCTAACCCAATAATTTTCACAGGGAGGGCCAGTTGATTAATTTTGGTACGTGGTCATGGACCGGCTCCAACCCCAGAGGGGGCGGAGCCTGGAGCACAAGGGGCGGGGCTGGGGACTAGCCTCCCCCCAGAATTGTCTGGGGCCGGAAGCTTTGAAGTAAAAACACAGCAAAGGGCTCGTGACTCTCAGCCTGGCAGCTGTTCAGTGTTGCTGTGACAATTTAAAGGGCTCCCGGCTCCAGCCCCTGCCAGGGTAGCACTGTGAGCGGGGAGCTGTGAGCCATTTAAATAGGATCCTGCTGCCTGAGCCATTGCCTGGAAGTTTAGTGGCATGGGCAGCAGTATATAAATAGAAAGCGGACAAATGCAGTCCGCCAGCTGGATCAGTGTGGTGAGGGCCAGATCTGGCCCCCGGGCCGCACCTGGCCCAGCCCTGTCTTAACCTATGTAATTATAACATCCTAACCTAACGAACTATGTAGCTTGTCACCTACCAACATAGCGACCGCCTGCAAAGGAGGTGGATTAACTATGCTGATGGGAGAAGCTCTCCCATTGGTGTAGAAACATCTTCACAAAAGCACTACAGTTCCGCAGCTGCATTGGTTTAACTGCACAGCTCTAGTGCTGTATGTGAGGACAAGCTATTCACATTTTTTCTGGGGTATGAAGGCTACTATAACACTTAACTTCTATGCAGGCCTGGAGGAGGTAGGTTTCCTTTCAACATTTCATGGCAGTTTTACTGAGTATTTTTTGGTCAGTCAGGCCCTGTGGATGGGTATATGTCATTGCAGTTTTTTCTGTCTTTTTAGGATGGAAAAATTCGTGTCACAATCCTTGCACGCAGTACTGACTACAGGAAAATATTGAACCAGAATGAGGTTGGATTATTCTACTTTCTTAACAAAAAATTGTGTGTGTGGTGCAGGATGCATTAGGATTTTCTGATAAAATGTATACATTATCTATTGGTATACCTTGAACAGGGTCAGTGGTAACCTTACATGAATCTGAGAGAGGGTCTAGCTAGTATCCATTTCTGCATCCCTGGCTGAGAGACTTGTAGCCCTTTGTGGCTTGGTGGAGGGCAGATCAGAAGTGCCTGGCTGCTTTTTTTGTTTGTTTGTTTTAAAGAATGCCCACAATCACAGAAATGTAAGGCTCAGGCATCATCAAGTTCAGCCCCCTGCTCATAGGCAAAGCCAAGTAAATGTCAGTCGTCCCTGACCGATCATTGTCCAGCAGTTCTGAAATCCCTCCAGTGATGAGAATTGTACGAACTCCCATGGAAGCCTGTTCCAGAGCGTCACTATCTTTATAGTTAGACACGTTTTCCTCCTGTCTAACCTAATTCTCCCTTGCTGCAGTTTAAGCTCATTGGTTCTTGTCCTCCCTTTAGTGGGCATGTGGAACAACTGATCATAGTCCCCTTTGTAACAGCTCTTAGCCTATTGGAAGATTGTTACCATGTCCCTCCTCAATCTTCCTTTTGCAAGAAAAAACATGCCCCCTCCTTTTTTTAAACCTCTACCTACAGGTCAGGTTTTCTAAATCTTTGATAATGGTTGTTGCTCTCCTCTGGACTCTGCCGAATTTCTCCACAGCTTTCCTAAAGAATAGTGCACAGAATTGGACACAGTACTCCAGTACCAAACAGCGTGTGACAGTTACCTCCCATGTCTTATGTACAACACTTCTGAATATCAGCCTTTTCTACAACTGCATCATATTGCTGACCAGTTCAATTTGTGATTTTCGATGATGCCCAGACCTTTCTCAGAAGTGCTGCCATCGAGCCAGTTATTCCCCATTTGGTAGTTGTGCATTTGATTTTTCCTTCCTGAATGAAATACTTTTTTGTATTTCATCTTGTTGAATTCTGACCAACTCTCCAGTTTGTCAGTGTCATTCTGAATTCTAATCCTGTTCTCCAAAGTGCTTGCAACCCCTCTCATCGTGGAGTCCTCTGCAAATTTTGTGTGCCTACTCTGCACTCGATTAGCCAACTCATTACAAAAATACTGACTAGTACCAGACCCAGAACTGACCCCTGGACAGCAAACCATTGATAACTAATCTTTGTAAATGGTCTTTCAAACAGTGTGCACCATCC
This sequence comes from Pelochelys cantorii, assembly GCA_032595735.1. Lineage (NCBI taxonomy): Eukaryota > Metazoa > Chordata > Testudines > Trionychidae > Pelochelys > Pelochelys cantorii. Next base: position 10,116,095 of record CM064336.1, on the reverse strand, counting down.
TTAGAACAAATGTATCTAGATTTCATTTTCCTCGTTTGCTTGGAAAATGTTATGTGGGACTGTGTCAAAAGCCTTACTAAAGCAAGACGTGTCACGTCTAAAGCTTTCCTATCCACTCTCCTTGTAATCATGTGATTTTGAAATTTTAATTTTCTTTGGCTAAATGTTATTCTTTAAAAATTTCATCTCTATGTACCCCACTTAGATTTTTTTTTTTGGTAGACCAATGCTGAAAACCAGAAAACTAATGAAATGTTATGTGGAAAGACCAAACTGTAGAGGTGATCATATCTGAGCACTTGAACCCTGCATCTCATTTTCAAATCACATAAGAATGTTTGTAATGACATATTCCTATAATAACAAATGACAACATCTAGTGTGTATATATATTGCACTTATTGTTCCTAAAGTGCTTTATCAAATGTGGATTAAGCATTATTATTCCCATTTTACAGCTGGTGAAACTGAGACATAGGCCAGGTCTATACTAGGGGGCAATGTCAAACTAAGGTACACAACTTAGATTGAGTTACCATTGCATCAATGGAAAGAACTCTCCTGTTGACTCCCCTTATGTGTCTCAAGCTGGTGGAGTACCGGAGTCAATGAGAGCACAATCAGAGGTTGATTCAGCTAGTCTTTACTAGACCCACTAAATAAACTCCCAGGGAATGCATCCTTGCAGTGCCAATCTCCTGGTAAGTGTAAACAAGGCTGTAGAAATGTTAAGATGAAAGTACATAAGTGTCAGAGCCAGGAATAGAACCCAGATCTTCAGAGTCCTAGTTCTGGGCCCTATCCACCAGACTATGCTGCCATTATGTAACATGCTTTCTTATGATGGACACGCCCCAAGAAAAGTGAGGTTATTTTCTTTTCCTGACACTGCTATTATAGGAGAAAAACACTCTTAATCCCTCTCTTTCTTCCGTGAGCCTGTTTTCTTCAAAGCCAGTAATAATAATGTTCCTAAAAGCCCAGAAGTGTGCCTGTTCTAACCAATAGCAAAATACATCTGGAAAATGTCTTGTTTAACCCATTGACCTTACAGTTCACATTTCCTGTAAGAAGTGTGCAAGCTGTACTTGGTTCTAAGTACAGGAATCCTTTGTGACTGTTCCTGTAGAGATTGAGTGATTTCTAGGCATTGTGGCAGGTCATCTTTAGAAGGCACCTTTGGTTTCAGGCTTGTACTAACAAGACCTGCTATTACTGTCTGTTGGCTGGCAGGGCAGACTTTAATTGCAGTGCATGGCATTAGGTATCTAAAGCCCTGATTCATCAAAGTACAAAAGCAAGTGCCTAGCTTTAAGCATGTGAGATGGTCTGTTGAGTTCAATGAGTCTTAACAGTTTCCTGAATTGGGGCCTTAAGCCCCATATTAAATACTGAGGCCAAATTCTCGTCCTACTTCCTAGCACAAACTGGAAATAATTATATTGTTAGTAATTAGTCACTCCAGGGTAAAACTGGATTACGCAAAAACAAATTGAGGATTACTGGGTTTATATGGGCAAGACTGAGCCCAGAATCTGACCCTGAGAAAATATGAGGGAATCTCCGTGTACACTAGACCTGGCAAGTTGGCTTAAGGTACAAAACACCAGCTATGTAGAATATGTAGCTGGAGTCGGCTTACCCTTAAGCGGATCTTGACGGCACCCCCACAGCAGGAGGCCAGTGGAGCAAACACTCCTGTCAGCTTCCCTTACTCCTCACAAAAGCAGGAGTACTGGATGCCGATGGGAGCGCCCTCTGAGTTCGATTTAGCAAGTCTGAACGAGATTGGCTAAATCGAACTTCGGTAGATCAATCGTGGCAGTGGTGATCTTCCTTTTAGTGTAGACAAGGCCTAACAGCTAGATTTTCAGGGGCGCTTAGGTGCCTGAGCGTGCAGAGAGGTGTTGGTGGTATTTTCTAAAACTCCTGATTAAGTCAGGAGTCAGATTTCCATTGGATTAATTTAATTTCCCATTGAGTTAGGCATCTATCCTCCCTCGGGGCTTCTGGAAATCCCAACAGGTGCCCATCTGCACCTTTTAGGTACCAAATGTGTTTGAAAATCTGGCCTTAAGAGTCCAGTCCTGCCCCATTCAAGATAATGACAAAACACACTCTGTCTTCAGTGGTACCAAATCAGCTCTGAAGGGCTTGTGTCAGAGGTAATTGAATCAGCTCTTCTGCAGTGTCAGAAACTATATAGTCCATTTAATCTCGTCAAGAAGTAAAATACCTAATTGTAAATGGGAAAATATGAGGGAATCTCTGTGCTGGTATCTGGAGTGATGAAAAAACTCCTTTAATACAGCAGTGGGAGTATGTGTTGTCATCTCCAATATAATTCCTTGTGGGTGTGTGGGGAAAGTAGACAGCAGCTAGGGAAAGGAAATAAAACAAGTATCATGTTAAATTTTCCTCTTTCCTTCCTAGCTGGTGAATGCTTTGAAAACAGTATCGGCGTTTGAGGTCAGAGTAGTAGATTACAAGTACAAGTACGTATGTTGGTAGAAAATTATCAAAATAGTGTGTGTGTTATTGGCTGTGCTTGATTATAATCCAGTAACTAATGCCTTGCCCCTACCTACTGAAAGATTCCTACGTACGTTGAGCTGCTTTTAGAAAATGCAAGAACCATCAATATAAAGTGTAATTGTGTTATGGAGGAATTACGATGTGAACTAGTTAAGTTCTCTCCACTTGCTTTCACAGTGTGCTATTAAAAAATGTCGGTCAAGGATTGACAGGGCCCAGAATGAACCCACCACTGTTGAGAATAATACATTTTGAAATCTCTCAAAATCATTACACTCCCACCCACTTCTGGGTTTGTTGGTGATCACTGTTAGCAGCGCGTCTCAGGAGATCTGTGAGGCATGAGGCTAAAGGGCCATTGCCTCCAGTAGGTTATTTTGTAATTTCCGTTATCATAAGAACATAAGAATGGCCATACTGGGTCAGACCAACAGTCCATCTAGCCCAGTGTCCTGTATGTCAACAGTGGCCAATACCAGATGCCCTAGAGGGAGGGAACACAACAGGGAATCCTCACGTGATCCTTCTCCTGTCACCCATTTCCAGACAAACAGAGGTTAGGGACACCATTCCTACTCATTTGGGCTAATAGCCATAGATAGACCTAACCTCAGTGAATCTATCTAGCTTCTTTTTGAACCCTGTAAAAGTCCTTGCCTTCACCATATCCTCTGGCAAGGAGTTCCACAGGTTGACTCTGTGCTGAGTGAAGAAAAACTTCCTTTTGTTTGTTTTAAACCTGCTGCCCAATTAATTTCATTTGGTGACCCCATGTTCTTATATTGTGGGAATAAGTAAATAACTTTTCCTTATTCCCTTTTCCACACCAGTCATGATTTTATAGACCATTATCATATCCCCCCATAGTTTCCTCTTTTCTAAACTGAAAAATCCAAGTCTTTTTAATCTCTCTTCATATGGGACTCGTTCCAAACCCCTAAATTTTTGTTGCCCTTTTTTGAACCTTTTCCAATGCCAATATATCTTTTTTGAGATGAAGTGACCACATATGTATGCAGTATTCAAGATGTGGGTGTACCATGGTTTTATATAGAGGCAATAAGATATTCTCTTTTTATTCTCTATCCCTTTTTTAATGACTCCTAACATTCTGTTTGCTTTTTTGACTGCCGCTGCACAGTGCGTGGATGTTTTCAGAGAACTATCCACAATGACTCCAAGATCTCTCTCTAGAGTAGTTGTAGCCAAATTAGTCCCCATCATATGGTATGTATAGTTGGGATTATGTTTTCCAATGTGCATTACTTTACATTTATCAACATTAAATTTAATTTGCTATTTTGTTGCCCAGTCACTTAGTTTGGTGAGATCTTTTTGAAGCTCTTCACAGTCTCACCCAGGTCAGGCATGGGTCACTGGTGCCTAGAGATTGCAGCCCTGTTTGCTTAGCACTGCATACACACGTTGTCTGTTTCTGGGGGCAGGGACAGACAATCTAAATAGACAAAAGAGACATTGGGGTGAAGGGACTTGCCCAAGGTAACGCAGTAGGTCAGTGGCAGACCCAGACCCATCTCTTGACTCCCGGTCTAGTCCTTTGCATGCTAGACCTATGGATGAGTTGAAGCTCAATATCAGCACCCTCGGGATGGAGCTGTGCACTTCGGTGTCCGTTTTTTTTAAATATTTTTATTTGATTTGTCTGCTGTATCACCCTTGGTTTTAAGAAATTCTGACTAATAAAGTGAGTGTCTGAATGTAACAAACAAATGATCAAAGAATCATTATTGGAACACAATTAAATACCATAACCTATCTGAAAAAGTGGTAAATCTGCAACAGAAGTTCTGAAGCCTCCAGTCTTTGTAGTTTCATGCTGAATTGGTTCTGGACTGAGTAGTTATCAAATAAAACAGCCATGGCCAACCCGTGGCTTATGAGCCACATGCAGCTCTTCCCCCCCTTAAAGTGCGGCTCGTGAAGCCTCCCCCTCAGCTCACTGGGAGCTATCCGGTGTGGTGAAGCAAAATGGCACTGACGGGAGCCTGATGTGGCCGAAAAGCCAGCCTGAGGTTTTTTAAAGGGGCAGTGTCCTCTTGTTTTTTTTTTTTTGTTTTTTTTCTTGACAACTTCCCCCCCCCCCCCCCAGCTCTTTGCGCTATATGCACAGCTATTTTGGCTCTTTGCCTGTAACGGGTTGGCTACCCCTGATTTAAAAGATTGTTTAACATATATCAGTGCTTGGAGTATTCTTCTTTTCAGTGTTATCCTTAAGTTATTTTTGCATTAGCTACATATATCTAATTTATGCTAAAATGGATGAGCATGTGTGACCCACACCTATTCTGTTGTCTGCAGGGAACTTGAATTTTCAGAACAATTGAAAATCACACACAACTCTGATATATTCATTGGAATGCATGGAGCTGGGCTTACCCATTTACTCTTTCTGCCAGACTGGGCTGTTGTGTTTGAACTGTAAGTCTGTGTTTTTCTTTAATTCTATAACTTGAAATATTTTTTCATATGCATGCCCTTGTCCATATTTTAGTATTTAAAGCAACAGCCATAGGGTTACTTGTGTGCTTCCATTATAAAGTCCTACTTCAGTTGCTCATAACTTTCGCCTTTGGAGCTGAAACATTTTAGGCCTAGTCACTGGTTGAGGGTAGTTATCTTTTTGCAGGAAGATCTGTTATATGACAGTCTCGTCACCTAAGTCTGTGATTTCAACGGAGCTCATGACTAAGCAGGGAGGAGCCTACTCAGTCATTGGATGGGAAAATGCCAAAGAGAGGAGGGGTGTAAGTTGAATTCTTCTCTGAGGCTACGGCTACGCTGCCGTTTTTTTGCGGAAGAGGATATGCAAATTGCGCTCGCATTTGTATATCTTCTTCCGATTCTTTTTGCGGAAGAGGTTTGCCAATAAAAATCCCAGTGTAGATGGGGCCATTTGTTGGGGGAAAAAAACCCTCTTTTGCAAGATCCTGTAAACCTCAACTTTTGAGGAATAAAGGATCTTGCAAAAGAGGGTTTTTTCCCGAAAATGGCCCCATCTACATGGGGCTTTTTATCGGCAAAATCTCTTCCGCAAAAAGAATCGGAAGAAGATATGCAAATGTGAGCACGATTTGCATATCCTCTTCCGCAAAAAAGTGGCAGTGTAGCCGTATCCTGAGTCACTGTGGCAGCAGTACTATGGGGGGATTGTGGTGACCAGGTGAATCAGTCAGATGAGGTGGGAAATGAAAGTTCTAACTCTTAAAGATTCCATGACTATTGCTATAGGAGTAAGGAGGTTCTGTGCACGCATCCTGGCTAAGTTCCAGCTCAGTTATTTGCGTTCTATCTTTCCTACATTTCTCTGGTAGTTCCACTTAAATATGTATTTTTGCTGCAAAGTAATGTTACATTGCACCCTGGCTTTTAAAAACAAAGAGCAACTATACTGCATATTATTAAGAGCATTTATTTCCACCTGGGCTAATCCTGTTTTAAACGAATGGAGTCACTTAGGTTATAAGCCACAATAGGATTTGGTCCATTGCCCAGGGTCTTTGTTTTATTCATTGACAACAAACATGCACACTGTAAACTTATCTGTCTTGATAGACTTTAGGGCAGTTGTGGGTAAATACTGGCTACAAAATGACAGTGATGCTACATGTCCCCAGGTACAACTGTGAGGATGAACGCTGCTACCTAGATTTAGCAAGGCTGCGAGGCATCCGTTACATTACCTGGCAGAAAAAGAACAAAGTGTTCCCTCAAGATCAGGTAACATTTAATCGTGGGGGGAGGACATTATTTTTCACTTTTTTTTTTTATTGTTTAAAGGTAGATTTGTTCTTATTCCTCTCGATTCGTATGCATGAAATATGATTACTGCGCTTTAGCCTAGATTAACTTTTCTGTTTTGTTTGAGTCATTTTATATTAATAGCTGGGGGAGGAAGAGAAATGGAATTAATAGGTCATTAATTCAAGTGGTCAATAACATTGCTCTTACAAAGTCAGTTGCTTGCAGTGGTGCTTTAGGGGAGATGATCCACTATTGGATTGGTGATGATAAAATAAAATGGTGATCACTCATTTTTCAAATGAAAGACGTGCCTGATTTGCTTGCATAATAAACCTGTTTCATTTTTCCAGGGACACCACCCAACACTGGGAGAACACCCAAAGTTTACTAACTACTCATTTGATGTGGAAGAATTTATGTACCTGGTGCTTTTGGCTGCCGATCATGTATCTCAGCATTCCAAGTGGCCATTTAGGGTAAAACATGATGAATTCTAGCTCAAATTTCAGGTTTAAAAAAATTACTTCATTAAAATGTGTTAAAATAGATAAAAATCCATGCTGGTATAAAATGTACAAACTTCTAGGAGGGAAAAAAAATCCCCCCCTCCTCCCATCAAAAACACTCCCATAGCTTTTTTTACTCTCTTCAGTTTTAAATTTTATTCCAGCAGTTTTTTCTTGGTGACTGCTTTTTATCAAGATTATTTTTGCACTAGTTTTTTGTGTTGCTAATTCTCAATACTTGACTATTTTGTATAAAGATTTGTCCATTCATTTCATGTTATAGTTGTCTCATGTATAAATTGTACTCTTGTGGCAAGCTGTGCACACTTAGAGAGGGGGGGAGTGGGGATTGTGCATGTTGTGGAAGGATTAATACAGAATTACTTCTCAAGTTGGTCATGGTATGAAAGACGTATGTATAAAGTATACTAAGGGAAACAGTTCTCCCATCCCGCCTCTAGTCTGGTCTTGAAACTTCTATGCTACAGTACTGTATGTGTTGCAAATAAAATATCTGGGTAGGAACTGACTTCCTATCTTTGGATTTTAAGCCATTTCTCTGTAAGGCCCCTGTTGTCCATAGAAAGCATTTTCTGTTTGATAGTGTATACCCTAAAGGTCACATTTATACTTGGAGGCATTTTCCAGATACCGGTAGTGCATCTTGCATTTTTAAGAATAAAACCTAAACCTTAGACAGTAGCAATAGTTTACATTAATCTTGTGGCTCTCCCCACTCCTCCAAAAAATAAGGTTACAATTATAAGAAGCACCAGCTGTGAGAAACAATCCGTTTGGGTTAAGTCACGTCTTACCTCCAAACTGTAAGAAATCTTTCTTTCTTAATCCTATCTTGAGATAATTCCAGGTATTTCCAATTTTTTTTCACAAAAGCGGCTTTTCTGTGGCAAAAAGCTTGACAGTCTAAACAGTATTATGTACACTTTCTTTGCAGAGGTTTAAGGGAGTTGCCTTTTTTGCTAGCTAAATTGATAGGATGCTGTAAGCCTCTCACCTACATTGAGAGAGAACTAAATCATGAAAGGAACATTGTTGTTCCAGACAATACGAACCTGTTCCACAGTGGGACTCGCTTCAGTGGGATCAGGCCCCGTAAATGGGAGTTTCAGAAGTTCTCTGTATTGGTCCCACATGGCTCCCATTCAAGTCATTTGGTGCTTTACCATTGACTTCAGCATTAGACTAGCGCTGAGTGTGGTCAGAAATTCCACCATCAGGGTGAAATCATGACCCTGTTGAATTCAATGGGCACTCTCGTTGACTTCAGTAATGCCAGGTTGATGTGTAAAAGACTTGTATAAATATCTGAAGACGGAGTTCAACAAGATGAAGGACAGAGTTCCATGTTCTGCTGTGGATTTTTGAGAATGAATTCTGTGACGCTCCTGCATTGTAATGGTACAGTGTCTCAGCTGCCTGAGGCAGAAAATATATTTGTATGCAAAAGCAAGAATGTGTGATGGTAAGTGTAAATACTTGAGTGGTATAATTGTGGATATTATTGACTTCCCTTCTGTAACAATCATAGGCAATTTCACAGAATGTAGGCATATTTACTGTCCTGCCTGTAATGGTAAAGATAAATTACTGTAAGTATTACTTGCCTATAGATCTTTCATGACCTTCACCGGTGAGAAAGCTAGAGATCTAAAACAGAATATGTTAAGATACCTGGTTCAGTTTTTAGAGTAGGACATCAGGTAACTGACAGATAAAGCTGTTTTCACTTTACAGGAGCTGTAGAAGCAAAATTGCACTTCTTGACATGAAAAATATAAATACAAATATCTGAGAAATAGAGTTCTTGCATTCATATGCTTTTACCTCATTTTTTTGAAAGAGAAAACTGTATACAAGAAATATGTTAGTAAATGTGTACTGAAAATTTAAAATATTTGTCTAACTAACTATGAAATGTTCTCAGATATATTTAATAAAGTGAGAATTTTATATGAAAAGCACATTGCATTGCAAAAAGGCCACTGTTTTTCCTGGGATTAAGGAGGTGGTATATTGTGTGTCTAGCTGTCTGGATAGTGCCTTTTCTTACCGTGACAAAGCTCAGATGAGCTCCGCCATGAATGGCAAATTTGAATATCTGGTTGTATCTATACCTGACTGCTGAACTGTTGATTGTATACTGATGTGGTTCTGGGTGAATTAATAAGTTGGTTGGTTAAGTATAAGCAAGTGTCCTGCTTTGAGACACATTGTTCTCATTAAAATTAACCTAAAAAGAACCCAGCTTTAAAATTAGTAAGGAACGCCTCTTGGACTCAATAAAAAGGGATAATTCTAATAGATTCCATTCAGTATTGACTACAGCACTTACCCAGCCTAGTTTAATTTCAGCTTTCAAATCTAACTGGATCTTGGAATATTCATAAAACCTGACCCTCTTTCATACTTATATCTAGTTTAAGAGATTGGGTATACTGCATAAAGCCCTGACCCTGCAAAGACTTAAGCATGTGCATGGCAAGTAGTGCCTGGAAAGTCAACTCTCAGGCTACGTCTGCGCTGCATCCCTCTTGCGCAAAAGCCTGTGTAAATGAAGCATGGATTAGCATATTGCCGTGCTTCATTTGCATAAGTAATTAGGGGCCGTAATACCCAAGGGAGGGCAAGGTCTCATGGAGGGAGTGATAAAGTGTTTGAGGGTGTGGAAAGAGCAAAGAGAATGAGAACTCTAACAGTGAAGATGCAAGCCTTAGCTAGAAGGAGAGGATGTTTGAGACCTTAACAAGCCTGTTGCTCCATGGATCCAGGAGCGGGAGGAATGTGGATGTAAATTGCCCATGCGAGGGGCTATTGTGTCAAGACTAAGAGGGTGCATGGGTAGATTTCTGAGGATGGGAGAAATCAGAAAGTGTTTGTGCATGGAGGATATAGAGCTGGAAGAGAAGGTAGGTGCTAGAGAGGTCAATCCCCAATAGGGACGTAAAATGCCATTTAACTGGTTAAGCAGTTAAACGTATTGTTTAACCACTTAACTGATTAAAGGAGGGGGAATGGCTGCTCCAGCTTGGCTAAGCTGGAGCACCCCCAGCCTGTGGGGTGCCCCACAGGGCTGGAGCAGCCACCGGCGGGTGGGGGATCTGCTCCAGCCCCACAGTTAACTGGAACCAGTAAGCATCACAGCAAGGGTGATGCCTAACAGTTAACCTTTCCCCTTCCTAATCACCAAATGGGGAATGAAGTAGAGAGTAGGTGTCAGATCTCAGAATCGGTAGTAAAGAATGGGGGAGAGTGAATGGACATGGTCATAATGGACCTAGTTGTGCTTCTCCCTAAAAAGGTTGCCTACTGCGTTTTGGTAGAAAGGCTTGAAATGTTTTATAGAAAATCTTTTTTTTTTAATTAATGTGTACACACTAAATTTCAGTTTTTTGTTTTTTGAATGAAACACCGAAAAAGAACAAGTATTGGATTTTTCCTTCTCCTACCCCTTTCCCCCCTCTTTTCACTGGCACTATGGGGGCAGAATGCCTGGGTAGGGAACAGAGAGGAAGGAAGGGGAGCAGCACACCCTCCCAAATAAAAATGTTTTCATTTTGATTTTTTCAAATTAAATATTCATGCAAAAATTAAAATCCAAAATTGTTTTTCCAAGCGTGTGGTATGAAAACTATTTTGAAATTTTTTATTTTGCCCCAGCTCGATATTGGGTCAGAATTCTTTGAGACAAGAATATTATATACAAATGATTTTGTGTTATGAGTGTAGTGTGACAAGTTACCTGTTTATGAAGTTGAGATGTGTTCTTCCCTCATAATATTCCATTATCTTTTGAGTTCAACCTTATATTGCTGTAAAGCGGTGTTTTTCAAACTTGGGTCGTCGGGCTGGGCTAGGGTAAGCCGCTGGCGGGCCTGTGCCTTTTTGTTTATTTCATGTGTCTGTAACCACATTAAGTAAACAAAACGGTGTGGGCCTGCCAGCGGCTTAACCTGGCGGCCTTGCCACCCCATTTGAAAAACACTATCAAGTATCAGTGATCCAGTGATAATATTCAGTAATCTAGCTTTCCATTCATCAGTTTCATTCATTTTATTCAAACAGTTTTAATTATTGAAAGAGAGCGTTACTTGAGATACACAAATGCTGTACCGTTTTGCTTGAAGCAAGCAAGTGTTTTTTTCCCAGAGGTCTGCATGCTGACCTGCATTGCTTATAAATCTATCTTACTTTTGTCCTCAGACTTTTTTCATTTCCTTGTAGTTCCAAAAGAGAATCGTGGCTTCGGAATACACGAAAGACTACAGCACTAGATGGCACTAGAACACTTTCAAATGTCTCATGTGACCGGGGCTCTTTAAATGGAATCTCATTATAAATTCAAAGAATCGGTTCAGTCAAATACAATAAAGCAGCATCCTATAGATGATGATTTTGTTTTCCCTTTTCCTATTTTTAGGGAGAAATTGTTTGAAAAAATAATGTAGACAGTCTTCAGATTTAGGTGTCGGGTTTTCAGATGCTAGAACATCTGAATTTTTTTTTCATTGCTTGGTGTCTTTAAAAAAAAAAACTTAACTGGGCTTAGAAGACAATTTTCAATGAACTTTCTAGCACTCCTTTATTTTCTTGTGAAAGGGCATTTAGTACCAAACCATCACTTTTTAGCACTTAACACATTTCCTGTTCGGCTCAGAGGCCTCATTTCCATTTGCGCCATAGCATTACCTAGGTTGCATGATCCATTATGTATCATCAAGTACATAATTATCTCCACCACTTAGTTCGGTAGGGGGTTGTGCTTGATGAATGTGTACTTGGTGTGGTTGGGTTTAGAAACTGAGGCTGACTGAATCTCACAAATCAGAGTAAAGGGACTGCAGGGTGGAACTCTTGCCTGGGTGTCGGTTGTATTATGAGACAAAAGTAACTGAGTAGATTCATCTCTGAAGAAAGATATTTGGATGGATTTGTGCTCTTTTTTCAGAGAAGCTTAGACTAAGGTTACTTGCAGTAGGAAGGGACAGATGGATTAAAAGTAAGGTTAACATATGCACTTTGACCCGAGGGTGCTGATTTCCTCCTGGGAAGTGTGGAATATTAACAACTCCCACTACAGTTTATAAAAGTCATTGGGAGCTGATATATCTCAGCACTTGGTAAGAGCATGCTTAGAACTTTCTTTAGCTGAACAAAATAAAAACGATTAAAGACAAGGGTGGGTAATTATTTTAATTAGAACTAAGATGGACCGTAACACAGATACATCTTTTGTTATATGGTATAAGTATTGTTAATAAGAGATGGAATGTTCCGGCCAAAATGTTCACAATTAGGGTGACATCAGGCCCCTGGACTGGGATTTCCAAAAACAGCCTAAGGGATTGAGCTGTTCAAATCAGAACGAAATTCAAAATCTATTCCCTTGTCAGTAATGCAAATGCTTCCCCTTATGGATATATGCAGAGAGTGTTGAGGGATCGTTGGTGATATGCAGAAAGAATATTCTGCATGTATAAGAGGACTGTAAGAGTAAAGAGTACAGAAAAACACCCTACATTTTGCACAGTATTCATGAGCAAATGTATCATGAGACGAGTCGGTCACTATTTATCCAATGACAAATAGCAACCTTAACGTTGTCCTTTCTTGGCTGCTGTAGTCCAATGAGTGTTATTTGCATACAACACACTGACCGGAAAGGATTTACTACCTCCTCTCCCACTGCTACTTAGGTGTAACAGGTAGGCAGGCAGAGTTCATTTGGGGATCTGCCTAGCTAGTCATTGCATTGGGCTATTTAGTTTGGAAGCTGAATGCCGTGGGGCAGAGTTCATTTGCTAAGATGTGCTTGCTCTCTGATTGTTACAGCTCTGAGCTTGGGGGGGGTGAGGAATTCAGCTTAAGTGCTCTGTTTTTTACTTGATAAGGGGCCAGAACAGAGGCAGCACTATATTTTAGTGCCTGTAGATGCTCTGGGAGTGATTGTTTTCTCCTGGGGATTAGAGGAGTTAGATCTGAAAGGGGCAAAAGGGGAGGCTGCCCAGATCCAATTCTCAGCAGGCATATGTCATGTTATTTCTAGGGTTGTCTGTGAAACTACACCTATCTACATCAAGTGAGGGACTAATCCTGATTATTAATCCACTCGTATTTAGGTTTGATCTGCGGCTTTGGTTGGAGGCTCTGTTTGGATCTAAAGATAATATCAGGGTGAATACAATTATCTGTAATGTTAAAACTTACTAATGAAGACGCAGCCTCCTTCTGCGCTGTGCTACTGCCCACTGATTTCATTTCACAGGCCTTATCCCTGAACCATCTGTTAGGTGATAAAGGAGCAAGGTGTGTGCATGATTGTCATTGGACATCATTCATTATTCCATCAAGAATGTAGCGTGTCGGTCAATGAAAAGGCGTGTTTGAGTTGACCCCTCTGAATTGTTTTTTCCACTGTTTACCACACCAAAGCCCAGCTAATATGACGACATGTGCCTTCTACTACCACAGGGCTACTCAACACACGGCCCGTGGGCCTCATGAAGCCTGTGGTCCATTTGTTTGTGCCTTGCGGTGTGGTTTGGGTTTATGTGGGAGCTCGACATGCGGCCCGCAGGTGGGATCCTATGAACATGGCCTCCACTGGGAACACGCTCCACAATGGTGAGGCATCTCCCAGGCGGGGTGAACACTGAAAGACACAAGCAGATGGCCTGGCTGGAACAGACAGGTACAGGGTGTCAGCCTTTCTAGCCCCCAGGGAGGAGGTGCCGGGAGTGCTGGGGGCACTTTGTGAAAAGACATTTGCATATATATTTGCATGTACAGTAAAACTCCAATTGTCTGGCATCCAGTGGTCCAGCACTCCTGATAATCCAGCACCAACTGGAACCCGGAAGTGTTCCAGCCAGCCGGACAGTTGGAGCTCCTGTGAGCCCCACGCATGCTAATGGGCCAGGGAAGGGAAGGGGAGGAGAGAGGAAGGGGATTATACCCTTGTGACGGGTCTGCCAGACGACACTGCGTCTGGCCGGGGGGTGAGGTGGGCGGGGAATGGCGTGGCAAGGGGCGAACCCTCCACTGTTTTGCAGGGAGGCGGGGGAAGCCCCGCGCAGCCGCCTGCTACAGGCCACCTGGGGCTGCAAGCGGCAGCGGCGGACTTGGGGAAGCAGAGGGGCAGAGCAGCTGGGGTGCTGCTGGGTTGATCCCGCAGCACCGCTCAGGTGAGAGGCAGCGCTGCGGGACCAACTCGGCAGCACCCCAGCTGCTCTGCTCAGCCGCTTCCCCAAGTCTGCCGCTGCCGCTTGCAGCCCCAGCTGGCCTGTTGCTGGTGGCTGTGCGGGGCTTCCCCCGCCTCCCTGCAAAACGGCAGAGGGTTCACCGCTCCGTTCTCTGCCGACCCTCTCCCCCCCCCCCCCCACTGGTTGCAGTGTGGTCCCGCAGACCGGTCACAGCCCCCCCGCCTGAGTACCTCCTGATACTCCGGCATATCCAATAATCTGGCACCCCCTGGGTCCCAAAGGTGCCGGATTATCGGAAGTCTACTGTATATGCGACCACACTTAGGCCCTCTGCATGTGCTGTGAGTATCATTATGGGCCCCGGGGCTTCCAAAGTTGAGTAGCCCTGTACTACCATTTCATTGTTGTCCAAGTAACCGTATATCCTCAGTTTGTCATAAGTGAAAGAACTTGAGCAGCTTTAGAAAAATAGCCGCCATGTGTTAGTGGAGGAGGATCTCTGGAAGGGTCCGGGAGAGACAGGGAATCAGGACAGATGTTACTAAATGAAGATGTCCAAGCTTAGATGAAAATGTCGTGTTGAAGAACATTGTGAAAGGGTGAACCCCAGACTCACTCACAGCGGGGGAAACTGTGTAGTGATTTCTCCTCCCTACCCACCCTTACGTGTGGAGCTGCATTCAACCTCTCTTTCATTTATTTATCCTGGTGTTAAGTTACTCGTAAGTATTTCATCTTCCCTTTTTGCCCTCTTACATATGCACCATAAGGCATGATTCAAGAAGGTTGCATGCTATTTGATGGTTTAAAGCTGGTTTTTCCCCCCTGTAGCTTATTGTTGATAATTTGAATAATTATGTCAAAAGCATTTCAGCAGGCAACAAATGGTGATGGTTTGTAATATCCCTCTTTCTTGAATTCCTCACCCCAGTTCCCATCCCCCCTCACATCACCATCAGATAATGAGACATTACAGCATAGGCTTTTGAGAATGTCTTTAAAAAAACCATGGAGGAAGGACAGTGGACCTTGCAAGAGGCTACCTCCACTGCTGGAATATGGTCAGCAGAGCACTGGAATATGTGCCTTACTTGGGAGTGCAGGGGCTGTGTTACACAGGGATTGATTTAAGCACATGCAGAATCAGGGCCCAAATGTTGTTCTGCAAGAGAGGGGACAGAATAGGTTAGTGGTTAATACACAGGAATGATGGGATCTATATTACTGGCTCTACTGGAGACTTTTGTTGGTCAAAATTAAACCCTCCACCTTTGGTCAAATTAAACCTTTCTTGTGCCTTTGTTTCTCCATCTGTGCAATGGGGAAAACTGACCACACAGAAGAGGTTTGAAGCAAAATGCACTCATGTCTGTAAAGTGCGGTGGACTCTCCTGATGGAAGACACTGTTGGAAGTGCAGAGTAATCTGTGTTATGAATTACTAATTTGGATAATAAATAAAGCTGAAATGTGCACCAGTACAACTTGAGGACTGAAAGCAGTGCTGTGATTTGAACTGTGGTGCGTAATCCATTTGCTCATTGAATACAGTGCTTGAATGAATGTTTCGTGTATGTGTGGTGGTGGGGGTTTTTTTCTTGAAGCTTCACATGAAAACTCCCTGGGATGTGTGTGTAAAAGGTATTTTTAAAGTGGATGTTAATTGTTCATGCTATGTCTTTTTCCTGACAAGAGGGAACTGCAGAATTAATCCAATGCAGAATATTAAACATTTCATTAAAATACTAAGTAAACCAGGAGTAACACACATGCTCCAAATCTCCTTCCAATGCCCTTGGTCACAATATTGCCTTTGATATTATCTATTCAGCATTTTAACATTCAACCCCGAGAAAAAATTGGGAAGGCTAGACCTTTTAATTCATGCTTCAAAGAAAACATTTCTGAATGTTATGTAATGAATCAGTCATTACTCACTATGTAACCTTAATGCTTTCCTTTTGAAATCAAGAATCCAAGGGGGGAAGAGAGGGCTTTTTAAAAATGGACAGCTTGCTGGGTATTTGATGGAAAGTGTGTTTTACTGATCAGATTTTAAATAGTATTTGATTTTAGTGCCATAAAATGATATCAGATCAGAAAGTTGTTCTCTCCGTAGAAACCACAGTAGCAAATACAACCTCCCTGTGTGTTCCAGGAGTTTGATTCTTCTGCAGAAGACACTTACGGTAGTACAGGTTGAACATCCCTGGTCCGGCACCCTCGGGACCTGACCAGTCCCGAACAAAGAATTTTACTGGACCAGGGGAAGTCAATTCCAGTCCCTCTGCTGATGGACTCCGAGCTCTCCTGGGGTCCATGTGCAGATGGCTGGGCTCCCCTCAGGTCTCCATGCCCCCATCTGGCTCCTCTGCTGGCCAGTCTGGCTCTTGTCCTGGCCATCGGCCTGACTGCTGGGCTCCCTTGCCCGAGACCCCAGCTGGACTGTGCTGCCTGTCTGCCCCGGCCGCTGTTTGGGCCCACGTTGCCAGGCCAGGTTCCACTGCTGGGTCCAACCACTCGGCTCTACGCTGCTGGCTCCCTGCCTGGCTCTGCTGTCAGCCCCAGCACTGGGCTCCAGACTACTCTCTCTGGGACTCTGATCCTGCCACATCCGTGGTCCTGCCAGACTAGAGAGTCCCAGACCACAGAGGTTCAACCCATAAGCATTTCTCAAATTCTGCTGACTTAGCTGTCACCCAGACAACCTGGCTTTTCCTTGGTTTTTGCTGTAATGCAAACAGTAGATAATGATTTTCTTCGTTAAGGGCATTTGTGGATAGCCCCAGCTCGAAAGACCCATGTTTACTCTTTTAGGATCTTTTTCTCTTATCTAGGGACACATTTACACATCCATCCATGTTTGCATAACCAGTATTTTTCACCTGCTCCAATTAGCCAAGTTGTTTCAATACTAAAGTCTGTTTTGACATGTTAGCGTTCAAGGCAGAAGGGAGCATTCAATCATGTATACCGGGTTCTCTACCTTTTTCTTTTCCCCTAATGTGCTATAAAAACTCCCCAGTCCAATTGTGCAACAAAACCGATTTCTGCACATCCAAAACAGCATTAATGGGTAGCAAGCAGGGCAGTTGTCTGGGGTCACATGCTGCAGGAGGCACTGTGAAGCGAAGGTGCTTAGGCCTTGGCTTCACCCAGCGCTACACTGGGGACAGGTGGGCTTTGGCTTTCTGTACTGGGCCCTAGTGAGTCCAATGCTGTCCATGCTTGGTGGTCTCCCCAGTGTCCACCGGATCCTTGCTTGAGAACCCCTGCTGTATATCAGAGGCTATCAAGATAACCTTGTGTACTAAGCCCAGCAATAGAAATGAGACCTGCGTATTATGGCCCATAGGAGACTGTGCCACAGGTAGATGAGGGACCAAGGTGCACCAATGCTGGAATCCTCCACATTGGCAGGGAAATGATGACATGAGACATAGCCAGGTAATCTGGCAAGAAACCCAGACCCACATTCTGTAGAGGAAGGCAAAAAATCCCCCAGGTCACCGCCAATCTGACCTGCCAAGATTTTGTCTATGGATTTAGCAGCTTCCAACTCTTGATAAGACTAAAATCTTGATCTTTTGTTGGAAATGCTTTTCAGCAACATTTCAGTTCCAGTTTTGGCTTAAGCATAGGGCCTTTTCTGTGTTAGGTGAATTCAGACAATTTCTGCAGATTCTAGCACCATCTGAAACCTGTATTAGGACGATGGGATTTTTTTTTCTAGAATTTCCCACTGTATACGAGGCTTCAGACTAGAGCATACGCATCTATTTTAATAGTTTCACAAAAGTGTACTGGAGACTTGCTTTAAGCCTCCATTTTTAAATGCTATTAAAATTAATTTTGTCTGCTCTCTAGTCGCATTTAAAGTGTGCTCAATCATTGTCAGCAATGGTTCATGGTTGTAGTGTAGATCAGCGGTTTTCAAAGGTTTTTTTTTTTCTCTCATAACCCAGTTGAAGAAAATTGTTGATGCTGCGACCCAACATAATTTGACTGGAGTGCAGGATCTGTGGTGGGGCTGACGATGAGAGTTTTGGGGTGTAGGGGGGGGCAGGGCTGGGGCAGAAGGAGTTCACCTTGAGCAGCTCCCAGTCAGCAGTACAGTGGGGATGCTAAGGTGGCTTCCTGCCTCTCCTGGCACCGCAGACCGTGCTGTGCCCTAGAAGCAGCCAGCAGCAGGTTCCCAGCCAACAGGAGCACGGAGCTACTGCTCAGGGCAGGGGCCGTGCACAGAGCCCTGTGCGCTCTCCCCTTCCCCCACCCCTAGGAGCTGTGCCTGCTGCTGGCCGCTTCTAGGGCATAGCACAGTCTGCAGTGTCAGGACAGGCAGGGAGCTGCCTTAGCACCCGCACTGGCCCCTGTGCAGCAACAAGACCCAGTGCCCGACATTCCAGGACCCAGTGCTGGGTCGTGACCCATAGTTTGAAAATCCCGGGTTTAGACCAGGTTTAAGCAGCCAGGTGAGACCCTCCACACTATCCTCAATGGCATTGAACGATGATTCTTCACACTCTGCAACACAAGAGCACCACTTTGATTCTCCAGCTTCTTATGTGTTACTAATTTCCAACTCAGAAAATGAACCTAAATCTACCAGCTGCTGTTCACTGTGGTATTTCCAGATCTAGTAAAATGGCATTTGCAGTGGCTGACCTTTCAGCCAGATGGGTTTCAGAACTCAAAGCCCTGCCAACAAAAGTGCCTTTTGTCTACTAGGGATCGGCCAGGAAATAAAGTGACTACCCCAAGTAAAAAGGAAAAGCCCGGCAGAAGAAAAGCATGAATACTGTATACTAGATGCTTGATTTTTTTTGCAGAACTAATTCTCTTATTTTCACATACCAGCTGTGGCACGGGGGAAAGAAAGCCTATAAGCATACCATTGCCCATTGGATATGAAACACCATACTCAAGTTGTGTGACGCACTAGGCCTCAACATCTTCAAAGACATTGTAGAGTATATTAATTCAGGTCAAATTCTGCAATCTGGGTGTCTCGTCACAGCTTCATGAATTGTGATAAACTGGATAAAGAGGCTGGAGTAGTTCTGACCATCCCCTTCCTTGTGTATTACCTTGAATTTTTCAACTATGAAAGTTATCTATCGGTTCATCTAGCGTTGTTGCATTTCTTTGGAGTTCTTGACTTTTCTCAAGTCTTTACCACTGACTGCTTACCCCCTTTTCCGGTACATTAAAGAAGGTATAAAACATTAGTGCAAATAACAGGTCTTTGGACCTCTTCCCTCTTAACCTTTTTTTTCAGTGTTGAAAATGGGCTTTTTCTGCCTCTTTGTTTCTGTCTCTTTACCAGCTCCAGATACACAACAGTATTTTAGCTTTCATACTATGGCTATTGTGTTGTATCAATAGCCACTCTTGAGGGACTTTGTTCAAGGCTTTTTTAAAGTTCACATAACTTATATCTACCACTTAACCATTATTTTGCGGATATTCTTAAAGATGTCACGAACGGACAGCCACAATTTTCTTTTTACGGAGCCTAATGCTGAGTCTCAGGATTTAATATACAGTCATAGGTGTGCGCAGGGGGTGTGCTGGGTGTGCCTAATGTCTTAAAAAAAAAGTGGCTTTGCGTTTTAATTTAATCACATGATACGCTCTTTTAGTTTTAAAGTATGGATTGTTGTATTATGCAATAAGGGCCTAATTGCGTAATACAGATGTTGTAGAAATGTATAGAAAGCCCGTGTTTGCTCGCAGCATGTCCTTTATGATTGAGTATTCAATAAATGTTCACCTTTAAAAAAATAAAATTCCCTGGGTGCACACCCTAATGAAATGTGCTGCGCACGCCTATGTGTACAGTACTCCGTTTTGTCTGCTAGGATTTCTCAACTAGCTTCCTCATTTTGTTTTTTTAAATTCCCCCTTTCAAAAGTTGTTACCGCACTCATTTTAGCTCCATCCCTCCCCCAAAGACGTTGAACTTCATTATCTTGTCACTGTACATTGTTGTGCTGCTACTAACACTTTATTCGCCCAACAGTTGTTATGACTTGAACGGTCTCCCAGCATTCTTTGCATGTCTACACTTGCACTTGAGCCACAAAACTTTTGTCGTTCATGGGTACTTAACCCTCCTGCCACCCCCCCATGATGACCAAGTTTGCCGCAACAAGTGGAACGCTGCTTTGTTGAGAGAAGCGCGCTCGTGCCAATAAAGTGAAGCCCCCTCATTGGGGGTTTAAGTATTTTGTTGGCAAAAAGTGCCGACCAACAGCCTTTCACGCACACTGACTTTTAGCAACAAGGCTGTGTTGACATGGCCTTGCTGCTAAAAGCTGTGTAGGGTAGACATGCCCTAGTAAAGGGCTGGTTGGAATACTCCTGGTCATGACTCAATGTCAGTGTTTAGGGCTCTGTCTGAGACCTGAAGCCACCCCCTAAAAGATGGAATCACCCTGACCTGGATGTGGCCAGTGAGTTTTTCTGTACATTGGAGTTTACTAAAGTTCTAGACATTCCCTGAAACTGTAGTCAGCTGTGGCGAGAATTTATTCCCCAACCTCTCCGTGGTAGCGCAAATGACAGGCTGAAGATGTAATGACACTTCTTGTACTATAAATTATTTACCAAACAATAGATAGGAAGAATGCCATCTACTGCAGTGTGCTTACCGGATCTATTGAAAATACTTTTGTAGTCCTGCGAGATCATTTTTAATGAAATTTCTCCCCCCAAGTATTTCTTGAAATATTTCTCAAGAATACTTGGCTTGCCAGGAAACCAATTCCTATCATTTGCTTACATGTTGCTGGATAGGACAGTGAGTGCTTGTTTATAGGTATTGTCACTTTGGGTATGTCTACACTACAGAATTTAGTCGGAAAAACAGCTGTTCTTCCAACAAAATCTGAGTAATGTCCACACTGCAATCGTGTTTTTTCAAAAGTAAATTGAAAGAACAGAGGGGTTTTCTGGCATTGGTAATCCTCTTTTATGAGGAAGAAGCCTTTTTCCAAAAGAGCTCTTTTGGAAAAAGGCATGTGGGGAAGAGGGAGTTCTTTCGCAAAAAGAGGAAAAAGCACAGGTACCCTGGTGGCCATTCCACCCATAATAATCACAGCTTACTTGCAAGCTAGCGTCCATTCAGTGTGGATGCTATCTGTCAAAAAAGCAGATTGCTTTTTCGATGCACTTTCGCAGTGTGGACGCTCTCTTTCAGAAGAAGTTTTTTCAGAAGATCTCTTCCAGAAAAGCTTTTCCGAAAGAAGCCTGCAGTCTAGACATAGCCTTTGAAAGAGGCTTGTGTAGTTTTTTAATAGAACTGCTATAGATTTTGTTCTACATGACTTTTTTTTGGGGGGGGGGCATGTATTAAGTTTCAATGTCTTCTGGCATGTGCTGTTAGAGAAGTTCATCAGTTAGTAATCAAAAGGCATGAGGAAGAGAGAATCTTGGATGTTAATTTGTAATAGATACAGTGCAAGCTCTCCCCACTTTGCTGACATTATACTGTATCAGTTAGTGAATTTAGACTAAGGGGATTACAAAGGAATTTCTACCCTTGGTTTTCCTGGAGTAATCTTCTTTATGCAAGGGTCAAAATGGATAGGGATTAACAAAGCAATTAAGAATCAGATACAACAGGCCATTCTGTGACCTATAGTTTGTAGAATCCATTCAAGAGGAGTAAATCTAGATGGAAAAGGAAGGCCCTTCACCACTTTAAATTGAACATAGTCATTAGCACACAAAACAGATGATTCTGGGCTTCAGTATTTAGTTGACCATCAGGGACTTGGTCCTACTCGCATTGAAGTCAATGCAGAGACACTTCAGGATCTCAGATTCTTGTGCTGATGATAAAAAAAAAAACCCTCAAAATTAAGACAACTTAAACTTTGATGTTTTTTTTAATATGCCTCCCCTTGCCCCCAGTGCAGATCAGTTGAGTATGCACATCTTTCTGGTGTGAGCTTTACTTTTTTACCAACAGAGCATGATGTGTGGCCCCTCAGTTCTAATTTTCCTTAGTGTATCCCATAAACAAAGGGGCTGGCAGGCCGTCATTCGCAGAAAGTTTGGTGCTCTGGGTGATGCTGAGTAGTCATGCCTGTGAGGAAAGACTTGGAATATTTTTCAGGATGTAAGGCTTGCTGTGAAAACAGGGTGTTGAATGTTTGTCCTGGGAAATATGTAGTTAGTGTGTATTTGTATCGCAGTGTTGAGGAGAAGCCCCCATCAGGCTCTGGGACACTTCTCGATCTTAGGGCATGTCTTTGCTCGCCGCACCAGTGATTGATGTTCTGGCGTTCAATTTAGCGGGTCTAGTATAGACCCGTAAATCGAATGCTGAGCGCAGCTCTGGACAGCATCTGTACTCCTCAAAGTTGCAAGGAGTAAGTGATGCTGATGAGTGTTTGCTCCCATCGGCCTCCCATAGCAGGGATGGCACCAAGCTCAGCTTAAGTTAAGCCAACCTTCCAAGTCTAGTGTAGACCTGGCCTTAGTGAATTTGCCTAATTACCCCCCAACTATTCTTAGTTCCTGCAGGGCTGTGTTCCCTCCTTCCCCGTGGAATTACAGACAGTCCATGGCCCACACTGATACATGAATAATTGCAATTGTAATACAATGATTTCATAAAATACTTAATTTAGGAAGGGTTCATTTAATTCACCATGGTTAGACCAGGAAATCTGCGCCCAGAGCCTAAATCAATTCCCTATGTAAACAAACTTCCTCCAAGAATTGTGAGCTTCCCCAATCTGAATTTGAACTAAATTACAGCTGAGGTGCCACACATCATGCTTCATACATTTAAAACATGTAAAACTGACAGTGGAGAGAGACATCCGCCACAATCTGCAGCTTGCCTTTCGTCGGGCATTGGCTCAGCTGCGGGAGAAGGTGAATCTTACCTAGCATGTAGAGTGCTGTCGGTCATCCGAACGGATCAGCATGATGAGTCCAGAGAACTGAATTCTAGTTTTGCTGCACTGGCTGCATCGATGTTCCTAAAATGTTAACATACAGCAACAATCCAGAGTACGCCTAGAAGGGGGACAAATTGTAATGGCTTTTGATTATGCCCACTCTGAGGTGCTTATGCGCTAGAGGGGCGGTTCTAGGATTCACTGTGATACGCACACAAATGATCACATAAAGAAAGCATCTGTTGATAGCCTGTACTAAAGGCATTGCGACTTGGGTTAATTAAAAGATAATGTCAAAGCAATTGAACAGTGTCACTAGGTGACTGTCTCCAGCACTAAGATAAATACTAAGGGGATTTGTAGAAAATAAATGTGGCACTGGTAGAATACTATTTTTTTGAAGTAGAAGGAGCTTGCTCTGTCACACTGTTACATGTCATTAGTGATATTAATATGCCGTATGACGTGCAGCATATCTAACAAGAAAGTGAATGTAGCCCTTTTATGAATCTGGCAGCTTACTCTACCTTTAAGTGGAGAAATGGGCTCAGAAATGCACCGTGCTTTTTGGTTTCCAGAGCAGGTAAATCTCTGGGGAATATGGACATTTTTCACACCTACGTGTTCACTGTGCCCTTTAAATGCCATCAGGTGTTTGGTGCTAAAGTTTTATGCCCAAAAGAAAGTAGTTGGATTTCCCCAGAAAATAAAGCTTTACTCATTATTTTTCATTAGACCTGATACTTAGAATACAAAACACAACATTTCCATAAGGGGAACTAACCCATACCTTGTAATTTACAAACATATCCTATATAGTACACAAGAGACCTTTCCTCTGTGTCCAGTTAAGTGCAGTGATGGCAAAAAAAAAAAAAAAAAAAAAAAATGTTAAATAAAACTCTGGAATACAAGTACCACAATGGAATGAAATCTTGTATGAAACTTCCTGAAACTGCTGACTAAGGATTTCAGTAAATAGAGTGCCTCAAAGAGGATATATCTGAGCAGCTGATCAGTGTGCTCCTTATCTTATGCAACTTTGGAGCTAGTTCTTGGAGTCCTTCCTCTTCCTAATGGGAAGAGGAAGGGGAAAAAATGGAAGTATAACTCTGCAAGGAAGAGGTTAGCTCCATGTGCACAAGGCTAAGAGGTTATATACAAACATGCATGCAGACATATTCAGCTAAAGATAGTGAGCCAAATTACTGCCTTTAATCTGGAATGAATTTGGCTCAGTGTGGAAATAAAGAGAATTTTGGGGGGAAGTATTTGATTCTTGAAACCCAAGACAATCACTCTTTTATGACTCCGAGGAACAGAGGTGCATTGTATTTTGCAGAGAGGAAGTAGCATCTCTAGTCTCGGAGAGGGCCTACCTTGCAATAAAACACCCCCAGCAGGCCTGGGACAACTGACTTGCACTTGCAGTGCTCAGTGTCCGGGGCTGTGAAACTGCAGCATAGATATTCTGGCTCGGGCTGAAGCCAGAGCTCTGTGACCCACAAAGGGAGAGGGCTCCAGCCCAAGTCCTAATGTCTATACTACATTTTGATAACCCTACAGCCTAAGCTGCCCAGGAGCCTGAGTCAGCTGAGGCAGACCAGCTGTGGGTGGTTTATTGCAGAGGTGTCATACCCTAAGATTTGCAGCTGCCAAGTTGCATTGGTGTGTGTTTGTGGGTCTCCAAGTGAGTGGACTGTGGATAGGGTTGTCAGGTGTCCGGTTTTGAACTGGACAGTCCGGTATTTGAGCTTTCTGTCTGGGAAACAAATTGAGAAAATACCGGACATATAAATGTCTGGTATTTTCTAATTAAGTTAGTTTTTTTATTATCAGGAGTATCAGTACATAGCTGCGTACTGCCTGTCTGGTAGACACGCTCACACTGCGTGAACATGTCTGCCAGCCAGGCAGTATGCAACTACACAGTAGGGGGCGGGGGGCTGGGGCAGGATGGAATCCCCGGGGGCCGGACTCGCCTGTGCACCCCACTGGGACCGTGCGTGGGATAGGCAGCACCCCAGGATCTGCGTGCGCCAAGGTCAGCCCCGCTCCCCACTGGCCAGTTCCCCCCTGGCCAGCCCTGCTCCCCTCGCGGCCGGTCCCCCGCCCTGCTCCCATTCTGAGATCACGTGTGTCTGGTATTTTTTTGAAACCCGTCTGGTAACCCTAACTGTGGAGAGAATAGCTGTGTCACAGGCCCTGCTGACAGCACCAAAGATGTCCGCCCCTCTGACACAGCGGGGCCCAACGCTGAGAGCGTCTAAGCCTGCATCGCTATCATTGGATCTTTCAGTGCACCTTTTAAAACAGGAGGGCTCCTGGCTCTTGTTCTGCCTGAGACAGGATAGGGCAATGGAGGGTGACAGTCATTCCGGGGTTTGTTTATTCCTGGCGATAGGACAATGTAACCCGTTGGGTTCCCTCTCATCCAGGGCTCGCTGTGTTTCAGAAGGGCCAGCTCAGATGAAAGGCTAGCAAGCACAGCTGCTTTACAAAGAGATTGCTCCATGCTGAGAGAGACTGTCCAAGGCTGCGGTGGAATCGTTGATGCCTAGGGAGCTCGTATTTAACCAACTCTCCTCATTCAAACCCCGTAGCACAGTGTCACAGCACCTGCAGGCCCTGGTCTTACCTTTCCAGATGAAGGACCCCCTTTGCTGTCTGGAACCACACGTGCACATCCAGGGTTACAGGAGCTGTCTGGTCACAGCGCTAATGTCAGAGTGGCCGCCCCCAAAGCACTTCCTATCCTCACACTGAACTGCAAAGCAGTTGTAGCTCGGCCAGCGCCGTGCCAGGAGGGAGCAGTCCTGCTCTCGTGACTCCACGGGCTGAGGACCCAGTTGCGAGGCAAACTTGTACCCACCGAAAGCAGGGTCGAGAAATTTCACTCCCTCAGCGGGTCCCCATTCAGATCCCCTCACCGCCTCTGTGTGAGAGCCACGTGACATGAACGTGACACGGTGGCGGGAGGCTACCGTCCTAACAGTGCCCTATCAGTGAACTTTGAATCGGGGCAACAGAGTAGCAGCAACAGCCCGCTCAACTAGGCACAGCCACACCTTGGGCTGATGCTACGCCAGCCTGAGCAGGCAATCCAGAGAAGGATTTTGATGGGCAAGACAGGAAAGAGGTTGAATTGCTATCTGGCTGCTTGTGCCCAGAAAGATCTGGAGAGTTTCCCACAGCACAGGGTCTGTAACAGTGCAGTACCCAAACGAGGAGGCATATTGATCATGCTACCTATAAATCAAGGTGCGGCAGGTTGTTGAGAAGGGCCATTACTATAAGAGCAGTGACTGGGGCTTTTCTGTCATTTCCATGGCACCTCCGATTTAAGAGTAACCTGTTGTTTCAATAACAAGGTGACCGATGTGGGTTGGAATTTCAGAAATGACTAGTGACTGGGCGTCTGCATAGGGCAAGGGCAAATTTAATGGGGGTTTCTTGGCATAAATGTACCCTTTAAAACAAATATAATTACTCAATATGGTAGACAATAGGAAGTTATATTGACCTGTATCAGCCTGGAAGGGCTGTGCATTTAAGCTTCCAGTAAAAGTTTTTTATTTCTCTGCTAAAATGTTTGTTACACAGAATCCTCCTATTTGCAGCAGCTGTGATAAATGTCTGTGTTTTAATGAGTGGATCTCCCAATCATTCTCTTCAGTGATTAATGTCTTGTTGGGCCCTTTCGTATTTTACAACGTGCTCTTTTCATGCTTTTAAGACCGATATCTGCAGCTGAAGATTTTTTAAAGAGCCTATTCCTTTAAAAGGTGGTTTAAAAAACAGTTGGCATTGAGGTGCGTGATGAATTTTTAATAGTTAAAAACCTAGCCAGAGAGCAAAGAACTGATTTAATGGGCTAAATAAATCTCTTTGCAGGGTTTACTGTGCCAAAATGGACAGCAACGGCTTTAAAAATCTTTCCACAAATGCTTAGATCTATACACCAGTACACTCTGTATGTGGTGTATCCATAGCAAGTAATGGTTTAGTGTATCTTTTTAGGAAGTGAAGGAAGGTACTAAAAGAATTTTCTCTGCTAGGACTTTGCATAATAACTATTAGGTTTGGAGCAGATAGTTTAGGTCTTCCGGGGAATGTTCACTGTGATGGTTCTCAGGCTGAGGCCTGTGGATCACTGATGGGACCGCATACCCCTTTTCGGGAAACCATGGAGACCGAAAATGTTGGGAGGGGAAGTGAGGTCCACTAGGACACTTTCCTTGTACAGAGAGATCCAGAGGATTTAACACTAGAGAGCTCTCCTGAGACCAAGCACCAAGTTGATACAAACCTGTAGTTACTTTTTTATGACAAATTTCCAGATTAAAATTGAAGCTTTTCTGCTATGTTTCTACTTAAAACCAAGAACAAACAAAAAAACCCTCTCTTGTTGTCTGTGATGTCAGCTCAAAGGTAGAGAATTCCTCCAGAAGGAATTAATTGAGATGAGATTATTATGTAACTGATTGACATACGAGTTTAAAATGAATAATAATAATAACTAGTTTTTAAATTAACCAGATGTATGACTTTGTGTTTTTCCTGTCCATGAGAACCCTCATTTCTGATTGTGTCAACACAAGTTTCTTCACGTTCAGAGAAGACCGTGCGACTATGTAAGACTCTATATCTGCTTCACTTTTCCTGAGTAGTATTAACTCTTGTTACTAACTGTGATTAATTCAGATGCCTCAATTATGGGGCCATTGTAAATTAATATATAAACCAGTATAATGAAAGTCAATAGGAATTGTGCTCCTAAATTACTTAGTTGCTTTTGCAGACTCCATTGGTATCTAAAATAAAGGTAAATGTGAATTATTAGTGTGTGGTGGGGAGAGAATGAGAGGGGGAGAGTTTTCAAAAGGAACTACCGTTGGGGGATCTTAGTTTTTGAACAACCAGTCTGACGCACTTTAAAGGGTGATGATTTTCAGAGGGCAGGTGCTCAGCCGTTTTTGAAAATCAGGCCCTTTACAGTATCTCAGACTGGATATCTAAATATAGAGGTCACTGGTCACTTTTGAAAATACAAGCCATAAAAGTGTGTGTGTGTGTAAGTGTATGTAATCTATTAATGGGGGGCATGAGGCCGCCTTAGCGGTAGGAGCCATTATGTATTATTCCTGTAATATAAATAATCACTTTGGGGGTCAACTCAGACCAGAAAGAGGTTCTGCACCAACTGCCCTGTAACCCTGGCTGCCTCCATGTTGTGCAACTTTGGCTTGGAGCCTTGAGACCAGCAGCACAATGGCCCTATACCAGGTTCCCTCAGCTGGATGAGTCCTTGCATGGAGACACCAACAGCCCCGAGTCTCCTCCAGACTATCTCCCCTGTGCTGTCCAGTCCCTCTCACTGGCATATTTGCGCAGCCTTACCCAGTTCACCGCTCCTTTAAAGGGACAGGACGCAGCAGCTGCCTGTTAGGCCATGTCTGCACTAGGAGAATATTTCAAGTTTACTAAGTTCGACTTCTGGGCACCCGATTTTACAAATTCGAAGTTCTGTGCCCTCACTATGATGAAGAATCAAATGTCGTCTTAGGCGGGCTCTGTTAATGTGGATGCGCTACTTCAGGAAGCACTCTGCGGAGCTGTGGGAGGCCTCCTAGAGGCCAATTAGTTCATATTAGAGGCACCGGAGCATCCACACGAATGTTATTTTGGACTTACAAGTTTGGGAATAGCATTATTCCTGGTGAAAAGCAGGAGTACAGAGTTGGAATTCCACACCCCCTTATTCCAGAATCACAGGCTTGGTAGTGTGGACGCATCGCTTCCAAAATCAACCTTGGGGGCTTATTTCAGACAAAGGTCCTAGTGTAGACCAGGCCTTAGTGAGGCTGCAGATTTGCTTCTTCTCTTTGAAGCGCAGCCCTTAGATGGTTGTGCAATAAAACAAGAGTAAGAGCATTAACACACAGCAGCGGTGGGAGTGCTGCCCAGGAGAAGGAGGGAGATAGAAGGAAAATTACATTTTAAAGACCAAAACCTACTTTAACAAACTAGAGGCTTTTGTTCAAAGAGTTATTTTCTCACCACAACCGTTCTTCCAGCGTAGCTGGCCAGTCCTTAACCAGGAGCCAACACAGAGCCAAAAGGGTGTGGTTTCTTCCTCTCCTCAGGTGATGGCTGACTAAAAGGTCTTTTGGCTCCCCTTATGTTGCTCAAAGTCCATTATCTCTGCCTCAAGCCACCAGGAAGACTTCCTGAGGGGTTGCAGACTCTGTCCCTGGAATTTATACTGAATTGTTGGCTTCTCATCCCCACAAAGGGGAAAGTAAGTTGGTATGTCTCAGTGCAGCGCACTGCTAAGGGACTGGATGGTTAGGGGTGAGGCCCGGATGCTGCCAGCACCCTGGGCAGTGTGGCCACAGCACAGGTAGGCTCCAGCCCCAGTGCTCAGGTGACCAGGTGGCGCAGTCCCTGCTGTCCCAGTCAGCCCCAATGCTTGGGCAGCCTGGCAGTGAAGTCCCTTCACCCCGACCAGGCATGGTGGCTGCATTCCTAGCCCTGAGCCTCCCCGACCCCTTCTCGGAGACCCCCCATAACCTCCTGCCCTGACTCCTGCACCCTCATGTTCCCCATCCCTGCCCTGAGCTCCCTGCACTCCATCCCACACTTCAATTTCTTATAGCTACTGTGCTATCACAACCACCCCAACCCCCTGCCCTGCCCCCACCCCAAAGGGGGGGATTGTGATAGGACAGTACCTGTAAGAAATTTAAATTACTTTCACCCCTGCAGCCCTCTCTTGACTGGTATGTAGATTGGGCTCCTGTTGTTTTGGTGCCACTGCTTTAATGTACATTGCTTTCTCTCCTCTCTGGCCAGAAACTTGTTTCTCCCTTTGGTCCCACACTGCCAGACCTCTGAGCCAAAGTGACACAGCACAGAGGTCTTCATGGGTACAGGGCAGGTGGTGACAGAACAGCCTTATAGGTCTGGGTTGACCCCACAATGTTACAGGTCCCTAAAACCAAACCAAACCAATATCCCGGCTATCAGAGAAGAAACACCAAGCACCAGCTAACTAAATTGATCAAACTTTTCCCACATGCTGCCCCCAGCCATCCCCCAGATAACAAACCCGAAGAATTCGGGGTCCTGCTCATGGACCACTCTCTGCCCATCCCTGTGGTGTCCATGTTATGTAAATCTAGACAAATATAACACACCACAGCTGCATACTCTGGTTTATGCGGAAAACATAATCTCAGCCCTCGATAAAATAGGTCCACTCTTGTTGACCTTAATTGCCACGGGACGTAGATTTAACAGATGGTCCCCTGGATAGACTGCTGCATATTATTTCATTTGGAGTTTCTATAAATACCTCTAGTTAATTCATGCAAATTTCTTCACTGCTTTTAACTTCTTCTAACTTGTCAATATCTTTCTAGCAATCAGGTGTCCAGAATTTAATGCACCAGGACTGGATGAAGGCATCTGCACTCTAGGACTTTGCCTTGGGCCTCAGGTATTGTAGTCATGAGTACATCACAATCTCAGCTCTCACTGAAGAAATAAAAAGTAATTCTCTCGCCCCTGTGACTGAAAAGACAGGCTTAAGAATGTGACTACCATGCAAACAGAAGCCAGGGTGTTTGCCTGAGCCTGCAGACATCCTGAATCAATGGCTATGAGAAGTGTGAACTGTACCATGCATCTGAATGGGGTCTTAAATCCAGGACCCCACCAACCTCACCCCAGCGGAGGACTCTGCATGATGGGGAAAACACTGCAGCAGGCCTACTCACCTTTCCAAATATACCCTGGCTGCTGAGTAAAATTACAGAGCACCCTCTGTATGTGTGTTGTGGGGGGGGGGGGATGTTGCAACTCTGGGGGGTAAGGGAATGACCCCATACTGCTGCTCTTGTTTCAGTGATAGAGAGTGAACCCTGTTAGCCCCATTCCTAGGAAATGCATGTTCACAGAGAGGAAGTGGAGTCATGTGTGCAGTCAAAGGGTTCCCAGATTCTGGTGTGTGTGCAGCCCTGGATTGCCTTCATCCAGCTCTGGGCTGCAGCCATATTCCACAGAAACCTCCTGGCTCTGTGAGGTGGGATCGTTTTATCTGCTGCAGCCCAAAACTGCACTGGCCTGTTCTGTTCGGTGTCCTAGTGCCAACTGGTGTCTAACTTGATGTCCACTGTCACCTTCAAACCCCATCCAGTGGCACCATTCTCCAGGTCTGTCCCTCTGTGTTTCCGATGATAGCTCCCATGTGTGGATTAACTTCCACTCCTGGCTACATCTCACCTTATTTCCATGATAGTCAGATTTCAGGGAAATCTTTTGTGATGCTGCTCTTTGTTCCTTGCATTTGTCTTTTTCAGAGGAATTGCCGTCTATTGCACCGTAACGAGAAAAGCATAATTGGGATTCCGGAGACTTCTGCCCTGTGGGTGGATTCCTGCACTTCCTCTGATGGCTACTGCTGCTTTGTACCCATGTCACCTAACCCACTTACCTGTCACTGGGGCGAAGACCTGCAGCAGCAAGGTTCCAATTCAACAAGGTACTTAGGTGCATCTCTAATCCTGATCATAGGAGTAGTTCAATTCAAGTCAACTCACGTGCTTATGTAACTCGCTGAATTGGCACCTAGCCTATAATTATGAGCTTCTACTGATGGCGCCTAGCTTATAATTATGAGCTGATGGAGAAGCTCCGTTAGTTGGCAGATGTAGTAGACTCTTATCTAATTTCAACTGGACAAAACTGGGACAAAGACTCACAATCCCTTGTGTGGCATTCCTAGATTCCAAAGCCAGAAGGGACAAATATGATAATCTATCTGCTCTTCTGTATAACATTGGGCACAGAACTGCCCTCCCCCAATAATCTTTAGAACTCATCTTTTAGAAACAAACATCTGATCCTGATATAAAAATTGTCAGTGATGAAGACTCCACCACAAACCTTGGCAAGTTGTTCTAATGGTTAATTACTCTCACAGTTAAAAATGTGCACCTTATTTCCTGCCTCAATTTGTCTACCTTCAGCTTCTAGTCACTGGCCCGTGCTAGATCTTTCTCTGCTAGACCAAAGAACTTAAATATTTGTTCCCCATGTAGAGACCGGTAGACTGTTATCAAATCACTGCTGGACTTTCTCTTTGCTAAGGTAAATTGAGTAAACACTTTGAGTCTATCATATGAGGCTTGTTTTCTAATCTTTGACTCATTCTCTAAACGCTCTCCAATTTATCATCATCCTTCCTGAAGTGTGGATGCCAGAACTGGGCACAGTATTCTAGCATCATTCACACCAATGCCAAATAGAGAGGTAAAATAATCACTCTATTCCCACTTAAGATTCCCTGTTTATTCATCCTAGGATCTCATTAGCTCTTTTGGTCACAGGGTCATATTGGGAGCTGATGATTCTCCTGACCAGCCAACATAAGAATCTCCATCCCTAGAGGTTTTTAAGTCCCAGCTTGACAAAGCCCTGGCTGGGGTGATTTAGTTGGGATTGGTCCTGCTTTGGGCAGGGTTTGGACTCGATGACTCCTGAAGTCCCTTCCAACCCTATGCTCTGAAAAATATTTGGAAGCATAGATTTAGCTTCTATGTCATTTAGGAATCATGTTTGGCTTTGTTACCCAATAGTCCAGTAGCAGATTCTTTGTGACATTCCATGCCTTGGGTTTCTTACCTGGAGGATTTTTTCCATTTCCCTTCATTGTTCTTGAAGGAAACACATCCATCAGTACACGATATTTATCATCACAGTCACGTTAAGTCCAGGGAGTCATGAAGTCCAGTTCTCCCCTTGTAATCCACTAGATCCAGAAAGGAGAAAATACTTAGTTAAAGCATTTGATAAACAGATTTGGCTGGATATTTGACTATGAGGGAGAGTTTCAGGGTTACTTGTACTGGGGTGGTGCAATTAAATAGCTGGGGCTTATTGTGCTAGGCACTTGTGTGTGTGTTATCAGATACATAATAAAGGCATGCAGAGTGATCATTTTGGAAGCATTATGTAGCCTTTCACTGGGGTATATAACGTTCAGCCTCAGAAGCACATATTTAAAGACTGAGGTTCGGATTCTTCTCTGAGTTACTCTGAAATAAATTCAAACAAACTGCATTGGGGTTGATCTGGGGGTATCAGAGCAATCGTTAGCCCCTGGTCACTGTCATTATGCCTCCTCCCCTCCCATCCCCGAAAGGAAGATTGTTTCTAATCTTACTTTAAGTAAGCAGCTTTAAGCATTCAGTTTGGACAACACCAAAACTGGCATGTGTGTGCTTGTGCGGGGGTGGGGAGGTGGGGGAGGGAACAAACACCACAGACATGAGAATCCTATAATCTTTGGTTTAGTAGTAATGAAATTGACCAGAATGATGAGGAAACAGATGGATTCTGATTAATTTCTTACTGAGAAAATCAAGTCTAGACCTCAGCATCCAATGTTGATGGGCGGGGTGCACAAATGTCAGTCAGACATCCAGGGTACAGAAAATATCACTATTGGACTGTACTTCACTTGCCTGGTAGACACTGAACTCTCAAGTGCAAAAAGATATGCATTTAGCCACGAATTAAATATACAGACATAGATAACCCTTTTCAGCGTGCCAGGTTGCTTATCAAAATTGAACTTGATGAACTGGAAGATGAAGCGCTGCCATCTTTTCTTCTCACGGGAGAGTCATTATTTACTGGTACACAGAACATTAAGAGGGTAAGATGTTACCCAACCCTGCTCTAGGAGTCTTTTTGGGGTCGGGGGCTGCTGACCCACAGAAAAATCAGTCAGAGATACAAAATGGAGAAGCAAAGGGCCCCCCGACTGAGAAGCAAAGAGACACTCCACACATTCCCCTCACACACCAGAGCCTAGGGGGGCCTGGGCTAGTAGATTTTGTGGGGACCACCAGATTCTGGGGTGGAGCCCAAAAACGAAGGGTTCAGTGTATGGGAGGGGGTTGCCAGGAGGAAGCTTTGGGTGTGCGGTCTGGGAGGATCGGAGGGTGCAGGAGCAGCCTGAGGGTGGGAGAGCTGTGTGTGTTGCGGGGGGAGGGTAGGAGCATCTGGATGGGAAGGGAGCGCTTACCTGCTGCAGCTCCTGTGGGATGCACAGAGCTCCTGCTATTCCCAGGCACCGCCCCCTGCTGCTCCTATTGGCTGTGGTTATAGCCAATTGGAGCGTTGGGGGAAAAAGCCTCCAGGCAGTGCTTCGCTTTGCTGCCATTCTGCCAGAGAGGGGATGGGGGAGAGGGTGTGGCAGCCTACAGAGCCGTTTCCTCACCCCACCAGGAAAAGCCTGTGCGTCAGACAGATTCAGCCCTGGGCTTGCCTGACTCTGGCCCACAAGGTTCAGGGCTCATCCTCCACCCCGCAGCAAGGACTCGGTGCTGGTGCTTCAGCTCCTGTGGGGGAGGACCATGAGGAGGGCCACAGGGCTGGAGCACCAACACTGGCTCCCTGCTATGTGTAAAGGGAAGCCCTGAGCATCAGGGGCCGGATCCAGGCAAGCCGGGGACTGGATGTGGCCCCTGGCCCTGAAGTTTCCCACCCCTGTAAAATATTCAGCTGTCTTGCTAGAGAGTTTGAGTGAGGCACAGTATCACTGCTTATTCAAATCTGTCAAACAGGGGGACATTAACTTGTAGCGCCAGATCTTGATCTCACATGTAAATCAGAAGATGATTCCACAGTTGCCTCATTGGGGTTTATTCTGTGGTTCCACTCATATGAGCTGACCTCAGTGATTACATGTTTAATAAAATGTAGTTCATTCACCACGTGTTAGGATGTGGTTGAAGCTAGATGGATGTAGGAGGCCACAGCTGCTTGCGTTACCGTGCAATGCTAGTAAAGTGAGGAAGACTGATCCATACTGAGGAAAAGATGTTCTTTATGAGTGACTCACACTGTTTTAGTTAACTGCACTTGACTGTTCCAGAGAACTCCACTTGCATAGCTACCAGTGCATTTCATCCCCGCACTTGATGACAGAAAATAGGGGGCTCAGATTTTTTCTGTGCTTGGATAATTATTTTCCCCATTGGAAAAATCAATACTATTATATTGAAGATGGGGGTTTCCCCAGCTTTTGTAAGCTCCCCTTGAGGAAAATGAAACTCAGGGGATCCCCTGCTTCAGCACCACTATGTATTGTTAAATGTCTATTCATCATAATGTACATATGTCCCCAATTCTCCTTTGCAGGATGCTGCTGTAAATCAAGATTTTCTAAAAAGATTCACATATCATTAAGTAGGTCTTTTATTTTCAGAAGCTCAACTAAGTCTAGGCCAGCGGTTTTCAAACTTTTTTCTCATGGCCCAGTTGAAAAAAATTGTTGATGCCCGCGTCCCCACATAAGTTTACTCGCGTGTGGGCTGAGGATAAGAGCTTTGGGGTGTAAGAGGGGGCTCTGGCTTTGGGGGGGCAGGGCTGGGGCAGGAAGGCCTTACCTTGAGTTGCTCCTGGGCAGGTGCAGCAGGGGCGCTAAGGCAGCTTCCTGCCTCTCCTGGCACCGCAGACCATGCTGTGCCCAGAAGCAGCCAGCAGCAGGTTCCCAGCCAATGGGAGTGTGGAGCTAATGCTCAGGGCAGGGACAGTGTGTGGAGCCCTGTGTGCTCTCCCCCTCCGGAGCTGGGCCTGCTGACAGCCACATCTGGGGCGCAGCGCAGCCTGTGATGCCAGGACCGTCAGGGAACTGCCTTAGCACCCCCACTGGTCACCCTGCAGCAACGAGACCCAGTGCCTAACATTCTGCAACCCAGTATTGGGTCGTGAGCCCTAGCTTGAAAACCCCTGCTCTCAATACTAACTTCTGGAAGTAGAATAATGGCTGTCAGACAGTGGAGGAAAACATAAAAATCCAGGTTTTGGTTTGACTCTGTTTTGCACGGCGCTGACCTACAGTCTGTTCTTTGTTTGAGAGAGAGAGCGAGGAACTTTTCTCAACTTTCACGCTCATTAGAGTACAATGAGTGGTTTTTGTGGCCATACATATGTAAGATGCTAAATAAGATGGAGATTGATTTTCAGAAAGTTGAGGTTTGATACACAAGTGCATTTGGCACACACAATTAATACAAGGGTGCCTCCATGCCCTTTTATGTCTGCCACTGCCATAATTCTGTGCCCAAAGAGAGAACACTGCTTGTGTCCCTGCAAGCTAAACAGCACCGTTCCCATCACTGAACTAGGACCGTTCTCACTGCCTCCATTGTTTCACAGGGCTTGATTGATGATTGATTGGGGCTCCAACGCTAGACACTCAGGCAAACAGCTTCCTGTCTTACATCCTCCTTTGATTTCCTTGTTCATGATGAGGTGGTATAGCCCCTCTTCATTGTGTCAACTGTACTGCTGTGCAGGGAGTGGCTGATAACCTCTTTTGGGACTATACATCATCGTTATTAATTATTACTATGATTATTATTTATTGCACCAACAGTGTACTGGGCAGACCCACACAGGTTCAGATCTGGCCCTCCACGCAGGGCTGGCGAGAAGACTTCCCTAGGTCCTGGGCAATGGGAGAGGCTTGTCTCCGGGAGGACCGGGGCTAGGACAGCCAGCCCCCAGTGCTACCCGGACTGCTCTGCGCCTTCCCTAGCCAGCCCTAAGTGCCGCTGTACCATCCTGTGCAGGTGATTAAATCCGGGGCTCCTATGTCGGTGGTCCTGCCTCCAAGTATACATTAAAAAAGAAAACCTCTCTTCCTTAGAGAGACAAGATGGATGGGGTAGTATCTTTTACTGGCCCCACTTCCACTTGTGAGAGAGACCAAGCTTTCGCGCCACACAGAGCTCTTCTTCCTATCTTTCCCTTATTTATTTTCATCTATACTGGCCACCTGCTTCAGTCCCACAACTCCAGCTCTGCACTAAGGCTCCTAACTTTGGGCCTGATCCACCTCTCATTGGTTTGTGAAGCCTGATTTATGTCACCTACTGTTCACCTTCCACATCTTTCTGGTCCTCCTCCCTTGAAGAATATGTCTCTTTCCCCAATGACAGCCTAATCTGTTCTTGCTACCTAAAAGCCCTGTCCCTTTTTACAGAGTGCTTGCTGTCAAAGCTGTTCCTTGGGGCTCTTTCACAGTCTACCAAGACCAGGTGGTACCCTGCTGCCTTTTTCCTTTGTTTTCTCTCTGTGCACCACTTAAATCCCACTCAAGCACTCTTCTGAGAGTTTACAAGTTGCACTGGCTTTGATACTGGACCTCTGACAAGGGAAAATTTCATCCTGCAAGAAGAACAGCCATCCCCTACCACGGGTGACACAATGCCTTTCTGGATTCAATTACTGCACTGCTTCAGGACCTCTGATGCTCTCTACACTGCCTGAACAGGGTAAGGTACTTTACTAATGACCTGATTTGCATCATTGCTACATCCAGCTTTCTTGTGCTTAAGGGCCTTCATTTGCAGTTTTTACAGAATTTTTTCACAGAAAAATTCCTAGATTTTATAAAAACTATTATTTTTACTGATTTTTTTAACCTGGATTTTGGGCCACTCAAGTAATACTGGTTATATTAACAAAATAGAATACATTACAGTAGTTAGCATGTTTATATTCATCTATAGTCTAAGTGTAAATGGAAGGTTATCTGTTAAAGTATGGCGATATAGTGGACAATCTCTCTCTCTCTCTCTCTCTCTCACACACACGTACACACACACACACGCCCCCCCCCAGCACTAAACTGCTTTTACTTTCAGTGTGCTTACTTTCCTCCTCGTGCTGTTTTTTTTCTGTCCTCCAGGTCCCTAATATTAACCCCAGTACATACCCAGAAAACACAGAAGTTAATTTTTGCACTGATTTTCATCAGTTTTAAATGTTAATGAACATGATAAATTCCCCAGGAATTTTAAAGAAGATAAAAACTGAAAGCAAAGGTCCTTGCTCAGGCTATAGAAGTGAAGTAATGCAAACTCAAAAGAAGAAAGATCCTGCTCACACCACCAAGGCATATGCCTGGGAAAGGATGTAAAGGAGGAAGATGCAGAGCAGCAGGAAGAGGTGATACCAAGTGGAGAGACCAGAGGTGGATTTGTGAGAAGGCTAACATTACGGGTATGGAATTTTGAATTAATTAATGCATAAAGGGCTAGAGCAGTGAACTATCCAACAACTGCAGAAATGGGTCATGCCTAAAAATAGTTTAGTAAATCTGTTAAACTGAGAATTCACTTAGTCAAGTGTAGCTATTTTCAAAGTACAGAATGATGAAAATTGGACGTGAGCACCAGGTTGCTTTTGTTGTCTCCTTATGTAAGCGTCACACCTGAAAGACCCAATTAGCACTACTTCCTGTGTACAAGCAAGGAAGTGTAGATATTACAATGGGGTAGAATGATGAATGAAAGTGCGATACGTGCCTTGGTTATTCTAGGCTTGTAATGTATAATTGAATTATTTTTAAGCCTATTTTAAGACCTTTGATTTTTGGCTTCTGTTTTTAATTAATCAGCCTGCTCTTGCCCTTGTGCATGATTATGCTGTTCATTAGCATTCAGTGAGACTACAGAAGTTTGACTTCTGAACAAAGTAGTGTACAAAAGAGAAGGGAGGCTTTTTATCTAACCACTTAATAATTTAAATGGGACTCTTCTTTAATCATTGTTTAACTGCACAGTAGCTGTTTGTTTAAAACGTGCATCCGCTAATTTTGCAAACAGAAAAATTAAAAATGGATAAACATGTTTAGAAGTAATGAGCCTTTTAACTGTTCCAATCATTAAAAGACTTAAACAGCTCTAGGACACACTCTCGCTCATCTTGGTGAGACAGTGACACAGTTCTGGGAGGTGTCAGAAGGTACAAGCCAGTGGTCTAGGGTAACTGCACAGCTAAAAGCTGATCAGCAGCGTGGATTCTGTTAGCATGGCCTCCAGCTGAGATGACCGAGTCTGGTGAGAGGAAGAGGTGGTTGGATGACAGGACTGGGGAGCAGGGACTGCTGAGTTCTAATCCTTTTCCTATAGGTTGACTATCTTGCTCACATGGGGCAAATCATGTAGGTTAGAGTTAGAAGGGTTGATTGAAAAGTTGCAGGATTAACATCTTAATCCTTTTGCTGGGTTTCTCATCTGTAACATGGCAATTAAAATTCCCATCACCTCATCTGGGAATCCCGATCAATTCAAGCTTCATGCAGTGGTGAGATCTCTTTCGATATAGCCTCCTGACCCTGCCTTAAGTGGCTGCCTTTGTATGGTTACTACTAAGAAATAGTCTCAGAGGGGAGGCCGTGTTAGTGTGTAACTGAAAAAACTTAAAAACCAGTGAATGGTCCTGCAGCACCTTAGAAACTAACACACATCTAGATGGTATCATGAGCTTTCCTGGGCACAACCCACTTCTTCAGATGAATGGAGCAAGGAGTCCAGAATTGCAAATAAACAGCAGAAAAAGAGGGGATGGGGTGGAAAGAGAAAGGGGGGAAAATTGTCAATTAGAGGGGATGGGGAAGGAAAGGGAAGGGAAAAAAATGTCAGAGTGAGTGTGCTAAATGAGGCTAATAGAGTGGGCTATAAATGCCTGATACTTAACTTGTAATGTCATTAGGATGTTGAATGTAGCAGCCCATCCAAGATCTTGTTCAGATCTTGATTAAAGGGGTCAAATTTGCAGATAAAGGCGGTTTCTGCAGCACCTCTTTCCAGCTGGTTTTTTAAATGATCCAAACTGGACAATCTTTACATCAAAGGATTAATGGACACAAATCAGATCTCCGAAATGGTAACATACAGAAACCTGTTGGGGAACACTTTAACCTGCCCAGGCACTCATTAATGGACAAACAAAAAGTGACTAAATTACTACAAAGCAATTTAACCCCAATATG
This sequence comes from Pelochelys cantorii, assembly GCA_032595735.1. Taxonomy (NCBI): domain Eukaryota; kingdom Metazoa; phylum Chordata; order Testudines; family Trionychidae; genus Pelochelys; species Pelochelys cantorii. The sequence continues at coordinate 10,076,300 of CM064336.1, read as the reverse complement.
CACAGGTGTCACCCACACATCTGCTGGGGGGAGGGGGGGGTGGTACTGTCCCATCTCCCGGCTGGGAGAGGAGTTACAGAGAGAATCCTGAGTCTGTTCTGACTCCACAGAGACTCCTGCACTCAGCTCCAGCAGTGCCAGGTTGGATTGTGCCTGGGGGTTACGCAGGCAGCGTGCAGGGCTCAGCTCCCCCATGAAACCCCTCACGCAGCTCATCCTCGGGGCCCTCGGCCCTCCCCCTGCTGGCTGCAAGGTGGCCACGGCAGGGCGGGGGGTGCTCCCCGAGCGAGGCCTCCGGCTGGCTCGCTAGGGGGCCGCAGGCTGTTCCCCTCCACCAGCCCGAGCGGCGAGGACTCGCCCCCGCGCGGGGCGGGGAGACGGGCCGGCGGGGCGGGCAGCGCGCTCCTTCCCAGCCCAATCAGGGCCGGCTGCGGCGCGCGGGGGTGGCTCCGGGCCACTCTACTTTCCAAGCGGCGCCGCAGCCGCCCGGCGGAGTCTCACCTCGCCGCGCAGGGGCTCGCCCGGGAGGGCGCAGCTGGGGGGCGCGCCGGCCGCTTTCGAGCTTGCTCCCTGCCCGACTCCCGGGTGCGCTCTGCCCCGGCCATGGGCGAAGCGCCCGGGTGAGGGAAGCGCCGGGCCCCGCCGGCTGCTGCTGCGCCCCGGAGCCGGGCGCGGGGGCTCTGCTGTCGGCGCATGGCGAGCGCCTGGCTGGCCCGGGCACTGGGCTGAGGACGCGCAAGGAGCGAACGGGCTGGGAGCGCCCTGTCTGGGGTAGACGGACGGACCGACCGGCTCCGCGCTGCGCTCCAGGTGAGGCCGGGGCTCGGTGTCCTGGGCTGGGCGCAGCGGGCTCCTAACTTGGGGAGCAGGCGGCTCGCCAGTCCCGGGGGCGCCGCTTTGGTTCCTTGCGGGGGATCGCGGGTCTGGGGAAGGGGCTTGTCCCGAGGGGCCCCGGGAGCGCTTTGCCCCCCGACGCGCGGGGCTGCTCCAGCGCCAGGCGACTCCCTGCTTCGGGGGGTGTGAGTGGCCCCCAGCTGGGAACCGGGGCAGAGCGTGGCTCGGTGGGGCAGGGAGCGCCCCAGTGCGGGTCCTCCCAGCACCCGCCCTTCTGGGGCGAGCGATTGCCCGAGGGTGAGGGCGAGCTGGGCGCGTTCGAGCCCGGAGCCTGGGCTAGTGGCTGCCGGGCGAGCTTGGGGCGGCTGCTGCTGTGGCGAGGTCTCTGCTAGGGCTGAGTCTGGCCGGAGCGGGGCACCCCCCGCCCCGCCCGCCGGCAGCTGATGTGACTAGCGGTGCAGCCCCG